>LFJQ01000065.1:400000-1000000 GCA_001182835.1 Oropetium thomaeum | reverse complement strand
CCCTAATTCCTTGTTTCGTTTCATCCTATAGTCCATAAAAAAGACAAAAATAAAATCGTAGTTTTAGATTACATCCTGTCCAAAACCGTATTTAGCCATTGCATATTTCAATTTCAGAGTTCGTAGTGTTGAGTTCGTGTCCTTAGTTATGTTTTGTTGCTGGTTTAGATCATGTCTTGTTACAGTTTGTTTTGCTTCCACCACCTTGTGTGAAACCCTAGCCGTCAATTTTTTTCCCCACCCTAATCCCACCCTGAATTTAGTTTGTTACATCACATCTGTTATTTATTTTGACCACCCACCATTAGTTTCCACCTTTTACACAGCTTCCGCCATCGAATTCCTTGTTTCCGCGACCTGATTCATTGTGTGCCGTAATACGTATGCTGATTCGGACACCCTTCCATAAAACTGCCATAACTTTTGCATACGAACTCGAATCAGGCAAACTTTATATGCAAAATGATGGGCACGACATTTTCGCATTTGAGGTCACCCCGCCTTGCCGGGTTTGCTGCTTTTAGAATCCCGAAATTCACCCCAGAAGGTACACATATCGGAGGCCGAACGTTCTGCCCCAACTTTCAGGCAGCTTCGGAAATTTCCATAGACCACATATTTGATCCAGTTGATCTGCAAATTTGTGTGGTTCCTATTTCTATGCTCTGCTTGCTAAAAAAAATATCAAAAAAATAAAAGAAAAAAATAAAAATATTTTGGTGTCAAAAATTTCAAGTTTTTACCAAAAATATCAAGTACTAGTAGAGAGAGTTCTATTGGTGACAGCAAAAACATTAGCGACGGAGCATAGAATTGGGTGACATATTATATTTGACAAGTGCTTGGTCTGAATGGAGTTTCCTTTGCCTATTGATCTTTGTTGCTGTTTTTCCTATACATCATCTTTGTCCACGTATCATAACTGTTATAGGACACATTTGGCCAGCAATTAGGATCAATACTTTGGACACTTGTTCAGTATTACTATCTATTATTGATCTGTGTTCCACTCACATATATATTAGCCTTCCAAGCTCCACATAACCCTTCTGAACAGGCACAGATTCTTCACCCTGTAATCGCCGGATCACTTCTCCCAGGTATCTTGCTTTGTGTTCACTTAGATCTTTGCAAGAACTTGGTTTGAAACTTTCTGTTGCAGTCTGAGAGTACCACAATCCTAACACAGTAGTTGGTAGGGATAACCTTTGTCTATTTTGTTCTGTGTTTTGTTTTTCTTTCATCAAGTCAGCAGGTGATGAATCGGCGAGCCCAACAGGCTTCAACGAGTGTGTCAGCCAAGACCAGATGAAGGGAGCAATTGACAAGGCGCTAGAGGGCATCGATGAGAAGATCACTGATGCTGTGACGAAGAACTTAGGCCCTGTTCTTGATGGCCTTACCACTCAATTGGTCGTCATTGCTACGCGACTTGATGTATTGGAGCGGCGTCCACCTACTGGCAACCACCACGACGACGACGACGACGTCGATGACACTATCTATGATACCGATGGCAACATTGACGAACGTGCAACTCAGGGAGCTCGCCTTCGACGTCGACTACGCCGTAACCGTCACGGCATGGGAGGTAACAACAACAATCAACAAGCTCGCCCTCATGATGATCCATTTGCTAAGGTTAAATTTTTCATACCGCCATTCTCTGGTTTATATGATGCTGAAAAATATCTTGATTGGGAGATGACGGTACAGCAGAAATTTAGTTCTCATCTAGTTCCTGAACAACATAGGGTTCGACAAGCTACTAGTGAGTTTAAGGACTTTGCTATTATTTGGTGGACTGGTTTAGCTGCTGTCGGACGTTTACCTGCCACTTGGGATGCTTTAAAAATAGCTATGCATGATCGTTTTGTTCCTCCTTCTTTTCAGCGAGATATGCATCTCAAACTGCAGCGTTTAGAGCAAGGTAGTAATTCCGTCCGGGATTATTATGCTGAGCTACAGAAGGGCATGATGCGTTGTGGGGTAGTTGAGGATAATGAGGATAAAATTTGTCGTTTTTACGGGGGATTGAGGCGTGAAATTCAGGATATTGTTGATTATAAAACCTTTAACAATGTCATCGAGTTGTTCCACAAAGCTATGCTTGTAGAGAAGGAATTGCAGGGAAGACAGGAAGCAGCAAAGACAAGAACCAGTCGCTCCTTCACGCCTAGTCATCTACATCTACGGGAGCAAAACGGTCCTCGTCAAGCTTTCGTCCACCTCCTGTACCAGCCAGCAAGCGACTGTCCACCACAGCAACGCCTCCCTCGTCACGCCCTGCAGATTTTTCTAAATCCTCTGTGCAGGGTCAGTGAAGAATCAACCATCCACTACATCCACTGGTCACACGACTGACATTCAGTGTCATCGCTGCCTTGGACTTGGGCACGTGCCGCGTGACTGCCCAAGCAAACGAGCCTACATTGCCACTGAAGATGGAGGTTATGCGAGCACCTTCGACATAGAAGATGACGATGATGATGATGATGTTGCTGCTGCTGCGGATGGTGCTCGCGGACTCCTTAGTCCTCGGCAGCGCTGCCACTATCTTCTGAGCCATCATTGTCTAGCGGGTCCTCAGTACTCAAGTAACCCAACCCGACCAGCTCCAACGCCATAACTTGTTTCAGATTGAGTTCGCGATCAAGAATAGGCGAGCACGGGTGATTATTGATGGGGGCAGTTGCAACAACTTGGTGAGCTCAGATCTGGTTAAGAAGCTTGGCTTGACAACACGACCACATCCACATCCATACATATTCAGTGGTTGAATGACTCGGGAAAAGATAAGGTAACACAATCTTGTCGTGTTCCTTTTTCCCTTGGTGCTTATGTTGATTCTGTAAATTGTGATGTTGTTCCTATGCAAGCATGCTCTCTTTTATTGGGTCGTCCTTGGGAACATCATAATGATGCTTTGCACCATGGTCGTAGTAACAAATACAGTTTTATGCATAAAGAGAAGAAAATTACTTTGTTACCTATGACACCTGCTGCAGTCATTGAATATGATAGGGAGAGGGCTGCTAATGCTAAACAACAATCTCATGCTAAACCTGAAATTCAGCAAGATATAACTTTGAAAGCTCCTGTAATGCTTGCTACAAAAACTGACCTTGCTGAAATTTATGATGGTACTGCTGTATGCTATGCTTTAGTGTGTCAGGATGCTTTATTTTCTATTGATAATTTGCCTTGCACATTGCCACCTGCGGTTACTAACCTTTTGCAGGAGTTTCGAGATATTTTTCCTGATGAGATATCGTCAGGACTGCCACCCATTCGTGGGATTGAGCATTAGATTGATCTGATTCCTAGTGCGAGCTTGCCAAACCATGCGGCGTACCGAACCAACCCTGAGGAGCCTAAGGAAATTCAACGACAAGTCCAAGATCTTTTGGACCGCGGGTAAGTACGTGAGAGTCTTAGTCGTTGTGCTGTTCCTGTTCTTTTGGTTCCTAAGAAAGATGGTTCATGGCGTATGTGTGTAGATTGTAGAGCCATAAACAACATTACTATATGGTATCGTCATCCTATTCCTAGGCTAGACGATATGCTTGATGAGTTGTGTGGTGCTATAGTTTTCACTAAAATTGACTTGCGTAGTAGTTACCATCAGATTAGAATGAAGCTCGGTGATGAATGGAAAACTGCATTTAAAACTAAATTTGGTTTGTATGAGTGGTTAGTCATGCCTTTTGGTTTAACTAATGCACCTAGCACTTTCATGAGATTAATGCATGAAATTTTACGTTCATTCATTGGATTTGTGGTGGTTTTCTTTGATGATATCTTGATTTATAGCAAGTCTATGGCTGAACATATGGATCATCTACGTGCTGTTTTCTATGCTTTACGTGATGCACGTTTGTTTGGTAACCTCGACAAGTGCACCTTTTGCACCGATCGAGTCTCTTTTCTTGGCTATGTTGTGACTTCACAGGGCATTGAGGTTGATAAGGCTAAGGTGGAGGCGATTGACAGCTGGCCTACGCCCACAACGGTTTCGCACGTGCGGAGTTTTTTTGGCTTAGCGGGATTTTATCGCCGTTTTGTCAAGGAATTCAGCACCATCGCGACGCTGCTGATTGAGTTGACAAAGAAGGGCATTGTCTTCCATTGGGGGCCGTCACAGGAAGAGTCCTTTTCTCTTTTGAAGGACAAGCTTACACATGCACCGTTACTCCAACTTCCAGATTTTGGTAAGACTTTTGAGCTTGAATGTGATGCTAGTGCAATTGGAATTGGTGCTGTCTTGATGCAGGAAGGAAAACTTGTTGCATATTTTAGTGAGAAGTTAAATGGTCCTGCTCTTAATTATTCCACGTATGATAACGAATTGTATGCTCTTGTTCGTTCTTTACAATCGTGACAACATTATTTATAGCCTAAAGAATTTGTTACCCATTTTGATCATGAGTCACTTAAGCATATTCATAGTCCAACAAATCTGAATCGTAGACATGCTAAGTGGGTAGAATTTATTGAATCTTTTCCTTATGTCATCAAACACAAAAATGGAAAGGATAATGTTCTTGCTGATGCTTTATCTAGATGATATACCATGCTGTCCTAGCTTGATTGTCGCATTTTTAGCCTTGAATCCATTAAACAACAATATGTTTTGGATGATGGTTTTAAAGATGTGTTGCTGCATTGTAACAAGGGCCATTCATGGAACAAATATGTGTTGAATGATGGGTTTCTGTTTAGAGCTAACCGCCTATACATTCCAGCTGGATTCGTTCGTCTTTTGTTGTTGCAGGAGGCGCATGGAGGCGGGTTGATGGGACATTTTGGTGCTAAGAAGACGGAGGATGTTTTGGCCACACACTTCTTTTGGCCAAAGATGAGACGAGACATCGAGAGGTTTGTTGCTCGCTGCACTACTTATCAAAAGCTAAGTCTCGTTTGAATTCACATGGTTTATACATGTCTCTTCCTGTTCCTTCTATTCCTTGGGCGGATATTTCTATGGATTTTGTTTTAGGACTGCCTAGGACTAAGAGGGGGAGGGACAGTGTTTTTGTTGTTGTGGATCGTTTTTCTAAGATGGCACACTTTATTTCATGTCATAAAATCGATGATGCTATTCATATTGCTGACCTCTTTTTCAAAGAGATAGTTTGTTTGCATGATGTTCCTTCTACTATTGTTTCAGATCGTGATGCTAAGTTCTTGAGTCACTTTTGGCGCACTTTGTGGAATAAGCTGGGTACCAAGCTTCTGTCACCCACAAACTGATGGCCAAACGGAGGTAGTGAATTGCACCTTATCCATCATGTTGCAAGCAATTCTGAAGAATAATTTGAAGATGTGGGAAGAATGTTTTCCCCATTTGGAGTTCGCTTACAATCGAGCGGAACACTCCACCACAAAAAGGTAAGTCCTTTTCAGGTAGTATATGGTTTCAACCCTTATGCTCCTATTGATATTTTACCTTTGCCTACTAGTGAGAAAGTAAATAATGATGCTCAGGAGCGTGCTGATTTTCTTGTTAAGTTGCATGCTCAAACTAAGGAAAACATTAAAAAAATGAATGAAAAATATAGGATTGCTGGTAGCAAAGGTAGGAAAGAATTAAAACTTGAAACCAGGTGATTTTGTTTGGTTGCACTTGAGAAAAGATAGGTTCTCTGATTTGAGAAAGTCTAAATTGATGCCTCGAGCTGCTGGTCCTTTTAAAATTTTAGAGAAGATTAATGATAATGCATATAAGCTTGAGTTGCTACCCGAGTTCGGGGTTAGTCCCTCTTTTAACATTTCAGATTTGACGCCATACTTGGGAGAGGAGGATGATCTGGAGTTGAGGACAACTCCACATCAAGAGGGGGAGGATGATAAGGACATCACACCCATGGATACACACAATAATTCTCCCGCTGCTACAAATAAAGGTCCAATCACCAGAGCTCGCGCCCGTCAACTTAATATAGAGGTGAGCTCGTTCCTTAGCACTCCATTACGAATTCTTGAGGATAGATTACTATCTAATGATGTTATTATGATTAGGAATCATGGAGAGGTCAAAGGAACGATGGAAGACCAGGTTGGAGTCAGCCAAGGACGTCCAAGCCAAGTCGGAGGCCCAGCCCACGTCGACTTCGAATCCAATTCGGAGTCCAGGAGCAGTCTCCACTAAAACGGACGCCCAGGTCGCATACGGACTCCGTTTGAGGCGATGTACCACTTCACGGAAAGAGGATGAGACCATCTTTCCAACGGGACCGGTCCCATGTACAAATTCCTTCGGAGTCGACAGGAATCACCAAAACAGTGAGCCGTCCAGAATCTATCAAGGTGCTGCGACACCGATTTTGGGCCGGATGGCCTTGTATCGAGTTAGAGTCCATTAGGGTTTCGTCCAGGGGGACTTGCACGTCCCCAAGTCCTTTATATTCAGCCGTCACCCCCTCCATTAGGGTTGGGTTTTGCTTAGGTTATTTCTGTATACACAGATTCGCCGTTTCATCGGTTTGTGAGACCCCAACTTGTGATTTTAATCTATATCTGCAAATTTGGTTGCTTTCCACTTCGTTCTTACTTGTGTTCTTCGATTCGCAGGCAAGGATTAGCCTTCTCGGCGAGGTCATCCGTGTTCGCGCGGGTGATAACCAGAGGAGACGTGGTGCTGCGATTGCAGGGTTCGGAACGTGCCGTTCGGAAGCCGGATCGATTTGTGTCGTGACTCTGCCAAAATCGTTGATTATCAGAACCTGTAGGAAGATCGGGACCCCCGTCCCCATCACCTCCTCTCTTTGGAGGCTGACCGCTACGGGTGCTCCGTTCGTGGAGACCCGGGCATAGTACATCTGGTTCCTAGATCTCCGCCACCCATAGGCGGTGTTTTTGTCTACTTCATGCGTCTTAGTGAAGTTCAAACATATCATTCACTTATGATGATCATCCTCAAAGGCAACACCTCCGACCAACCTCAGCTATTGAAGCGAGGCCCTTTCGGTGATTTCATGGTAACCAGCATGCAGACCAGTGTCTCGAGTGAACCATGCCTGGTGCTTCATCAAGATATGGAGTTATGGTCTACCATTTGCGCCTCGAAGATTTTCTTCAAAAATTTTCAGTCCTGACGGCAGAATCTTCAACGTTAGGCCTTCTCTAAGGTCAAGCATCAGTCGGCAGATCAAAGCACACAAATATCTTCACATGTGTTTATGTGAGTAGACTAGTGTGGTTGTTGGTGTCTCCAACCGTGTATGTTGGGTTCTACACCCTTCTCAAGGGTGCTTATGTGTTTCAGGGTTTTCAAACCCTTGTGTCTGTAATTCGTTAATGATCAATACAGACACAGAATATTTTTAAAAGAAAAAACACTGGCCTATCGTGATGCTTTTTCATATGGTGACCTACTAATTTGGTTAAAGGAGATCCTGACTTAGTGGCCAATTTCCTATTCTCATGAACAGTATTTTGATGAATTGATTGCAGCAGCAGCAGTGCGGTGGTACGGGACTACGAGTACGACGCCATGTACACACAGTTGCTCCAGCGCGAAACCCTAGCCGCGCCGCCACTCGTGCCCAGGCCCATGCGCCGTCGCCTTAGCATGCGTACCACGGCCCTAGGGCCCCGTGGCTATATAGCGGGGGACCCCGCGTCACCCTCTTCTGTTTCCCCAAAAACGCCACCACCCTTGTGCACTCCTCGGCTCGTGCGCCGCTGCTCGCATCCAAGCCCATGCGCTGTCGCCTTGGCATGCGTACCATGTCGCCCTAGGGCCCCGTGCCTATATAACAGACCCTGCTGCACCCTCTTACGTTTCTCCAAAAGCGCCGCCGCCCTTGTGCCCTCCTCCGCTCGCGCAACGCCGCTGAAGATCCGCCATCGGTCGCCGCCGTTGCGCGCCTCCTCCCCCGCTCGACGCTCGCCACCGACGCCACGGTGAGCTCTGCCGCCGTCCCCTCTCCCTTCCTGTACCTGCACAGCCGCCGGAAACCCATCGGAGCCCTAAATCCGAGGAGCTCCGGTGATCCGCCAATGGCGCCGTCGCCCGCTGTTGCTCGCGCTGTCCGATCCAGATCTGGCGGCCACGATTAGATTGGGCGCTATGACCCGTGGACCCGGTCCACCGCCACTGTATACCGTCGCGTCGACGCCAGTCCCCACCACCGTGGACTCAGTCCACTGATTTTTGAATTAAAATAAATAAAAATAAAATAGGATAAATCCTGGGCCTTGTAGTTTTGTAGTTTAGCCCCTCTATTTTCTGTTATTTTGGTTCTAGTCCTTAGTTTAATTTTCTATAATTACACATAGGTCCCTAGTAGTACTATTTTAGTTTTGTTTTTGCAGATTAGTCCCTATAACTTCAAACTAGCATAACTTTTTTACTCGTAGCTCCGTTTTTAGTGGTTCTCGCGCTCACGAGTTCATAAAAATCTGTAGAATTCGTTAGTTGTGCTTTTGATCTATTTTGTCCATGTTTCGTGTACTGTTTCTTAGTATTGTTTTTGCTTGCTTGTATGTGTGTTGCGGCGTTGCGATGAATAGAAGATGAACCCGTAGAAAACTTCCAAGAGTAGGAGTTTGAGTGTGGTAAACTTGCAGCAGTATCAGCAGCAGCAAGGGGGAACCAGGTAAGTGTCCTTGATGCATAATGAACCCACTTCTTACTTTCTATCACTTACTTTATGCATGCATTAATTTTTATCCTATGCGTTATATCCTTCCTGATTATCCTTGTCGCCTTGGGTGGGGTGGAAGGTTATAGGATAGTATTTGCATATTGATGCCATCTGGGTTTGGGAATAAAATAAATTAACTTACTTACTACGTCTGATTAATAGTCCATTTAAATCTTAATCTGCTACCGTAGGGTAGTGGTAATCGTGGAGAAAACTGGTCAGGTGATCCAAGCAGGCGGTTGATAAGGTGGGTGCGGGAATGATAGGTACTTAGTTATAATACCATGGGTTGTGGTTAGTACCTACTTGCGATCACATTTATTGTACGTGGAAAGCGTAACCATGACAACAACGCAAACCACGAGTGGTTATGGAAAACATGATCTAGTATCTCGTAGTCTCCCAGTTTCACTACTTTTGAGGAAAGAGAATGATGGATGGCTATCTGGACTTGGGGGATGGCGCAACAGCAGTTGGTCCTTACCCATGGCGCAAGAGGGGGCTGCCGTATGGACGGGGTACTCCAACGCCGGTGAAACCTTAGCGTGGATTGTAGGCGAGCTGGGAGGCTCCTTTGAAAGATCATGCAGTGATCTCTTGGCCGTCATACTATAGACAGTATGTTGGAGCATGGAGAGTCAGTCGTTGAATAGCGATTAAATCAACGATCCGTGGGTATAGTTGTGTACCTCTGCAGAGTTAGAAACTGTCTTGACAGCCGTGCTCAAGGTCATGAGCGGCATGGCCCTTTCACACTTGGGCTGGAATGGTTTGGGACGAATCTGGTAGGGTAACCAGGTTCATGGTGGGGATAAGGTGGGGTAACCTCTGGTTTGGACAGGTAGGGTGACCTGTGGATCTATCACCTAGTGAATAGGTTGCCAAATGAACTAGACTACGGGTAACTTCAAACGGTAAGCAACAGACCCGTGTGCAGTAAAAAGAATCCCTCCTTGGTATGACTTGGTTCTAATGCTCTAGATGAGGTTTCTACTCCTAGCTAGAAAACATGAGGTTTGTGTTGGTTCTACCAACGAAACCTACCAAGTCAACCCCACTCTTGCCCACAAGAAATTCTTATTAGATACTCGATTCATTATCATATGCCTACAGATTGATTTTGAGCTGCCCGCCTTTGGCGCTCAAAAGTGGATTCTCCTTCAAAGAGGGCTTTTCCCTGAGCGAAAGGGACATGGTTGTACTGGATTTCTAGATCCATCTCCTGTAGCTCTAATTGATTCTTCTCAGGAGGCTAGAATGCTTTTTGCAGTCATACCATGTTATTAGCCTTCTTTTGTTTAAGCTTTGCATGTCATATATTTCCTACACTTGCGGAGTACAATATGTACTTACACTTGCTATTCCCCCTGCTACATTGAAATGCTGCTCACAAGAAAGAGGCATGATGTACTACGTCGATGAGGACTACTAGTAGGCGAGCTGCTCCTTCGATCAAAGTTCCTGTGGTCTTGGTGCCGTCTTCCGAGTTAGCTCTGATCGTCTATTCGTTTAGTCTCTTGCGAGACCCTTTATTGTTATTTTTGACTCGAACTATGTAATAATGGCATTGGATCTTCTGTTACCACTATTTACTGTCATGTGTGTGTGAATCTGGATCCTGGGCACACATATGGGATACTCGGTTTTGGTTGGTAAAACTATGTATGACAGAAGTGGTATCATAGCCGTGTCAATCATAGGATGCTAGCTTAGAGAGGGTAGTTATTTTTCTAAGAAGTTATTTTTATAACAAGTTATTTTTGGAAAACAACTATAATTAAAATGTTCTCTCTCTTACCTTGGCTTCTATCTCTTCTCACCTACACATTTTCTTGGTAAAACATTTCTTTTAAAAAAAAACACGATTTTGCCAAAGGAATTCTACGTCTTCCCTCCTTTCAAATTTTTTGGCTGGCTAGAGTGGTTTTGCCCACGGTTATGAGATGGTGTCGTCCAAAAGCTTAAATACTCGAAGAATGATGACAAGTTATGCTTTAGCAGTCGTTGAGCCTAGGGCAGGAGAGTAGGACGTTGTAGTTCCAAGTCGAGTCTATAATTGTTTTGCACGTTAGACTTCTAGTACGTTGCTTTGGTGTGCTTAGTCTGTGTTAGGTTTGTTGATTGGTGTTATGTATGATTTGGATTTTTCTGATTTGCCGATCCTATGTGGGCTTAACCCACAGAAACATCCTTGCTCTATAGTGATTAAATATATAGTTGCCTTGGGTTTCTCTCGCTCTAGCTTCTCCCAACGTCATTCTTTTTACTCATGGCTTACCAGGTCACATTATCAATCAGATGGCTGGAGGAACAGAACAACGCCAACCGGATCCTGCTGTGACGCCAAAACACCTGATAGCTGTGCAGACTGAGGTCTTAGGCAGCATCAACCAGAACCTAGCTCAGCTTCAGCAGTTCCTGCTACGGAATGCGGGCACAGCCGGAGCGCCACCACCGCCACCCCCAAGGAACAAGCTGGTGGAGTTCCAGGCCACCAAGCCTCCCAAGTTTGACCACTCCGTGGAGCCGTTGGATGCGGATGACTGGTTGAGGACCATCCAGAAGAAGCTGCAGGTGATCCAATGCACAGATAGGGAGAAGGTGTTTTTCGCGGTGCACGAGCTTGAAGCTTTCGATATGTCACAACCCCGTCCGATAAAATCGTACGGTTTCTTATCCAGGATCATTTGGGGTGTCACTTGGCGAAGCAAGCGACCATACAGTACAATAATTAACAAGGACACGCAAAACATTTAGATTATATATTAAGTCTGGGACTACATTAATTGGTTCAAAGATTAAAAGTGCAGAAACATAGTTCGAAAATGAACGGTTGACAGCGGAAGCTAAAATTACAACTCGACGATACAATTAAGCACGCCAGCCCGCGGGTGCTTAATCTTCTTAGGTCGGAGAAGCGGGAACCCACTCGAAGGTCCACTCCGAGGGTGCTTCCCCTTCCTGTAACGTCCCGCCTCCTCGAGGCCGGGCCCGCTTACATCAGGTAGCTTTTTATAGGACATAGGCTGGCCTCACAGACCAACACAAGCCTTTTCTGCGCACATTTATCCTCACCAGTGCGCACCCGAGAATAACTTCCCGGTCGGTCACCCATCCTAAAATTGCTCCAGGCCAAGCACGCTTAACCTCGGAGTTTTTCGGAACTAGGCTACCGGAAAAGAAGTTGCAACTTGTTGATATGAGTATCCTATTAATCCTAGTAAGCCCTGGATTGGGGTGTTACATACTCACCCCCTTAAGAGACTGACGTCCTCGTCGGTCACTCGCAAGCCAGGAACGTTCTCTCTTGGCCACGTCCATGTGTCCAGTGTCAGCGCATGTGTCATGCTGTGTGACCACTCTGGATCCACACCAGCCATGCACACCATGCCTGCGTAACTGCGACACACGCGCCCGTGAAACCGCGAGAGTCGGCTCTGATACCATTATGTAACGTCCCGCCTCCTCGAGGCCGGGCCCGCTTATATCAGGTAGCTTTTTATAGGACATAGGCTGGCCTCACAGACCAACACAAGTTTTTTCTGCGCACATTTATCCTCACCCGTGCGCACCCGAGAATAACTTCCCGGTCGGTCACCCATCCTAAAATTGCTCCAGGCCAAGCACGCTTAACCTCAGAGTTTTTCGGAACTAGGCTACCGGAAAAGAAGTTGCAACTTGTTGATATGAGTATCCTATTAATCCTAGTAAGCCCTGGATCGGGGTGTTATACTTCCCAACCACCACAACCAAACGAACCAAAGTTAGAAGCATCACCTGCAAAACATTAATCCACGAACCCTAAGCAACTAATACTTAGCAAGACTTACCCGTCAACGTGGTCACCTAATGAGCGACCCCTAGAATGCAGGGAGTATTGGTGGAAGTTGACCTAGTATTGCGAAAACAGCGCTAATAGTCCAGTCCATATTTTTAGCCAAGTTAACAGGGTTCGTAATTAACATTCTAGGTGTGCCACTATTCTAAACAAACAAGACTAAGCACGACAATCCAGAGTTGAAACAACCAACTTCATTATTAATCCACTATTTACATATCGTTGCGGCAGAAAGGAGCAAGTGGTACTCTTAACCATAAGGAAAGGCAATTATAATTGATTTACATCCTGTAGGAGAAACCCGAATGACACGACACGGACACACTCGAATGTGTCGCACGTGGCTATCTTTCGCAACATCGTGACAGAGTTGGTCCAACATCCATCTCTCCAAGGACATGGTCCTCCAGGCGATGCCCTGCATCCCTGTACAGCCCCAGGCCTTTCCCACTAGCACGAGCCCAAGAAAACAAAATGCCCAAGAAAGGAGCAAGTGGTACTCTTAACCATGAGGAACGGTAATTATAATTGATTTACATCCTGCAGGAGAAACCCGAATGACACGACACGGACACACTCGACTGTGTTGCATGTGGCTACCTTTCGCAACATCGTGACAGAGTTGGTCCAACATCCATCTCTCCAAGGACATGGTCCTCCAGGCGATGTCCTGCATCCCTGTACAGTCCAAGGCCTTTCCCACTAGCACGAGCCCAAGAAAACAAAATGCCCAAGAGAGGAGCAAGTGGTACTCTTAACCATGAGGAACGGCAATTATAATTGATTTACATCCTGCAGGAGAACCCGAATGACACGATACGGGCATACTCGAATGTGTCGCACGTGGCTACCTATCGCAACATCGTGACAGAGTTGGTCCAACATCCATCTCTCCAAGGACATGGTCCTCCAGGCGATGCCCTGCATCCCTGTACAGCCCCAGACCTTTCCAACTAGCACGAGCCCAAGAAAACAAAATGCAAATTCATCCATCCTGACGGTCCATTCACCCGGAAAGAGAGATGGCCAATTGTCCAACAAAATACAATGAGCTACGTCGGTTTCCTGGTCCCATTTACCAGTATGCACTCAGTACACAACTCAAACTTGACCACTGCAACCGCACCCGATAAAGTTTCCAGTTTTATTCAATCGTTAACTTCCATTCCTCGAAATTGTTCTTTGAGCAAACATGAGTAGTCTCCCTATACTCATATTCTATCATTTCCTACCCTTAAATCTTAGCATTCTATCGCGATGGCTCTAATAAAGATACCTACCAAGTCATGCAACTAGGTTTTCACGGCTATTTTCTCGAAACTTAATGCACAAGCAACCCTACACACATAGTGGTAAACAGAAAATTTGTAAAACATAGGTGTGCACCGGGGCTTGCCTTGATCTGCAGAAAAGTCAGCGCACTCAAGCGAGAAGTTAGTTCCTGCGGGTGCCTCCTTCGGATTCTCGTTCGCCGTCGAAAATTCCGGGTCGGTTCCTATATGATGAGTTTAATGAAAAGAGTCACATTGCCTTTATTAAAGATTAACTAGAGTTTCGACGTTAGGAATTAGGGTTAGATCGACTCTTTTGTTCGAGTATTAATTTCTTAATAACTACGACTATTAACCTAGGGTTAAAATTGAAACTTTTAATTATACCTCAAGATCATTTTTAGTTGAGGGTACTCTCTGAAATATGGATTTTGAATTTTGGTTGAGGCCAAGATGAATTTTCTAGATTTTACAAAAATTCTTCAAAGATTCTATTATTACATATTATAAAATCAGAAACCATAAATAAACCTTGGAATAAAATTATGAAATTTTAAAGGGTCGCTCACAAGCACCAAAGCTAAAACTTTGCTTTTGGGTCTAACCCTTTTTGATGACTTTTACAATGTAATTTAGAAAATGATATTTTGACTAGGCAGATTGGGGTATTGTCAAAGTGTTGTATGCAACTTTGTGGTCCTAAAATCCCCATAAAATTCCAGAAGGTGTGTATGGCCATGATGCACTTGTAGATCAAGTATTAGCCCTAGCACTGTTCTAGAATTTAAATTTAAATTCAAAAATAGACAAGAGTATTCTAATTATTTCTGAAAATTTTTGGTCGTTTTCTAAAAAGTGCTTTAACAGAGGTGTAGTCCTTATCATGAGGTTTCTAAAAACTTTTGGTTTGCTATTTTTGGAGTAGTATTCTACTTCTGGTGAATTTTACAATTTCTTAGGCATTCTTTGGAAATTGAATAAATGCAGAGGGAACCGGGCCCGCTTGTCAGCCGCACAGAGCAGGGGAGCGGCGCTAGGGTGGCATCCCGACGGCGCTCGTCGCTGGTTCTCGTCGGAGGGGCGCCGACGGCGGTCGCCGTGATGTCCATCGCGCTCAGCACGGCCTGGGGAACTCACTAGACCAAGAAGAGGTGGCGGGGCTCACCGGAGCTATGCCGGCGGCGGTGGACCGGTGAGGGCGACGACGGCGACTGGGTTCTGGGAACTTGGTGGTCGGGGATGATCAATGGCGGGCACCGTGAGCTGCAGCAGAGGCCGACGGTGCCGCCGGACACGGCGAGGTGGCGGGAAATCGGCCGGAAGGGGGTTGTCGACGGCGAGGGGGTGGTGCGGGCGAGCTCCGGCAATGGCGCAGCGATTCCGTCGTCCCTGCTCCACCAAAGTCGCCGCGGCCAATTGAAACTGGAAAAGGACTCCGCGAGGGTCTCACTGGCGGAAGGAATCAAAGAATGACCCACCGGCGACGAGGAATCGATGGGAGACGGTGATGGCGGCTCGTCGGTGGCGAGGGTGGCGTGTCGGTGCTCAGGGAGGAAGAAGGAAGAGAATTGGAGTGGAAAACGGAGAAAGGGAGCCGTGAGGGGAGAAATAGGCGGGTGGGAGGCGCACGGGGGTGGTCTTGGCGTGCGCGTGCTCCAGTGATGACAGTGGCCGGACGACGCCCGTACAAGAAGTAGGCGGCCGGACGAGGCAGCAGCGGCGCGCGCGGAATTCATTCAAAGCACTCGCCGCGCAACGCTGCTCTGTCATCTCACTCGGGGCTCGGCGAATGGGCGGCTCTGCACATCAGTAGGAAGGACGGCGCGGCAGGGAGTAGTGTCCGGCTGGCGCCAGTAGAGAGCAGGGAGGAAAAAGAAAGGAAAGGAAGGAGGGAAGGAGAAAAAGAGAAAAGGAGAGGGGGAAAAGAGAAAAATTACTTTGACACATGGAAAAAATTACCTCCTTCAAGGCAAGGTCAATAGGTTTGAATTTCAATCGCTTTAGAGACTTCACGAAATTGATGGAATTGTTCGAAATGGAAAAGACCAAGATTTGAACTCGAATTGTTACTTGCAATTTGATTCCCTTTATTAATCACTAACCTCCCTATTAATTAATCCTTTCGACGATTAGGGTTTCAATTAGGGCTCGTGATGAAGGTCCGACCTGATTCACCCATTAATTTGCTTTCCTCCATTTTACAGGAAGGGTTTCCGTGCCCTTCTTCCACTTATTTCAATTAATAGATTTGCAAGTTCAAAGCGACAAGAAGTCTTAATAACTCAGTTTAACTTGGCGAATTAGATGTCATTTATTTAATATCTTCTATTTTCATCAAATAGGTGAAATTCTCTAATGCTTTATTTTACACCATGGACTTTTTATTAATTTGATTAGCTAGGGTTAAGGCGGGGTGTCACACGATACCACTTGGTGGGACGCCTATGTTGAGGCTCACGTCAAACCCGACAGCATCACTTGGCAGGAGTTCAGGGAAAGCTTCAGGAGCCACTTTGTGCCTATGGGGTTGATGCTCAAGAGGAAGGAGTTTTAGAACTTAAAGCAGGGCTCTATGACAGTGGGGCAGTATGTTGCTCATTTCACGGCGCTATCCAGATTTGCCCTAGATGATGTGAGCACTGATGAGAAGAAGCGCTTCTGCTTTGTCAATGGGCTGGATGAAGGCTTGGCCTATGCAGTAGATGGGCGGAAGTATGAGAGCTTTCAGGAGATGGTGGACAATGCCTTCACCTTGGAGAGCCGACGGGCTGCATTGACCGAAAGCGCAAGCCAACACCTCAGGTTCAGTAGGGGGGCAACAACTCCAAGGTCCGTGTGGTGTACCAGCCAGTTGGGCCGGTGAACCACCCGGGGCCGTATACCTAGTCAACAGAGGACTCAGATGGTCACACAAGGGTTCCAGACTCCTCAGCGTCCTGTGCAGTGTCAGTTCACTTCTCAGACTCCTCACACTGTTCCTCCCCATCGAGGACCGGTGGTGGACAAGAACCTACCAATGGTGGGCCATGCTTCAACTATGGATAGCTTGGGCACTATGCCAACAGGTGTCCTCAGAAGCGCCAGACTCAGACTGTTGCTCCAGGAGGAAATCCTGTTCAGAAGAGTGGCGCCAAAGCTATCCCTGTCGGTGGCAAACAGAGTTTAGCCCGAGGTCGAGTCAACCATGTGGCCATAGAGGAGGCTCAGGAATCTCCAGACGTGGTGATCGGTACGTTCCTCCTTAACGGAACCCCCACAGTTGTTCTTTTTTATTCTGGTGCATCTCATTCTTTCATCTCTGCTAGATTTATGCCTAAGCATAATATACTATAGCGATGCTAAGTAGTAGGATGGTTGTGAATTCTCCTGGGGGAGAGATGAAATCCACACATGTATGTCCGAAGGTGACATTAAAAACAAGGGGGGTAGATCTGATTGCCAACTTGATAGTCTCGGAGTCCCGTGGGATAGATGTGATTCTGGGGATGGATTGGCTCAAGAAGTACAAGGGGCTCATATGCTGCGATCGAAAGGCTGTCAAGCTCACTCTCGAGGATGGGTTAGAATTGGAGTATGTTGCAGAACCACTAATGACTAAGAAGGGAGCCGCCAATCAAGTTGTGTTGAATGCTTTAGCTGATGGCACGGTGGATGATATCAGGGTGGTCAACGAGTTTCCCGATGTCTTCCCAGAGGAATTACTAGGTATGCCACCCTATCGTGGCATTGAATTTGTTATGAATTGGTTCCTGGTACTTCCCCTATCTACAAAAGGCCCTATAGAATGGATGCCAAACAGTTAGCGGAGCTTAAGGAGCAGTTGCAGGAATTGTTGGATAAGGGGTATATTCATCCTAGTTTATCTCCTTAGGGAGCACCTATTATCTTGGTCCCTAAAAAGAAGGGTATAAGAGGATGTGTGTCGATTATCGTGCCCTAAAGGATGCCACCATCAAGAACAAGTACCCTTTGCCTAGAATTGAGGACCTACTCAACCAGATGAAGGGAGCCTGTGTCTTTTGAAAGATTTATCTATGGTCTGGTTATCACCAGCTGAAGATCCGGGCTGCCTACATACCGAAGACGGCTTTCATATCACGGTATGGGTTGTACGAGTATACCGTCATGTCCTTTTGAATAACCAATGCTCCGACCTACTTCATGTACATGATGAATAAGGTCTTCATAGAGTATTTGATAAGTTTGTGGTGGTGTTCATTGATGATATCCTAGTCTTTCTTGAAGAAGAAGCGGAGCATGAGGAACATCTTCGTCGAGTGTTGCAGAAGCTCAAGGAGGACCATTTCTATGCCAAGCTTAGCAAGTGCAAGTTCTGGCTGAACAACGTGTAGTTTCATGGCCATGTTATCTCCGTTGGAGGAGTGTCAGTGGATCCCGACAAGGTTGAGGAAGTGTTAAGTTGGAAGTCCCCTAAGGATGTGTGAGAGACCCGACCAATTTATATTCAAGTTTACCAAGTTGACTCGCGGCCCACGCATGGTATGCGAGTACTCAACCCGATAAAAGAGAATATAAACGCGGCAGTCCCCCGACATGCTTCTCAAGCAATGCCCAAGATCCAAGCACGTTGGCAACGTCACAGGTGATACATCAGATAGGTCACATTAATGAATAACATTAACTTAAAATATTCTTACATACCAAGGTTCATCATAAGTCTTGAAACTAATAAATCAAAGAGCGGAAGCAATTCTAAGGAATACGATAGTCGCAGCAGTTGCTATGAGGAAACAACAAAATATTGCGATGCCCAGCCCACGAACATCACAAATCACGGTCACTCGAAAGTCTTGACTACGCCTCGCCCTCGCTGGCATCGGCAGGGACGAAGTAGCCGAAGACCAACTCATCCTCACCTGCAAAAACTTAAGCAACAAACGTTGAGTACGAAGGTACTCGCAAGTCTTACCCTGTTGTGGGAATTATTTCCCGACTCCAAGGATAATGCAATGTGGCTGTAGCAAGGTAAATAAGGTTTAGGAATGGACTCGATTGCTTAAAGCAGAAAACTAAGCATATGTGAATAAGCATAAAGTAAAAGGACTCTGCGGGCATGAACTTCTATTAAACCCAATCCCTAAGTACCATGTAACCATAAACCATGTACATACCATCATCCATGTTCCATCCGAACCATGGATACCAATGACCATATTCCAATTCCATCAACAATATCCCAATTCCCATCATGTTATGTGACAACTCTACGATATTATCCAAAGGACACTGAGCTTGATCATAACCGAGATCGCGGCGGATTCGAACCGATTTTACACCCTGCAGGGGAGTCCAACTGTACCCACACGACTGAGGACCATACGGCTCATGCAACCCGCTAAAGTTACACAAGGGGGTACTCATGTCAACCTTTTTCACACTCGTACCCACACGGTTGGAAAATCCACACGGTGCCCAGTACCACGGCCTCGCAGGCACACGTGAGTCCCTCGTCGAGTATCACGGCCTCGCAGGCACCCATGACTCCCTCGTTCCACACACCATGCAGTCATCGGCCAAACGTTGGTACGCAGTGAGATACTCAGCTTGTCTTACCATTATATCGGACATGTGGTATGAACGGAAAGTGCTCAGGCCAAGAATAACACGGCCGGGTCCTAGGTCAACCCAGACGGGGCCTACGGCACACAAGACCTCCATGTCTTGCTGCACTCCTATCCCACCGTCTGGATTTCAGTTTTTAACACTTTCCAACTTTTACCAACATATGAACTTGCCACAAGCTCATAAGCAACTAGGATAAATCCTATACGTGCGAGTGGGACTTACCACTCGACTTCTACCGTGTTATCTAAGCATGGCTAAGCATTTCGTGACTCGAACAAAGACACTTTACCCAGGTTGACAAGGTGACGTATTCAATACCAAGGAGGGGTACATGGAACAATAATAGGTGTTCCCGACTTTATCACTATGCCCGACTTTAATGAAGTCCTATACGTAAGCATTCATATTAATCATTAAGTAAATTACTTAGGGTAGCAATATGAGGTGCTTGCCTTCAACAACAGCGGTGTTGTCTTCCTCAGCAGCTGGATGAACCTCTGGTGCTTCTCCCATAGCAGCACCCGCGTCACTCTCTGGCGGTTCGTAAGCTATAAAGTAAAAACGCGTCGATAAGATGTATGTCATGATGCAATGATGCACAAATGATGTGATATGATGTAGAGAGGTAGCTACTGAGTCTACAAACATAATGCAAAAAGAACGAAGTCAATCGGAGTTCTACAGCTCAAGTTATGCCCAAAACAGTTTTACCGATTCCGGTTACGGGTTTTCCGGTTCCGATATCGGGTGGCACACGGATGTCATTTTCGGGAAAAATCCCAAAACACATCACATGTACTGGCTTTACTAAGTGGCTTGGGTCACTACGCGACTAAGCTTGGGTGGTTTTGACTCGCGTTAGCAGGAACACGAGCTCTCCGACTGTCGTTGCCCGTTTACGATATCGGGGAATACCGTAAAGGTGCCGTAAAAGCCGTAACGACTTTTCCGGTAGAAATCAAAGTTAAGTTACAGGCATGGGACCATTTTTATTTTAAAGTAGGCTCTAAACTAAGACTTTTGGCTCTGGTTTGGGGTCAAGTGGAGCTTCTATGAATTTACTAAAAATCAAACAATGTTCTGTTTTCCAAATTTATAACTTCAGAAACATGTACTAACACCTATGGAAAAATCATGAAACTTTATAGATCTAAGCATCTAAACTTAAGTTTTTGTTAAAGGTCTTGGGCTTTTGGGTGACTTTACTAATGTACTTTAGATAAAGGCAACTAAACTAGGTTTTTAGGGATATTATCGCTGACATGCATGCACAAATGTTCATGAAAAATTCTGGTAAAAATGCAGGAGATGCATCATGCTAAGATACAATTATGGTACAAAAATCAACCCTAGAAACCTTCTGGAACTTCAATTAAAAATCAACAACAGAAATAATTCATTGAATTATTAATGAAATTCCAGGGACATTTTTGAAAAGGTGGTTTAACAGAAAATTAGTTCATTACTCAAGGATTCAAATAAAATTAGGTTTGGCATTTTTAGACTTTTCCATGATTTGTTATATGCTTTACAATTTCTGGCTAATTAATAGGAAAATGGAAAATTGAATGGAACAGTAACAGAAACAGGGGGAAATTGAAAGGTCGTGGAGCATCACCGTGAGATAGCGCACCGATTTGTGGAGGATGATGGCCACGGGGAAGGCGGCGCGGTGGTCGACGATGGTGAGCTTGAGGCGGCGTTAATGGCGGCCGAGGTGGTGGCGCGAGGTGTTCTTCCTCACTGGCGATGATCTGCGGCCGTTAGCTTGTCAAATTGGTGCACCATGGTGAGAGGATCTAGCCGGTGAAAGGAATTGAAGAATCGAGCTACCGTGGCGACGAATTTTGGAAAGAGGTGGCCGCCGGTGTTGTCCTTCGGCCGAGGACACGACAGAGATGTTCCGACGAAAATAAGGCACGGCCGGCGAGCTTGGTGGTTGGAGAGCAACAGGGGGTCGAGGGAAGCTTTCTTGGCACGGTGGTGAAGGTTGGGGATGGCTGAACTGCTCTAGCGATGTGAGGGCGGCCGGTCGGCTATGGCGGTGGCGGCGCACTAAGCAGGAACAGAGAAAGGAAGAAGGGAAAGGAGGGGGAGCTGGTGCTTCGGCTTGGTACTCGAGGGGAAGCTGAGCCAAGGGAGGGAAATATGAGAGGGAAGTGTGCCGCGCCATCGATTGGAGAAGAGGGGCGGCGAGCGGCTACTGGCGCTTAAGGGCGGTGCTCTGCCGGGCGGTGCCGTGCAGCAGAGAGGAAAGTGATGGCGCACCAGAGAGAGGGAGAGAGAGGAGAGAGGGGGAGGAGAGAGGGAAGCAGCGAAGGATATCTTTGGGGAGATCCTCTTGCAAGGTGGAGTAATGGCACGGCGCGGGAGATTGGCCGGAGCGGTCGGCCGGCGGTAGTTGGCTGTGGGGGTACTGTTCACGGTAATGCTATTGTCAATTTCGATTTTTGAATTAATTCAATTAACCTCCCTCTTGGTTCCATAGAAAGCCCTAGCTCCCGAGCTCAAGAATTTTTGAACATTTTTCTATGAGCTAAATGAATTATTTGGAACAACTTTTCTTAAAAGAAGGTGCCCTGATTCAGCTTCTAAAGATCTATGAATTTTCAACTAGGTTCAAATTTGTTCAAATTTTTAAAAGGGTTTAAACTTCTTCCAAAAATTTTGATAAAATCTCCAAAATTCTATTTTATTGTGTAGTTAATTGTTATGTAAAAATATTGAGGTAGTTTTATTAAGAAAACAAAAGGCCTCTTGAAAGCACGACTAGGGTTTATGAAAACGACGAAATTCAAAAACCCTAACCCAAATTCAAAACAGGAAAAGGTCGAAATCAAATTCAAATCTAGTGAGCTCAAATTCAAAAGGACAAAAGGTTGAACCTTTTTGGGATGTGACAGGATGTCCCACACATCCGTAGTTTTCTAGGATTGGCAGGATACTACCTTCGATTTATAGAGGGATTCTCTAAGATAGCCAAGCCTATGACAGAGATGTTGGTCAAAGGAAAGGAGTTCAAGTGGACACCCGCTTGTGAAGCAAGATTTCAGGAGTTGAAGCAGCATTTAATGATGGAACCCGTGTTAGTCATGCCAGATATGGAGAGCCATTATCCATATACTGCGATGCATCTCCTCGAGGTGTAGGCTGTGTACTCATGCAGGAAGGCCACGTCATTGCCTATGCTTCTCACCAGTTGAGGAAACATGAGTTAAACTATCAAACTCATGATCTGGAATTGACAGCAGTGGTCCACACACTGAAGATTTGGAGACATTACCTTATAGGAAAAATGTGTGAGATATACTCGGATCATAAGAGTTTGAAGTATATATTCACCCAGCCGGATCGCAACCTCCGGCAACGTAGATGGCTCGAGCTCATAAAGGACTATAATTTGGGGATCAATAACCGCCTCCAACAACACGTTCTGTAGATTCTTCTAAATCTTCTGTGCAGGGTCCAGCGAAGAATCCTCCTTCAACTACATCCACGGAGCGCACGACTGACATTCAGTGTCATTGCTGCTTTGGACTTGGCCACGTGCAGCGTGACTGTCCAAGCAAACAAGCCTACATCGCCACTGATGATGGAGGTTACGTGAGCACCTCTGACATAGAAGACGATGGTGACGATGATGCTGATGCTGCGGACGGTGTTGCAGATTCTTTAGTCCTCGACAGCGCCGACACGTCCTATCGAGCCATTGTTGTCCAATGGGTCCTCAATACTCAGGTAAATCAACCCAATCAGCTACAATGCCATAACCTGTTTCATATTGAGTTTGTGATCAAGAATAGGCGAGCACGGGTGATTATTGATGGGGCAGCTATAACAACTTGGTGAGCTCAGATCTGGTCAACAAGCTTGACTTGACAACACGACCACATCCACATCCATATCATATTCAGTGGTTGAATGACTCGGGTAAAGCTAAGGTAACACAATCTTGTCGCGTTACTTTTTTCTTTGGTGCTTATAGTGATTATACGGATTGTGATGTTGTCCCTATGTAAGCATGCTCTCTTTTATTGGGTCGTTCTTGCGAACATAATAATGATGCTTTGCACCATGGTCGTAGTAACAAATACAGTTTAATGCATAACGAAAAGAAAATTACTTTGTTACCTATGACACCTGCTGCAATCATTGAATTTGATAGGGAGAGGGATGCTAATGCTAAACAACAATCTCATGCTAAACCTAAAATTCAGCAAGATATAACTTTGAAAGCTCTTCTCATGCTTGCTATAAAATCTGACCTTGCTGAAATTTATGATGGTACTGCTATATGCTATGCTTTAGTGTGCAAGGATGCTTTATTTTCTATTGATAATTTGCCTTGCACATTGTCACCTGCGGTTATTAATCTTTTGCAAGAGTCTCGAGATATTTTTCCTAATGAGATACCGCCAGGACTGCCACCAATTTGTGGGATTGAGCACCAGATTGACTTGATTCCTGGTGCGAGTTTGCCAAACCGTGCGGCATACTCTACCAACCCTGATGAGACTAAGAAAATTCAGCGCCAAGTCCAAGATCTTTTGGACCGCGGGTACGTACGTGATAGCCTTAGTCCTTGCATTGTTCCTGTTCTTTTGGTTCCTAAGAAAGATGGTTCGTAGCGTCTGTGTGTAGATTATAGAGCCATAAACAACAGTACTATACTGTATCGTCATCCTATTCCTAGGCTAGACGATGATGGGAACAGGTTCCCGATCTTCCTACAGGTTCTAATAATCAACGATTTGAGCCGAGTCGCGACACAAATCGATCCGGCTTCCGAACGGCACGTTCCGAACCCCGCAATCGCAGCACCACGTCTGCTCTGGTTATCACCCGCGTGAACACGGATGACCTCGCCGAGAAGGCTAGTCTTTGCCTGCGAATCGAAGAACAAAAGAAAAAACGAAGTAGAAAGCAACCAAATTACAGATGAAGATTAAACTCACAAAGTTGGGGTCTCACAAACCGATGAAACGGCGACACTGTTTTTAATAGGAATAATCTAAACAAAACCTGAACCCTAATGATGGGGTGATGGCTGGTTATAAAGGAATTGCGGACGTACAAGTCCCCTGGACACAACACTAACGGACTCTAATTCGGTACTGTGACACCCCTGGTGTCACCAGGGCAAAATCGACAACCGTAAACTCTAATCCATAATTTCACTCACTTTAAAGCAGATTCAATCTTGCAAATAAAAATAAATATTGCTTAAAATGCTTTAAAGGAACACTATGAAAAGTTTGACAAACAACAGAGCACTTTAGCGAAGTCCGAAGAAATCTCAACTAACAATGTCGAAATCTCATTAATAGGAAGAAATCCGAACCCTAACCCTTGACCATCAAAATTTCCACAGAACCCTAGCCATATTTTTATATAACAATTAAGTACACTCCAAAATAGAATTTTGGGGATTTATTCAAGATTTTTGGAAAGGATTTAGACCTCTTAAAAATTCACACCAGCTATAATCAACTTAGAAATTCAAGAATTTCTAGAGACCAAATCATGACTTGAACCTTAAATGAAAAGTGCTCCAAATAAATTCCTGAACTCGTACAAAAATTTTCAAAAATATTTGAGCTCGGAGAGTGTGCCAATTTATTGAATTTCTTTCCAGCTTGAATTATAGAAAACAAAAAAAAATAATAATAAATGTTTTGCCGGGCGGGCTACAGTGCCCCGCCGCCCGCCCGACAAAACGGCGAGCGGCAGGGCGTGGCCTCCCGCCCGACATGGCACCCATCCGGGGCGCGTCGCCTTCAATGCCGACGCCTCCCTCGCTCTCTCTCACTTCCTCACTCCCTCCCTCCCTCTCTCTCTCTAGCTCTCTCTCCCGCTCTCTTTTCATTTTCTCTGCCGTGCGCCGCCCGAGCCACCCCCAGTGCGCCGCCCGCGCTGCCGGCCATGCCCCTGCGGCCTCCCCTACTCTCCTCCCCCGGCTCTCCTTTAAAACGGTGCCCCTCTCCCCCCACTCCTCCTTTTCCTTCACCCGCGCGAGACCTTCCCTCCTCTCTATTCAGAGCGCCGCCACCATTGCCGCCGCCCTCCACCTCCACGTCGACAACTCACGCCGGCCGTCTCCAAACCTCGCCACCGTGCCCGAGAGACTCCCCTCCATCCCCTGAAGCTCTCCGAACACCAAGCCCACCGGCGGTGCACTGGTCTCGCCGGAACGTCGCCGCCTTTCCCTCGGTCGAAGAGCAATGCCGGCGGCCACGCTCTCGTGAAATTCCTCGTGATGGTACAAAGATTCTCCAATTCCTCTTGCCGGCTGTTAGCTCTCATCCTTGCGCAACCTTTTGACTTGAATCCGGCCACAGGTGACCGTCGTCGAAGAAGAACGCCGTGAGCCGCCCCGTCGGCCGCCATTGTCGCCACCTCGACCTCCACGTCGCCGACCCTGTTTCACTCTTCACCGTGGCCTCCATCCTCCACAAATCAGTGCAGTGAGTCGAGGTGAAGCTCCACGACACCTTGGTTCTTGCCCTAGCCCTCTTCTCCGGCGAGGAGCTCATCGGAGCACCGCCTCTGCCGTGTGCTCTGTTTCTGTCCAGTGTTCCATTGATTTCCTAATTCCCTTTAATTAGCCAGAGAATGTTTAGGCATGTAACAAATCATGAAAAAATCTAAAAATGCCAAACCTAATTTTTTTTGAATCCTTCAACACTCAAATAATTTCTGTTAAAGCACTTTTTAGAAAATGATCAAAAATTTGCAGAATTAATTAGAGCACTCTATTCTGTTTTTGAATTTTAATTTGCATTCTAGAGCAATACTAGGGCTAACCTTTGATCCACAAATACACAATGGTACTACACACCCTCTGGAATTTTAAAAAGATTTTAGGACCACGAAATGGCATCTAACCCTTTTAAAATATTTCAATCTACCTAGTCAGAATACCATTTTCTAAAGTACATTGTAAAAGTCATTTATAAGGTTAGAGCAAAAGAAAAATTTTAGATCTGGTGCTTAGGAATGCCCACATAAAATTTCATAATTTTATTCTAAGGTTTACTAGTGCTTTCTGATTTTATAAGATTTAAAAATAGGAACTTTGATGAATTTTTATAAAATATAGAAAATTCATCTAGGCCCCACCCAAAGCCCAAAATGCTTATTCCAGGGAGTTCTACCAACTAAAAATAATCTTGAGGAAGAATTAACATTTTTATTTTAACCCTAGTTTAATAGCCGAAGGAATTAAATAATATTTAACCGATGAAAAGTGTCGAAATAATGTTAAACATGCCAACTAAAAGTCACCTCATGAGAGTTGAATAGATTTCTTTAAACATCATTCACAGATTAAGAATTGAATTTAATCGACGGCGTCGAGTAATTAGGGTTAACCCTAATTCTAGGTGTCGCCAATCTAAACCCTAGATTAGTATTGATAATAACAATAAGTTTCTTTTTCATTCAACTTATCATAATCCTACTGCATCATGTAGATTCGGACGCTCACGAGGTAATTGCAGATCCGAGTTCCTCGACCCCCGTCGAAGAAGTCAACGTCAGCTCAGAAGAACCAGGCAAGCCCCGGTGCACAACCGATGTTTAAAATTTTCCTTTATAACTAAGTGTGTCTTGTTTGTGCATTAAGTGCTAGGAGTTGACTGAAACCATAGTTGCATTTGTTTCCCATAGGAAACCCTGACGGTAGCGTGTAGATACCCTTAGTATGCTATGCTTAGCATGTAATTGCCGGTAGAAGTCGAGCAGAGTGGACGCTGCTCGCGAGTAGTAGGATATTGAATGAAACTATTTCATGAGATGTGCCACACGATTATCAATGAGTAAGAAAGATAAAAGATTGAGGGTCAGACTGGGTACCAGTAGGTCGGCGACTGGTCCGGGACCAGGGTGACCGTAGTCTGGTCTGATCCGTGTGGCACAGCTGGGCAAGTATTGAATGTACTAATCGTATGCTGGGTGTTATGGGCCCCGGTAAACCTACGTAGCCTAGTGATTGCAACGTCGAACCTGCCCTACGGTGTCTGACTAGGAGGAGATCTG
Source organism: Oropetium thomaeum (assembly GCA_001182835.1). NCBI lineage: Eukaryota > Viridiplantae > Streptophyta > Magnoliopsida > Poales > Poaceae > Oropetium > Oropetium thomaeum. The sequence continues at coordinate 972,617 of LFJQ01000065.1, read as the reverse complement.
GGGTGGACAGCGTGGGAACTCCACAGAAACCGTCTGGGACGTGTTGTCTGGTGGGACGCGGCGCTGCTAAGGCAGGCGTAGGAGGGAATTGACGTTGCAGGAGCTGGTGTGAACGGTTGCCACGTGCGAGTCTGGGACACGCACGTGTCGTACGATTAGGTTAACCCTGCAGAGGTATAAAAATCGGTTCGAATCGTTGTCGCTCTTAAAAAAGAGGTCAGCAATATAAGTAGCATCATCAGTTTTATGACATGGTATAAAGTGTGCCATCTTAGAAAACCGATCCATAACAACAAAAATACTTATCCCTCCCCGTTTAGTCCTAGACAGTCCTAAAACAAAGTCCATAGAAATATCTGCCCAAAGAATAGAAGGAACAGGAAGAGGCATGTACAAACCATGTGGATTCACACAAGACTTAACTTTTTGACATGTCGTACAGCGAGCCACAAAGCGCTCGACGTCTCTTCTCATCTTTGGCCAAAAGAAGTGTGTGGCCAAAACATCCTCCATCTTCTTCGCACCAAAGTGTCCCATCAAACCACCTCCATGCGCCTCCTGCAACAATAAAAGACGAACAGATCCAACTGGAATGCATAGGCGGTTAGCTCTAAACAAGAACCCATCACTAAGCACAAATTTGTTTCATGAATGCCCCTCACAACAATGCAGCAACACATCTTTAAAATCAGCATCTAACGCATATTATTCCTTAATGGATTGAAGGCCAAAAATGCGACAATCAAGTTGGGACAGCAAGGTATAGTGCCTAGACAAAGCATCAGCAATAACATTATCCTTTCCTTTCTTGTGTTTGATGACATAAGGAAAAATTCAATAAATGCAACCCACTTAGCATGTCTACGATTCAAATTTGTTTGATTACGAAGATGCTTAAGTGATTCGTGATCAGAATGAATGACAAATTCGTTAGACCATAAATAATGTTGCCACGATTCTAAAGAACGAACAAGAACATACAATTCTTTATCATACGTGGAATAATTAAGAGTAGGACCATTTAATTTCTCACTAAAGTAAGCAACAGGTTTATCTTCTTGCATCAAAACACCACCAATTCCAATTCCACTGGCATCACATTCAAGCTCAAAAGTCTTACCAAAATCCGAGAGTTGGAGCAACGGTGCGTGTGTAAGCTTGTCCTTCAAAAGCGTGAAGGACTCCTCCTGTGATGGTCCCCATTGAAAAGCAATGCCCTTCTTCGTCAACTCGATCAGCGGCGTCGCAATGGTGCTTAATTCCTTGACAAAACGACGAGAAAATCCCGCTAGGCCAAGAAAACTCCGCACTTGCGTAACCGTCGTGGGGTAGGCCAACTTTGAATTGCCTCCACCTTAGCCTTATCAACCTCGATGCCCTGTGCAGTCACAACATAAACAAGAAAAGAGACTCGATCAGTGCAAAAGGTGCACTTGTCGAGTTTACCAAACAAACGTGCATCACGTAAAGCAGAAAAAACAGCACGTAGATGATCCCTATGTTCAGCTATAGACTTACTACAAATTAAGATATCATCAAAGTAAACTACCACAAATTTACCTATGAATGGACCTAAAACTTTGTTCATTAATCTTATAAAAGTGCTTGGTGCATTAGTTAAACCGAAAGGCATAACTAACCACTCATACAATCCGAACTTAGTTTTAAAAGCAGTTTTCCATTCATCACCAATTCATTCTAATTTGGTGGTAACCACTACGCAAGTCAATCTTAGTGAAGACAATAGCATCACACAACTCATCAAGCATGTCATCTAGTCTAGGAATAGGATGACGGTATCGTATAGTAATGTTGTTTATGGCTCTACAATCTACACACATGCGCCATGAACCATCTTTTTTCGGAACCAAAAGGACAGGAACACAAGACTAAGGCTCTCACGTACGTACCTGCAGTCCAAGAGGTCCTGGACTTGGCGCTGAATTTTCTTAGTCTCCTCAGGGTTGGTTCGGTATGCCACATGGTTCGGTAAACTTACACCAAGAATCAGGTCAATCTGGTGCTCGATCCCTCGAATGGGTGGCAGTCCTGGAGGGATCTCGTCAGGGAAAACATCACGAAACTCCTGCAAAAGGTTAGCAACCGCAGGTAACAATGTACAAGGCAAATTATTCATTAAAAATAAGGCATTCTTGCACACTAGAACATAATATGGAAAAGTACCATAAGAAATTTCAGCAAGGTCAGATTTTGTAGCAAGCATGACAGGGGATTTCAAAATGATATCTTGCTGAGTTTCAGGTTTAGCATGAGGTGGTTGTTTAGCATTAGCAGCTTTCCCTATCAGATTCAATAATTTGAGCAGGTGTTATGGGTAACAAAGTAATTTTCTTTCCTGTATGCATGAAGGTGTACTTATTACTATGACCATGGTGCAAAGCATCATAATCATGTTCCCAAGGACGACCCAACAAAAGATAGCATGCTTGCATAGAAATGACATCACAATCCACAGAATCACTATAAGTACCAAGAGAAAAAGGAACGCGACACGATTATGTTACCTTAACTTTTTCGGAGTCATTAAAAAATATGGTATGGATGTGGATATGGTCGCGTGGTCAAGCCGAGCTTCTTGACCAAATCAGAACTCACAAAGTTGTTGCTGCTGTCTCCATCAATGATCACACGTGCTCGCCGATTCTTGATCACGAACTCAATCTGAAACAAGTTATGGCGTTGGATCTGATCCGGTTCCCTTACCTGCGTATTGAGGACACGCTGAACAACAATGGAGTGGTACACGGAGGCGTCGTGGTTGCCGAGAACAACGCTGTCCAGAGATTTCGGAGCGTCGTCCTCCGCATCTTCAATGTCGGATGTACTCTCATAACCTCCGTCATCAGTGGCGATGTAGGCATGCTTGCTTGGGCAGTCACGCTGCACGTGTCCAAGTCCAAGACAACGATGGCACTGGATGCCAGAGGTGCGCCTCGTGGATGTAGTGGAAGGCGAGGTCTTCGCTGGTCCCCGTACAGAAGATTTAGAAGACTCCGCAAGATGTGTCGAGGGAGGCGGTGCTGCAGTGGAAGGTCGCTTGCTTGCTGGTGGAGGGGGTGGACGAAAATTGGAAGAAGAACGTGGTGCTCCAGTTCTTGACATTCTCACAGCTTCCTGGCGTCCCTGCAATTCCTTTTAATCAATAATTGGAACAACTGGTTGACAGTGTTAAAAGTCTTATAATCAATAATTTCCTGAATTTCACGCCTCAACCCCCCATAGAAATGACAGATCTTATCCTCATTATCCTCAACTACACCACAACGCATCATGCCCCTCTGCAGCTCAGCATAATAATTCTGGACCGAATTGCTACCTTGCTCTAAGCGCTGCAGTTTGAGACGCATGTCTCGCTGAAAAGAAGGAGGCACAAAGCGATCATGCATAGCAGTTTTCAACTCATCCCAAGTAGCAGAGAACTGTTGTACAGCAGCTAAACCAGTCCACCAAATAATAGCAAAGTCCTTAAATTTGCTAGAAGCTTGCCTAACTCTATGTTGTTCAGGGACTTGGTGAGTCTCAAATTTTTGTTGAACCGTCATCTCCCAATCTAGATATATCTCAGCATTATATGAACCAGAAAAGGAGGGTATGGAAAATTTCACCTTAGCAAAGGGATCGTCCTGAGGTCGATGCTGGTTGTTACCTCCCATACCTTGGCAGTTTCTGCGTAGGCGATGTCGAAGGCATGCGTCCCGGTCGACGTCATTGTAGACGGTGTCATCGTCGCCGTCGTTGTTCCCTGGAGGTAGATGCCTTTCCAAATTGTCAAGCCGCATTGAAATTGCGACCAACTAAGTGGTGATGCCTTGGAGAGTTGTTCCTATGTGCGGGTCGTTGAGGGTCTTCGTCACGGTCTCAGTGATCTTGTCATCAATGCCTTCAAGCGCCTTGGTAATTGCTCTCTGCAATTGATCTTGGCTGACACACTCGTTCAAGTCGGCTGGCGTCCTAGATTCCTCGGTACCTGACATGATGAAAGAAACAAGAAACATAGAGAAAAAGGTAAAGGTTATCCCTATCAACTACTGTGAGAACGGTGGCACTCCTGGACAGAAAAAGGAAGCTTCAAACCATATTCTTGCAGGGATCTAACGAACACAAAGCAAAGATACCTTGGAGAAGTGATCCGGCGATTATAGGGTTAAGAAACCGTGCTTGTTCAGAAGGACTAAATGGAGCTTGGAAGGCTAATATATATGTAAGTGGAACAGAAATCAAAAGCAGATAGTAATATTGAATAAATGCCCAAAGTATTGGTCATAGTTGCTGGCCTAAAGCGTCCTATGACAGTTACGATACGTGGTCAAAGAACATGTGTAGGGAGACAGCAACAAAGATCAATAGCCAAGGAAAATTGAATTCGGGACAAGCATAAAACAGCACTGAGTGTTCCAACAAAAGTTTATCAATTCATTTCTTTTTTTTCTTTTTTTCTTTTTTTTTAACACTAGAAGTAATCACAATACTTCTGTCTCTTTTTCTTATTATTTCTTTTTCTCAACTCAAACATGTGAAAGCTAACCACACAAATTTTCTGATCAAAACAATATAATGGCAGAATTGAACTCTATGTCAGGCATTGTTCTTTTCTGGTGTTGAAACAAACTAGGGTAGCCGAACAAAGAAAGGTGGAATTTTACGGTGGAAGCTCTGAATAAGGTGAAAAGTAGTGTAGGCACTCTTTTTCCCCAGATCGTAACATTAAGTATTTCTTGGCGAGCTATAAGATGATCAGATTTATAAGTAAGTATCTCTTGTAAAATATTAGCAACACCAAATCCTTCTGAAGCCCAAACTTCCATTTCTCCTACTCGTTGTCCCCCTTGTTTGGCTCTTCGTCTAACGGATTGTTGGGTAACAAGCGAGTAGGGCCCGGTAGAACGTCCGTGGATTTTCTCATCAACTTGATGAATTAATTTTAAAATATAGGACTTCCCTATTAGAACAGGTTGTTCGAAGCGATCCCCTGTTCTTCCATCAAATATTCTCCTTTTTCCCGGGTACTCGGGTTCAAATACCCATGGATTTTTTGTTTGTTTACTGGCTTCATATAATTCCGAAAACACAAGTTTTCTTGAAGCCTCTTGCTCATATCTCTCATCAAAGGGTGCTATTCTATAATGTTTCTTTAGCAGATCCCCCGCTAATCCGAGCGAGCTTTCAAATATTTGTCCCACATTCATTCGTGAGGGTACTCCCAGGGGATTGAAGACCATATCAACAGGTGTTCCATCTTGCAAATAGGGCATATCTTGCCTAGGCAAAATTTTGGAAATGATCCCCTTATTCCCGTGTCTTCCTGCTACTTTATCCCCAACTTTGATTTCACGTTTCTGTAAAATATATACACGAACCTTTATGTCGAGGGGGTCCCTCTGGATCCATTTCACATCGATAACGCGCCCTCTTCCACCTATAGGTAGTTTGAGAGAAGTTTCTTTTGAAGTGGATACTTCAAGACCAAAAATGGCCCGTAATAATCCAGCTTCTGTGATATACGAGGATTCATTCGATATCTGAGGCGTTAATTTACCTACTAAAATATCGCCTGTTTCTACCCAGAATCCCAACCTCACAACTCCATTTCTGTCCAAATTGCGGAGTAAATGTTCTTCCAGATGTGGTATTTCCTTAGTGATTTTTTCAGCGGAGCCTTGGCTTGTCGTATCCGTCTGAATTTCATATTTTCGGATGTGAAAAGAAGTATAAATATCCTCATATACCAAACGTTCGCTAATTAGTACTGCGTCTTCAAAATTGTAACCCTCCCACGGCATATAAGCTACTAAAACGTTTTTTCCTAAAGCAAGTTCCCCACCAGCTGTAGCTGCTCCCTCCGCTAAAATTTGCCCCTTTTTAATGGGTTTACCCCACGGAACCCGAGGTTTTTGGTGTATACAAGTATTTTTGTTAGAGCGCCGATGGGCAACTAAAGGAATACTTATAGTCTTCCAACTACTTGATAAAAGGATCTTGTGACTATCACTAGAAATGATCTTTCCCTCGCGTTCGGCTATAATGGAAACCCTCGAATCTAGAGCTGTTTGGCGTTCCAATCCAGTTCCAACAATGCACTTCTCGGACCGAGAAAGTGGAACTGCTTGGCGCTGCATATTAGAACTCATTAAAGCCCGATTCGCATCATTATGCTCAATAAAGGAATAAGAGAACCTCCAATAGAAAAATATTGGAAAGGAAAAATACTTCTAACATGAATCTGTTCCCATGCAATAGTCAGGAATTCTTGACGGTATCTAGCTTGAACAACCTGTTCTTCCTGAATACCCTGATTCAAGGACAAAGAATTTCCTGCTGCTATCATATAATATTCATCTCTACTTGGTGATAAATAAACCACCTGTCTCCCTTTTTTTTCTTTTGCTTTCTCAGATATTTCATAAAACGGACTCTCTATAGATCCCCACCAGTGATCAATTATCGCATGAATAGCTAAGGATCCAATAAGTCCAACGTTGATGCCTTCGGACGTATCAATTGGACAAATACGCCCATAGTGACTCGGATGAATATCTCGGCTCCGAAAACTTGCAGTTCTCCCCGTCAATCCTCCAGGACCTAAACAACTCACTTTTCGCCCATGAACCGTTTGGGTCAATGGATTGGTTTGGTCAAAAACTTGAGATAAGGGGTATGTGCCAAAAAAGGTCTCATAAGTAGTTATTAATAAAATCGAAGTTGAAGTTGGAGTTACCAAAGTTTGTGGAATCGGTTTCGATTGACGTATGAATACTCTACGGATAGTTTTTTGAACCGCATGTTGTAAACGCCCAAGAGCCAGTCCGAATTGATGGTTGTAACAAATCCGCAACCGAACGAATACGTTTATAATTTCAAGTGATTCATATCATCATCGTCAAGTATACCCGTCCCAAATTTCATTCCAATCAAATGATCCGTAGCAGCCAATACATCTCGTGGTAACAAGAATGTATTGTTCTGAGGTATATTAAGATTCAGTCTTCGATTCATATTTCGTCGACCAACTCTTCCTAATTCACATTTTTGTTGAAAAAATTTCTTTTGTAATTCCTCACATAAGGACTCCGAAAATATCAGGTCCCCGCCTACACAAGCAAATTGTTGATAAAACTCCAAAATAGCTTTTTCTTTTGACTCAATCCTCTTTTTCTCCTTAGCATTCGGGAAAGACAAGAAAATTTCGGGGTAGGAAACATTATCTAAAATTTCTCTTAGATTCGAACCCATAGCTGATGATAGAACTAAAATAGATATCTTTTGTTTTCTACTCACGCGAGCCCATATCCTTTCTTTTTTATCAATTACTAATTCCGATCTTCCTCCCCAATCTGATATTATAGTCCCACTGTATATAGAAATTCCCTTATGGTCTAATTCGGAGCGGTAGTAAATACCAGGACTTAGCAATATTTGATTGATCACAATTCGGTATATTCCATTTATTATAAAGGTTCCTAAGGAATTCATTATAGGAATGTTTCCAATAGAAATGGTTTGCTTTTGCACATCGAAACCAAAAATTAATCTCGCAGATACATATAATTCTGAAGAATAAGTGAGTGATTCATACACAGCATCCCTTTCTTTTATCGAGGGTTCTAGCAATTGATATCCTTTTGCAAATAATTGAAATGCAATTTCGTGATCTGAATCTTTAATTGTTGGAAACTTCTCAAGTTCTTCTGCCAAGCCTTGATTAATGAACCTACAAAATCCCTCAAATTGGATCTGGCTAAATCCGGGTATTGTGGACATTCCCTCATTTCCATTCCGGAGCATCTTAATCTTAAGTTTCCTATTTATCGAAGAAAAATTCCACTATCAGCTCACTCTTTACCAATCCCTACGGATCAATCTAGCAATTATGGAATCTATATTCTGTTTACTGAATCACATGAAATTCTAGGGAACTCCACATACGTATTTCATATATGTATTTCATCCATATGAATAAAAATAATTTTGACGAAAGTTCGACTTTGGCAGGAGTAGAAATCGCATTAAAATGAATTGATAAAAAAGTCCTAGAAAAAATTCTGCCACTTAAACTTTATGATATTCTAATCAGATTGGATAGCAAAGATTTCTCGTTTTATCTCCTTTCTATGAAAGAAATAAAGTCATAATAATTTATAAGCACTAGAAAGTTTGACTTTAGTTCGATTTAGAATTTAGAATAGTACGCTTAGTTTTATTTTCAAAAAGAATTTTAAGGTTCTTTTTTGTTTTGTAGTAATAGAATTGCTGAAAAATAAAGGATTTTGTTGTAGAATACTAAAATAAAGTACTTACTTTTTTAAGTACTTGCTAATCGAGTTATCCACCTATTCACATATCCTTTCTTTTATCGTAATTTCACACGTGTGGGCCAAGAAAAGAAGGCGGGGCCATAATCTGTATCCCCCGTAGGGATATGTACATAAGGGGGATCCGTAGATAATAACGCTGTTCGGACCCGGAGTTTACCTATATACAGATTAGGGAAATTTTTATTTTATTATGCCATTAAAGGAGAGAATACTGATTTAAGAGTCGTTTAGTACTGCAATTCAAAAAAAAAATTCTAGTTAATGGTTCCAATTTGTTCTGAATTTTGCAGTTTGTGACTGGAAATCCACTTTTGCTCCTTTGCCATTTCAATAGAACAGAAAAAGGGGGGGGGGGGTTTAGTAAAAAAATATGGATGAATACTTGTTCTTTTTCTTTTCTCGATTTTAGATCAGATTTTTTGGCGGCATGGCCAAGTGGTAAGGCAGGGGACTGCAAATCCTTTATCCCCAATTCAAATCTGGGTGCCGCCTAATCAATAAAATACTTAGGATTATAGTACTAATCAAACTCAAAAATTTCGTACCCTCATAAGTTGGGGCAAGAGAGTAACTAGGTCTGGTGATACTGGATTTTGAGAATCCATACCATAGTTCTATCCTCAAATGAGGCTTTGTTTTGGTAGCAGTGGCCCAAACGAGGAGCTACCAACAAAGATGAGGTAGCGTTTCCTTATTCTTTTATTAATTTGAATTGATTTTAGAATTTGAAACTTCCAAAGGGCACTTTTTTCAATCTAAGATTGAAGAAGGACTTTGCGAAGAAATATCAATAGACTTCGTACATCTTATGGTACCTACATACACTAAAGTAAAGGCTACAGATTCTGTCAAGAATCAGATTGAATAGGCTGATCAAAAATCAATTTCGGAGTTATTGAATAGGCTGATCAAAAATCAATTTCGGAGTTGTGGAGTGGATAAGGTCTGCTCACTCTTTCATAGAAAGAGAGAAAGTGAGGCAGTGGGGTTTAGGACAAAAATAAACAAGGGTAAAGTAGGTATCCAATCAATATTTATGTATCCTAATTTTATGGTATATTCTGACGTCCTATGCTTTTTAAAAAGGTAACAAAAGGAAGAAAAAATCTCTCTGTTCCCGCGTCTTCTATTCAAGACATTCCCACACTCTTTCTTTTTTAAAGAAAAGGTATATGTATCATATTTATACTTAATACTCTCCAATTCTACCAGAAATCATATAAGAATTTCATAGAAGTAAATTCCTTTAACCGATTCGTCCGTAGTCTTAGAGCAGAATTTTGACTCTGTACCCTTAATTCCACTATGATTATTGATCAATAGTAGAATAATTCCTTCATAGAAATAGGAGACATAATTTACATGGATATAGTAAGTCTCGTTTGGGCTGCTTTAATGGTAGTCTTTACATTTTCTCTTTCGCTAGTAGTATGGGGGAGAAGTGGACTCTAGGGATACTACTAATTGATTGAGTAGTTGAATTGTAGTATCAACACTTTTCTTTAATTGATCATTATGTATCAAATTTATTTTGTATTCATCATTTTTCCAAACTTTATTTTTTCTCTCTTTCTTTAGTTTTGTTTCACTCTTGTAAAAAAATCTTTTAAGTTTCAAGAAAGAGTCGTTCTATTCTACTATGTTTCATTCTACTATAATAGAAAGAAATAGAATAGAAAGATCAATTCTAGTAATTAAGAATTTCTACTAGAAGTGACGAGTAAAAAAAAGTTCTTTACATAAGAAAATTAGACTTTCTTAGACGAAGCTATTCACAACATATTGCACATTTTCCATTTATACTCTTTTCTTCGAAATTTTTTTTTGTTCTTTTTTTTTTAAGGATCTCGCGTGGAGCATCTCGCGTCATTTTTAAGTATGAAAGATTCGCGGGTTTTTTTCCTTTTATTTACTTTTTTTCTTTTATTATAGTCTATTCTCGTATTATTTTTCTACCTCTCCATGGATTCTTTCGATGAAGAATTGTCTTCGATTTTTTAGATTTTTACTTGCTTGAAATTAAGTAGATGCAGTGAAAAAAGAAGTTGAATTAGATTACTATTTCAATCTACTAATATATTCTATGTAGATTCAAGACAATATAATACAAAGAATCTAAAGTGTGTAGAAAAAACTATATGTAGTTCTTTCTACCACACTTTAGGATTCCAACCGGATCCTTTCATTTAAGACTTGGATTTTGATTTTATTTTATCCCTTTTCATTTCTTCAATGATTAATTGGAATTCCAATTAATCATTTTGGCTGGCTGTTTTTACATAAATAATAAGTAAAAAGGCAGTAGGAACTAGAATGAACAATGCAGTAGCAATAATGCGAGAATATTTACTTCCATAACTTCTTTATTTTTTTTTACAATAACTCGGGATATAATCCCATGGAGAGGAAAAGCGGGTATCACTATAAATTCAAGGGGAGGACTTGCATTCTGATAATACTGAATCAATTCAATATTATGAATATAGGATCTATCAAATCAATTCATGATTGATAGTGGAATAATATAACATAGGAAGATCCCTTATCTATACTAAAACCAAAATAGGTTTTTTGATTGGATTTGGAACCCCTCTATTTTTCCTCCTTTTCTACTTTCGCTTTTCTATATATATGTATAGCCAAGAATCTTTCTTATCCAATTTCCCTTCCCTTTTCCTATAGTTATACATACAAATATGTATGCATGTATGTATTATATAACCGACTTCATATGGGTCACATAGACATCCAAAAAAGCAGTAGAAATAGAAATGAGATGGAGAAAAGAGGATCTTAAATAAAAAAGATCCAATATTTTAATTTAGGAAAAAGAGCGTTTGCTTGGTTTTTATTTTATTAGGTTACTGTCAATATCTGTTTTGGGGGTCTAAAGATGAGAGCAGATTCATAAAAAAAGGAATCGACAAATGGACTGAGAACGCGGTGGATTCTTTCCAAGAATTCATTGAACATACACAAAGAAAGTTGGAACTATAAAATGGAAGTGGTGTGGTTTAACCCCTAAAAAGGAACTAATTATATTAAATTCATTCTCTAACAATAAACGAATCCAATTTGTGTATGGATTGGATTTCAATAAAATACCGTAACCCTATTCCTTAAGATAAAAGTCAAATAGGAAGTTAAGATGATGATGGTATTATCATACCATAAAATGGAGTAATATCCTAAATTATACTAATCCACGTATGATATATATGTCTTTCCTTCTCAACCGGAAAGAATTAAAAAAAAAATCCCTATACAGCTCTCTTTTTATTGAGAGCTGCAAAATATAAAAAGTAAAGTAAGGGTTTTTTCCATAGATATTTGATCTTGCCTTCTGCCCCCCCCCCCCCCCCCCCCGTTTTCAGGGAAATTCTTGATGAAAAAAAGAAACGATGAATTTTTCCATTTATTGAACCCTAGTTCGGGACTGATGGGGCTCGAACCCGCAGCTTCCGCCTTGACAGGGCGGTGCTCTAACCAATTGAACTACAATCCCTGCGCGGTGTATGACATACCTATTCTTAAATAAAATCCTAAGAAGAGTCGTCTGTCGCACTCTAAGAAATAGATGAATCATATACTACTACACCCACATAGGATATGTGGGTATAGTGAGAGTGGCATAACTAGTATACCGTGATTTTTTATCCCTAAAACAACTGATAATCCATCTTTCAATAAGAAAACTGTTTTCTTTGTAAGAAAAGAATAAGAGAGATATGGCTTAGAAATAAATTTGCCCCTTCTTTTATCCTTACCCTTTATTTCTATGGATCAGATATTTTTGTTATGGAAGAAAAAAATGGATTTAGTTCATATTCACAAAGCCCTAGATTTTTGGGCCGAGCTGGATTTGAACCAGCGTAGACATATCGTCAACGAATTTACAGTCCGTCCCCATTAACCGCTCGGGCATCGACCCAGGAAGAATTTATTCTAGGATTTTTGATAATCTACGATTAACCTCTTTTTATAATACTCCCTACCCCCAGGGGAAGTCGAATCCCCGCTGCCTCCTTGAAAGAGAGATGTCCTGAACCACTAGACGATAGGGGCATCAATAGACAATAGTACTAGAATAGAACCACTCGTCATATACTATAATGATAGTATGAGCAGTTTTTTGGAATTGTCAATATACTCGAATCGAAGAGTATAAATAGATCAAAGAAAAGAGCCTTTCCTACTTTTATGCTTTCATACGATTTTTTTTTAGTTGATGATTAGGTTAATTCGCGGATCATCCCCTGCTTTTTAGGGAAATTCCTTTTACCCGTGTGAATCTAGTAAAAAACAGATCAGACACAACAAACGAATGGGTGGGATCTAGGTGGAGAAAAAAAAAATTTGACGGGAAGGTTTGACACAAGGCGGCGGAAGCAAAACAAACTGTAACGAGACGTGAACTAAACCAGCAACAAGACTCGATTAAGGACACAAATTCAATCCTACGGACTCTGAAATTGAAATATGCAGGATGTAACTACTACGGTTTTTGACAGGATGTAACTTAAAACTACAATTCTGTTTTTGGCTTTTTATGGACTATAGGACGAAACAAAAACAAGGAACTAGGGTAAACAATGACGAACCTGAGGAACACCTGAAGCTCTGATAACCACTTGATGGGGACGAGGTCCCGATCTTCCTACAGGTTTTGATAATCAATAATTTGGGCGGAGTCGCGACACAAATCGATCCGGCTTCCGAACGGCACGTTCCGAACCCCGCAATCGCAGCACCACGTCTCCTCTGGTTATCACCCGCGTGAACACGGATGACCTCACCGAGAAGGCTAATCTTTGCCTGCGAATCGAAGAACACAAGCAAGAACAAAGTAGGAAGCAACCAAATTGCAGATGAAGATTAAACTCACAAAGTTGGGGTCTCACAAACCGATGAAACGGCAACACTGTTTTTAACAGGAATAATCTAAGCAAAACTCGAACCCTAATAGTGGGGTGATGGCTGGTTATAAAGGAATTGGAGATGTGCAAGTCCCCTGGAACACAACACTAACGGACTCTAATTCGGTACAAGCCCAACCGGCCCAATGTTGGTGTCGCAGCACCCTGACAGATTCTGGACTGTCTAATGTTCCGATGATTCCTATGGACTCTGGAGGAATTTGGACGTGGGACTTGTTCCATTGGAAAGATAATCTCATCCCCTTTCCATGAAGTGGTAGATCGCCTAAAACGGAGTCCGTATGCGACCTGGGCACCCGTTTTAGTATAGACTGCTCCTGGACTCCGAGTTGGATTCGAAGTCGACGTGAGTTGGATCTCCTACTTGGCTTGGACGTCCTTGTCCAACTTGAAGCTGGTCTCCAGGGCCTTCCTTGACCTCTCCATGGTTCCTAATCATAATATAATCATTAGGTAGCAATCTATTTTCCATAGTAACATATAAACTCGTACTTAAGAACGAGCTCACCTCTAGATTCAATTGTCGTGCCCGAGCTCTACTAATTGGTCCTTCATTTGTCATAGTGGAAGAAGGATTGTGTGTAACCATGGGTGCAATATCCTCATCAGATGACATGCTTGATGAGTTGTGTGGTGTTATAGTTTTCACTAAAATTGACTTGTGTGGTGGTTACCACCAGATTAGAATGAAATTCGGTGATGAATGGAAAACTGTATTTCAAACTAAGTTTGGGTTGTATGAATGGTTAGTCATGCCTTTTGGTTTAACTACACCTAGCACTTTCATGAGATTAATGCATGAAGTTTTACGTTCATTCATTGATAAATTTTTGGTGGTTTACTTTGATGATATCCTGATTTATAACAAGTCTATGCCTAAACATATGGATTATCTAGGTGCTGTTTTCTCTGTCTTACATGATGCATGCCTGTTTGGTAACCTCGACAAGTGCACCTTTTCCACCCAATCGAGTCTCTTTTCTTGGCTATGTTGTGACTCCATAGGGCGTTGAGGTTGATAAGGCTGACGTGGAGGTGATTGATAGTTGGCCTACACCCACAACGGTTTTGCACGTGAGGAGTTTTCTTGGCCTAGCGGGATTTTATCGCCATCGCCACACAGCTGATTGAGTTGACAAAGAAGGGCGTTGCTTTCTATTGGGGGCCATACTTGGGAGAAGAGGATGAGCTTGAGTTGAGGACAACTCCTCTTCAAGAGGGGGAGGATGATGAGGACATCACACCCATGGATACACATAATCCTTTTTCTACTATTACACATGAAGGTTCAATTACTAGAGCTCGCGCCCGACAACTTAATCTAGGGGTGAGCTCATTCCTTAGCACTCCATTACGCATTCTCGAGGATAGATTACTACCTAATGATTTTATTATGATTAAAAATCATGGAGAGGACAGAGGAATGATGGAAGACCAGATAGGAGTCGTCCAAGGACGTCCAAACCAAGTCCGAGTCCCAGCCCACGTCCACTTCGAATCCAATTCGGAGTCCAGGAGCAGCCTGTACTAAAATGGACGCCCAGGTCGCATACGGACTCCGATTTAGGTGATCTACCACTTCATGGAAAGAGGACGAGATTGTCCTTCCAATGGGACTAGTCCCACGTCCAAATTCCTCCAGATTTCATGGGATTCATCAAAACATTGGACAGTCCAGAATCTGTTAGGGTGCTCCGACACCGACTTTGGGCCGGTTGGCCTTGTACCGAGTTAGAGTCCATTAGGGTTGCGTCCAGGGGACTTGCACGTCTCCAATTCCTATCTAGCTGTCACCCCACCATTAGGGTTTGAGTTTTGCTTAGATTATTCCTGTTAAAAACAGTATCGTCGTTTCATTGGTTGGTGAGACCCCAGCTTTGTGAGTTTAATCTTCATCTACAATTTGGTTGCTTTCTACTTCTTTCTTGCTTGTGTTCTTCGATACGCAGGCAAAGACTAGCCTTCTCAGCGAGGTCATCCGTGTTCACGCCGGTGATAACTAGAGGAGACGTGGTGCTGCGATTGCGGGGTTCGGAACGTACCGTTCGGAAACCGGATCGATTTGTGTCATGACTCCGCCCAATTGTTGATTATCAAAACCTGTAGGAAGATCGAGACCCCGTTCCCATCAGAGTTCGAGAGGATGAACCTTTGTTGGGTTTCTAACACTGAGGTCGTAATTTTGGAGGTGGATTCCACGCTCGAGTTGGACATCAAGAAGGGTCAACTCAGTGATGAGAAGTCAAGAGTTCAGCAACTATTGAAGAAAGGTAAAGCTCCAGGGTTCACAGAGGATGATCAGTGTATGTTGTGGTACAAGCAAAGGATTTGTGTGCTAGAGATTAAGCAGCTTCGGGAATCGATACTGTGTGAAGCCCACGACTCAGCCTACTCCATGCACCTAGGAAGCACCAAGATGTATCAAGATCTTAAGACTCTGAACTGGTGGTATGGCATGAAGAGAGAAGTTGCGGAGTATGTTGCTTTGTGTGATACTTGTCAAAGGGTCAAGGGGAAACATCAGACGCCTGCAGGGTTGCTTCAGCCATTGAAAATACCGGAATGGAAGTGGGAAGAAATTTCCATGGATTTCATAGTGGGATTACCATGTACCCAGTCAGGATATTATTCAATTTGGGTCATTATGGATCGACTAACCAAGGTAGCTAACTTTATACTTCCTATAGCGGTCCGAAGCTTGCAGAGTTATATATGTCCAGGATTGTTTGTTTGTATGGTGTGCCCAAGAAGATAGTATCTAATCGTGGGACTCAGTTCACGTCCCGCTTCTGGAAAAAGTTGCATGAGTCCATGGGTATGAAACTTAATTTTAGTTCGGCATATCATCCCCAAATAGATGGGCAAACAGAGCGAGTGAATCAGATTTTGGAGGATATGTTGAGAGATTATGCTTTGAGGGATGGCCAGAGTTGGGATGAGAGTCTTTCATATGCAGACTTCTCTTACAGCAACAACTACCAGAATAGCTTGAAGATGTCGCCGTTCGAGGCCCTGTACGGAAGGAAGCGTAGGACTCCCTTGTTTTGGAGTGAAACCGGGAAAAGTCAAGTCTTTGGCCCATAAGTGCTGAGGGATGCAGAAAGGTAGGTGCAGAAAATCAGGGAGAATTTGAGAACAGCTCAGTCTAGGCAAAAAAGTTATACCGACAATAGGCGTCGAGAGCTTAGCTTTGATATTGGTGACTTTGTCTATCTCGAGGTGTCTCCTATAAGAGATCTAAAACGGTTTAAAGTTAAGGGAAAGCTGGCACCAAGGTACATTGGTCCATTCAAGATTTTTTAAATAGGCGAGGTGAAGTTGCATACTAGTTCGAGTTACCACTGCAGTTGGCAGACGTGCATGATGTGTTCCATGTGTCTCAATTGAAGAAGTGTCTTCGAGTTCCCGAGGAACAAATGCCACTAGAGGATTTGGATGCTCGTGAGGATCTTACTTATTGGGAGTATCCTATCAAGGTTCAAGAGGTTTCGGAGAGGGTCACATGGAAAAAGATGATTTGAATGCTCAAGGTACAGTGGAGCCATCACACAGAAGCAGAAGGGAAGATGATCTCAAGGCACACTTTCCTGGTTTCTTCTCGAATTCGTTCGAATCTCGAGGGCGAGATTCTTCTTAAGGAGGGTAGGTTTTGTGACACCTCGAAATTTAAACTTGATCAGTCCGCTTAATAGGCAAGTTTATAGCGTTAAATCAAAGAATCAATTAGTTCTTCGTCGTTTAATGTAGAAGGAAAAAGTAAAATAAATGACCATTAATTCGTCAATAAAATAAGCTATAAGCACCTCTTGTCAATTGAAACTATTGTAAAATAATTAATTGAGATGAAGTGAGAACAAGAGCACGGGAGTTTTTCTTGTAAATAAGGCGGAGGAGGATTAGCGTGCGATTAGGGCCGAACCTCCGTAACTAAGTTTATCAAAACCCTAATCGGCGAGAAGCTTATGTAGTTGGATCATGGAGACTAGGGTTATCGGATTTGATCGTTGATCAAGCCTTGAAATAAATTCCGAAGCGACTCAAAAATTTGAAAACCCTAATTAGGTTGGGAATTCAAACAACAGATAAACAAATTCAATGAAAATTCAAGTGGCCAATTCAAGAGAAATTTAATTCTCATTTCCCTTGCTTGTCAAGCCATTCAACCGTTTTATTGGAGTTCAAATGCAAATTGAAATTCAAATTTTCAAATTCCACCCTATTCTTTTTCTTCCTTCCTCTTTCCATTCTGTACTGTCTCTGTTCTTTTCTTCTCTGTTGTCGCTCTGTTGTCGGAACCAGTACAGTGCAACGGCTGCCGAAGGACAGAGCCGCCCATGCCGCTTCCTCCCGCCGGAGCGCCACCCTACCCGCTAGCCGCGCAGAACCGAGGAGACCCGACGGGCGACTTGATGAGCCTCCGCGAACGCCGCTGCTCTGCCCGGCCGGCAACCTACCCACGTACGGGAACCGGCGACCGTCTTCTCCATAGCCGCGGCCGCCGATTCAATTCGCCCCGAGAACGCCGCTGCAACACCGTCCGGCCAACTGCCCGCGTACCGCAAACCGATTGAGTGCACTTCAAATCGCTCAACCATCGGCTTTATTCTTCCTCCCCGTCTCTGTCTCTCTTCTTCTCCGCTGCTCTGCCGCCATTGCCGCCGCCCTGCTCCCAGTCGACCGACTCCCCCGCTTCAATTCAAACCAAACCGAGCCTCTCCATTGCACACGAGATCACCCACTACACTCCCCCCACACCCAATTAACCATTCCAAAGCCGAAACCCTAGCCAACTCCGGCAATTCACCCTCGGAGCGCCGCCACACCGCTATTATCGCCACTCTGTTAAATTCTTCCTCGCCAGTGAGAGATTCTTCACTTCCTTCCATCGGCACGACCCTCGGGTAGCCCTCGTTCCATTTCAATTGACCGCACTGGTTTTGGTGAAGCAGCGGTGACGAAATCGCCGTGCCATCGTCGGAGCACCCGCCGAGCCGCCACCTCACCGTCGACGACTATCTTCCGGCCACTTTCACTCATCCTCGCCGTGCCCAGCGTCATCCCCGACCTCCACTGCAGTTCACAGCGCTCAGCCCCGACGCCCACCGACCGTCGAGCCGCCGGAACGCCGCCGCCGCCATTGCCGTGAGAGGTCCACCGTCGCCGGCGTATCTCCGGTGAGCCCCGTCGCCCCTCCTTCATCAAACGGACTCTCTGACTCACGGTGAGTGCGGTGGACACCATGGAAGCCGCCGCCGACCTTTCCTCCGGCGAGAACCACCGGTGGTGCGCCGTCGGGCGTTGCCCTAGCGCCGCTCCTCTGTCTCGTGTCACTGACTAGCGGGCCCGGGTTCAATTCAAATTATTCAAACTCCAGAGAATTCCACAGAATTACAAAATCCATAGAAAATAGAGTACTAATCCAAAAACAGCAAACCCAACCTTTTTAGAAACCTCATGACTAATACTAAATTTCTGTTAAAACACTTTTTATGAAATGACCACACATTTTCAGGAATAATTAAAATACTCCTTTCTGTTTTTGAATTTTAATTCAAATTGTAGAGCAGTGCTAGGTCTGAACTTTGGTCTACAAGTTCCTCATGGCAGAACACACCTACTGGAATTTTATGGGGATTTTAGGACCACCAAATTGTGTATACTACTTTCACAATACCCCAATCTGCCTATTAAAATGCCAATTTCTAAAATACATTGTAGAAGTCAGTAAAAAGATTAGACCCCAAAAGGAAAGTTGTAGATCTGGTTCTCCTGAGTGACACTATAAAATATCATGATTTTACTCCAAGGTTTACACATGGTTTCTGAATTTATAAAATCCAATAACAGAAACTTTATGGAATTTTTATAAAATCTAGGTAATTCATCTAGGCCTCAACCAAAGCTTAAAATTTACATTTCAGAGAGCACCACCAACTAAAAATAATCTTGAGAGGTAATTAAAAATTTCATTTTTTAACCTAGATAAATAGTCGCAGTATTAAAACGATTAATAGTCGAGGCAAAGAGTCGGTCTAACCCTAATTCCCAACAATGACACCCTAGTTAATCTTTAATACCAGCATTGTGACTATCTTCATTAAACAATTCATTGCATTTCGTCATATAGGGACCGACCAGGAACTTCCGCTGGCGAACGAGAATCCAGAAGAAGCACCCGCAGAAACTAACTCCTTGTTTGAGTACTCTGATTTTTCTGCAAACCAAGGCAAGCCCCGGTGCGCACCTATGTTTACAAATTTTTCTGTTTTTCCACTATGTGTGTAGGAATTGTTTGTGCATTAAGTTTCGAGGAAATTGCCGTGAAAACCTAGTTGCATGACTTGGTAGGGTTCCTATGGGTTATTTTGGTAGCGCCCTTGATAGAATGCGATGCTTAAGGATAGGAATCCGGTAGCATCCGAGTAGTATGGAGACTACTCGTGTTTATTTCAAAGAAGGGAAAATCGAGACGATAAGTTGATCTTATTTGTGATTAAAATTTGAGAACCCTATCGGGTGCCGTTGCATTGGTCAAGTTTGAGGTGTGTACCGAGTGCATACTGGTATATGGGACCAGGAAACCGATGTAGCTCACCGTGCTTTGTTGGACAATTGGCCATCCCTTTTTCTGGGTGAACGGACCAGCAAGGTGGATGAATTTGCTTTTGTTTTCTTGGGCTCGTGCTAGTGGGAAAGGCTTGGGGCCGTACAGGGGTGCAGGGCATCGCCTGGAGGATCATGTCCTTGGAGGGATGGATGTTGAGCCAACACTGTCACGATGTTGCGAAAGGTAGCCACGTGTGACTCAATTGAGTGTGCGCGTGTCGTGTCATTCGGGTTTCTCCTGCAGGGTGTAAATCAATTATAATTGCCACTCCTCGTGGTTAAGAGTAGCACTTGCTCCTTTCTGTCGCAACGATATGAAAATAGAGGATTATGATGAAGGAGGCACATTTCACTTTGTTTGTTGTAATGTATTCTTGATTGTTAGAATAGCGCCACATTTAGTAAACTCACAGTGACTACTGTTAAATTGGCTAAAAAATTGAATAGAATATCCGTGCTGTTTTCGCAAGGCCCGAACAACCTCTACCAATAACCCTGCATTCTAGGAGTCGGTCATTAGATGACCACGTTGACGGGTAAGTCTTGCTGAGTATTAGTTGCTCAGGCGTTGTGGATTAATATTTTTGCAGGTGATTCTTCTAACCTTGCTTCGTGTGGTTATGGTGGTTGGGAAGGGGATGCACCCTCGGAATGGACCTTCGAGTGGGTTCCCGCTTCTCCGACCTATGAAGATTAAGCACCCGTGGGCTGGTGTGCTTAATTGTATCGTCGAGTTGTAATCATTAGCTTCCGCTGACTTTCGCTTGTTTTCGAACTACGTTTCCGCACTTAAATTATCCGAACAAATGTTGTAATATTAAGAATTCATGTACCCTTTAAATCATGTTTACGTGTCCTTGTTAATTATCGTACTGTATGGTCGCTTGCTTTGCCAAGTGGCACCCCGAGTGATCTTGGATGAGCAACCGTATGATTTTATCGGACGGGGTTGCGACACGTGGTATCAGAGCCATTCGGGGATCAGTACTCTAATTAACGAGGCTTATTTTGAAAAACTACGTTGCGGTGAGGCACGATATAGAAAAGCCCATATTAGAAGTTATAGTTAGGAAGGTGGCAATGCTAACTTTGCATTCATGCATTTTACTTTGAGTTGATTTATGCTTACGTAACGACGCACCAACGAACTACACGGAGGTATGTGTTACATAATTGCAACGACGCACCAACGAGCTACAACGAAGGTACGTAGTCCTGCCGTGGGATAATATTCACGGTCGCTTGGTGTTCGCGTTGCTGGTTCACCCATCTTGCCTGAGATGCTTTTCATGGCCGCTAACGGCAAGGCGTTACTGGTTGCCGCCGGTTGCCATGAGTCGTGACTATCATGGCCATATTGCATACCTGTTCTGTGATGTGATTTTCTGCAGGTACACTAACTACCGTTAGACCGTGTAGAAAACGAATTGTTTCGAGAGAACGAGTAGTGCCACCGAGGATAACGTATTAGGGTTTTCTATTGGTGAGGACGCATAGGTCGTGGCATTATTCCATTCCTGCATGTGTACCAAAATTCACCTAATTAGAAAGGTTCAACCCCATAAATGCAATAAGAAGCTGTAAATGAATCCAGCAAAATAATCAAGGAGAGAAGTACATAAAAATTTTAACCGCTTGTGTTCAGTCCGTCCCTTACAACAAAAATCCTATAGCATCTGTAGGGTTTCACCTTCTAGCTCCACTCTCTAGGTCTTTTTCCTAAGGGGGGAGGTGTTTTATGATTCTACCTTTGGTTGCATGAGAGAAAGAGTCCCTCTGTTGCACATTGGAGACAAAAATCAAGTTCCGCTGTTATCGGTTCCGTGATGTCGGTATCGCCATTTTTCTCCGTTTGGGCAGTTGTGAATAATGGTACAAAAATTTTCGTTTCCTTTTGGAGATGAGAGTTTACTTGTTTTCCATGGTTCGACAGATGGCCCCTTCGGACGTCGACGGCAGTGCTGCCCTCGCGGCACGCATCGCGGAGCTCGAGGCCGATCTTGTGGAGATGGCCGAGGCTCGCGAACAGGCGGAGCAGTCCCGTTCTGAAGAGGAGCAGGAGCGTCTGAAAGTGCTTCTGGAGTGGCTTGAGGTCTCCTACAAGTTGGAAAAGGCCAAAACGGAGAACTGTGGGTTAAAAGCCCAAGTCGAGGAGTTGCAGCAGCAACTTCAGGAGCAGAAGGCCCAGGCCGATCAGCAAATCGCTGAGCTGGAGGGTGAGCGCGACGACCTGAAGGTGCAGGTCGATGGGCTCGAGGCTGAGGCCGAATGGATAGATGAGCTGAGGCTTGAGGCGGAGAACGAGATTCATGACGTTCGCGCTCAGCTCCACACCGCCGAGCAGACCATTGAGCAGATCCATGCTCAGTGGGAGGACGCCGTGATCGACCTCGAGATGGCTCTTCAGCATCAGGCCCCACAGCCGATGCAGGCACCAGATGTCCCACCTGATGAGGAGTCAGGCATGTCGGGCGTGGAGAACGAGCATCCCCCGTCGCCCTATGATGAGGAGATGCATTCCGACGCTGACAGCCATGTGCCCTAATCATCTATCGCGGCCTAAATTGCGCACATATATGTGGGCAACTAGCACTTAAGACCTAGTAGTATCTTTTAGTCCGTGTCGGACTGTTAATAGTGGGCATACATCCCGTGAGCAGCGTAGTTATGGCTCGGTGTCACTACGCAATTTTGTAAGATGTGGCTATGCCACTTGGGGATGTAAGGCGAGTACTCTTTCATGTATGACACCGTTGACTTTCTCAGTAATGAAGTGATCCCAATCATGTGTTGCCTATTTCCGTTGTCATAACGTGTATCCAGTCATGCTTTGTTTGAATGCATTCTGTTGGCCTGTGTGTATTCGAGCGCATGATCAATCCTCTAATGGAGTGAAGGTTTTCTTATAACAGATGGCAGGACGCACTCGCGGATCGAGCGGGCAGGACCAGGCTAGTGGCTCCAACCTTCCTCCACCGCCACCCCCACCTCCAAGGATGTGGGAACAGTTCATGGCCACCCAACAGCAACTCATGCAGATTCTGATCGAGCAGAATCGCCAGGGTGGTCGTTAGCGTGCACAGGCACCCCCGCCAGAGAGCTCCTATGGGGACTTCTCGGCCGTCCATCCGCCAACCTTCGCGGATGCAGCTGACCCCTTGGACGCCGATAATTGGCTGCACACCATCGAGTCCAAGTTTGAGCTCCTTCACTGCACCGAGCATCAGAAGACTCTCTTCGCAGCTCAGCAACTCCGCGGACCGGCAAGAGCGTGGTGGTTTAATTACACTGCCTCTCTTTCCGATGGCCACCAAGTGCAATGGACGGAGTTCCGTGAAGCTTTCAGGGCACATCACATTCCGGATGGCCTCATACAGCGCAAGGCGCGCGAATTTGAAGAACTGCGTCAAGGCCACATGAGTGTTCATGAATACTCGCGCAAGTTTAATTACTTGGCGCAGTATGCTGGACATCACGTGGACACGGATGCCAAAAAGAGGGGCTGTTTCATGAAGGGCCTGAACTCCAAGTTACGTGATCGCCTAGCCCTCCACAACAGCGCCAATTTCAACACACTGGTGAGTGCTGCCATCACGCAAGAGGATGCTACGCGCGCTCACCAGGAAGAAAAGAAGCGCAAGCGTGCAGTTGTGGGTCCCTCTGGTAACCAGCCACCCCAGAGGTACCGTTTGGCTATCACTTCACCGACGGGCCAGAAGTTCAAGGCTGCAATGCCACCGGGTGGAGGTTATCGCCCATCATCCTCCCAGCAGCCCGTGGCATGCCAAGGTCCCCAGTTCGGGCAGCAGCCTAGCTTCAACTCCGGGGGTCACAGGCAGATGACTCAAGCTCCTCGTCCACCGCAACAGTACAACAACACGGGTCCAAGGCCGTGTTTCAATTGCGGTCGCCCCGGCCACTTTGCTAAAGATTGCCGCCAGCCTCCTCGTCAGCAGGGTAATGCCCAGCAGGGCAACCCCTGCAACAACAACAATTCCCGTCCCCAGCCTGGCGGGAATGCACCTACTCAGGGCCACGTCAATCACACTGTGGCCGAGGAAGTTCAAGAAGGTGAACAAGTCCTTGCGGGTATGTTTTCTATTCGAGAACAGCCTGCCTTAGTTTTATTTGATTCGGGTGCCACTCATAATTTCATTAGTAGGGCGTGTGTCCAAAGGTGTGGCCTTCCCACCGCTATCACCAAAACACCCTATATTATTACCTCACCCGTCGGAAAAATATCTACCACGTTAAAAGTCCACCAAGCACCACTAAATCTGGGCGGAAGAATATTTAAACCCCAATTCATCGTTCTTGACCATCATGGTATAGACATAATTTTGGGCATGGGTTGGATGGTGTACCATAATGCCGTGTTACATATTTCCTCTCGAGAGATTCAATTAAACTCCCCTCTACACGGCTCTATATCTGTAACATCCCGAACTAAATTCTCGCTAAATCTTTTGTCAATAAAGACTTATTTGTGTTCAATAAAAATCTCAAAACCCTAAGTAATGAAATCATAGGATCTAATCAAAAGAACTTAAATTCAAAAATCTAATTTGAAATCCAATCTTCGTTTTCTTTCCTGTTTCTCTTTTCCTCTCTGCCGATGCAGAATTGACCCGACCGGCCTTTGCCCTGCTGCGTCGCGCTGTTGCCGTGCGGCTGCTTTGCCGCCGTCGTTGCTCGCCGTAGCCGTCTTGCCGAGCCTACTCTCGCTAGCGCCGCCGGAACCACCCCCGCTCTCCACCGTCGCGCCGCCCAGTTTTCCTCTGTTCTCCCCGGATCATGCAAGCCGCCGCCCGAGTCCCTGCTCCACCGGGTGCCGCTTCTCTGTTCCTTTCCATGCCTTCCCGACCCCGTCTTTTTGAGTCCGATTCGCCCGACCTCCGACCCAGAGGTCGGATGAATTTTTACGTTTCGCCGACCTCCGACCTAGAGGTCGGATGATTTTTACGATTCGCCCGACCCCGACCCCCAGCGGTCGGACATTATTTTCCGTCTCGCCCGATCCGTCGTCATCACTCTCCGTTTCGCTCGACCCTGAGGTCGGACAAGCCGCTTCGCTCGACCCTGAGGTCGGACAAGCCGATTCGCTCCGCTTCGCTCGACCCTGAGGTCGGACAAGCCGATTCGCTGCGCTTCGCTCGACCCTGAGGTCGGACAAGCCGTTTCGCTCCGTTTCGCTCGACCCTGAGGTCGGACAAGCCGTTTCGCTCCGTTTCGCTCGACCCCCGAGGTCGGACAAGCCGCATTTCGTTTCGCCTCGCTCGACCCCGAGGCCAGACAGACTCGTCGGACCCGAGCTCGAAGCGGCCGCGCCATTAATGCTGCCGGTCATCTTCCCAACTATAAAAGCGCCTGGCCGTACACAGCAGTGCTGCCACCGCGCCGGAAGTCTTCGTGATGGGACGCGCACGCCCGGCGCCCATGCGCTGCAGTACGTTGCCGCCGCGCCAACGTGCGTCGTCCTAGAGAGACAGAAGGAACGGAGGCTGATATTTTCCAGAGACGAAACGTTTCACTCGTGCGCACTCCTTTGCTCTTTTGCGCGCTCGTCTCTCTGCTCTCGTCTTCACTACTTTCCGCCTTTACCGCCGAAGAGCTCCGCGGGGCCCGAAGCAGAGCAAGCTTCTCTCGTGCTCCGGTGCGCTCGGTAAGCCTTGCCCTGCCGACGGTTCCATCGTCCGTCGTTATCGTCTCTAACCGCCGCCCCATTCTTCTGCAGTATTTCAGCAGTAGCGGCGCGTCGACATCTCTTTCCCGACGACCGGTCTCCGTTGTTGTTCTTTTCCACCGACAGCCCTCTGGTAATCCTTGCCGTCCGACCAGTCTAGCTAGTCCCGTCTACCGAAGCAACACACTAAAGTTTGTTAGAGAGAAATTCATGCAACTTCACTCATCTGTTAATACGAGATTACCTTGCATCTTCATATAGGAACCGAGCTGCAGACGGCCACTGAGGCTGAGGAGGATTTCCCCGCTGCCGACCCCGCCATCGACTGTGCTAACTTCTCCCCGAACCGAGGCAAGCCCCGGTGCATACCTATGTTTAAAGTTTTACTTTCTCACTGTGTATGTAGGTTTTTGTTGTGCATTAAGTTTCGAGGCTTGTGTGAAAACTTAGTTGCATGACTTGTAGGATCTCTTACGGGTTGTTCTGTTAGAGCCAGTACGTTAGTGCTATGCTTACTAATAGGGCAACGAAGGGATTTGAGTGGTATGGAGACTACTCAGGGGATTATTTATAGGAGTATTTGAGAAAGTCAGGACCCAACATTGTGTGAATAAAATTTGAGCACGGTGTCGGGTGCGGTTGCATTGGTCAAGTTTGAGTTGTGTACCGAATACATACTGGCATATGGGACCCAGGAAACCGACGTAGCTCATTGCGCAGTGTTTGGACAATTGGCCATCTCTTTTTCCGGGTGAACGGACCAGTATGGTGGATGAATTCGCATTTCTGTTTTTCTTGGGCATGTGCTAGCGGGAAAGGCTTGGGGCCATACAGGAACGCAGGACGTTGCCTGGAGGACCATGTCCTTGGAGAGATGGATGTTGGACCAACTCTGTCGCGATGCAGTGAAAGGTGGCCACGTGTGACTCGTGGAGTGCGCACGTGTCGTGTTATTCGGGTTTCTCCTGCAGGATGTAAAATCAATTATAATTGCCGTCCCTCGCGGTATTGAGTACCACTTGCTCCTTTCTGCCGTGGCGACACTATAAAATGTGATAGCAGGAATTGTGATTGGAGGTTTGAGAATAAATTTCAGAACTGTTGTGTTGCACTTGCTTGCTTAGTTGCTGTCACACTTAGTAAAATTACATTAGCTATTCTGAATACTTGGCTAAAATCCTGAAAAACCATTAGTAGTGCTGTCTTTTGCAAATACCTACCAGCTGCCACCAATAATCCAGCATTCTAGGAGTCGGCCTTAGAAGGCCTATTGACGGGTAAGTCTTGCTGAGCGTCAGTCGCTCATGGTTTGTTGATTGTTTGTTTTGCAGGTAATAGTGCTGACTGTAGCCAGGGTGGTTGGGAAGAGGAGACGCCCTCGGAGTGGACCTTCGAGTGGGTCCCCGCTTCTCCCTCCCGTGGAGATTAAACACCATCGGGCTAGGGTGTTTGATCGAGGCGCCGAGTGTTAGATTTTTGCTTCCGCTAAAATCCACGTGTTTGTTATCAAAACTACGTTTCCGCACTTCCAAAATTTCTGAAATCAGTTGTAACATAACCAGAATTAATGTATCTTTAAGTCATTTATGCGAGTCCTTGTTAATTATTGTACTGTAAAGTCACTTGTTTCGGCAAGCGGCCCTCCCAAATGATCCTGGATGAGCAACCGTACGATTTTATCGGACGGGTTGCGACAATATCCTTTCAAGTTGCACCACCCACTCCCAAATCCCCCAGCCTTCATCAGGTTTCTGGTAAAAAGTTGGAGGATATTCCAGTGGTGTGTGAGTTTCCCGATGTCTTTCCGGAGGATTTGCCGGGATTGCCACCTGATCGGGACGTCGAGTTCAAGATTGAGCTCCAGCCCGGAACCGCTCCCATCTCTAGAAGACCATATAGGATGGCTCCGAATGAGTTGGCCGAACTAAAAACTCAACTAAAGGAGTTGTTAGACAAGGGTTTTATTCGACCTAGCTCGTCTCCTTGGGGTTGTCCCGCTATATTTGTGAAGAAGAAGGACGAGACCCTGAGGCTCTGTGTTGATTATCGACCGTTGAATGCGGTCACCATCAAGAACAAATATCCTTTGCCCCGCATAGACATCTTGTTCGATCAGCTTGTGGGCGCCAAAGTCTTTTCCAAGGTTGATCTTCGCTCGGGGTATCATCAAATAAAAATCCGTCTTGAGGACATCCCCAAGACTGCCTTTTCTACAAGGTATGGCCTCTACGAATACCTTGTCATGTCCTTCGGTTTGACCAATGCTCCAGCCCACTTCATGTATCTGATGAATTCCGTTTTCATGCCCGAGCTGGACAAATTCGTCGTGGTCTTCATCGACGACATCCTCATTTATTCCAAGTCGGAGGAAGAACATGCGGAACATCTTCGTGTTGTTCTCCAGAGACTGAGGGAACATAAACTGTACGCCAAATTCAGCAAATGCGACTTTTGGTTAAAAGAAGTGCAGTTCCTTGGTCATGTGATCTCCGCCGAAGGCATCTCTGTTGATCCAAGCAAGGTGAAAGATGTGCTTGACTGGAAGCCCCCAAAGTGCGTCAAGGATGTTCGTAGTTTCCTTGGGCTTGCTGGATATTATCGACGGTTCGTTCCGAACTTTTCGAAGATCTCCAAGCCTATGACAGAACTGCTTCACAAAGGGGTCGCTTTCTATTCGAGTGATTCTTGTGATGAGGATTTTCGAACTCTCAAGAAACACTTGACCACCGCTCCAGTATTGGCTCAACCGGACATCACTAAGCCTTTTGATGTCTATTGTGACGCTTCTGGAACGGGTATAGGGTGTGTATTAATGCAAGATGGACGTGTCATTGCTTACGGGTCACGACAACTGCGGCGTCATGAGCTTAACTACCCCACTCATGATCTAGAGCTCGCCGCGGTAGTTCATGCTTTGAAGATATGGAGACATTATCTCATGGGAAATCTCGTACGTCTGTATACGGATCACAAAAGTTTGAAGTATATTTTTACTCAAAGTGATCTGAACATGAGGCAGCGAAGGTGGTTAGAGTTGATCAAGGATTATGAATTAGAGATTCATTACCATCCAGGCAAAGCAAATGTGGTTGCCGATGCCCTAAGTCGCAAAGCCTGCTATACTCCCAGTACACTTCAAAATCTTGCCATAGCCTCCTGTTGCAGTCCAGACGAGCCTAGTCTCCGTGTCATCCCCCACGGAGTCTTGTATAATTTAGCTCTTGTCCCTACTCTCCGAGAAGAAGTGGTGGCTGCACAAAAGGCAGATAAGGGCATGGAGAATATTCGCGCTCGACTAGGCAGTGACAAGATGAAGTGTTTTCGCCTTGATGAAGAAGGTGTTCTCTGGTTCAACGACCGCCTCGTCGTACCGAAGAATTTTGAGCTGCGGAAGAAAATTATGGATGAAGCACATCTCTCCAAGTACTCTATACATCCGGGTAGTAACAAGATGTACCAAGACTTACGGAGAAAATTTTGGTGGACCCGAATGAAGCGTGAAATCGCTCGCTATGTTTCTGAGTGCAATACATGTCGGCAAGTCAAGGCGGATCACTTGAAAAGTGCCGGTCCATTACAACCTCTCAGCATACCCTCATGGAAATGGGAGGACATTAGTATGGATTTCATTGTGGGTCTTCCTCTCACCAATCAGAAGCATGATTCCATTTGGGCTATAGTCGACCGACTGACGAAGTCAGCTCATTTCATTCCAGTAAACACCCACTTCAATGTAAAGAAATATGCGGAATTATATATCTCCCGCATTATGTGCATCCATGGCGTTCCAAAAACCATCATCTCTGATCGGGGCACACAATTTGTAAACCGCTTCTGGGAGCAATTCCATAAAGCCCTCGGCACTCAGTTAATCCACGGTACAGCTTATCATCCGCAAACCAATGGACAAACCGAGCGTGTGAACCAAATTCTGGAGGACATGCTCCGTGCATCCGCGCTGGCTCATGGGCAAAATTGGGAAGAATGTCTGCCATTTGCAGAGTTTTCCTACAACAATAGTTATCAAGAAAGCATAAAAATGTCCCCGTTTGAAGCATTGTATGGCCAACCGTGCCGTACACCTCTAAACTGGTCCGAGGCAGGAGAAAGGGTGGTTTTCGGACCAGATTTAGTGGCTCAGGCTGAGGAGAAAGTTAAGCTCATTCAGGCTAATTTGCGTGCAGCAAAATCACGGCAGAAGAGCTATGCAGACAAAAGGCGTCGGCCGTTGACCTTTGAGGTGAATGACCACGTCTACCTCCGAGTGTCGCCGACGAAGGGTGTCCAACGCTTTGGTATTAAGGGTAAACTAGCTCCAAGGTTTATCGGACCTTTCAAAATTGTCGCCAGATGTGGTCCCGTGGCCTATCGTCTGGAACTACCTCCTCACATGTCCGGAGTTCATATGTGTTCCATGTGTCCCAACTTCGGAAGTGTTTAAAACTTCCCCAAGAAGTGGTTATTCCCGAGGTCGAAATAATCCAGGATGATCTCACCTATCCGGAGACGCCAATCAAAATACTCGATCGAAAGGATCGTGTGACTCGGAGGAAAACCATAAAATTCTATAAGGTGCAGTGGGCAAATCATTCCGAGGATGAAGCTACATGGGAGAGTGAAGAATTTCTACAATCTAAATTTCCAGAGTTTATGGCATCTATCTTGAGGTAATCCGCAAATTCCTTCATCGTATCGTTCTTTTCGAAATCTCGGGACGAGATTTTCTTAAGGGGGGAGGGCTGTGACACCTCGAAATTTAAACTTGATCAGTCCGCTTAATAGGCAAGTTTATAGCGTTAAATCAAAGAATCAATTAGTTCTTCATCGTTTAATGTAGAAGGAAAAAGTAAAATAAATGACCATTAATTCGTCAATAAAATAAGCTATAAGCACCTCTTGTCAATTGAAACTATTGTAAAATAATTAATTGAGATGAAGTGAGAACAAGAGCACGGGAGTTTTTCTTGTAAATAAGGCGGAGGAGGATTAGCGTGCGATTAGGGCCGAACCTCCGTAACTAAGTTTATCAAAACCCTAATCGGCGAGAAGCTTATGTAGTTGGATCATGGAGACTAGGGTTATCGGATTTGATCGTTGATCAAGCCTTGAAATAAATTCCGAAGCGACTCAAAAATTTGAAAACCCTAATTAGGTTGGGAATTCAAACAACAGATAAACAAATTCAATGAAAATTCAAGTGGCCAATTCAAGAGAAATTTAATTCTCATTTCCCTTGCTTGTCAAGCCATTCAACCGTTTTATTGGAGTTCAAATGCAAATTGAAATTCAAATTTTCAAATTCCACCCTATTCTTTTTCTTCCTTCCTCTTTCCATTCTGTACTGTCTCTGTTCTTTTCTTCTCTGTTGTCGCTCTGTTGTCGGAACCAGTACAGTGCAGCGGCTGCCGAAGGACAGAGCCGCCCATACCGCTTCCTCCCGCCGGAGCGCCACCCTACCCCCTAGCCGCGCAGAACCGAGGAGACCCGACGGGCGACTTGATGAGCCTCCGCGAACGCCGCTGCTCTGCCCGGCCGGCAACCTACCCACGTACGGGAACCGGCGACCGTCTTCTCCATAGCCGCGGCCGCCGATTCAATTCGCCCCGAGAACGCCGCTGCAACACCGTCCGGCCAACTGCCCGCGTACCGCAAACCGATTCAGTGCACTTCAAATCGCTCAACCATCGGCTTTATTCTTCCTCCCCGTCTCTGTCTCTCTTCTTCTCCGCTGCTTTGCCGCCATTGCCGCCGCCCTGCTCCCAGTCGACCGACTCCCCCGCTTCAATTCAAACCAAACCGAGCCTCTCCATTGCACACGAGATCACCCACTACACTCCCCCCACACCCAATTAACCATTCCAAAGCCGAAACCCTAGCCAACTCCGGCAATTCACCCTCGGAGCGCCGCCGCACCGCCATTATCGCCACTCTGTTAAATTCTTCCTCGCCGGTGAGAGATTCTTCAATTCCTTCCATCGGCACGACCCTCGGGTAGCCCTCGTTCCATTTCAATTGACCGCACTGGTTTTGGTGAAGCAGCGGTGACGAAATCGCCGTGCCATCGTCGGAGCACCCGCCGAGCCGCCACCTCACCGTCGACGACTATCTTCCGGCCACTTTCACTCATCCTCGCCGTGCCCAGCGTCATCCCCGACCTCCACTGCAGCTCACAGCGCTCAGCCCCGACGCCCACCGACCGTCGAGCCGCCGGAACGCCGCCGCCGCCATTGCCGTGAGAGGTCCACCGTCGCCGGCGTATCTCCGGTGAGCCCGTCGCCCCTCCTTCATCAAACGAACTCTCTGACTCACGGTGAGTGCGGTGGACACCATGGAAGCCGCCGCCGACCTTTCCTCCAGCGAGAACCACCGGTGGTGCGCCGTCGGGCATTGCCCTAGCGCCGCTCCTCTGTCTCGTGTCACTGACTGGCGGGCCCGGGTTCAATTCAAATTATTCAAACTCCAGAGAATTCCACAGAATTACAAAATCCATAGAAAATAGAGTACTAATCCAAAAACAGAAAACCCAACCTTTTTAGAAATCTCATGACTAATACTAAATTTCTGTTAAAACACTTTTTATGAAATGACCACACATTTTCAGGAAAAAATTAAAATACTCCTTTCTGTTTTTGAATTTTAATTCAAATTGTAGAGCAGTGCTAGGTCTGAAATTTGATCTACAAGTTACTCATGGCAGAACACACCTAGTGGAATTTTATGGGGATTTTAGGACCACCAAATTGTGTATACTACTTTCACAATACCCCAATCTACCTATTAAAATGCCAATTTCTAAAATACATTGTAGAAGTCAGTAAAAAGATTAGACCCCAAAAGGAAAGTTGTAGATATGGTCCTCCTGAGTGACACCATAAAATATCATGATTTTACTCCAAGGTTTACACATGGTTTCTGAATTTATAAAATCCAATAACAGAAACTTTATGGAATTTTTATAAAATCTAGGAAATTCATCTAGGCCTCAACCAAAGCTTAAAATTCATATTTCAGAGAGCACCACCAACTAAAAATAATCTTGAGAGGTAATTAAAAATTTCATTTTTTAACCTAGATAAATAGTCGCAGTATTAAAACGATTAATAGTCGAGGCAAAGAGTCGGTCTAACCCTAATTCCCAACAATGACACCCTAGTTAATCTTTAATACCAGCATTGTGACTATTTTCATTAAACAATTCATTGCATTTCGTCACATAGGGACCGACCAGGAACTTCCGCTGGCGAACGAGAATCCAGAAGAAGCACCCGCAGAAACTAACTCCTTGTTTGAATACTCTGATTTTTCTGCAAACCAAGGAAAGCCCCGGTGCACACCTATGTTTACAAATTTTTCTGTTTTTCCACTATGTGTGTAGGAATTGTTTGTGCATTAAGTTTCGAGGAAATTGCCGTGAAAACCTAGTTGCATGACTTGGTAGGGTTCCTATGGGTTATTTTGGTAGACCCCTCGATAGAATGCGATGCTTAAGGATAGGAATCCGGTAGCATCCGAGTAGTATGGAGACTACTCGTGTTTATTTCAAAGAAGGGAAAATCGAGACGATAAGTTGATCTTATTTGTGATTAAAATTTGAGAACCCTATCGGGTGCCGTTGCATTGGTCAAGTTTGAGGTGTGTACCGAGTGCATACTGGTATATGGGACCAGGAAACCGATGTAGCTCACCGTGCTTTGTTGGACAAGTGGCCATCCCTTTTTCTGGGTGAACGGACCATCAAGGT
The DNA here is from genome assembly GCA_001182835.1 of Oropetium thomaeum. Lineage (NCBI taxonomy): Eukaryota > Viridiplantae > Streptophyta > Magnoliopsida > Poales > Poaceae > Oropetium > Oropetium thomaeum. The sequence continues at coordinate 939,317 of LFJQ01000065.1, read as the reverse complement.
GGATGAATTTGCTTTTGTTTTCTTGGGCTCGTGCTAGTGGGAAAGGCTTGGGGCCGTACAGGGGTGCAGGGCATCGCCTGGAGGACCATGTCCTTGGAGGGATGGATGTTGAGCCAACACTGTCACGATGTTGCGAAAGGTAGCCACGTGTGACTCAATTGAGTGTGCGCGTGTCGTGTCATTCGGGTTTCTCCTGCAGGATGTAAATCAATTATAATTGCCACTCCTCGTGGTTAAGAGTAGCACTTGCTCCTTTCTGTCGCAACGATATGAAAATAGAGGATTATGATGACGGAGGCACATTTCACTTTGTTTGTTGTAATGTATTCTTGATTGTTAGAATAGCGCCACATTTAGTAAACTCACAGTGACTACTGTTAAATTGGCTAAAAATTTGAATAGAATATCCGTGCTGTTTTCGCAAGGCCCGAACAACCTCTACCAATAACCCTGCATTCTAGGAGTCGGTCATTAGATGACCACGTTGACGGGTAAGTCTTGCTGAGTATTAGTTGCTCAGGCGTTGTGGATTAATATTTTTGCAGGTGATTCTTCTAACCTTGCTTCGTGTGGTTATGGTGGTTGGGAAGGGGATGCACCCTCGGAATGGACCTTCGAGTGGGTTCCCGCTTCTCCGACCTATGAAGATTAAGCACCCGTGGGCTGGTGTGCTTAATTGTATCGTCGAGTTGTAATCATTAGCTTCCGCTGACTTTCGCTTGTTTTCGAACTACGTTTCCGCACTTAAATTATCCGAACAAATGTTGTAATATTAAGAATTCATGTACCCTTTAAATCATGTTTACGTGTCCTTGTTAATTATCGTACTGTATGGTCGCTTGCTTTGCCAAGTGGCACCCCGAGTGATCTTGGATGAGCAACCGTACGATTTTATCGGACGGGGTTGCGACAGGTTTTGTAACACCCAAATTTCTAAAGTTTGCAATAGTTAAAATTTTCTAAAATTTAAATAGGGACTTCATTAATTTTCCTAGTTAAAGCATTATTTTCTAAAGTTTAATAAATTAGTTTAATAGTGTTGGTTGTATTCATGCTGTAGTAGAGTGCATTAGGATTTTATTGGACGGTTTTGATTTGATTCAAATTCGTTTGGGTAGGATTTGAATTGGACTTTATTTGGAAAACAAAAAGTTTAAATCCTTTTGTTCCCTCTCCCTCTCTTTCTCTTTTTATGGCCCACTGGCCCACCTCGGCCCACGCTACTGCGCCGCCGTCCCCTCTCCCTTCCGGTACCCGCATTGCTGCCAGAGCCCCACCGGAGCCCCAAACCCGAGGAGCTCCAGCGAGCCGCCAATGGCACTGCCGCCCGCCGTCGCGCTGGACGCCGCACCGCGGCGCTGCTCTACGCCGTTCGATCTAGATCTGGCCGCTACGATTAGATCGGGCACTTTGACCCTTGGACCCAGTCCACCACCGCCGTAGACGGTCACGCCGCCACCAGTCCACCTATTTTTGAATTAAAATAAGTAAAAATAAAATAGGACAAATCCCAGGCTTTGTAGTTTTGCAGTTTAGTCCCTCTATTTTCTGTTATTTTGGTTTCTAGTCCTTAGTTTAATTTTCTATAATTACACAAAGATCCCTGGTAGTACTGTTTTAGTTCTGTTTTTGCAGATTAGTCCCTATAAATTCAAACTAGCATAACTTTTAACTCGTTGCTCCGTTTTTAGTGGTTCTAGCGCTCACGAGTTCATAACAATGTGTAGAATCTGTTAATTGTGCTTTTGATGTTTTATGTCCATGTTTGGTGTACTGGTTCTTAGTATTTTTTTTGCTTGCTTGTATGTGTGTTGCGGCGTTGTAATGAATAGAAGGTGAACGCGTAGAAAACTTTCAAGAGCAGGAGTTTGAGTGTGGTGAACCGCGGCAGTATCAGTAGCAGCAAGGGGAACCAGGCAAGTGTCCTTGATGCATAATGAACCCACTTCTTACTTTCTATCACTTACTTTATGCATGCATTAATTTGTATCCTATGCGTTATATCCTTCCTGATTATCCTTGTTGGCTTGGGTGGGGTAGATGGTTATAGGATAGTATCTGCTCATTGATGCCATGTGGGTTTGGGAATAAATTAATTAACTTAATTACTACTTCTGATTAATAGTCCGCTTAAATCTTAATCTGCTACGATGGGGTAATGGTAATCGTGGAGAAAACTGGTCTGGTGATCCAAGCAGACGGTTGATAAGGTGGGTGCGGCAATGCACATGTACTTTGTTATAATACCATGGTTTGTGGTTAGTACTTGCTTAGGATTACATTTATTGTAAGTGGAAAGCATAACCATGACAAAAGTGCAAACCATAGGTGGTTATGGAAAACATGATCTAGTATCTTGTAGTCTCCCAGTTTCACTACTTTCGAGGAAAGAGAATGATGGATGGCTACTTTCACACTTGGGCTGGAATGGTTTGGGACGAATCTGGTAGGGTAACCAGGTTCAGGGTGGGGATGAGGTGGCTCGTAACCTCTGTTTGGACAGGTAGGGTGGCCTGTGGATCTATCGCCTAGTGAATAGGTTGCTTTAGAACGAATTAGACATAGAATGCTTTCTGCAGTCATACCATGTTATCAGCCCTCTTTTGTTTAAGCTTTGCATGTCATATATTTCCTACACTTGCGGAGTACGATATGTACTCACACTTGCTATTCCCCCTGCTACATTGAAATGCTGCTCAGAAGAAAGAGGCGTGATGTACTACGTCGATGAGGACTACTACTAGGCGAGATTCTCGTTCAATCGAAGTTCCTGTGGTGTTGGTGCTGTCTTCCGCGTTAGCTCTGATCGTCTATTCGTTTAGTCTCTTGTGAGACCCTTTATTGTTATTTTCGACTCGAGCTATGTAATTATGGCATTGGATCTTCTGTTACCACTATTTACTGTCATGTGTGTGTGAATCTAGATCCTGGGCACACATACGCGATACTTGGTTTTGGTTGGTAAAACTAGGTATGACACGTTCCCATCCCAACATCAAGATCGCTTTTTAGAATGTCAACTCACATGATGACGAATCTGAAGTGTTTTTCTTTACAGCATAAGAACACTAGAGAATCAAATCTGTCATCGAAGGGCGTGCTAGAGCAAGTTCTTGTTGCAATTCTCAAACTCAATGTTATGTTTCTCAGGATGGTGCTTGGACAATACAGAAAGTGATACTCACTTAAAAAGTTAAAATCATATTCTTGCAAGTCGAAACAAAGACATATATGAATATTCTTAGATATTGCTAGGAAGGATTTCGCCATCGATCTCCAACTAGAATCAGTGGTGACTGTTTCACTACGTAAAAACCTGTCATAGTATCTTAAAAATTACGCTCACTCATAACGGGCATCGCTCTTTACTTTGGCCGCAAATAAGGTGACGCTCCTCCTCAACGGGTGTCGTCTTTGTTAACATTAAAAGTGACCATCCTTAACGAGCGTCACACATTGCACCCAGCCAACAAATAAGTGACGCTCCTTTAGCAACGAGCGTAACTTTTATGGTTTATAAAAGGCGACACTCATTATCAATAAGCATCACTCTTTGTACCCAGACTAATAGGTGATGCTCATTTAGAAGACATAGCCTTTGTGGGCTGTAAAAGGCCGGTGATGCTTGTTCTAAACGAGCGTCACGTTTTCGTTTTGTCTCAATAATTGCTGTGCGCGGACCACCCGCACCGCACCGTCACTATATCCTTATCTAGTTATCTCAAACCATCCATTCCGTCCGCCAACGCATGCATAACCCTAGCACATACTAGCTCCCATCTAGGCACACCGCCTCAATGGTCTCTCTCCCCAGATCTAGAGGAAACTCACGAGCCTGACGGCTACTGCTACCTCACCTCATTTTCATCTCGACCAGCCTTAGAGGTACTTCAAAATTTCAACTCACTGCTTCCATTGCATAATCAATGGTCCATCCTCACTTTGGTACTCCAGCAGTCAACATGTGCCATTTTGAAGTTGGAGTCGAGGGATTGGATTTGGTGTTTGGCAGATCGTGGCAACTGTGAAGCTCCAGCTGCTAAAACATGCAGTTTGTCCCTTTACAAATATGTCTTGTGTTTTGCATGCTGCATAGGCATGGTGTATATATTCGTAGCCTGATGCTAAATTCCTTCGTCTTAATTATTTGGTTGGCTACTGGCAGTGGAAGATAAGGCGTCCCATGGTTCTCAAGCTTCCAAGAACGAGATGGAGCAAAAACAGAATGCAGAAAAAAACTGATTATACAAGCTAATGGTATTTGAACACTATCTCGATAGCAGTACCAAGTCTTCTATATTCGTGGATGTGGCACTTAATGACATGTGAAAGTCAATGCATATTATTTTAGTGGTTCTCACGTAGTGTAAAGTGACCCCAATTGTATGGAAGTTAGTGATGGTAAGTTTTTAGGTTCTTTTTCTAAGCAGATGCTCATAGATCCTTTTACAAACAAGTAAATAAGCGTTCTTTTTCACAAAATAAAAGTAAATAAGTGTTCTAATAAGATGTTCCAATGAACTATGGTAAAGGAGTCTCATTGACGATTAAATGTCACTACTACAAAAACCATCAAATATACCCCTTCATCAATGCCGCATTTTTCTAAACCGGTATAAATATATTTTCAATACCGGTTCCAAAGGTCCTGCCGCAAATCAATAGTTGAGCCTGAAGAACCGGTACTGAAAACGGGATATCAGTGCCGGTTCACAACAAGAACCGGCACTGAAAGTGCCAAAAAGTATCAATACCGGTTCTTAAAGGAACCGGCACTGATATTAGTGCCGGTTCACAACAAGAACCGGCACTGAAAGTGCCGCAAAGTATCAATACCGGTTCGTAAAGGAACCGGCACTGATATCTTATCTTCAGTACCGGTTTCTGTTATGAACCGGTATAGATAATGTACAGAGTATATAAACGGTGCTTCTTCCTCCTCCAAACCGAGGAGGTCATTGACTCATTGCTGGTCGGGGACAGGAGCTAGCTACATTGTTGCGGGTGGATAATTGAAAATCCAGAAGAAATCAACCTATCTAAAGCTGTCTACGGTTAGTGAAGCGCTCTTCCTGCTTATTTCAATGACTTTTGCTCTCTAAGCTTAGCACCCGGTTTTAAACTCTACGGTTAGTGGATTGAGCTCTCTGCTCTTAGGGCTTGCTCTGTACTCTCTAAGGTTACTTACATTGGAAGATTGATCTATATTACTCTCTAAGATTGATCTATATTACTCTCATTAATTGAAGATTGCTTTATCACGATATTGCTCAAGTTGACTGAATGGGTAGTCCTCCAATTTTTTATTAATATATATATGTCCTTCATGTATATTTTTGCTGTTCAACTTTTAGCTCGATCTCTTGCACCGTGGCCCTGATAAAATAAGGCTACAAAGGCTATAGCTGTTCAACTTTGTAATTTCAACTTATAGCTGTTCAACATTGCTGTTCAACTTTTAGCTCGATCTTATGTAATTTCCACGATGAATAATTGATCAATTATATATATGTATATGTATATATGTAATTGATTTTTTTATGATGCTAATAATTCTAATGTACCAGATGGATCGATCGTGGATGTATGATGGTAGCACTCTTACTAAACGCTTCCTCGTTGGATTGGAAACTTTTTTGAAAGCCGCCACAACATACAAGAAGCCAAAAAACAAGTCTGACATTCATTATATATGTTGTCCGTGTCGTGATTGTAAAAACTTGAAGAAGTTTTCAGATATAGAAGAGATTTGTACACACTTGATTACAAGGGGTTTTATGTATGGATATTTATGTTGGACTAAACATGGTGAAGTTGAGGAGGATTTGCAAGCGAATAATCCTACTACATATTGGTCAGACATGGATAGCGAGTATGTGACAGTAGAGAGGCAAAATGATATTGATGACCTAGATGAAACGTTGCACAATGATATTGATGTCCTAGATGAAACGTTGCACGATGATGTTGATGACCTTGATGAAATGTTGCGTAATGTGGAGGATGATTTCTCTAGTGAAAGTGAATATCAAAAGCTCTTAAAGATGAAAGAAGACTATGAGACACCCATGTACTTGGGTTGCAAGAAAGAATACAACAAGTTGCATGTTGTTCTCACATTGCTGCAAATGAAGCTAAGCAACAGTTGGTCCGATAAAAGTTTTACTGTATTATTACAATTTTTGAAGGATTTCCTTCCTACCAACGTTATGCCTCAAAACACATATCAAGCTAAGAAGATTGTTTGTCCATTAGGACTGGAAATGGAAAAAATACATGCATGTCGGAATGACTACATGTTATTTCGCAAAGACGATGCAAATTTGGAGGAATGTCGTGTTTGTGGTTCATCGCGCTACAAGTCCAACAGTGAACATATTGATGGAGATGATGTGGGTGAGAACAATAGGGCTAAAAGAACACCTGCTAAAGTTGCTTGGTATTTTCCAATAATACCTCGTCTAAAGCGGTTATTTGCTAACAAAGCAAATGCTGAGTTGATGCAATGGCACGAGAAAGGGCGCAAGAAAGATGGAAAGCTTCGACACCCGGCTGATGGAATTCAATGGAGGAACTTTGACAACAAATACAAGAACTTTAAAGCTGAATTAAGGAATATTAGATTGGGGTTGAGTACAGATGGGATGAATCCATTTGGAGACACAGGACACACACATAGTACTTGGCCTGTGACACTATGTATCTACAATCTTCCATCATGGCTGTGTATGAAGCGTAAGTTTCTTATGATGCCTTTGCTGATAAGCGGACCGACTCAAGTCGGTAATGACATTGATGTATATCTAAAACCATTGGTTGATGATCTTCTTGTACTATGGAACGATGGTGTACGAGTATGGGATGAGTACAAAAAAGAAATTTTTACTCTACATGCTATGCTTTTTGTAACGATCCAAGATTTGCCGGCTCTTGGTAGCATATCAGGACAGCTCACAAAAGGATACAATGGGTGCATATGGTGTATGGATGAAACTGGTGGCATATGGTTAAAAAACTGTAAGAAAGTGGTATATATGAGTCATCGTAGGTTTCTACGTGCAGATCACCCATATAGAAGAAATAGAACAGCTTTTGATGGCACAATCGAGAATCGTCAAGCTCCTAAGGTTCGTGATGGGAAACAAGTATTCAAGATGGTACAAAATCTGAAGGTTGTCCTTGGAAAGGGAAAAGGAAGTACAAAGGCTCCATCTGATAGTTTGTTCAAAAAGAGATCAATATTTTGGAACCTTCCGTATTGGAAAGACTTAATGGTCCGTCATGCAATTGATGTCATGCACGTGGAGAAGAACGTATGTGAGGCAGTGGTTGGTACCTTGCTTAACATACCTGGCAAGACAAAAGACACACTGAAAGCACGTTTGGACCTAGAGGATATGAAACTCAGAAAGGATCTCCATCATACAGTCCTCGAAAATGGGTCAAAGAAACTTCCAACAGCTTGCTACACCCTTAGTAAACAAGAAAAGATGAGCCTATGCGGTTGCTTGCATGGGATCAAAGTTCCAACTGGTTACTCTGCCAATGTCAAGAGACTGGTGAACATGAATACACTTAAGTTCCGCTTCAAGAAGTCCCATGATTGTCACATGATGATGGTTCAACTACTGGTTGTTGCAATTAGAGGTATTCTACCAGACAAGGTCCGAGATACAATAATAAAACTTTGCTCATTTTTCAATGCAATCTCTCAAAAGGTCATTGATCCGAGGAAGCTAACAAAGTTACAGGACGATTTGATCAACACTATGTGCAACCTCGAGACTATTTTTCCTCCTTCCTTTTTTGACTCAATGCCGCATCTTCTCACGCACATTGTTCATGAGATGAAATACCTTGGTCCTGTGTTTTTGCATCAGATGTATCCGTTTGAAAGATTCATGACGGTTCTCAAAAAGTATGTTCGGAACCGAGGTCGTCCAGAAGGTTCCATGGCACAAGGCTGGGCAACAGAGGAGGTTATTGAGTTTGCTATTGACTATATGGATTTAAAATCAATTGGTTTGCCGATATCAAGACATGAGGGGCGACTAAAAGGGAAAGGAACACGAGGACACAAAACAATCAATGTCAACGACTATGTTTCATTCATCCAAGCACATTTTTGCATTCTTCAACAGTCCGTAGTGGTGGGCCCATATGTCAACAAGCACGTACAAATGCTACGGACCAAAAATCCAAAAAAGTCAGAAGACTGGATTGCAAAGGAACACAGAGATAATTTCGACACTTGGCTGCGATTACATATGATGGAAATAGTTCACAACGATGAGAAGAGTGCAGATGAGGTACTATTGGAAATGCTAGCTAACGGGCCGTCAACTACGATCCATACATATCAAGCGTATGACATTAACGGCTATACATTTTACACAAGGACGCAAGACACCAAAAGCTGTAACCAAAATAGCGGTGTTCGCATTGATGCCTATGATTGTGATGGGAAAAAGGAGACCTACTATGGCTTCATAGACGAGATATGGGAACTTCAGTACGGAGAAAAATTAAAGGTCCCTCTGTTTCGTTGTCAATGGGTTGTACTACCACATGGACTAAAGATCGACAAGTACGGTATGACAATCATCGATTTCAAATTTGTCGGCTATAGAGAACAACCATTTGTGCTTGCCAAAGATGTCACACAGGTCTTCTATGTTAAGGATCCAAATCCTTGTAACAAAGAGGAGCGCCATATCGTTCTACAAGGAAAAAGAAATATTGTTGGTGTCGAGGATGTTATCGATGAGGAAGACTACAATCAATTCGATGACCTACCTCCATTCGGAGAGGATATCGTCCTCCCCCTCATTGACGACAGTGAGGAACCTACGTACATACGTCGTGATCATGACGAAGCTATCATTATTAGATGAAAGAAACAAGTTTTCATGTAATATTTAACTAACTATTATACTACTTGTATCCAAAGTATGATACGAATAACAGAGTTTTGTGTGAAAATCAACGGACATAATTTATGAAAATAGATTACAAATTTAAGAGAAGCAGGTACAAGATTATTTTGTTACAATTCCACAACGAAGTAACAGACATGACAAACACATTGTTTACATATGGAAACCTACGCTCGCCGAAACAAGGCACGTGCAAGTTGATCCCGAAAAGCGTTCATACTTATCTCTTCATCTTCAAGTTGGCTACTCATACGACGTCCTGCTGAGGATGAGGCTGCTTGTGGCCTATAGTACTCATCGTTATCAAACATATCAAACGCTCTATCATGTTCAGTAGTTTGTCTAATAAAATTATGCAATGCTATGCATGCCAATATAATTTTGGTTTGCTTCTCCATTGGGTAACTCGGTAGGTCGTACAAAATCCTCCACTTCTCCTTCAGCACTCCAAATGCGCGCTCGATGACATTTCGTAGTGACGAATGCGCGAAGTTGAATACCTCTTTCTCCCCCTAGGTCGCGGATAAGGCTGCAAACTCGGGACATGGTATTTCGTCCCCTTGTACGGTGCCAGATACCCAGGACGGTTTGGGTACCCTGAATCCACTAAGTAATACTTTCCTGCAGAATAATTAAAAGAACGGTCATTGCAAATATGTTGGATTACGTACATATGCGTACTTGCCAAGAAAAACTAACGACTGTACCTGGAGGTGGGTGCGGAAACTTGTCTCCATATTTGTTGATTGCATCATTAAACACTCTCATGTCATGTACGGACCCCGGCCAGCCGGCAACAACAAATGTGAATCTCATATCAAAGTCACAAACGGCCAGCACATTCTGAGATGTGTACCCATGTCTACCCGTATGCTGCACGACATTCGCTGCTGGGACTTCCACAGGTATGTGTGTTCCATCCAACGCGCCTATGCAGTCATTAAACAAAGGACTGAACCGACGTTGCTGTAACCTTGTATGCACCGTCCTGAACTGCGGATCCACAGGCTTAATAATATCTGCAGCAAGCCTATTCATAGTATGAAGAACTTTCGTGAATGTCCGACTAACTGTCTCTGTTGATCGAACAAACCTATTTTTTGCTTGGCGTACCGATTGCGGTGCTCCAACCATCCATAAGAACATCCCCAAAGCCTCAACGCTGGACATTTTGCTACTCGACTTAAGGCCGTACCTCTCAACTAGCAACGTATGAAGGTTGTCAAACAAATATCTTTCCATTCTAAACATGTCGTAGCAATCTGACGGATCGTCAAGAGTTATTTGTACCCATTGTAATCCACTAAGTACCGGTTGTCTCGGATGGGACTTGTTCATGTAAGTTTCATAATAATACGTACCGACCATACATGTGGCTAACATGAGGTCATTTGTTTGTTGAGTGGCGCAAAGTATCCGCGCGTACACTTCATCTTCATCTTCGCCGTCATCACTTTCGCTGGCGTTGCCTTCCGCGTTCAATGTCGCGGCATGAAACAGACTCAACTCTTGTTGCTCCTACGAAAACTCACATACTCGTCAGCAACAATTCAAATACCAAAACCATGCGTGGTTAACACAACAAGACAACACGCTTAATAACAGCACAACAAATGTAATATGCAATACAACGCACAAACCAAACATCATCAATGGGTTCACATGTCACACACAATGTTCCCTACGAATTCACACATCCTAAGGCAGAAATAGACTACAACAGATTCTGCATCTCAGCGCGTCGCTTCAGCCATGCCAACCAGACGGAGTTAGTTTCAATGTCACAGAACCAGAATCTAATCGACTTATTCTCAAACAAAACAGTTGCAGGAAAGAACAATGGATCGTCCTCGGCGACTCCGCACTCCTTAAGCAGCTCCTTACACCTTTTCAAGGATGCATGCGTATTGTTCTGCTCCATGGCCGACGTAGTCGCGGCAGAGCTCGCGGAAAGTTTGTTAACAAGTTTCTCCATAAGGCCGACCATTGGGCTCTTTGTCTTCTTATGTGGCCATGCAGCTGTACTGCTCCGGCCGCTCGATCGCTTGCCCCCGCTGCTTGTGGTCTGACTCGGAGCGGACTCAATCAGTTCTTCGTCTTCGCCACGTGCATCGTCGTCTTCCTGCTCCTCCTCCCCAGGGATGCGTGAGGTGGACCCATCCACAGTTACACCATGGAACATCTCCTCCAGCTGAGGTAGGTACACGGGAGGTCCCTGCTGCAGCTTCCTCCATTCCGATCGTCCCTGCGCGACAACATAATGTTTGTACGGGCATGCAGAGTTGGAAACGATTCAACGGACGACAACGAAATGACGTACCTCCGTATGTTTCCTCCAGAAGGCATCAGGGGCGATGACAGTCCCGTTAGGTGCGCGTCCCAAACCTGTCTGCTTCTGCAGCCAGCACCAGAATGTGTACAAGCCCTTCAATTGACCGATTCTGTTCCTCAGTTGAGTCCTGTCATGTCTAAGTCCAGTGGCCATGTAGTACTTATTGGCGATTATCTTGTAGCCACGGGCAGACATGGTGCCGTTCACACAGGTACCTGTCCGTATTTGCTCAACGCACAACTCGCAAAGAATTAGAGTATGCTGGACCGTCCACTTAGCCTTGTGGGTTCGCATCTATGAACGGTCAAGCAATATTGGACACATCAATGACTCCACTACAAGTATTAGAGGTGCTGGCAGATATGTTTGAAGCAATGAGGGAGCAGGAACGACTTACAGAGGATTCCGCAGCGCCGACGGGTTCGTCCATTGGTTCAGAGAACGAGTCGTAGCCGTGGTGGGGAAGCCCGTAGTCCGGCGTAGGCCCTCCAATGTCATCGTTGTCGAAGCGAGGAGACGAGAGGCCACGACCGCGTCGACGGTTACCTCTCCGGCTACCACCTGCGCCGTCGCCGTCCATCAATACGAACCGGGAGTGGGCAACTGAGGCCGGCGGAGGGTTGGGCTCTGGTGCAGAGCCGGTGCTCGAAGAAGTGCGTTGCGCGCCGACGGCAGGCGACGGCGGCAGCTCCGAGGGGTGCGGCGGCAAATCAGGGAGTGCCTCGGCCACAGTTACGAAGGGGGAGGACGGACAATGCAGCGAATCACCGGCGCCGCCGTCCGTGAGGGGGCCCCGAGCGGGGACCGGCGGTGGCGCCCTCACTGGCGCCGGTGCGAAGACGGACGACGCGGCCCCAAGCGGCCCCGTGAGGGGCGCCGGTGCGAAGACGGACGACGCGGCCGCCGGATCCGGCCTCACGGATGAAGTCTCCGACTTCGAGGCCGAAGAAGGCGCCGGAGGAGATGCAGCGCGACGCGCAACGTGGGGCGGCAACGGCGGCGCGGAGGAACGACGAGGAGGGGCCTGCTGGCAGCGGCGGAGCCGGATGGGGGCGCGGCGGCGGCGGGCACTCGGGTGGAGGCGCCGAGCGGATAAGGCTGCCGTCCACAACAACGAGCGTGCGTACGAGGGCATCGATGTCCGTCGCGGTCCATAGTGGGCTAACCTTCCCTTTGGCTCCCGCCCACGCTCGCGTGGAACTGTAGCTCAAGGCTCAACAATGCCGGTTCCAATAAGAACCGACACTGATACCAATATCAATGCCGGTTCCCCAGCAGAACCGGCATTGATAGAGAAGTATCAGTGCCGGTTCCAAATTGGAACCGGCATTGATAATTGGGAGTATCAATGCCGGTTCCAATTCGGAACCGGCACTGATACTTCTCTATCAATGCCGGTCCTGTTGGGGAACCGGCATTGATATTCCCCAGTATCAATGCCGGTTCCAATTTGGAACCGGCACTGATACTTCTCTATCAATGCCGGTTCTGTTGGGGAACCGGCATTGATATTTCTCTATCAATGCCGGTTTCGCTGGAACCGGCATTGATAGAGTAGTATCAGTGCCGGTTCTTTTTAGAACCGGCATTGATGTTGTTTTTTCATCAAAAGTTATAAGACGCGCCCGCGCCCGTTCCTCACTTTCACCGAAACAAAGTCGATCACTCCGCGCCTCTTCCTGTTCCTGCCAGCAACCCTGCTGCTGTCACCCGCCGCCGCCGACGATCCTGCTCGCGGCCGCCTCCGACGCTCCCGCTCTCATCCGCCGCCTTTGCCGCACACGCCGCCGCCTCTACCACCCGCGCAGCCGCCGGCCCTGCCACCTCTCCGCTCGCGCCCGCTGTCCCTGCTGCGCACTCTCGGCCGCCGGCGACCCTACGGCTCTATCCCACCGCCGCCGACGCTAACGCTCGCAGCCGCCGCGTCTGCCGGTGAGATTTCTTTTTTTACCAGCACATTGGGATAAGGAGGTCGCGATCGTTGGGAAAAGGTCATCGGGCGTTTATGAGTCAATTTCGATCATTTTGAGCCCTTGTTTCACCACAGTGTATAGTGTATACTTGGACCAGATGTAAAGCTGTTGCCTTGTGACCATGAGCTTTTTAGGTTTCAGTGCAAAGATTGGATTACTTTTAGGTTCAATTGTGATGAATGGGACGATTGATTACTTTTAGGTTGTATTTAAGCAATGCTTCATCAGAAATCCATTCTAAAACCTCATTCATAGCACATGCTGCAACAGGGGGCTTATAGCCTGGGAAAACAGTACTTGTGAAGTATAGTGCTTGTGAAGTATAGTGCTTGTGAAGTCCTGGATATAGCCTTGTCAAGTCCTCGGTGTAAGTCCTTGTAGTATAGATTACCTCACAAACCTTTTAGTCCTCGATGTAAGTCCTCGATGTAAGTCCTTATAGTATAGTCCACGGTTGGTAGTATAGTGCTTTGTGGCATGTCCTGTTGTTAAGTTGCTCATACAAAATTAATGGTTCATACTTTTGTGTAAATAAACAAACTCATGTTTCATTTGTTGTAGGAATGCCACGTAAAACACGAGTACCCCAACCCATCGAGGGTCCAGATCATGAGCTACATGAAGCCAGTGGGGATGATCGGATGGATAGGCCAAGTCAGCACCCCTTGCAACATATTGAAGCGCCAGATGGAGAGTACAGTGATGAGGATGTACATGGAAGCCCAAGTGATTACCTCAACTTCGAGCAAGGTGCAATTGCAAATGAAGGTGGTGATGGAGAGGATCAGGGGGGAAGAGGACGTGATGGTGATGAAGAGGGTCATCACAATGAGAGCCTAACCACACAAATCAAGCGTGGGCGTGGTCCGAGCAAACTCCCTGATGGGCATTTCACCATCACACATGTCCACCAAAACGGGGAACCCCTTGAACCTAAGCGTGCGGCAACTCTATGGAAGACAACAATTGGAAAGCTCGTAAGAGACCATGTGGCCATAACTTATCGATTTTGGAGGAAAGATGCAAGTGTCGATAAGTATGCAGTGCCCAATAGTGTTAAAGAGTTTCTATGGCAACAGCTGATGGACAAGTTTGAGTTCCCGACTGGATGTGACATGGAGGTAGTGAAGCAGAGGGCCCTTTCCTCATGTGCCCTTTGTTTCAAAACATTTAACGGTACATTATACAGAAAAGTTCACTTGCAAGGTCTCACACCAGACTGGAATCAATATCCAGCAGTGAAACCTTTTTGGAATGCATTCATAAAGTATAAGGAATCGGAGGAAGCTAAAGCCGTCAGTCAGAAAAACAAGACAAATGCAAAGAAGAACCTGTATCCCCATCGAACAGGATCACGGGGCTACGCAGGCAAAGAAAGCCAATTTGAAATGATGGAAGAAGAGGTAATCCGCTTGGGTGGTACTCCAGTGACGCTTAACTGGAGCCCTCGATGTAAGAGGTTTTTGTGGGCTAGAGGAGTTACTTTATCACCCGAGGGAGAATTAATCTTCAAGGACGAGCGGGATAAACGTCTAGCTGAACTTTTAGCAAAAGCTAACACTGAATCTTCGGAGGGTACTTTCAAGCCGCATAGGGATTACGATGAGCTAACCTATGCATTGGGCAATAAGGAGCATCCGGGCCGTACAAGAGCCTTTGGTAATAAGTCTTGGAAGATTGCAATGCAATCAAACGCTGATAGCTATAGGAGAAGAAGGACTACAGATGATGATATCATGCTCATATTAGAAAATGAGAGGCGAAAGACAGCTGAGATGATACAACAGGAAATAGCCAAAGCTAGAAGCGACTGGGAAAGGCAATCAAATGCTACAAGTCAAACCGGCAATCGGAGTAGTTGTGCATCCACACCATTGGTAGAAGAGGACAATGCTCATTATGCCATTGATGACCTTAAAGAGAGTGCACCATGCAAGTTGGTTTCGTCTCTATTGGGTGACCCGATTATGGTGGGTTCTGGGTTGGCCGAGCCTGCGGATGAAGGGACTACCTTCAATGGTCAGCCGATACCAAAGGGGTATGCAATGGTACATTTGGACAGTATAACCCCGGCTGGCCGTAAATTCAAACTGGAATTCCCTGGACAAACGGGTGAAGTTATGCT
Organism: Oropetium thomaeum; assembly: GCA_001182835.1. Classification (NCBI taxonomy): domain Eukaryota; kingdom Viridiplantae; phylum Streptophyta; class Magnoliopsida; order Poales; family Poaceae; genus Oropetium; species Oropetium thomaeum. The sequence continues at coordinate 923,951 of LFJQ01000065.1, read as the reverse complement.
TAAAAAGAATGTTGGCTCGTACGTGTTGTGGCGAAAGCGTGACATCGTGTTTGGTGACTTGGACTCTGATAGTAATTCAAGCTCCGCACATTTGCCGCACGAACGAGGCCAAGATGAAATGCCGCAACAACAACCATCACCCAAGAGCCTAGACGACGCCGAGCAGGCAGATTCATCACATCAGCAGCTGTCACCCGAGAGGCTAGAGGCAACCAATGTGGCAACCTCATCACAACCGTCGCCTAAGAGGTTAGGGGTGACAAGAGCAGCAACATCGTTACAACACCAACCGTCCCCCAAGAGGTTAGCCGTACAAAAGCGACCAGCTTCCCAAATGCAACAAGGAAGACTGGGAAGGCCCACTATGTCACCACAGGAAGGCAAGAAACCTCATTCAGCACGACCTAAGAAAGCACAAGCTAAGCTATGTTATGAGAAGACCGATGAGGAACTTAATGAATCGGTGCGTGCTGATGTCACAAAGTTTTTTGAGAAGCCAACAATTCCTGAGAAGACAGAGGCCGATCGACAGAAAGAAGTTAGCTTTCTACGGACGTTGAGCAAGCCTCCTCGAGGTTCACCAACTAACTTTGCACGCATAATATATAAAAAGTCTTGTAGGCAACGGTCAAATGAGATTCTAGAGCAGAGAAGCCAAGAGCAAAATCTTGATGAATTTCTTGCCAGTGCTGGAATAACAAAAGATCAATATATGGATGAATCGAGGATCGAAGTTGCCAAGCCTACCACCCGTAAGAGTTTTGTTCTTGGTGAACCAATGGTTGATGAATTTTTGTTTGATGAAAGCACGCAAACACGGAATTTCCATAGCTGGTACATGGAACAAGCAAAAGATGGTAGAGAGATGTTTGCATTTCGATACAGACACAAGGATTTTTTACATGGTGATGGTGAGGAGTATGTCTTTTGGGATGAAGTGTATCAATTATTGCAAGGAGACGCTCTTGGAGCTCAACTCATCTGTTTGTGGGCATTGTAAGTCACGTCTTTGTCTAGTTCTGAGTACATTTTGATGCACCCTATCTACCTAATCTTAATTATTTTGATTTTTTGTAGAATGATTTTAAAAATGTGTGAGGACAAGAAAATCGAAGATACTGCTATAATGGACCCATTGCGTGTCAACGAAACCATGGTATCTTCTCAGCCAAAAGAGACAGAGGAATACATATTCGGCTTTCTCTTGACATCACAAAACAAAAACAAAATTTTACTACCTTACAATTTTGGGTATGTGTTCATCACTTATGAATAATTGTTATATACACACTTCACTTTGTTTATTACGTATGAATAACCATTTGCTATGATTCTTTTGTCTTTTTGTAGTTTCCATTGGGCCCTTTTTTCCATTGACATAGCGAATAGCAAGGTCATTGTCAGTGACTCCAAAAGGAGACCACAAACAGATTGGAAGAGTCTCAAAGATGTCTTACAAAGGTAAATTCATTGTTTTTATTTGTTATATCATGAACACTAATTATAACTTCTAAGAATATATGTACAGGGTGTATCACAGATATGTTAAGGCTAATGGGAGGTGCCTTCCATTCACAAAAGATCTCCGGTTCGAAATTGATTTGCATTGTAGGAGACAACCTGATGGAAACAATCAGTGTGGCTTCTATGTATGTCTCAATATGATTGAACCTGTTAAAGAAGCTATGTATTCGTCCATCCATCCGAAGGACTATGCAAACTTCACAGTTGACGTAAGACAAACATCATGTTTAAACAACTTTCAATTTGCACATGTGAAAAGTGATTGACTTTGATTACTGAAATTGCAGGTAAATGATCGAACCGAAGGAATCTCACCACAAAGAATTCTAGCAGTTCAGGAACAACTTCTAGGATTTATCAATGAACATGTCATTTCAGATTCCGGTGTCTTTCATGTGTCCACAGATGGCCAACAACAATCAAAATTTATGCCACAGTCTTCTAAAAGATCTACGCCAGCATCTTCAAAATACAAGAAGTGTATTTAAGTTGCATCACTTAGTTACAAAAATGGTTGTGAGGCCTATGTTGTGTGAGAGTTTTTGTTGCTCCTGGTGTTTGTATGTAAGACTTTGTATATAGTACATGTGTTCATCAAAAAATGTTTCTGAGATTTATAGCTGCTACTAATTTCTGTGACTACTATCTATGTTTATGTTATGATGATGATACTTTCAGATGTCAATAGTGATGCTACTGCTAATTTGAAATTTTTACTTTTATCATGGAACAAACCATCAATACCGGTTCTTAACAACAACAGGCACTAATAGACTAGTTATCAGTGTCTGTCGTCGTTATGACCGGTACTGATGTTTAACTATCAGTACCGGTCCACAACTGGAACCGGTAGTGACGTTCAACTATCAGTACCGGTTCCAGGTACGAACCGGTACTGATACTTAACTATCAGTACCGGTTCACAACTGGAACCGGTACTGATAGTTGAACTTCAGTACCGGTTCGTACATGGAACCGGTACTGATAGTTATTTATCAGTACCGGTTCACAATGGGAACCGGTATTGATAATTTGAGTTTCAGTACCGGTTCATATTGTCAACCGATATTGATCATCTGCTTATCAGTATCGGTTGTATACCGGCATAGATAAGTCAATATTATCAGTATCGACATATTGCTGCCGACCCAAAAACCGTATTGATAAAAGTTATGAACCGATAGTGATGAGTCTTTTTGTAGTAGTGTGTTGCCGATGATGCATTGGTCTAGCGTAGCTATGTTTCTACTTTGTGTGAACATTAATTTAAGTACAAACATTCTTATTAGCCATTCAATCAAGTGGGAGAATGTTGGATAAGGAAATAAACTGAGATTAATTAGCAATTAATTACATGATTTATATACTACCTAATTACTCCCTCTGCCCCAGAAACACCCGTGTAGTCAGCCAGATCAGAGAGGCCAAGGAATTGGCGGAGTGCATTTAAGAAATGCGGTTAGCTCCTCCCACCCCGATAATCACTCAGCCGATAATTAATTTTGCATGCAAACGTCATTACTTGGCTCTCCTCACATCACGGAGCAACGCCTCGCATGCGGGGAAAAAAATTCTCTGCAGTAGGGCTGTAAACCAATTGCTTACAGCCCTGTCTTGATTCACCCCACGTGACCTATCAACCGGATCTTAAGGCAGCTTCTAATTGACCTTCGTTTTAGCCTGACGAGCCAGACGAGCCGTCCATAAAGCCGAGCTATATCCTTCTCTCTGTTCATCGCATCGACATGTACGACATCGACCGCCGCTTGCCTTGCCGTGAATTCGAGCAGCCATTAACCTGAACGAACTGGTGCTCCATGACTCGAAATTTTCATCACCCAAAAGACCAAAACGGAACTCCTCTCTTCCCTCACAAGAATTGTCTCCAGATCCAGGCCGCAGAGTTCGCTCTACAAGGTCGCGCCCACCGCATGCCTGCGTTGGAGCCGGTCGCGCTGCTCGCCGACGCCCTCATGACCTTCGTCACAGTTGCTCATGGAGCTCGTCTGACATCGTTGTGACTTGCAGATGTCAAGGAAACAAAAAAAAAAAATGCAGATAAAATTAGCATAGCCTTTTGCAATTCAACAAAATCTAAATATTGGAACGGTAGAACCTTCTTCGCAGGCGGAACAACAGCTTCCATTGTCGGACTCTAACCTCATGGATGGGAGCATCCGCCTTGAATTTCTTGACCACCGATGCCGCGTCCACCCATACCTCCATCGGGTCCTCCTCCCTTCCTACCAGTCGCAACTCGCAGAGCTGGAAGAAGTGGGGTTGGCCGTGAGAGAGGAAGAATGCGCTAGCTCCGACGGCGTTGACCAAAGCAGTTAACAAGCTTTCCTGCCATATCCTTCTCTCTATACGAGCCGTTCTCTCGGATGAAGCCAAAGCCAAGCCGATGAGGACGAAACGAGGCCGGTGGCATGGGGAACTATTATTAAACTGCTTTAAGATTCGGTTAATTGGACACGTGGCATGAATCAAGGCAGGACTGTAAACAATTGATTTACAGCCCTGCTGTAGCCCGCATGCGGAGCAAACAGCCCGCCTCCTCCCTCGAATGCGGAGCAAACGGCCCGCCTCCTCCCTCGCATGCATGCACAGATGGCAACGGAAACAACTAAAATTTCGCATGGCGCGCACGCCTCCTGCGTGTATGCGAAAGAAAAAAAATTCGGTGGCTCGCCTCCTTCCCTCTGTTCCGTAGGTGAAAATTTTCGCTTTAGAAAATTTCGTCTGAGCCATGCACGAGCCCAAGTTGCCGCTTCCAGTGGAAATGAAATCAAATTGGAACGGACCTCTATGTATATGGCCGTGTGAGGGATAGAATTCATCAGATTTCCTAGCCTCTCCTCTATGCTTTTGATCCCTCACCATGGCTGCCCCAGAGCATGAGTTCGACTTAAACGTTGAACCCACTGATACAGAAGAAAGTGATCCGATCGATTGGGATGCTGTTGGTGATTGGGACGGACCTGCTTATGAGCTTGATTACGATATGGTATGGAATGACGGAGATGAAGGTCTGTATTGACTGCTGCTGCTACTATACATTCTGTACACCCGTTTGTTTCTTTCTTTTGATTTCATTTTTTTGTTTCTACTTACAGAAGAAGAAAATGAACCTTCTGCTTTGGATTTGATCTCAACCTGCCGCTGAATGAGGATCAAGAGGCAAATGTAGAAGGTGGAGGAAATTGTTCTACTACTGAAGCTGCACAGGGTACGCATAGCACATATTCATAGCTTGTTGCACGACATAAGTATTTTGCTCAACTTTTACATGTTGTTCCTAGCATGTACGCACAACATAAGTAGATATGCGTTGCAGGGTCAAATGGAAGGAGGACGCAGAGGTTTTACCCAACTGATCTCAAACTTTCCATTTACATGGAGTTGTTGGCCCGGACTAATCCTCCTGTCCTACACAAAGGTGTTACGAAAGAAGTTGCAATAAAATTTGGTGTAAGTCAAAGGATAGTGCAAACTGTTTGGCATGATGGTGTAGAAGGTTTGAAAAACAAGTTAACAGGAGTTGTTGGGCGCAAAAGGATAAAAGTTCCCGCTGAAAACATCAAAGCAATCCCGTTGAAGGATCGCACAACCTTACGTGATTTAGCTGATAAACTTGGTGTATCAAAATCCAGGCTTCGTAGGCGTTTTAAGGAAGGGTGTTTTCGTCGCCATACAAATGACCTGAAATTCAGTTTGACTGATGGTAATAAGAAAGCACGAGTTCATACTGCTTGTGTCAGTTGGAGATCATTTTCATTCTCACACCTTCAAGCCATTGTATAATGTTGTTTACATTGACGAAAAATGGTTTTACAGGACAAGGTGTAATCAAAAGTATTATTTGGCCAATGATGAAGAAAGGCCACAAAGAGCGGTGAAAAGTAAAAATTTTATAGAGAAGGTTATGTATCTTGCTGTAGTCACTCGTCCAAGGTTTGACAGTGACGGGAATTGTGTCTGTGATGGGAAACTAGGAATTTTTCCATTCACTTATGTTGAACCGGCTCAAAGAAGTAGTACAAATAGGCCTAGAGGTACGGCATGTTCAATTGATAGTAGTATTTCATTTGTTTTGAATACATAGCTGTTTAGTAATCTAACATTATTGTTTCACTGCATAGGTACAATGGTTACTAAGGCCATGACCTCGGTTAAGAAAGACACCATTCGACAATTTCTGATTGAAAAGGTAATTCCTGCAATTAAACAAAAGTGGCCTGCTGATGAGAGGGTTTTAACAATTTTCATACAGCTGAACAATGCCAAAACTCATATTGCAATTGATGATCCACAGTTTGTTGAAGTAGCTCAAGCTGATGGATGGAATATTAAGCTAACATGCCAACCTCCCAACTCACCCGATCTCAATGTCCTAGACCTTAGTTTTTTTGCAGCCATACAAGCACTGTTTTACAAAGGCACTCCAAACAACATTGAGCAGATTGTTAGCAGAGTTGAAAAAGCCTTTCGAGAGTACCCAGCTGACAGGTCGAACAGAATTTTCCTAACTCAGCAGAGTTGCATGATGGAAATCATGAAACAAAATGGTGGGCAGTATTATGACATTCCACATTTCAAAAAGAAAACTTTAGAGTTGGAAGGCACCCTCCCAACAACATTAGAATGCCCGATGGAGCGTTACAATAAGGCTGTTGATTTCCTTGTTTAGTTTCTTTTTCATTGATTTTGTATGCCTTCAAGTTCAGTTTAATTATCTAGTCTTATTACTCTGAACTTTGATGACTCGACTTTGTTACTCACGGTAGATAAAACATGACAATACTAATATGGCTACAGCATAAAAAACTGAATGTGAAACTAGTGGCTCCAGCTACATAATCTAAAAAAACTGAATGAGGAACTAGTGCCGAACATGCCCACGCCCAATCCAAAGTAGGGTAATAGCAGCTTCATGCACATCAGCATCAATATCAATCTGTCCATAGCAGATGGGAAACATTATCGGTCTCATCAAATCCACAACCTCGAGCAAGCACTTGCGGTCATCAACCGGAACCTTAGTCCAAGCTAGATTAAGAAGCACTTTTGCTCCGTTAGCAGCTTTAAGCTCTTCTGTATATTGGACAGCAGCCGCAATCCTAGCTTGCCGATCCTTCGCGGCTTGCATAACAGCCGCCATCTCTGCTTGAACCTCGACTTCAAGCTCGTCCTCACTATCCGGCACCTAGTGAACACCACGAATGAAACTTTTGTTCCTCCTCAATGGCCGGCAAATCATCAGCTTGTTGCTCCTGTTCGTGCTGCACACCGACTGGTAATTGGACTTGGACCTCTTCCATGGCTTCAACACCAGCGTCCATATCAGATAGATAGAGAGAGAGAGAGAGTGGGAGGAAGGGAATAAGGAGAGAAGGCGTCTGCCTAACTGCCTGCTGCATGCTAGGGCCGAGTATATATGCATGCGGGGCAACCGGAGGGAGACGAAGCGAATGCCGCATGCGCCGTTCGGCATGCCCCATGCATGCGTCGTTCCGCATGCCGTGATTAACTGCCTCCGCATGCTTTTCTTTGATTAATCCTCGGTAAACACTAACCATGCGGGTGTTTATGCGAACCTTTTCTTCCCTCACCCCGGGGGTGTTTATGGACCGAGGGAGTACATTAGATGTTAACCAACAAATTAGGAAACTAATTAACCTCATGATTGGGGAGTCCAAAATTCTTGGATCAGCCCCGATACGGTCTCTACAGTGTCAGAATAAAAGGCAGGCACCCCTACGGTGCACTCAACATATCTAACACCTAAAACCCCATCACTAAGGGCACTGGAGGAGAATGAATGGTCAAAGTTCATGCTATAAAGTCTAACGGCCGAGGGAGTAAGTGACTTTTGAGACTGAAGACAGATATCGCTTACAGAAGTTGATAAGCAGACCATGTATCCAACAGAATAATAAAGAAAGCATAGAAAGAGAGAACGGAAATCAAGGTGACCCCAAAGAAAAAACTGAAACAGGCATCACTTCATGATGGTTGCTCATGCGCGAGCGAGCAGTATCATCTGTACATGTACTTAGGCAGAGCCCGGTGGCTTGTAGGCGATAAAACTGATGCACTGCACCTGCCTGACGTTGTCAAAGCCAATGACACGGACGAAGCAGTTGGGGTAGGCGCTCTTGACCTCCTCGAGCTCCTTGAGCACCTGGGTGGCGTCGGTGCAGCCGAACATGGGCAGCTTCCACATGGTCCAGTAGCGGCCGTCGTAGTATCCCGGGGAAGTGGCGTTCTCACGGAAGACGAAGCCGACCGTGCTGAACTCGAGGCAAGGAATCCACTTGGAGCGGATGAGGTACTCCACCTGCTTCAGGAGGTCCTCCGTGCTCAATGGCGGCAGGTAAGATAGGGTCTCGAACTTCTTGATGCCCTCAATCGGCCACACCTAAAAGATTAATTGCACGTAAGGATCAGTACCAGTTGTCCAGTACGGAGTCCTATGTGTGCCCAAATTAAGCAGAGCTAGTAGAAAGTTATACTGGTCGTATATGGAATGAAATGATCGACTCGTTAATTACCTGCATGCACCTGATCCTTCCACCATTGCTAACGCTGCTGAGCCCAGCGCTGCTTGAACGGCGGCTGATGGGAAGTCCGGCGGTGGACTTCAGACCTTGGAATGGAGCAACTGAGGTGGCTGAGGAAGTAATCACAGAGGGAGCCATTGCTTCCTAGATATGAGCTAGAGATCTAGCAAATCGAATACCAATATCTCACTAGCCCGTGTTGAGGTCCTCTGCTCTTGGTGGTACAGAGAGTTCATATATATATAACCTATGGGCCAGAACCGGATGTGTCAAGGATGTGGAAGGAGTGGCTCAAGTATGGCAATCCGGACATGTGTGGCTAACTAATCCTCCTGCAGATGCCCGCTCGTGGTGAACAAGCCATAGGAACGGTGTAAATCTAGTGTGAGACTACTGGATGCAGGTTGTGACTTGTGAGCGAGGCAATGATAGGAGGTAATGGTCCACGGACAGGACATGTGATATGGAAATTAGAACGGCATGGCGAGTATGAATTTTCCACATTGTATGGGTATGTTATTTTCCTGTTGTACTCATGTGAGAGTTGATAATATATATGATTACCGAATCCAAGTGCACGTCTTTGCGCACCTGTTTGTCTACACACTACACTACGGAATAAGCGCACCATCAGTCGGTGCAAGTGGACTAGATGCCAATTCTAAAGAAATATCAACCGATAGCGTGATATGATACTGAATACAATTACTACCAACACTCTATCCCAGCTATATTCTATTAATCTTTGAACACACTTAAGAGATTTTTGGCTTGATCTGTGAGACATACAAGAAATGCGGTTTTAGCTCTGGGTATTAGTTTCATGCAGCTAACCAGTTCACCCAAAAGACTAAGCTGATGAGGAAAGAAGGGTAATCTTCTTATACTTCAACGCTCCATCTCACGTGCAACCTTCCGCAGAGCGCAAACGTGGAATATGCCAGGATTCGAACGCGAGACCTCTGGTTCTGATACCATATTGAGTTGCATGTACCTAACCAGTTTACTCAAAAGCCTAAATCTACTTATACTTCAACACTGGGGCACTCTTAAATCAAAAATTAGCTGCAGAACACCATGAGCCAATGAGAGATTTTTTTTCTTTTAAATGACCTATCTATCCCTATCACAAAAGACCCAACACGACGACTAAAACCAACTGATGGGGTTTTGTGTTAGGTTAGGTATAGATAGGTCACATGTAACGATTTTTCTCTCACTAAAAGAGGGGCCACGGTGCCAAAATCAGGTTTCAATTATGCATTTCAGCCAATATTCCCTAGAAGGGTGTCCCAAAGCTAAAACCAGCTTCCTTTCGTATCCACCAGCAAAAATAATTGATATGCAATATGAATATACCTTTTCTCTAATGTTAACATGGTAATAGCTTCTTTTTATTTCTTTTTATCTGTTGTTTTAATTTTTGCATTTACATTAAGTTGCAATTAAATTTTAAAACCGTCTATTCACACCCATCTAGTTGGTATTCTGGATCCTACACTAAAAAAAAGGAAACACAAATATATGGATACTCAATTTATCATATGGTCAATGACATAGAAGGTATTAAAATTGCACCACAATGTCATCCAAGGAATTTTCAGTTTTGCGATGTCAAACAAGAAACCGTGAAGATTGCAGTGTCATACAAGATTTATTTGTAATTTTAGTACCTTATTTGCAATTCTGAGAAGCCTACCGAAGAGACGACCGCTTAGCGCAAAAAGACAAATGTTCCGCTTCTCTCCCGTCCATAAAGTTAATACTCTAATGTGCCTAAAATATTTTCTTTTTTGGTGATATTTTACATGCATAATTAAGTCCAAACTTTTTTTAAAAAAATAAGTCCAAATTAACTTGGCTAATTTGGACATCCTTTTTCTTTTTAGTAAACAATCAGCTTATGTGCTTAATAATGAGATAAGTTTGCCGCAACTTAGGTAAGCAACCAAACAATTGTGGCTCGTGTCAAACTGTAGTTTTGACAACCTATGGCTGCAAACTACACAGGCCCTTAATTCGACTTTCCTTTTTGAAACTGTAAGATCAATTTTATAGAAGCTATTCAAATTGCAATGGAGTGACATACAAGGTGTTATTAGTTTTGCGATGTCAAATAAGGAATTCATGAAGACCGCAATGTCGTGGTATTTTCCTATCTATATGGCGTAATGAGTGTCTATGTTTGTATTGTCTTTGGCAGGAAGAAAACAAAACACGAGAGTAAAAAAGAAGGAACGCCGTTATAACACCAATAGATGAATATTTGATGTATGCACATGGCGAATGCTCCAGATTTAATACTTATCTTACACCTTGAGAGATAACAGAAGAAACTTTTAATAATAAGACAAAAAAAGGGTACTAATAATTAACACGATCTAGCTAGTATTGTCGACGGATTTCGTGGATATGCTCTAGTATCCGTAGTACATATATCTCTGTATAGCCGGAGCTTGCATTGACATGTTCCTCACCCAACGATAGTTGTAGTTGTCCTACATACGTCCATAGGTGACTGTGGGTCGGAGGGAGATCGCTTACATGAGCAGGCCATGGATACAACAGAAACAAACCAAAAAGAGAGAGAGAGAGAGAGAGAGAGAGAGAGAGAGAGAGAGAGAGAGAGAGAGAGAAACAGAAATCAAGGTGACCCCAAAGAGAACCGAAAAAGGCGTCACTTCATGGCTGCTCATGCGCGAGCCAGCCTATCATCATCATCTGTGCTTGATTAGGTAGAGCCTGGCTTGTAGGCGATGAAACTGATGCACTGCACCTGCCTGACGTTGTCGAATCCAATCACACGGACGAAGCAATTGGGGTAGGCGCTCTTGACCTCCTCGAGCTCCTTAAGCACCTGGGTGGCATCGGTGCAGCCGAACATGGGCAGCTTCCACATGGTCCAGTAGCGGCCGTCGTAGTATCCCGGGGAAGTGGCGTTCTCACGGAAGACGAAGCCGACCGTGCTGAACTCGAGGCAAGGAATCCACTTGGAGCGGATGAGGTACTCGACCTGCTTGAGGAGGTCCTCCGTGCTCAGTGGAGGCAGGTACGACAGGGTCTCGAACTTCTTGATGCCCTCAATCGGCCACACCTGCACACATCAAAGGATAATCAGCTCGATCGTGTGCTTCAGTCAGAACAAGGGCTCTCATTCGACTCACTAATTGATAGTAGTGCAGATGAGACCGTGGTGTGAGTCTCGATCACTAGTTAGTTAGCTGTTTGTTGCTTAATTACCTGCATGCACCTGATCCTTCCGCCGTTGCTGACGTTGCCGAAGGCGGAGCTGCTGGAGCGGCGGCTGATGGGGAGCCCGGCGGTGGACTTGAGCCCCTGGAAGGGGGCGACGGAGGTGGCGGACGAAGCCATCACGGTGGGGGCCATGGCTCGATCGCTAGCTCTTTGGATCGGAGGCAGGGCGCTTTCTTTTGATTGCTTGAGTCCTTGTACGCTCCCCCAGCTACGGCTTATATAGCCTCCCGCCCAGAGATAATAATTAAAGCTCGGACGCCTCGGATGTGGGAGGAGTGGCTGCCGTTCACCGGCGTCCAGGCTGGCATATCCTGATGAGGCCCGGCGCCACGTGTCGTCCCCTAGCGGCGCGTCTTATCTTTCTGGACCGCGAGGCAGGCTGCAGGGCAGTCCTGCCCACAGCCACACTGACACTTGCTTTTCTAGTACGTGACTCGGCCGCCGACATGGCTCGCTCGCTCGCGCTGCTCTCATTCTAGCTCTCGGCAATCGGCACCCGCCTCCGCATTCTCACGCCGCCGGGCCGGACAAGGCGCGTATATATTCCTCCCTCATTTTCAGACAATGGCTTATTCCCAAAACCTCGTTCGGACCACTGCATGGAACGGGAGATGCCCGCGCCTTCGGAGGACCGCATCCGTATGTGTATATATACGGCCATATATATATATATATATATATATATATATATATACGGCCGGTCCCCGCCCGACGCCGGACTCCAGCGGCTACAAAGCGCTCTCACCCTCTCCTGCGTCGTCGTCGGAGGATGCTCTCTGTAAAAGTCACGTCATGGAAGCGGCCATGGAATATTAATGCAAGTGCTTTTCACGGATCAGAGTTCTGTTCCAAAGCAACAACGCGTGCAGCATTAATGGCGAGAACGATCATATTAGCCCGGCGTTTTGGAGACAGTTCTGCTAGTACGCTGTTTTCAGAGGTAGATCGATCACGGCACGGGGTCAGCTGTGCCTGTGTGTGGTGTGAGATATTTTTCTCGCCATTTTAATTACGCGGAAGTTAAGGACGTGGTTGGTTCGGACCACGGGAGATGCACATGGCGCCATCGAACGTATACATACGGCCATACCATACGGTCCCCGTCGTCGGGCGCCAACCCCTCTCTTCGTATATCCTACGTCGCTCGCGCAAACGCTCTGTACAGTCACCGTCGTGCAAGTCACCATAGAACGGAAACGGAATCATACTTGGAACGGATCGAGGCTGAAGCAACGGGACAAGGAAGGTCACGTCATGGAAGTGGCCATACAATGGAATCGTACTTTGTGACGGAAGTAGGTCCAAGCAACCAGACAAACCAAGAAAGATACGGATGGCAATGGGTTGGTTTCAGGACCGGTGGAGTGAAAATACGCCCGAAACGAAACCGGCAATGGAAATTTGGCCCATGCACCGAATCTCTCCGCCACTTTTCCCTCAAGTATAGTATAGTCAAAGTCAGGTAACCTCATAAACCTTTTTTTTTTCAATTCACCCACACAACTACATTATTTGGTTCAATTTATCCTAATACAATTTTATCAACTCTATGCACAAATGCGGTTTTGACCATAAGACACCGGTCGATCAAATATTTCTTAGAGGATACTATTCAAACGTGCATATGGCTAGCAGAAAGTAGGGTCGCCCACTGAAGCTCCTAGAGTACTGAAGACAGGGAGGCGTACAAGAGAGACGCTCATATAAACCCGACATTTTCATGTATACCCGAAGCGAGGGTGACATGAGTAAGCCGACTCAATGCCTACACAGCAGTGTATGGCAACATCAAGACGTGGCACGTGAGCTAGTGGTGGATTTTGCTGCACGCACACGACCATCAAGGTTCCAACTCAAGCACTGTATGTGAGCCTCGCCTGCTATGTTAGTGGATGCTCTCATTAGAGACTTTTTCGGTCGGGAGCGAGATTGATACATAGCTACCAAACTCGATGCAATGATATTTGGGCACATGTGGCATCCAGATGTCGTCAACAATGATGATTAATTATGATCTTGATTTGAGCACACGGTATGTGGCATGCTATTACTTGGAGTTGGGCGAGAGATTCGATGCGGTGGCCAATCCTCTCGGCGTGGAGCCTATGTTCATGGGTTAGTAGAGTGATGAGGAAATGTTAGGTTCAAGACCATGGTGGCTTAAAGTATGAATGTTTTAGTTTAAGATGTCATGTTCTTGCTTGGTGAGTCAAGGTCCTATACTTCAATTCTACACTTTTTGAGCGGCGTTCATGTGACCATTGAGCCACAAAGGTACAAATATTTTGGTGACTGAAAGGCGTGATCTATCAACAATCTTTGAGCGGTGTGCCTTGACAAAGCGGATGAGAACCGAATGATGAGCCCTTGGAGGAGTACGTGGTTGAAGGATGGCTCAAGAGCTTGTAGCATAAAGAAAGATCTTGAAGAGCTTGTTTTGGCTAGGCCCTGAGTCCATTAGGAAAAAATTGGTACTATAAAGAGGGGTTAGGATGTCTAGCTATGTCTCGCTAGTGTAGATGTGGTGAACAACAAGTATGAAGATCCCACAGCACCTAAAAACAGCTAAGAAGTCGAGGAAGACACATAACGGTGAAGCATGGAAGTAAGGATTTAGTGAAGATGTCGATAACAACTTGAGTCATAGTCACCTTACGGTACAAGTGGGGTCACCGTACTATTCTCCAAGAGGGATGCAAAGTTGGGCACTAGGGGCCACACTCACTGTACTGTATGGTGGGGTCAATGTACCATTTTCCAAGAGGTGTGTTAGAGAGAATATGGCATGAATAGTAGTTGTATTCCTCCACGTACATACTACATATATATACACAAGAGTGTCTTGAGGGACGCCGGCCCTAGGTGGCGGCACAACCCTAGGTGGAGGGCATAGGCATTAGGCCGGCCCATCTACAGTACAAGGCCAAAAGGCTTAAAGATAAATGTAATTCTAAACCCCCCCTCTAGCCACAGGGTAAGACGTTCAAACTGCTCTTGAACTTAGAGAAACGGAGTTGTTAGGCCTTTGGTGAAGATGTCCGCAAACTGTGATGTCATCGGCACATGGAGCACTCGAACTTCACCAAGTGCAACTCGCTCCTGGACGAAGTCAAGATCAATCTCGATGTGCTTCGCGTTGGTGCTGCATCGGGTTGGAGGAGAGGTAGACAATGCTGATATTGTCACAGTAGATGATCGTCGAACGGAGGGCAGGGGAGATCTGCAAGGAGTTAGCGTAGCCAGGTTGCTTCGGCCATGCCATTGGCAACAACTCTGTACTCGGTCTTTGCACCGGAGTGGGACACAGTGTGTTGTCGCTTGGACAACCAAGAGACTAGACTGGTGCCAAGGAACACGGCATAGCCAGAGGTGGAGCGACGAGTGTCCGGACAACCTGCCCAATCAGCATTAGTGTAAACGACCATCTCCATGGACGAAAGCAGGGAATGAGAAGCCTGTGATCAAGGGTGCCGCTGATGTCCTAAAGAATCCATTTGACAACTGTGAGGTGAGGTTCACGGGGATCGTGCATATGGAGGCACACTTGCTGAACGGAGACACACTTGCTGAACGACATATGAAATGTCCGGTCTAGTGAATGTCAGGTACTGTAGGGGCTCCGACCAAACTACAATGGCAGTGAGGTCTGACACTGGCGGACCATCCGCTGCAGCAACCTTGGGAGAGGTGTTGACAGGGGTGGACAACGGTTTGCAACCTGTCATGCCAATGCAGCCCAGAGTTTACGCGGCATACGGGCGCTGGGACAAGAGAAACCCATCATTCTAACACTGAACTGAGATCCCCATAATGTGATGAAGAGGACAAAGATCCTTCTTGCTAAACTCCCGTTGCATTGCATCAATAATGTCTAGAAGGCCTGAGGAGGAGGCTGTCAGAATGATGTCGTCGATATATAACAGCAAGTAGGTCATGTATGAACGGCATTGGTGGACAAACAGTGATGTTTTGAACTTGTCCTCCACAAATCCCAATGACTGAACATGATCAACAAACCAACTATGCACGCCCGAGGGGCCTGTTTCAGGCCATAAAGAGACTTGGAGAGGCGGCAGACATGATTAGGCTTGGCAGCATCAAGAAAACAAGCGGGCTGCGAGCAGTAGACAGTCTCCAATAGACTCCCATGGAGAAATGCATTCTTCACAGCAAGTTGGTGGACACGCCAGTCTTGTCCGAGAGCCAGAGTGAGTAACATGCGAACAGTGGCTGGCTTCATCATGGGACTGAAGTTCTCATCATAATCGACATCGGGGCGCTCAGTGAAACCCTGTAGAATCCAGCGAGCCTTGCAGCGGTCGAGAGAGCCATCTGCATGCTGTTTGTGCTTGAAAATCCACTTACCGATGATGATCAATGTTGGCGTGTTGAGGGTGCGGAACCAACTCCGGGGTATGGTTGGACATGAGGGCGTCATACTCTTCTCCATGGCCTTGCGCCAATGAGGATCGGCAAGAGCACAGAGATAGCTTTTCGGGACTGGAGGCAAAGCTTCGGCGTGAGAGTGAGTCTGTCGACTGGCTGGTGGAAGCCTCGCTTTGCTCGTGTCGCCATGCGATGAGCATTGGCCATGGCTCAACACGAGAATATGACACGAATAGTAGTTCTATTCCTCCATGTACATGGGTACATATATATACACAAGAGTGCTATGAGGGGCACCGGCCCTAGGTGGCGGCGCAACCCTAGGTGGAGGGCACAAGCAGTAGGCCGACCCATCTACAGTACAAGGCCCGAAGGTTTAACTACAATTGTAATTCTAACAAGGTGCAGAAGTTGGCTAGAATAGTGGAGCTGGAGTCACTGCACAGTACCATTGTATAGAGCTAAAGGTGGGGATGGAGTCATTGTGGGGTCACCGTACCATTAGTGAAGTTTGAATAGAGCTGAAGATTGGTGTTGGAGCTGGAGTCACCAAACGGTACAATGATATCACCATACCATAGTGCAGATGACAGTTGGAGCTGGACTGACCATACTTTATGGTGGGATCACCAGTACCATCCGTTAAGTTTGAACTAAGCTAAAGATGACCATTGGAGCTGGAGTCACCGTGTGGTACGGTAGGGTCACTTTAACATTTTCTAGGAGGACTACGGTACTATGGTTCTAGTCAGCGTTCGGTATAGTGGATGGTACCGTTTCACGACCGAAAATTTAAACTTTGTTAAAAGTCACTCCTAATTTAAATTTTTTGTGTGATCATCATTTTATGATTATTTTCAAAATCCAAAACTCACTAGATAATTAAACTTTAGTTACCCAATGTGGAATTTTAAAATATTAAAATATGACCAACATGATTGATTTTCCCTCTAATTTGATTTTATTTGATTTTTCTCAGAATTTGTTTGAGTTCAAATGTTTGTTGGTTTATTTCTCAAATCCATCTCCAGAAAATAATAAATTATTTTTCCTCTGGGCTGAGCCCACTTTTCCTTTTTCGTTTCCCTGGCCCAGTCTCCTCCTCTCTTTCCATTCTTCCACGTGGGCCGCGCCTCCCACCCCTTTCCTCTTGCTCGGCCCAGCGCCATCACAGCTCGCGACCCACCCGCGCGCCTCCTTCTTCCCCTCTCTCTTCTCAAAGTGTTCACCAGCGCCGCCTTAAAGCCGACGTCCGGCCGCCCCTGTAGCCATCTTGAGCTCGCGTCAGCACGGAATGGTGCCCCTCCCGTCGCTTCACCGCTACAATAAGTCGGTGGGCGCAAATATTCCGCGTTCCCTGCTCTCACGAGCTCGGCGTCGGGATAAAAATCTTCACGCCGTCGAGCTCCGCTTCCCACCGCCTCTCCACCATTGACGGATCCGTCAGTACGAAGAGCACCGAGCACCTCCACTTGCCAACCATCCGACAGAGCACGCCTCGAACCGCCTCAGTCACATCAAGCTCGCGAAATATCTCCAACGCCGCGCACCGCCATTGACGTCGCCGCCTATAAATAGTCCGGTAGTCCTCTCTCTTCTCCTTCTTCCTCTTCTTCACGCCACCAAGCTTCGAGGAGCCGCACCGACTCCAATCGCGCTTCAATTTGGGTTTTCCTCCTTCATCTTCTCCGGCCGCCGCCACCGTTGAGATCCACCGCCGCAGCTCCTCCAGCCGATTCGAGCCGGGGTGAGCACCCCCAAACATCCCTCTTCCTTCCCGCACCTTCGCCCGAGCTCCTCCGCTTTTCGTTCGGCCTGGCGACAAGCGCCGCTGCCCGTCGCCGCTTTCTCACGTCACCGGCCGCTGTGTTGGTCAGCCCAGCCTAGCCGGGCACGCCGTCGACTTCTCCACACACACATGCACGCAACCGAGCCTTCAAACCAGCTCCAATGCTCATAGACACGCGTTTCCGCAGTTCACCGGCCACCTCACCATCTCTGGCAAGCCGTAGAGACCGCCTGTTAGAATTATTTGGCTAGGCCCATTTGAAATTCAAAATAATTCGTAGAAAATCTCAAAGGCCCATTCATGCAAGTGGATGATCGGAGGAAGAAGGAAGAACACACGCGCGCGCTCGCTCGCCTCGCCTCGCCTCGCCTCGTCTCGGTCGGCCGTGCCGGGCTCGGGCGCTAGGCGCGGGCGCGTGACGTGCGCGTGAATGGTCCGCCAAAAATCCGGCCTGAGGCCTTGCAGGTGCGCGGCCTCGTTTTGCTGTTTTTCCTTTTTGCGGTTTCGTGTCCAACACGAATACGATCTGATATCATAACTGACCTGGACGAGAGATCGTGTCCACCACGGCCACGATCTGTAACCGACTCGGTTGAGGGACGCCTCAACCCTAGCGGTTCCCCTCCTATATAACCAGGCCGAAGCCGCAGCCAGAGGGCACCTCGCAATCAAAAGCATTCCAGTGCATCTAGTTTTCGCCTCTGCTATCGCTGCGCCGCCGCTGCTCGAGAAGAAATCGTACGTACTCGCATCTGCTATCATGTCTTCTATTCATGCTATGGTGATCTACTATATGTTCATATTGCTTGAGTGTATGGTAGAATCTATGATTCTGTTTGGCATGATAGACTTGTTTAGATCTAGCGTAGATCTATTTAATATTTACAATCTGCTATGTGTGATCATGATTTATTTCTGGATTAAATTAAAACTAAAAGTGCTGATTGATTCAACAATCCAAAAACCTTATTTTAGGCACTTTGGTATGGCTGGATTTAGCGAGGCGCTGAGGCCCGATAAGTTTACTGGCATGCACCTCAAGAGATGGCAAGTCATTGCCATTCTATGGCTTGAATCCATGGAAGTGGACTGGACTCATGCTGGTAAACCAGAGGGTAATTTGTCTGATGTTGAATTGGCAAAGTACAACAAGGACAATACACTTTTCGTTGGCGCTGTGATCAGTAATCTTGTAGATAATCTACAAGACGTGTACATGCATCACAAAGTGGCCAAGGAATTGTGGGACGCCCTGATTGCTGACTATGGTGTCAGCGATATCGGCACTGAGATGTATATCATGGAGCAGTATCATGACTACAAGATGGTCGAAGGCCGTTCTGTAGTAGATCAGGCTCATGAAATACAGTGCATGATAAAGGAACTTGAGCTTCTCAAGGTCGTCGTGCCGGACAAGTTTGTGGCTGCGGGAATCCTATCCAAGTTGCCCCCATCTTGGAGAGATTTCGCCACGGCTGTCAAGCACAAGAGGCAGGAGATATCCGTTTCGGATCTGATCTCCTCGCTTGACATTGAGAACAGAGCTCGTGCTAAGGATGGTCGACTCAAAGTAGTCGAGGGCCAGACTAGCGCCAATATGGTGCAGCACCAGAGGTTCCATCAGGGTGGAAAGGGCAAGGGCAAGAACAACAAGCCTAAGCAGACCACTACCTTCAAGAAAAGGAAGAACAAGGAGAACAATGAAGGCTGCTTTGTGTGTGGTGCCAATGACCATTGGGCCAAGAAGTGTCCACAACACAAAAGCAAGAAGCCTTCACCAGGACAAATGACGGTGAACATGGTGACCAGCGCTGGTGAGGAAAATAGTGGGTATGATTATTTCCCTTCTATTTTCTCAGTGTTTCAATCTACCAGTTGGTGGCTTGATACTGGTGCTAATGTTCATGTATGTTCTGATGCCTCTTTGTTCTCTTCTTACCAGGTCGCTCGGGATTCTTCCGTCTTGATGGGCGATGGGTCTCATGCTACTGTTCGTGGTGTTGGCTCGGTCGATCTGAAGTTCACTTCGGGAAAGATCGTGCAGCTGAAGAACGTGCAGCATGTCCCTTCTATCAGGAAGAATCTAGTTAGTGGCTCCCTATTATGTAGGGATGGTTTTAAGGTAGTGCTTGAGTCTAATAAAGTTGTCGTGTCTAGGAGTGGACAATTTATTGGTAAAGGCTATGAGTGCGGAGGCTTGTTCCGTTTTTCCCTTTCAGATCTCTGTAATAAGTCTGTGAACTTTATTTCTGATGGTATTAATGAGAGTGATGCTAGCGTTTGGCATTCATGTTTATGTCATCTAAATTTTGGTTCTATGACTCGTCTATCCAGCTTGAATTTAATTCCCAAATTTTCCATTGTCAAAGGTTCTAAGTGCCATAGTTGTGTGCAATCAAAGCAACCTCGGAAACCTCACAAGGTGGCTGAGGAGAGACACTTGGCACCGCTAGACCTTATCCATTCAGATCTTTGTGAAATGAATGGTGTTTTGACTGCGGGTGGAAAAAGATATTTCATGACTTTGATTGATGATGCAACTAGATTTTGTTATGTTTATTTGCTTAAAACAAAAGATGAGGCCCTAAACTACTTTAAAATTTATAAGGCTGAAGTTGAAACTCAACTAGAGAAAAAGATCAAACGACTTAGATCCGATCGTGGTGGTGAGTTTTTCTCAAATGAATTCGACTTATTTTGTTCGGAACATAGTATTATACATGAGAGGACGCCTCCCTATTCTCCCCAATCAAATGGGATTGCCGAGAGGAAGAATCGTACTTTGACTGACTTGGTTAACTCCATGTTAGACACTGCGGGATTACCTAAGGTATGGTGGGGGGAGGCTTTATTGACTTCATGTCATGTCCTAAATAGAGTTCCGGTTAAGAATAAGGAGAAGAATCCATATGAGGAATGGATTGGGAGAAAACCATCGCTTTCTTACTTGCGCACATGGGGTTGCTTGGCAAAGGTAAATGTGCCAATAAACAAGAAGCGCAAGTTAGGACCTAAGACTGTGGATTGCGTCTTTTTGGGATATGCTCATAATAGCATTGCCTATAGATTTTTAGCAGTTAAATTAGAGGTGCCAGATATTCATGTTAATTCTTTAATGGAATCTCGTGATGTTACTTTCTTTGAGAGCATATTTCCTATGAAAAATTTACATAACATCTCTAGTTCATCATCTAATATGATTGCTGACATAACTCCTACACCTATTATAATTTCTGATCATGCTGAACAAACACTTGAGCCGATCCATGAGGAGATTGACAGTGAAGCTCTCAGAAGGAGCAAGAGACAAAGGACTGCAAAGTTCTTTGGTGATGATTTTATTGTCTATCTCGTGGATGACACACCCAAAACCATATCTGAGGCATATGCATCTCCTGATGTAGATGATTGGAAAGAAGCTGTCCATAGTGAGATGGACTCTATTCTTTCTAATGGTACTTGGGAGGTTGTTGATCGTCCCTATGGGTGCAAACCTATAGGCTGCAAGTGGGTGTTCAAGAAAAGGTTAGGCCTGATGGTACTATTGACAAGTACAAGGCTAGGCTTGTAGCTAAGGGCTTACTCAGAAAGAAGGCGAAGACTTCTTTGACACTTACTCACCTGTTGCAAGGTTGACCACCATTCGTGTACTACTTTCTTTGGCTGCCTCTCATGGTATTCTCGTCCATCAGATGGATGTAAAGACAACTTTCCTTAATGGAGAGTTGGAAGAGGAGATCTATATGGATCAGCCTGATGGGTTTGTAGTAAAAGGTCAAGAAGACAAGGTGTGTAAGTTATTGAAGTCTTTGTATGGTCTGAAACAAGCACCAAAGCAATGGCATGAGAAATTTGATTCTACACTTATATCAGCAGGCTTCTCAGTTAATGAGGCTGATAGATGTGTGTATTATCGCTATGGTGGGGGTGAAGGAGTTATCCTGTGCCTGTATGTTGATGACATACTGATCTTTGGGACAAGTCTTGACATGATTAACGAAGTGAAGTCGTTTCTATGTCAGAGCTTTGATATGAAAGATCTGGGTGAAGCTGATGTTATTTTAAACATTAAGCTGATTAAAGGTGAGAATGGGATTACGTTAATGCAATCTCATTATGTGAAAAAGGTTTTGAGCCGTTTTGGCTACAAGGACAGCAAACTTTCTCCAACACCTTATGATCCTAGCTTGATTCTTCGAAAGAACAAGCGCATTGGTAGAGACCAATTGAGATACTCTCAAATTATCGGATCACTTATGTATTTAGCCAGTGCTACTAGGCTTGACATCTCATTTGCTGTGAGCAAATTGAGCCGGTTTACTTCTAATCCGGGAGATGATCATTGGCGCGCGCTTGAGCGGGTAATGCATTACTTGGTCGGTACTAAGGACTATGGAATTCACTATTCCGGATTTCCTGCGGTACTTGAAGGCTATAGTGATTCTAATTGGATATCTGATGCTGATGAGCTGTATGCTACTAGTGGGTATGCTTTTACCCTTGGTGGAGCTGCTGTTTCATGGCGTTCGTGCAAACAAACGATCTTGACGAGGTCAACCATGGAAGCAGAGCTGACTGCATTAGATACAGCTACTGTTGAAGCCGATTGGCTACGTGAACTCTTGATGGACTTACCTATTGTCGAGAAACCAGTGCCGGCAATTCTGATGAACTGTGACAATCAAACTGTGATTTTTAAAGTGAACAGTTCTAAGGATAGTATGAAGTCATCCAGACATATCAAGAGGCGTTTGAAATCTGTCAGGAAAATGAGAAACTCCGGAGTAATATCAGTTGATTATATCAGTACTGATAAAAATTTGGCAGATCAATTCACTAAGGGGTTGTCACGTAACGTGATAGACAATGCATCTAAGGAGATGGGTTTGAGACCCATATGAGCTATTCCACAGTGGTAACCCAACCTATGTGATCGGAGATCCCGTGAATTAGGACCTGGGAAGAACAAGTTGATGGCTAGCATGAGAGTACATTTCTGTCCCACTCGAGTAATGATGCAATACTCTCTATTACTGCATGGCAGGCTGGCAACTGCCTTAATATATTCTGTTGGCTTTAGTTAGCAAAGGTGCTATCCTGCAGAGCATCCTTGAAAGAATACATCTATATGAGTCCGACTGTTGGAAGGTCGCAGTCTATGAGATTTGGGTGATCTCTATCAAACTCATGAAGAGATCACGGAGTACGACCTATATGCTCCAAACCGTGGAGTAGTCTGCTGGCGGTCTAGTACCAGTTAAGGCTATAAGTGAAACTTATTTGCACAAAACTTGCAATTCAAGGCGTAGTCCATTGTTCAAGTTGTGAATGAGTGTAACTTACTGTTCTAGATGGAAGTTCAACTTAACAGTCTCCATCGAAACACTGGTATATCAAACAACAGTAGCATGAGGCAAAGTCTTGATAGGACTTTGAGATCTGGTGGGGGATTGTTAGAATTATTTGGCTAAGCCCATTTGAAATTCAAAATAATTCCTAGAAAATCTCAAAGGCCCATTCATGCAAGTGGATGATGGGAGGAAGAAGGAAGAACACACGCGCGCTCGCTCGCCTCGCCTCGCCTCGTCTCGGGCGACCGTGCCGGGCTTGGGCGATAGGCGCGGGCGCGCGACGTGCGCGTGAATGGTCCGCCAAAAATCCGGCCTGAGGCCTTGCAGGTGCGCGGCCTCGTTTTGCTGTTTTTCCTTTTTGCGGTTTCGTGTCCAACACGAATACGATCTGATATCGTAACCGATCTGGACGAGAGATCGTGTCCACCACGGCCATGATCTGTAACCGACTCGGTTGAGGGACGCCTCAACCCTAGCAGTTCCCCTCCTATATAACCAGGCCGAAGCCGCAGCCAGAGGGCACCTCGCAATCAAACGCATCCCAGCGCATCTAAGTTTTCGCCTCTGCTATCGCTGCGCCGCCGCTGCTGCCTACTCCATCCCGATCACCGGCGTGCACCGTCGACCGGGAGAGCAGGTCTCCGGAAGCCTCGCCCTCTGAGCTCCTACACCGGGAGAGGATGAATAAGGTGTTTGGGAAGCGCACTGCGCGACTGCTCGATCGCTTCTTCTTCATCGCTTCGGCGCGTCCGTCTTCAACTTCGTCACCACAGCTCGACTTCCGCACCACCATCTGACGCGCACCGCTCGTGATCTTCTGCGCGCGGTTGCTGTTCGGCTTGGACATCTACGCTACCCCCCGATCGTCGTCGAGAAGAAATCGTACGTACTCGCATCTGCTATCATGTCTTCTATTCATGCTATGGTGATCTACTATATATTCATGTTGCTTGAGTGTATGGTAGAATCTATGATTCTGTTTGGCATGGGAGACTTATTTAGATCTAGCGTAGATCTATTTAATATTTACAATCTGCTATGTGTGATCATGATTTATTTCTGGATTAAATTAAAACTAAAAGTGCTGATTGATTCAACACCGCCTCCGTCGCCATCGCATGCCGTTAACCCCACAAACGAGTGCATAACCTCTAGTACATCACTGTCGTGATGTCCGTGATCCCGTCCGCCGCGTATAGCCGCCGGCAGCGAGCTGCCACCGCACTCGGGCCACCCCAGCGAGCCGTTTAAGACACGTAGCCTGCCACGTTGGCGCCAACTCGCTCGGTCCCGCTGCCACCACAGTCGCCCTCTACCCAGTCAGCAGTCAGCCCTCCTCTTTCCTCCATGAACCCGGTTTATGTGAACCGCACACACATGAGCCCTTCGGTCCATAGAACCATGAACTCGGTCCACCGCACAGTGTCTCGCGGAGACGGTGGCCCCACTCCCCACCGTCATCCTCTGTGTTGCGTTTCTCTTGCTAGTTACCCAGCAAATTGAACACCAATATTCATTTTAGCCTTTCCTTTTATCAGAAAAATCCCCAAAAAATTACCAAAAATCCAAATTAATTATTAAACCCTAATCGTACTCTTATTTGCTCCTAATCACACCCACGGTGTCCATAATCAATCCTATAATGTCCCTCCTCCTCGAGACTGGACCAACTTATATCAGTTACCTTTTATAGGACATAGGCTGGACTCACAGACTAACACAAGTCTTTTCTACACACATTTGTCCTCACTCGTACGCATCCGAGAAGAACTTTTCGGTTGGTCACCCATCCTTAAATCATTTCTGGCCAAGCACGCTTAACCTTGTAGTTTTCTAGAGCTAATCTACTAAAAAAGAAGTTGCAACTTGTTGATATGAGTATCCTAATAATCCTATTCAAGCCCTAGTTCTGGATGTCACATACTCACCCCCTTAAGAGACCGACGTCCTCGTCTGTCAATCCCAAGCTAGTAACGTTCTTTCTTTGCCATGTCCGTATGTCCAGTACCAACGCATGTGTCATGCTATGTCACCACTATGGTTTCACACCTGCCATTCACATCATGCCTACGCAACTACGACACACGCGCCCGTGAAATTGTAAGAGTCGACTCTGATACCATTCTGTAACGTCCCGCCTCCTCGAGGTCGGGCCCGCTTACATCAGGTAGTTTTTATAGGATATAGGCTAGCCTCACAAACTGACACAAGTATTTTCTGCGCATATTTGTCCTTACTCGTGCGCACCCAAGGAGAACTTTTCGGTCAGTCACCCATCCTTATAATTGTCCAGGTCAAGCACGCTTAACCTCAGATTTTTCTGGAGCTAGACTACCGGAAAAGAAGTTGCAACTTATTGATACGAGTCTCCTACCTATTTAAACCCTGGGTCGGGGTGTCACAAATCCTCTCCATCTTAATTCCTTGTTAGCTCTATAATTTGATGTACTAACTCAGAATTCTTAGATTCTTTCGCCGCCACACTCCCTACACCAAAACCTATCTCGCACCTAATCTATCTCCATCATCTCTTATCAGTCTTAATGATTTTATTTGTATAGGATTTTTCCTAGATTATTTACCATTGTTCCATCCGATATTGAATTTGATGTTTTATGGATTATTTATCTGCATTGTTTGTATAGCATATAGCTCACACTTTGAACTCACGGTCATCACTATAGACGCAAATACGTTATACTCATCACTCAGATACACACATATCACATAGTAGTAATAGTAGTAGTATTAATAATAATAGTAGTAGTATTAGTAATAGTGAGAAATAGTAAATGATAGTAATCTTAATAGTTATAGTTACTAGTAAATCTAAATTTAGGGTATATAAAGTGGTAGACCTTGCATCTCACTAAGTATAGGTTTCAACCAATATAGAAGCACTCACATATGTTGCAGGTTCTGATTCAGTTTCAAGACTTTCTTCTTTACCACTTCTCGCATTACATTGTTTAGCCTTCGTTGGGGTTCTCGTGAAGGTGTACAATCAGGCTCAACGGGGATGCGATGGGTGCAAAGAGCGGGATTGATCCTTTAAGGTCTTGTAGGGTGTAGCCTAGTGCAGCGCAGCGTTTTTCCAAGGTGGAAATTTTGTTCTTCTGAGAGTTTGTCACTGATGATGACAGGGCTCTCAAGGTCACCATTAAGGAAGGCATACCGCAGGCCAGGAGGAAAAGTTTGAGCTCAACAGTGGGTCATGATGGTAGTTAATTTTTTGGTAGCTCATAGGTCTCCCCGTTTTCATCCTCTTCTTCTATGAATTGGTGGGCATCGTGTTCAAGGATGGCTTCGGTGATTCAAAAGGAAAGACTGTCATCACTTCATTCGTTAAGTCTTCATGTGGGAAAGGGTCCACTATGGTGTTTTTGGCTTGGCCAAGGGGTATGGAGAAGGTTTGTTTCTCTAAGCTAACGTCGAGGAATCCTAAAATTGAGGTGTTGTCTACGACTCTCTCAATAGGGACTCCTATCAAGAGATCAAAATCGTGGACATCAAAACACATGAAAATCAAGGATAATGTCGGCGTCAGAGGTCAACACGTTTATGTGTTGCAAGATCCCACAACCTTCAATTATTTGTCCTGAGGGACTCTTAAAGGCTTTTGTGGTTGAAGCTAAAGGGACATTGTTTAAAAGATCGAGGGACAAATTCTCTGAGACGATTTTAGTTTCGATCGTGGGACAATAAAGAGCTTCCATACTGACTCCTCTGATTTTACAGCGGATAGGGGTAGGAGAGGAAGAAATCTGAAGAATTTTCAGAAGATGCTTCTGTCTCGTTTAACCATTCATCGTTAAGAATGGATGTCAGCCTTTTAACCGTCTCCTTATGAATTTTTATTTCTTCGGGTCCAGGAGGAGAGGGCTCGATAGGCATAACCCGAGGTGTTTCCGAAATCTTCAAAAAGACCATCCTCCATTACGAAAGGAAATTCTTCAGGTTGAATTTCTTCTTCTTGAATATTTCCTGGGTTCGGGAGGGGACTTAGGTGTTGGATCTTGGGATATGAGTTGGGATTCAACATCTAAAAGCTCTTCATTGCTCGCCTTGACATCTTCCATAGATGTACTCAAGCCATCGACGAAGGAAGTATTTTCTTGGATGCGCTCCAAGATGATTTTGGCTTCAGATGGTGTCTTGTGTAAGAAGGAACCTTTGGAGGCGTTGTCGAGATAAGGGAGATTCCTTATTCAGCTCCAGAGCAAAGTGTTGGAGTAACTGTGAGAGACCCGACGAATTTACATTCAAGTTTACCAAGTTGACTCGCGACCCACGTATGGTATGCGAGAACTCAACCCGATAAAAGAGAATATAAACTCGGCAGTCCCCCGACATGCTTCTCAAGCAACGCCCAAGATCCAAGCACGTCGGCAACGTCACAGGTGATATATCACATAGGTCACATTAATTAATAACATTAATTTAAAATATTCTTACATACCAAGGTTCATCAGAAGTCTTGAAACTAATAAATTAAAGAGCAGAAGCGATTCTAAGGAAGACGATAGTTGCAGCGGTTGCAGCAAGAAAGCAGCAAAGGATTGCGATGCCCAGCCCACGAACATCGCAAATCATGGTCACTCAAATGTCTTGACTACGCCTCGCCCTCGCCGGCATCGGCGGGGACAAAGTAGCCAAAGACCAACTCATCCTCACCTGCAAAAACTTAAGCAACAAACGTTGAGTACGAAGGTACTCGCAAGTCTTACCCTGTTGTGGGAATTATTTCCCGACTCCAAGGATAATGCAATGAGGCTGTAGCAAGGTAAATGAGGTATAGGAATGGACTTGATTGCTTAAAGCAGAAACTAAGCATATGTGAATAAGGATAACATAAAAAGGACTCTTGCGGGCATGAACATCTAATAAACCCAATCCCTAAATACCATGTAACCATAAACCGTGTACATACCATCATCCATGTTCCATCCGAACCATGGATACCAATACCCATATTCCAGTTCCATCAACAATATCCCAATTCCCATCATGTTATGTGACAACTCTACGATATTATCCAACGGACACTGAGCTTGATCATAACCGTGACCGCGGCGGATTCGAACTGATTTTACACCCTGCAGGGGAGTCCAACTGTACCCACACGACTGAGGACCATGCGGCTCGTGCAACCCGCTAAAGTTACACAAGGGGGTACTCATGTCAACCTTTTTCACACTCGTGCCCACACGGTTGGAAAATCCACACGGTGCCAAGTACCACGGCCTCGCAGGCACACGTGAGTCCCTCGTCGAGTATCACGGCCTCGCAGGCACCCATGACTCCCTCGTTCCACACACCGTGCAGTCATCGCCCAAACGTTGGTACGCAGTGAGATATTCAGCTTGTCTTACCATTATATCGGACATGTGGTATGAACGGAAAGTGCTCAGGCCAAGAATAACACGGCCGGGTCCTAGGTCAACCCAGACGGGGCCTACGGCACAAGACCTCCATGTCTTGCTGCACTCCTATCCCACCGTCCGGATTTCAGTTTTTAACACTTTCCAACTTTTACCAACATATGAACTTGCCACAAGCTCATAAGCAACCAGGATAAATCGTATACGTGCGAGTGGGACTTACCACTCGACTTCTACCGTGTTATCTAAGCATGGCTAAGCTTTTCGTGACTCGAACAAAGACACTCTATCCAGGTTGACAAGGTGACGTATTCAATACCAAGGAGGGGTACATGCAACAATAATAGGTGTTCCCGACTTTATCACTATGCCCGACTTTAATGCAGTCCTATACGTAAGCATTCATATTAATCATTAAGTAAATTACTTAAGGTAGCAATATGAGGTGCTTGCCTTCAACAACGGCGGTGTTGTCTTCCTCAGCAGCTGGATCAACCTCTGGGTGCTTCTCCCATAGCAGCACCCGCGTCACTCTCTGGCGGTTCGTAAGCTATAAAGTAAAAACGCGTCGATAAGATGTATGCCATGATGCCATGATGCACAAATGATGCAATATGATGTAGAGAGGTGGCTACTGAGTCTACAAACACAATGCAAAAAGAATCAAGTCAATCGGGGTTCTACAGCTCAATTTATGGCCAAAACAGTTTTACCGATTCCGGTTACGGGTTTTCCGGTTCCCGGGTTTCTGGTTCCGATATCGGGTGGCACACGGATGTCGTTTCCGGGAAAAATCCCAAAACACATCTCATGTACTGGCTTTACTAAGTGGCTTGGGTTACAACGAGACTAAATTTGAATGGTTTTGACTCGCGTTAGCCGGAACACGAGCTTTCCGACTGTCGTTGCCCGTTTACGACATCGGGGAATACCGTAACGGTGCCGTAAAAGTCGTAACGACTTTTCTAGTGAAATTCAAAGTTAAGTTACAGACACGGGACTATTTTTAGTTTAAAGTAGGCTCTAAATTAAGACTTTTGGCTCTAGTTTGGGGTCAAGTTGAGCTTCTATGAATTTACTAAAAATCAAACAATGTTCTATTTTCGAAACTTATAAAATCAGAAACATGTATTAACACCTATGGAAAAATCATGAAACTTTATAGATCTACTACTGAGCATCTAAAATAAAGTTTTTCTTAAAGTTCTCGGGATTTTGGGTGACTTTCCTAATGTACTTTAGATAAGGCAACTAAACTAGGTTTTTAGGGATATTATCAATGACATGCATGCACAAATGTTCATGAAAATTCTGGTAAAAATGCAGGAGATGCATCATTCCAAGATACTATTATGGTACAAAAATCAACCCTAGAAACCTTCTGGAACTTCAAATAAAAATCAACAACAGAAATAATTCATTGAATTGTTAAAGAAATTCCAGGGACATTTTGGAAAAAGTGCTTTAACAGAAAATTAATTTATTGTTCAAGGATTCAAATAAAATTAGGTGTGGAATTTTTATATTTTTCCATGATTTTTTACATGCTTAACAATCTGTGGCTAATTAAAGGAAAATGGAAAAATTGATGTAACAGTGGACAGAAACAGGGGAATGGGGGCACGGCGGTTGCTCTGGTGGAAATCTCGCCGGAGGAGGGGGTTAGGGCAGGGATTAAACGGTCGTGGAGCCTCACCTTGATTCAAAGCACTGATTTGAAAAGGATGAAGGCCACGGGAGAGAGGGGAAAGGGGTCGGCGACGTGAAGCTCCGAGGCGGCTTCAATGGCGGCCGACGGGTGGCGCGTGGCGTTCTTCGTCACCGGCGATCACCTGTGGCCGAGATCATGTCAAAGGGGTGCGCAATAACCAAAGGAAGTAGCCGGCTAGTTGAATTGAAAAAGCATTGTATCGCGACGACGAATTTCGAGGAGGGGCGATCGGCGGTGAGGTTCTCGGCCGAGAGGGAGGCGGCGGTGTTCCGGTGAAAGGGGTGCACCGCCAGGGGGGCTAGATGGCTGGAGAGCTTTAGGGGGTTGAGGAAAACCTAGGCGGCACGGTGGTGAGGCTGGGGACTCACCGGAGTGGGCTGACGTCGTGGGGGCGGTGGGTCGGCACTGGCAGCGGCGGTGCTGAGGCAGAGAGAAAGGAAGGGAGGAGAAGCTGGTGGCTTGCGGCTTTATACTCGAGTGGAGGGTGAGCCAAGGAAGGAGAGAGCTGTGGCGCACCGTTGATTGGTGAGGGGAGCGGCAAGCGGCGATTGGCGCTAGGGGCGGTGCTCTGCTGGGCGGTGCCGTGCGGCAGAGAGGAAAGCAGGGCGCGCCGGGTAGAGAGAGAGGGAGGAGAGAGGGGGAAGAGAGAGAGCGCGAGATCTTTAGGCGAGATTCAGTTTTGGGCGAGTAAAGGAGGCGCATGGGGAGGAGGTGGCTGGCACAGTGCTCGGCCGCCGGCCGCGGCGATGGCTGTCGTGGGCGGCCGGCACCGTAGTCCATCACGCCATTTTCAATTTTGGTTTCTAATTAGTTCAATTACCCTCCCTCTTGATTCAACAGAAGGCCCTAGCTCCCGAGCTCACGAATTTTTGAAACGTTTTTGGTGTACTAAGGAAATTATTTGGAACAACTTTGCTTATAGATAGATTCCCTGATTCAGCTTCTAAAGATCTGTGAATGTTTAACTTAGTTCTAATTTGTTGGAATTTTAAAAGGGTTTAAACCTTCACCAAAAATTTTGATAAAACCTCCAAAATTCTATTTTAATGTATAGTTAATTGTTATGTAAAAACATTAGGGTAGTTTTATTATGAAAACAAAAGACCTCTTGAAAGCCGATTAAGGTTTCCGAAAACGACGAAAACTTCGAAACCCTGACCCAAAAGCCAAAACGGAAAATGGTCAAAATCAAAGGATTGAATCAGTGAGCTCATTATCAAAAGGACAAAAGATTGAAATTTGGGATGTGACAGTAACACTGTGTCCGGCAGAAGTAAGTCTGGTCCGGACTGGGTAAGCATTGAAAATCGGGACCAGGCTGCGCTTGTGGATTCTTTCTCAAACTGTTGAAAGTCGAGAATTTCCCTTCGCAGAGAGGCGACTTGGCATAATGGGAAAAAGGCGAGTCAAAATTTGTTCCTCAGCTCTTCCCATTCCCCTTGTACACTTCCTACAATATGCGTGTACCATTGCTTCGCCCTCTGAACAAGAGAGAACAGAAACAAATTTACACTTGAGAGTTTCTTGCATCATGCCTTGAATGACTTGAGATGAACACAATTGTTCAAACTCTCGCAAATGATTATAGGGGTTCTCGCTATCTAGGCCAGAGAAGGATTGCTCCAAACCATGGCTATTAAAGCCGAGCGAAGTTCGTAGCTAGTTGTTTCAATAGGTCGAGAAGAACTCGGTGGCTTGCAGAACTCGCCTCGTGTCGCAGAGTACTCGCAGAGTGGTTGCTCCATGATGGGTAGAAAGGGTGAGGAGTAAAAAGATAAAAGAAAAAAAATACAAGGACTTGGGTTCGTAGATAACTCAGCAACCGTTCCCCGACAACGGCGCCAGAAATGCTTGTTGGTATTTTTTACGATCACAGATAAATCGCAAGCGCACGGAGTACCGTCGTAGCACTTCACTCTAGAGTAGTCCAAGGTATCGTAATTTCCATAGTGAACGTATCTGGGTAACTACTAGTCAAGTCCAGGGAACAACCTTACTAAAAAGTGGGTCAAGGTTTGAGAGGCAACTTAAGAGATAAATCCTATCTAAGCAAGAAGGTTTATTCTATCCTTGCCTACTTCGGCCTCCGGTTTACTCCCAATCCAAGGAAAAGATTCCGGTAATTATAAAGGCTACTTATGTATCTAGACGTGGAGGATTACAAATGACGGACAACGCTGTCACTTCAAGCCGCCTACCTCTACCTCGGTGGGATAGACACCACTCACAGGTAATATTCTATCTAGACACCACGTCTACATACATTATTACTACTTTAACCTTGCGCAGGAATCTAGACCGTAATTAAGTTAAAGTATATACCAAGCAGTATATGGTGAACTAGCAAGTGAAGAATAAACACTAATTACTAGACTAAGACAATATACTCAATAAGTGTGCACAAATACTTACTTGATTTAATAAAGCATCCGTCGAGGTACAAATGCGAAGCAGAGTGATGACAGACCACCACTGCGACCTCGACTTAGTGGAGGATCCTATGCCAAGAGAGCACCGACAAACGGCGCTTCCCTTGGAGAACCTCCGCCTTGCTCTCTTCCTCTCTAGAACTCTAAGGACTAGAGCCTAAGCCTCTAATGCAATAGCACAAATGTAAAAGTGGAGTGAAGAGTTGATGGCTAGAGAGTGAGGAGAGGGGTCCTATTTATAGGTGGAGAAGACTTGAGCAAATGAGCTTCCTCCCCCCTTTTGGACCGCTTCCCGCGTGAAATACCCGCCACGAACTTCAGAACCGACCTTGGAGAGGCGGTAACTGACACCTGGCCGAAGCGGGGGCCAAGTGGGCTCACCCATAGGTCGGCTGACCCATGGGGTCGCCCGACCCCGTGTTGGGCCCACTCGTGACTACGTTTGCAGGGTGACTGCCTGGTGGGCCCTGAGCATGGGTACGTTGTTGGCGTCAGTTTTCTGATACTTTTGCGCGTCGGGTGGGTCCATGAATCCGTGTGCTGCCCCCGTGGCGCCCTGTGGTTGGTTGGAGTTGTATTTTCTCCACCTCAGCGATCCGTGGGGTGCCTCCATGGCAGGCTATGATTGGCCTGAAGTGTGTTTTCTTACCACGGAGTGGATAATGACTCAATGGATAATACTTTTCTTATCTTTTCTCTCAATAATTCTGGAGAAATCACCTGCATATAAATATTCACCAAAACTTGTGGAACTTGGTTAGTATAAACCTGTTCTTAATTTTTAGTGTATTCTTTTTGGTTATTTATGCGAATATTTGATGGTCAAATAGGACACTTAAGGACTGTCAACATCTAACGTTGTCACGACATTGACATACTTGGTACTGGTCTCTCAACATTTAGTTGTTTTCAAAACCTCTTGATGCGTGAGTTGACAACGTGTGCGTGTTTTGGAAACGATGATAGTGTGTGCCAGAGTCGGTAGGACCGTTGGGTCTGAAGGCTCAAGTAAAATATTGGGAACTGGTGGGATGGACAATATCTCCCCCAGGGCCAATCTTACTAAAATATTGATCAAAATCCTTTTTACGAAAGGTAGTCAAATGTTTTCAAAATAGACTTAGGCATAAGTGCTTTCTGCAAATGCTACCCACAAGCCTCTCCTTTGCTATAGCCTAAAATGCATTTCATATACCCTTGTGTAGTGTTAGGGCTTGCGGAGTACCTTATGTACTCACGCTCTTGCATATGTGGTTTTAGTAGAAGCGACGACCCTAAGAGACAATGATGATTTCTCGTTCTACTTCCCAAGTTCGCCTGTGGATTGGATTGGAATGTTCTTTGCTGTCTGGTTCACCTTTCATGATGAACCGGACTTGGATCGTTGTTGTCCTCGTCACGTCACCACTAAGGATTTATATCAGGTAGTTTACCTAATTATTTACTCGAAGTATTTTTTTTATTATCATTATGTGAAAAATTGTGCATATCAGTTACTGATCCAGGGATTGATACAGCATGCATAGTGGATCCCGAAAACGGGGTCTGACATACGGTGATTGTCTGCATTGGGAGTTTGGAATTTAACGGCTATTTGGGGTGGTTGACACACTAAATAGTTGTCTCAGTCGACCCTTAAAGAGACTTTTGGCGAGCGTAACACCTAGGAACCCTATATACGTGAGCCAAGAGTTAAGAAGAGAAACACAAGAGCAAGACTTAAGAGATATTTTGAGTGCTTACATTGTGCGAGAGTAACATGGAGTGTTCATTCACCTCTAGCCTAGTGGGCTGTAGAGGGTCATCTTAGCTTGGTACTCTTAGTCTGTGGCATGACCCAGACGACTAGGTATTAGTGATTGAGCTTTCGATAGAGTTTATGGAAGGCTTCGCTAAGTTTATATATAGTAGGAGCCCTTCGTTTAAAGGGGCATCAAGAAGGAGCATTTGGGAGGCTTTCTTCCGGGAGTGAAGCACATCTCGGAAGGCACAGTTCCAACTGCAGGAAGGACCAAGACTCCGACATGAGTCGTCCAATGAGGTTTAGGGGAGGTGTCATCCTTAGATACCTCGGGAAAGCATCGACTCATCACCCCTTATCCCTTGTTCTTCTTCTAGCTTTTTGTTCTTGTTGTTGTTTCCTTCGAGCTAGTAGAATTGCATAGGTTGTCTCATTGTTTTCTTTCTCTCGTTTTCCTTTCCTCAGGCAGGTTGTAGAAGAAGGTCTGAAAAGAGATGGAGTCACAATACGTTTCTGTAGAGAGGTTACACAAGAGGATCAACTGAGGAGTTGTCAACGTATTAGACACATTGCTTTGTATCATGATTGTCTGTGTAGAGTGATTTGAGGGCAACTAGTAGCTTCGAGCATTGGACCAAAAAAGGTCTTTCCTTCATCCCTTTAAGGAACTTTTGGCTAGTGAAATACGTGAGGAGATGTAGGTTCAGCGAAGAGTTAATACGAGAAGCCCATGTGCAAGATTTGAGAGATCTCTGACTACTTGTGGGAAAGTAGCAAGAGTGTCCATCCATTGCTAGGCTAGCAGGTCGAAGTGGGTTTGTTACTCTTGGTGTATGACAAGACATAGACCAGTTAAAAGATGGTGATGAGGTTTTAGTGGAGTTTGTACAAGACTTCATCAAGTTTTTAAAGATCCATGAAAAGGAGCATCAAGAGATACTGCCTGAGCTCGGTGTGGTCCAAAGCAACAAGGTACGCTCGTGTCCTCACCTTGACGACTATCATGCTTGTGGTTTGTTTATTAGCCCGTTGTTTATAAAATGGTACCGTGATAGGGTTCTGAGCAATTAGAATTGTACATGACCGGTCAACATTGTTTTAGACATTGAAATTGTTGAAGTTCATTAGTCCCTCATCACACCGATTCAACCTCAAAAACACAATGTTCAGTTTAGATCAGTAGGATGCCAGAAGGCATTTGTAATGTAAACTTATTTTGAGAATGAAAGAGATCTCCACATGTAAGCTTACTTTAAGGATGAAAGACATGCATATGAGCTACATATCAGATGATACTATCATCCAAGAAACCATAGGATGAAAACAAACGATATTTTTTCTGTTGGCCTCATTACCACATGTCCATATGTGCTGCATATCAGATGATACTATCGCCCTAAATAACCATAGGATGAAAAACAAACGAACCATATTGATAATTCATTTCAAAGGGAGGTTGCAATGATTTTTTCCATTCCCTTCCTTTCATAAGTGGAAGGTGGACCACCCTCCTTTTATTTGCTGCACCCACTACAACCGTCTATATCGGAAATGAATCTAATCTAACTTAGAAATAAATAAAATCCTATATACATTTGTTTCTTCTATTTTGTTTACATATTTTCTTATTTTTATTGAATCCAATTCCAAAATCATTCCTTATAAAGCCGCACAAAAGATGACTGTTCTATAGACATTAAGGATATAGATCTAACCAGATTTCGCCCCCCTGAATGCATATATAATTTAACAAGTCCGTAATATAGTCTATTCTCTCTCCTACAACTCTAGGTTATATATTCATACGCTAGTTAGTTTTCTAACCAGGAGGATTATCTGTAACCATGCATGAATTGGGCTAAGCTAAAAAAAAAAGACTGTGTCCAAATTAGTGAATTCAATGATGACCTTCCAAGGATTCACCTATATAGGCTGCGGCTAACGTTGCAAAAATGAGAGCTTGAATACAGCTTGTAAATAATCCAAGAAACATGACCGGTATAGGGACTACTAAGGGGACTAAAGAAACAAGAACAACAACGACTAATTCATCCGCCAATATATTTCCAATAAGTCAAAAACTAAGCGATAGTGGTTTTGTGAAATCTTCTAGGATGTTAATTGGTAAAAGGATTGGGGTTGGTTTAATATATTTCTCGAAATACCTCAATCCTTTTTTGCTAAGACCCGCATAAAAATATGCTGCGGATGTGAGTAAAGCTAAAGCGACAGTAGTATTTATATCATTCGTGGGCTCTACTAATTCCCCATGGGGTAACTCTATAATTTTCCAAGGTAAAAGAGCACCCGACCAAGTCGAAACAAAAATAAAAAGGAACATAGTCCCAATAAAGGGAACCCAGGGACCATATTCTTCTCCAATCTGAGTTTGCTCAAATCTTGAATAAACTCAAGGACATATTCGAAGAAATTTTGACCGTCGGTTGGGATGGTTTGTGGATTCTGAACGGCTATGATAACTGAACCCAGCAAGATAGTAATTACGACCCAAGAAGTGATGAGTACTTGGCCATGGATTTGGAAACCTCCTATTTGCCAATGGAAGTGTTGGCCCACTTCTACGCCCGATATATCATACAACCCCTTGAGTGTTTTAATGAACATGGTGTAATATTCATATTGTCCTCCGATAAAAATTGAACTTCAAAAAGGAATTTGTGACACCCCAGTGTCACCAGGTGAACAATCGGCACGAAAAACCCTAATTTGCAAATTGACACCCTTAGAAACAAAATCGACACTGGAAGTAAAAATGAAACGACGTTTAAAATGCTCTAAGGAATCACTATAAAAACTTTGGCACATAACAGAACACTAAAGCTAAAGTCGGAAAAATTCAACTAACAGTGTCGAAATCCTATTAACAGGAATTAAATCCAAACCCTAATCCATGGCTATCAAAATTTACACATAACCCTAGCCATATTTTTACATAACAATTAAGTACACTTCAAAATAGAATTTTGAAAATTTATTAAAAATTTTTGGACAAGATTTAGACCTCTTAAAAATTCACACAAGCTATAATCATCTCGGAAATTCGAGAATTTTTAGAAGCCAAATCATGACTTGAACCCTAAATGAAAAGTGCTCCAAATAAATTCTTGAACTTGCACAAACATTTTCAAAAATTTTTGAACTCGGGAAGTGCGCCATTTCATTGATTTGTATTCCAGCTTGAACTGTAGAAAAAAAATATCGTTTTTGCCGGGCGGGCTACAGTGCCCGCCGCCCGCCCACCGAGCGGCGGGCGGCAGGGCATGGCGCCGCCCGACACGGCCCTGTGGTGCACGTCGCCGAATTCACTACCCCGGGGCTCCCTCGCTCGCTCCCACTCCTTCTCTCTTCCTCCTCTCTCTCTCTCTCTCTCTCTCTCTCTTTCTCCTTTTCCCCCGCCCACGTCGTGCGCCGCCTGGGAGTCATGTGCCGCCGCCATGCCCCCCCCTGCTTTTTCCCCCCCTATTTCCCTACTCCGACCTCCTTTAAAATGGCGTGAACTCCCCTCTTCTTCCCCCCCTTTCCTCCTTTACGCAACAACCCGCTCCAATTTTTCCTCTCTCCTAGCCGGCTGCCGCGCGCCATTGTTGGCCGAACCTCCCCCTCACGGTGCACTCCACTTCCCAGCCTTCCTCCACCCAAATCACCGTGCCTAATTCCTTCCTTCCATCCCCGTGCAGCTCACAGCGCTCCCCGCTCTCCGGAATCAAGCTCCGTTCACCGGGATTTTGACCTCGCCGCCGCCACCGAGACCCTCCACGGTGAGCACCGCTTTCCCGGCCAAAACCTCAATGAACATTGTGTTGCCGGGCTTCACCGTGTCGAGTGGACTGTGAAAAGTCAAGGTCTCACCGCCGGCGACCAGCCCATCGCCGGCAATTGCTCGCCGGAGCTCGCCGGCATAGTTCCCCTATTTTCCTTTTTCCTTTTAATTTTCCAGATTATTGCTCTGTTTTGTAAAGTCTGTAGAAATTCATAGAAAAATCCAAAAATGGAAAATTTGTTAGAAACCTCATGAGAATTACTAATTTTCTGTTAAAGCAATTTTTAGAAAATGTCCAAACATTTGCAGAATTAATTAGAACACTCCTTTCTGGTTTTGGATTTAAAATTGAATTCTAGAACAATGCTAAGGCTAATCTTTCATCCACAAATGCACCATGGTAATACACACCTTCTGGAATTTTATGAGAATTTTAGGACCACGACGTTGCATGTAACCCTATTAAATTACTTCAATCTGCCTAGTTAAAGTACCTTTTTCTAAAATACAATGTAAGAGTCATTCAAAAGATTAGACCCAAAAGAAAATTTTTAGATTTGATGTGCATGAATGCCCACATAAAATTTCATAATTTTATTCTAGTGTTTACTATTGCTTTCTGATTTTATAAGATTTAAAAATGGGAACTTTGATGAATTTTTGTAAAATATAAAAAATTCATCTAGGCCCCAACCAAAGCTCAAAATTCTTATTTCAGAGATTTCTGTCAACTAAAAATAGTCTTGAAGAAGAATTAAAATTTTTATTTTTAACCCTAGGTTAATAGTCGGAGTGGTTAAATAATTATTAGTCCAGGAAAATGTCGAATTAACATTAACCAAACTTAAAATTCTTATTTTAAACATATACCAACTAAAAGGCACCTCATGAGAGTTGAATGGATTTCTTTGAACATCTTTCACAGATTAAGACTTGAATTAAATTGATAGCGTCGAGGAATTAGGGTTAACCCTAATCCCTAAACATCGAAAGCCTTAGTTAATCTTTAACAAAGGCATTATGACCCTTTTCATTGAACTTGTCATAATCCTACTGCATCATGTAGATTCTGACGCTCACGAGGTAGCTACAGATTCCGGGTTCTCCGATTTCCACAGAAGAAGTCATCACCGCCGGAGAACCAGGCAAGCCCCCATGCACAACCGTTGTTTAAAATTTTTTTCTTTTATAACACAGTGTGTCTTATTTGTGCATTAAGTGCTAGGAGTTGGTTGAAACCATAGTTGTATTGTGTTCCCCATAGGCAACCCTGACAGTGGCTGGTATAGATACCCTTAGTATGCTATGCTTAGCGGATAATTGACGGTAGAAGTCGAGCAGAGTGGACACTGCTCGCGAGTGGTAGGATATTGAATGAAACCATTTCATGAGTTGTGCCACATGATTGTGAATAAGTAAGAAAGATAAAAGATTGAGGGTCAGACCGGGTACAAGTATGTCGGCGACTGGTCCAGGACCAGGGTGACCGTAGTCTGGTCTGATCCGTGTGGCACAGCTGGGCAAGTATTGAATGTACTAATTGTATGCTGGGTGTTATGGGCCCCGGTAAACCTACGTAGCCTAGTGATTGCAACGTCGAACCTGCCCAACGGTGTCTGACTAGGAGGAGATCTGGGGAGGGCAGCGTGGGAACTCCATAGAAACCGTCTAAGACGTGTTGTCTGGTGGGATGCGGCGCTGCTAAGGCAGGCGTAGGAGGGAATTGACGTTGCAGGAGCTGGTGTGAACGGTTGCCACGTGCGAGTCTGGGACACGCACGTGTCGTACGATTAGGTTAACCCTGCAGAGGTATAAATCGGTTCGAACCGCTGTCGCTCTCAGCTATGAGTTTACTTGAACTCTCTATCACATTCTAGTAAATAGGTTGAGACACAATGAAAATGAATTATGATGACTACTATTATTATTGTTGCTTCTGCTATGCTTGATTAGTCTAGTGTTAATTAAAGTTACATTCTAATCACTTAACCTGTGCTAAAATTTGACCAAGAGTAGTACAGGCTTGCGAGTCCTTTTGCAAGTAAACCCACCCCCATCAGCCTTCATGTCTAGGAGTCGGCTGTAGTCAGCCATTTTTATCGGGTCAGTCTTGTTGAGCTTCTTAAAAGCTCACGCGTTAGCGATATGTGGTTTTCTGGCGCCGACATGCAGGACCAAGCAGGTAGCTTCCATTGGGAGGAGCCTCTTCCCGAGATCGGGAACCTCCAGTGGGAGTTGTGCGAGTCGCCGCAATGAACATTGAAGTGGTTAGTAGCATGACGCCCGTGGGCACTGTGCATGCTTTTGCTTAAGTCTGAGCGTCGGAGTCTATAATCGATGAAGTCTTCCGCTGTTATTTTTAAAACTTTAATTGCATACTCTGATTCACTGTAAGGCTTAAGTTCAAACTATGAACCAATAATGTATTAAGATCTCTCTCCTTGTAAATTTTTGCTGTTTATTATTCCTGCCTGTGTTGTATCGTGTGTACGCTCGCTTCGCCGAGTGTTGCCCAACAGGATCCTGGCTCAACGACCGACCGGATTCGTCCCGAAATGAGGTTTTCTGAGCAGGTCCTCGTCAGAATTCTTTTGCTTCAACCATCTCTTTCTCAACTCAGCAACTTGAAGTATTAATCTTATATTTAGGATACCAAGAAATCACATCAAATGACAATATATATCAATACCCTCTAATATATATCAATATTCCCCTTCTTTTATCTATGCAAAACAAAAAAAAAATAGTAACTGATCCCATAAATCTACGTAGTGCTTAAGAATTTGCTATTCTTCTCAATCAATGATTTCTTATATAGAGAGAACGTCCCTCACAAATTGCAAATACTAATTTGTTAAGAATCAATCGAATTGAAGTCATAGTGTCGTCGTTGGCAGGAATCGATATATTCGCGAGATCTGGGTCGCAATTTGTATCGACTAAGGAAATAGTAGGAATCCCCAAAATAGCGCATTCCTGAAGAGCTATATACTCTTTTTGCTGATCAAGGACAATCACAATGTCGGGCAACCTCATCATATATTTAATCCCGCCGAGATATCTTTGCAAGGTAGATAATTTTCTCTTTAAGATTGCGACATCTCTTTTTGGGAGCTGGTGGAATTTTCCCATCTTTTCTTCCGCTCTTAAGTCTCTAAATTGAGAAAGTCTAGTTTGGTATTCGGCCAATTCGTTAACATACCACTGAACCATTTTTTATTAACATAATGACAACGAGACCTTATTGCAGCTGATGCTACTAAATCCGCTGCCCTTTTTTTGGTACTAACAATTAAGAAACTTTTTCCCTCACTTAATGCATCAAAAACTAAATCACAAGCTTCTGATAAAAAACGCGCCGTTCTAGCGAGATTTGTAATATGAGTACCTTTACGCTTTGTCGAGATGTAAGGAGCCATTTTAGGATTCCATTTCTTAATACCATGACCAAAATGAACTACCGCTTCTATCATCTCTTTCAAATTGATGTTCCAATATCCTCTTTTCATTTTTTCCATACTTCCTTTTTTTTCTTTTTTTCGTCTTACCATTACAGAATTGATTTCTTTTTGAAGATTAAGAAACAGCCCAAATATCTTGAAATAAATAATAATTGTTCCGATGGAACCTGTCGAAATTCGTTACTATCGACTAGTGAATTTATCGTGGGGGGTGCGTTTTGAGGTCTCGATGGTTCGCGAGGACACAAGGTTTATACTGGTTCAGGCAATGATGCCCTACGTCCAGTTTACGAGCTGCTCGTGTTACTCGCGACAAGGTTTACAGTGGGGATTACAAGAGGGCGAGAAAGGAAGAGTGTTCCCCGTCTCTAAGTGCGTTCGTGCGTGTGTTCTCTTAGGCTAGAGTGAGCTAGTGAGTGTTGTAAACGTGAATGCTTGTGGAAAAAACCTTGTTCTTCGTCTTCGGTCTCCTCCTTCTTTTATACCGTGATGTGGGGGGGGGGGGGGTCCGGTTCCGTGGAGCAGGTCGTGGCCGTACGTAAGTTGGGCCTGTCCACGGCGGATGACGTCTTCGGTGCGGCGGTGTTGCCACTGCTCAACGGAGTGGCCCGTGTCGTCACTCGATGGAGTCCCGTCCGTATGGAGAAACACCGCTGTAGGCGTTGCCGTGATGACGCCGTAGTTGTGGCCGTCGCTCGGGACGTCCCTTCGTGAAGGGGCGATGAGTATCTGACAGGGGCTGTAGCAGTGACGCCCATCCCATGGACGGTGCACGTCGTGTGCATTTAACGCCCACTTGCCTGGGCGATGGACGGCTCTACCTGTCAGCGAGCGTGGGGGTGTCAGGCATTTAATCCCAACCGTCACCGTCCAACCTACTCGTGGGGTAGTGGGCGATTCGCTCGACCCTGAGGTCGGGCGAGGCGGAGACGCGTTCGCTTGACCCCTACGGAGACGAGGTCGAGCGCGTCGCCCGCGCGTGGAGGATCCGACCCCTCCGCGAAGGGGTCGGGCGAGGCGGAGATCGCCCGTCGGCTCGGTCTGTTGTGCGCTCGTACGATGCAGAGGTTGGTTAAGGCGGGGATTCTTTATGCCTTGATCACGTTGTTAAGGTCGAGGGTCATTAAGGCTAACCACCTCTGGTATTGACCCTCAACAGTAGCCCCCGAGTGAGGCCTGATCTCCTTGTAAAGAGAGTCTGGGGTCACTCACATCGGGAGTGGTAAACTTGCGACGGCAGGCTCGTGTTGGACCTTGTCGAGCTTACATGCTCTGCGATCCCGTAATAGATCTCTTTTCGCGAGTCCGTTCCCGAGACTCCCGCTCGTTGCGGTGGTCCGATCGTGGACACGGTTCGACTTGTACCGTTCCTCCAGCGCGTCCGTTCGCCAGACGAGGAGGTTGAGCCGGGCCACGCTTTACGACGGAGGCCGAAGCGTGACGCTCGTCGAGTTACAAACGAGAGAGTTCGAGTGAAGCCCGGGCTCCCTTCGAGGGGCTCCGATGGACCAGCTGGTGGTCGACCTTATTATTCCTGGTTGCCGTCCTAATCTGGTACCCGGATGCCGTTCGCTAGGCTCCGAGGGCTCGCTTCCTTTCTGCTATGAAATACCCATGGGTCGGCGAGAACCGAGACACGAACGCGAACCGAGAGGCCCTCGGCGCTTGTGCGCCAGGGTATTGGCCGCTGGCGGGCCAATCTCTATCCACCCCTCGCTCTGTTTTCGCCCTGAGCGGCTGTCGAACCCGTTTGCTGGGCCAACCTTCGAACTCTTTGGGCCGTCGGGGCGTATTTCAGCCCAAGCCCCCGCGTACCGAAATTTATTTTGTGGCAGCGGTGCAGCAGAGGCGCCTGCCGCGACGGGACGTGCGGCAGGGAGTTTAGTCTTCGGGGGTCATGAGTGCACGCGCGCGTGTGCTCGACCCCGCCAAGAGGGCGGCCGCGTGGGTTCCACCTGCAACGACTGGCGGTAGGTGCCACGCGGGCGGGAGTAAATACCGCTCTGCGCGAGGTGGTGGCGTGGGGCCCTGCTTGCAGTGACGGAAGGAAAACGCCAAGCGGGCGGGAAGCTTCCCGCGCTACGTTAGGCGGTTGAGCGGGGCCGTTGGCAGTGAGCGGAGTGAGGGAAAGTCGAGGGGACGTAAGTCGCGTCCGCGCGGAGCGAGTTGGCCAGGCGGGCCTCGCCCGCAGCGGTTTGGGGATGACGCCAAGAGGGCGGGATATTTCCCGCGCCGTATGAGACGGTTAGGTGGGCCTGCTTGCAGCGATCGGGGCGAGAGGAGTTCGAGAAGGCGAAGCGGCGTTCGCGTTGGGCGAGATGGCCAGGCGGGCCCTGCTCGCAGTGAGAGGAAGGTGTCAGGCGGGTGAGGGGTATAAATACGCACCTCGCATGCCCGTTCGTCGCCATTCGTCATTCGCGTCCTTTTGCCTCCCGCGCCATTTCGCACTCTTGTACTTCGCTCTCCACTCTTCCACGCTTGTGCGTTCTCTTCCTTGTTCCCTTCCTTGTTTCTTTTCATTCCTCCCGGGCTCCTTGCTCGTTTTCCATGGCCGCCTGGTGGAAATCCGACATCCGGGGGGTGCGCCTCGAGGGGCTCGAGAAACGTGGCCTTCTCGTTGCCCGGACAGAGGCGAGGGAGTGGCTGCTCCCGGGCTGTGAGGAGGTGCCCGCGCCGGCTGATGGATGTGGTGTCCTTTGCCCATTTCCACGAGCGCGGGCTGGGAGTCCCCGCGCATCCCTTCTTGCAGGGGCTCCTCCACTACTACGGCCTCGAGCTCCAGCACCTTAATCCCAACGGGATTTTGCACATCGCCATATTCATGGTGTTATGTGAAGGTTATTTGGGGATCGCCCCCCATTTCGACCTATGGCGGTACTTCTTCTCCGTCTCGCTCCAGACGAAGGAAGGGCCCCATCTCCCCATCGGCTGCGCCAGCATTCATCTCCGCGGGAGCGCGCCGGCTTCTACATCCCCTCGCAGCTGCGAAGCTCCCACAGGGGCTGGCACGGACAGTGGTTCTACCTCAAGAACGACACTGTCGGGCCCTTGCCGGAATTCACCGAGCGCACGTTCGACACGGCACCTGAGGTGTGGAAATGGGGGCCGTCGGCCAAGGAGCGGAAGCGGCTGGACGACGCCCTCGACGCCGTGTGGCAGCTGTGGTCCCGAGGGGTGCGCGGCGCCGAAGTCATCGCCGCATTCCACGCCCGACACGCGCTGCAGCTGATGGCGCGGCGGCTCCGGCTCTAGGAGATGAGCCCCGGCTAGGATCTCTCCGGGTCGGCGATGTCGGCCGAGCCCATCTCGGAGCTGGAGCTGAAGCAGCGGCTTCGGGAGTCCCTTGCCGCCGAGGACCTCGAGGACCCGGTGGACGACCACCCTCCGATGCGCCCTGCTGAGGAGAGCTCCCTTTTGGTAAGTGGGATCACTGTCTCGTCGTGCTTCTAGTTTCTTTCTTCTTTTTTGGGCCTGACTTTTCTCCTCTTGTTGATAGCAGAAGAGGGAGCTCGTGGTCTGGGCCTCTCGCCCCCCCTGCCTGAAGACACAGCCGTCCGGGTGGCCAACCGCTTAGCCGCCGAGGAGCACAAGCGGAAAAAGG
This sequence comes from Oropetium thomaeum, assembly GCA_001182835.1. Taxonomy (NCBI): domain Eukaryota; kingdom Viridiplantae; phylum Streptophyta; class Magnoliopsida; order Poales; family Poaceae; genus Oropetium; species Oropetium thomaeum. The sequence goes on along the minus strand of LFJQ01000065.1, from coordinate 878,978 downwards.
ATGCCCGGAAGGCTAAGCGTGCATTGAAGATCCGGGCCAAGCTGTCTCAGGATCAGCGCCGGCGGGGGTCGGGCGACGACGACGACGACGATGAGGAGGACGCGGAGGAGGAAAGGGAGGAGGAGGAAGAGGTCGTGGAGATCCCTCGTCCCCTCTCGAAGCGGGAGTTGGCGCACTCACGCCAACGGGGTCCGGGGCCGGAGCCTCGGGGGTCGGAGGCTCGGAGGTCGGAGGCAGCGCCGCCCTCGATCCCTTCGATCCCCGCTGGACGGCCGGCTCCCGAGGAGAGGACGCCGGCGCCGGAGGAAGCTCGTACCCGCCCCAAGCCGGTGGGGTCGGGTCCGTCGGCCTCTAGGCCGGCATCGGGCGGGACGGCGGGCCTAAGGGTCAGCGACAAGCGGCCGGCGGAGGAGCAAGGGGGGTCGACCCTAAAGCGTTGCCGTACTTCGTCGTGAGGGTAAGTGCGTCGCGCAAACCTTGTTCTCCTTCTGCTTTTACTTAGCATCCTTTCTTTTGTAGGTCCGGGGCCCAGTCGGTGTCGCTCCAGGCGGTACTGAGGAAGGCTCTGGCGACGCGGTGGCCCGAAGGTGTCCCGAAGGGCGGCCTGGGCGGGGCTTCGGAGGACCCGCGTCTGCCAGCGGCGGAGGTGGAGGGACCGGGAGCCCCTTCAGCCGTCCCCCTGGAGCCATAGGAAGTGGCGACGGCCACCACTCTGGAGCCAAAGGTGGTGCTGGCGGCTGTCCTTTCGGAGGCGCCGTCGAAGGAGGTGGCGGCGGCTTCGGCAGAGCAAGCGGAGGTCCCAGCGCCCGAGCCGAGGCCGCCCGTTATTGGGCCTCCCACGGCGGGGGAGGCGGCGATGTTGAGCGCCGCTGCGGAGGAGGGCGCCGTTGAAGTGCCGACGACGGCACCGACGGCTCTGCCGACTGCGGGGCCGGCGGAGGGAAGCGCCTCAGACTCCAGGAGTGCGTGGCGCGGCGCGGAGGGGGCCCTGTCCACCTTGGACTCTGTCGCGGCCTTTCTCCGGGGTTAGCTCGTTGACGGGGAGCAGCTCGCCGCCGCGCGTCGCGCGGCGACGGACGCTCTTGCCGGGGAGAAGGCCATGGCGAGGCGACTTCTGGAGGCGGAGGACCGGCTCCGCGCCGAGCGGGAGGAGGCGCGGCGGGCCTGCGACACTGTGACCGCCCTTACGGTGCAGCAGGCCTGTCAGTTGGAGGCGGCGAGGGCCGTTTTGGAGGAGGAGACGAAGGCCAGGCTCGAGGCCGAAGAGGTGACTGCCTCTTTGGCCGTGGAGGTGGCCCAAGGGCATGCCGAGCTCAAGGACCTCCGAACCGGCACGTTGGGTAAGCTCTGACTCTGACCCCTTCCTTTCTTTTTGGCTTGGTCGCGGACTAACCGCTGCGTCGTCGTTTTGCATTTATGTCCGCGAAGCTGAAGACGGGCACGGAGGAGTTGTCGCGGCTCCAGGAGGAGCTGAGGAGCAAAGCTGAGGAGCACGGCACCCTCCGAGCTGCCGTCCGCAAGGCCCTCGTTGACCTCGGAGTAGCCGCGGAGGTTGGGTCGAGCTCGCTTGCTCCCCAAGTCCCCCGGCTCGTCACTCGGGCGCGAGCTATGGCGGAGGATGGCCTCTACTGGGGGGTGCATCGGGCATTCGCCGTTGCCCGGTCGCACTACATCAGCATCACCCTCGACTATATGAGTGAGGGCTTTGCCCCCGGCTACACCGACGCCGAGCTGGATGCCATCGAGGCTGAGGTGGCCCCCTTCGCGCAGGAGCTCGCTGCAAGGACGGTGGCAGAAGAGGCAGAGGACGTCCCCCCTCCCGCCCCGGCAGAGTAGGAGTTAAGTTAGTTTAGATTGTACATAGGACGGCCGAGGCCAAAAGTGCCCGGCCCTTTTGTGAATCAGAAGGAATGAATCGAATATCTTTTGACCACTAAGGGTGCTCCTAAGTGTTTTTGTGGAGGCGTTTGTTCACGAAGTCGTGAAGGCGTTCGACCCCCTTTTTTCTTGCTTTCGAAACTCAAGAGTCTTAGGCTGCGGGCAGTGCCAACGTTCCATCTAGTTGGTGGGCACCGTTGCCGTAACCTTCAGGGGTCGTAGGCGTTGCGCGGTCTGACCAACTAAACTTCACATCTTCTTTTGCCCGCGACTTTTTCTTCTAAGTTTCGGACGCGGGGCGAGGGGTCGAAGCCTTCGAAAAGGATAAGTCATGGACTAGGATAACTAGTTGGCTTATGTCGGCAGAAGCGTCGCGGCTACAGCCCTTGGGGGCGATGAGCATCCCGCATTCCGACCGATCCAAGCCCGAACTTTTCTTATCCTTTCGTTTATCCTTTCCACGGAATTTTGCAAGCAAAAGTGGCAAAATTTTAACAAGTGTCGAGGTGTGCGCGCGATGCGCACCTTGCAGGTGTAGCGCCCGAGCGGGGTCCGACTCCCGTGTAACGGGAGTCGGGCGCCGCTTATCTCGACGGCAAGGAACAATAAAACTACTACGAGTTCTAAGCCCTTCCGTAAAATTTTTCAAGCAAGATGGCAAAATTTTAACAAGTGTCAAGGTGTGCGCGCGATGCGCACCTTGCAGGTGTCGCAACCCCGTCCGATAAAATCGTACGGTTGCTCATCCAGGATCATTCGGGGGGCCGCTTGCCGAAACAAGTGACTTTGCAGTACAATAATTAACAAGGACTCGCATAAATGATTTGAAGATACATTAATTCAGGTTATATTACAACTGATTTCAGAAGTTTAGAAAGCGCGGAAACGTAGTTTTGATAACAAACACGTGGATTTCAGCGGAAGCAAAAATCTAACACTCGACGCCTTGATTAAACACCCCAGCCCGATGGTGTTTAATCTCCACGGTAGGGAGAAGCGGGGACCCACTCGAAGGTCCACTCCGAGGGCGTCTCCTCTTCCCAACCACCCTGGCTACAGTCAGCACTATTACCTGCAAAACAAGCAAATCAACAAACCGTGAGCGACTGACGCTCAGCAAGACTTACCCGTCAATAGGCCTTCTAAGGCCGACTCCTAAAATGCTGGAATATTGGTGGTAGCTGGTAGGTATTTGCAAAAGACAGCACTACTAATGGTTTTTCAGTATTTTAGCCAAGTTAGCAGAATAGCTAATGTAATTTTACTAAGTGTGACAGCAACTAAGCAAGCAAGTGCAATACAACAGTTCTGGAATTTATTCTCAAACCTCCAATCACAATTCCTGCTATCACATTTTATAGTGTCGCCACGGCAGAAAGGAGCAAGTGGTACTCAATACCGCGAGGGACGGCAATTATAATTGATTTTACATCCTGCAGGAGAAACCCGAATAACACGACACGTGCGCACTCCACGAGTCGCACGTGGCCACCTTTCGCTGCATCGCGACAGTGTCGGTCCGACTGCCATCTCTCCAAGGACATGGTCCTCCAGGCAACGCCCTGCGTCCCTGTACGGCCCCAAGCCTTTCCCACTAACACATACCCAAGAAACAAAAATGCGAATTCATCCACCATACTGGTCCGTTCACCCGGAAAAAGAGATGGCTGGTCGTCCAATCACTGCGCAATGAGCTACGTCGGTTTCCTGGGTCCCATATGCCAGTATGTATTCGGTACACAACTCAAACTTGACCAATGCAACCGCACCCGACACTGTGCTCAAATTTTATCCACACAATGTTGGGTCCTGACTTTCTCAAATACTTCTATAAATAACCCCCTGAGTAGTCTCCATACCACTCAAAGCCCATCGTGCCCTATTAGTAGGCATAGCACTAACGTACTGGCTCTAACAGAACAACCCGTAGGAGACCCTACAAGTCATGCAACTAAGTTTTCACACGAGCCTCAAAACTTAATGCACAACCAAAAACCTACAATCACAGTGAGAAAGTAAAACTTTAAACATAGGTATGCACCGGGGCTTGCCTCGGTTCGGGGAGAAGTTAGCACAGTCGACGGCGGGGTCGGCAGCGGGGAAGTCCTCCTCAGCCTCAGTGGCCGTCTGCAGCTCGGTTCCTATATGAAGATGCAAGGAAATCTTGTATTAACAGATGAGTGAAGTTGCATGAATTTCTCTCTAACAAACTTTAGTGTGTTGCTTCGGTAGACGGGACTAGCTAGACTGGTCGGACGGCAAGGATTACCAGAGGACTGACGGAGAAGAACGAACGACAACAGAGACCGGTCGCCGGAAAAGAGACGTTGACGCGCCGATACTTCTGCAATAACGCGGAAGAATGGGGCGACGGTTAGAGACGATAGCGACGGACGATGGAACCGTCGGCAGGGCAAGGCTTACCGAGCGCACCTGAGCACGAGAGAAGCTTGCTCTGCTTCGGGCCCTGCGGAGCTCTTCGGCGGTAAAGGCGGAAAGGAGTGGAGACGAGAGCAGAGAGACGAGCGCGCAGAAGAGCAAAGGAGCTCGCCGAGTGAAGTGTTTCGTCTCAGGGAAAATATCAGCCTCCGTTTCTTTTGTCTCTCCAGGACGACGCAAGTTGGCGCGGCGGCAGTGTACTGCAGCGCATGGGCGCCGGGCGTGCGCGTCCCATCACGAAGACTTTCGGCGCGGTGGCAGCACTGCTGTGTACGGTCAGGCGCTTTTACGGTTGGGGAGATGGCCGGCAGCATTAAAGGCGTGGCCGCTTCGAGCTCGGTCCGACGAGCCTGTCCGACCTCGGGGTCGAGCGAGGCGGAGCGAGAGCGGCTTGTCCGACCTCGGGGTCGAGCGAGGCGGAGCGAAAAACGGCATGTCCGACCTCGGGGTCGAGCGAAGCAGAGAGTGATGACGACGGGTCAGGCGAGACGGAAAATAATGTCCGACCGCTGGGGGTCGGAGTCGGGCGAATTGCGAAAATCATCCGACCTCTGGGTCGGAGGTCGGGCGAAACGTAAAGTCATCCGACCTCTGGGTCGGAGGTCGGGCGAAACGGGAAAATCATCCGACCTCGGGGTCGGAGGTCGGGCGAAACGGGCTCACAAAGCCGGGGTCGGGAAGACATGGAAACGAACAGAGGAGACCGGACGGCACTCGTCCCTGCTCGGAGCGGAGCAAGGCCGGCGGTGCACGGACGAAAGAAGAGAGGAGCAGAAGGACAATAAAGATTGGATTTCAAATTACATTTTGAATTTAAGTTCTGTTGATTAGATCCTATGATATTATTAACTTTGGGTTTTGAGATTTTTATTAAACACAATAAGCCTTTATTGACAAAAGATTTAGCGAGAAATTAGTTCGGGATGTTACAGCCCTTCCCCCTTAAGAAAATCTCGTCCCGAGATTTCGAGAAAACGTTACAAGGGGGGGAATCGATGACTATTTCGTGACCGATGCCATGAATTCCGGGAACTGTGAACGAAGAAATTCTTCACTTTCCCAGGTAGCCTCATCTTCCGAATGATTTGTCCACTGCACCTTGAAGAAAGTTTTGGTTCCCCGGCGAGTTACGCGATCCTTCCGATCAAGTATCTTCATCGGTATCTCCGGATATGTGAGGTCTTCTTGGATTACTTCAACATCCGGGATGACCACTTGTTCAGGCAGCTTCAAACACTTCCGGAGCTGAGAGACATGGAAGATGTTGTGAATTCCCGACATATGAGAGGGCAGCTCCAATCGATATGCTACTGGACCACATCGCTCGATGATTTTGAAAGGTCCAATGAACCTTGGAGCTAACTTGCCCTTAATGCCAAAGCGTTGGACACCTTTTGTTGGTGACACACGAAGATAGACGTGATCACCCACTTCAAAAGTTAACGGTCGACGCCTTTTGTCGGCATAACTTTTCTGCCGGGACTTTGCAGCTCGCAAATTTTCTTGAATAGCCTTCACCCTCTCTTCGGCTTGAGTCACTAAATCTGGTCCAAAGACTACTCTTTCTCCTGCCTCAGACCAGTTTAAAGGCGTGCGACATGGCTGACCATACAACGCCTCGAACGGAGACATCTTGATGCTCTCTTGATAGCTATTGTTGTACGAAAATTCAGCCCAAGGTAAGCACTCTTCCCAACTCTTCCCATGGGTCAGCACAGATGCGCGAAGCATATCTTCCAGAACTTGATTTACACGCTCTGTTTGACCATCGGTTTGGGGGTGATAAGCTGAACCATGAATTAACTTAGTACCAAGTGCTTCATGAAATTGTTCCCAGAAACGGCTCACAAACTGGGTACCCCGATCAGAAATGATGGTCTTTGGAACACCATGGAGGCACATGATACGAGAGATATAAAGCTCCGCGTATTTCCTCGCATTATAATGGGTGTTCACTGGGATGAAATGAGCAGATTTGGTGAGTCGATCTACTATGACCCAAATAGAATCGTGCTTCTGGGCAGTGAGGGGAAGACCGACGATGAAGTCCATACTAATGTCCTCCCATTTCCATGATGGCATACTGAGAGGCTGCAACGGACCAGCACTCTTCAGATGATCTGCTTTGACTTGGCGACATGTGTTGCACTCAGCAACATATCGAGCGACTTCACGCTTCATTCGAGTCCACCAAAATTTCCTTCGCAGATCTTGGTACATTTTATTGCTACCTGGATGGATAGCATACTTGGAGAGGTGAGCCTCATCCATGATTTTCTTCCGCAGCTCAAAATCCTTTGGTACGACCAGACGGTTGTTGAACCATAGAACACCTTCCTCGTCAAGGCGGAAACACTTCATTTTGTTACTGCCTATTTGAGCGCGGATCTTTTCCATGCCCTTATCAACCTTTTGTGCAGTCACAATTTCCTCACGGAGGGTAGGAATAAGAGCCAAGTTATACAATGCCCCATGGGGAATGATACGAAGACTTGGTTCTTCTGGACTACAACAGAGAGCAGTGGTAGAAGCTTGAGCTATGGTGGGATTGCACCCAGCTTTGCGACTTAGGGCATCAGCCACAACGTTCGCCTTGCCCGGATGGTAATGGATTTCTAATTCATAGTCTTTGATCAATTCCATCCATCTTCTTTGTCTCATATTCAGATCATCTTGAGAAAAAATATATTTCAAGCTTTTGTGATCCGTGTACAAGTGTACGAGATTCCCAAGAAGATAATGCCTCCAGATTTTTAAGGCAAACACCACTGCGGCGAGTTCCAAATCATGAGTGGGGTAATTCAACTCATGACGTCGCAGCTGTCTTGATCCATAGGCAATGACGCGACCGTTTTGCATCAGTACACATCCCAGGCCCGTGCCAGAAGCATCACAGTAAACATCAAACGGTTTGGTGATGTCCGGCTGAGCCAAAACTGGAGCGGTGGTTAAGTGTTTCTTGAGAGTTTGAAAAGCCTCATCACAAGAATCACTCCAATAGAAGGCGACCCCTTTGTGAAGCAGTTCCGTCATGGGCTTGGAGATCTTCGAAAAATTTGGGACGAAGCGTCGATAGTATCCAGCAAGCCCAAGGAAACTGCGAACATCTTTGACGCACTTTGGGGGCTTCCAGTCAAGCACATCTTTCACCTTGCTTGGGTCAACAGAGATACCTTCGGCGGAAATCACATGACCAAGGAACTGTATTTCTTTCAACCAAAAGTCACATTTGCTGAATTTGGCGTACAGCTTATGTTCCCTCAGCCTCTGGAGAACAATACGAAGATGTTTCGCATGCTCTTCCTCCGACTTGGAATAAATAAGGATGTCGTCGATGAAGACCACGACAAATTTGTCCAACTCGGGCATGAAAACGGAATTCATTAGATACATGAAGTGGGCTGGAGCATTGGTCAAACCGAAGGACATGACAAGGTATTCGTAGAGGCCATACCTTGTAGAAAAGGCAGTCTTGGGAATGTCCTCAGGACGGATTTTTATTTGATGATACCCCGAGCGAAGATCAACTTTGGAAAAGACCTTGGCGCCCACAAGCTGATCGAACAGGATGTCTATGCGGGGCAAAGGGTATTTGTTCTTGATGGTGACCGCATTCAACGGTCGATAATCAACACAGAGTCTCAGGGTCTCATCCTTCTTCTTCAAAAATATGGCGGGACAGCCCCATGGAGATGAACTAGGCCGAATAAATCCCTTGTCCAGTAGCTCCTTTAACTGGATTTTCAATTCTGCCAACTCATTTGGAGCCATCCTATAGGGCCTTCGGGAGATAGGAGCTGTACCGGGTTGAAGTTCAATCTTGAACTCAACATCACGATCGGGTGGCAGTCCCGGTAAGTCATCCGGAAATACATCGGGAAATTCACACACGACCGGAATATCTTCAAGCTTCTTTCCGGAGACATGATGAAGGCTCCCGGAAATTGGGGTGGGTGGTGTGACTTGGAAAGATATGAAACCGTGCACCGGAGAGTCTAATTGGATTTTTCGTGGCGAGATATGTAGCACGGCTCTATGGTATACCATCCAACCCATTCCTAGTATTATATCTATGCCATGGTGGTCAAGAACGATGAATTGGGACTTAAAGATTTTTCCTCCCAATTTTAATGGTACTTGCCGGACTTTTAGTGTAGTGGTTATTTTTCCGGCGGGTGATGTGATAAGATAGGGTGTTTTAGTGATGATGGTGCGGAGGTTGCACCTTTGGACACAAGCCCTACTAATGAAGTTGTGGGTCGCACCCGAATCGAAAAGGACGAACACAGAATTTTTCTGAATTGAGAACATACCCGCAAGGACTTGTTCTCCTTCTTGAATTTCCTCGACCGTGGTGTGGTTAACACGGCCCTGTTTCTGTCCATTTCCAGCAGGTTGAGAGCGGGAATTGTTGTCGCTGCGGGGGTCGCTCTGCTGGACATGGCCTTGCTGACGGGGAGGTTGCCGGCAATCCTTGGCGAAATGCCCAGGACGACCGCAGTTGTAACACGGCCTCGGCCCCGTGTTGCTGTACGGCTGCGGCGGGTGAGAAGTTGAAGCCGACTGTCTGGAATTTCCGGCTTGAGAACCCGCTTGCTGGCCTTGACGCGCTACGGACCGCTGCTGGAATGACGGGCGAAAATTTCCACCCGGTGGCACCAGAGCTTTGTACCTCTGGCCCGTAGGAGACGTAATGGCTAGACGATACCTCGGGGGCTGCTGATTCCCAGGGGGACCTCCAGCTGGCTGCTTGCGCTTCTTCTCTTCTTGATGGGCGCGAATGGCATCCTCTTGGACAATGGCAGCGCTCACCAATGCGTTGAAATTGGCGCTGTTGTGGAGGGCTAGGCGATCCCGTAACTTGGAGTTTAGGCCCTTCATGAAACAGCTCCTTTTCTTGGCGTCCGTGTCCACGTTGTGCCCAGCGTACTGCGCCAGGTAGTTAAACTTGCGCGAGTACTCGTGGACACTCATGTGGCCTTGGCGCAGCTCTTCAAATTCTCTCGCCTTGCGCTGTATGAGGCCCTCAGGAATATGATGTGCTCTGAAAGCTTCCCGGAACTCCGTCCATTGCACTTGGTGGCCATCGGGAAGAGAGGCAGTGTAATTAAACCACCACGCTCTCGCCGGTCCGCGGAGTTGCTGAGCCGCGAAGAGAGTCTTCTGATGCTCGGTGCAGTGAAGGAGCTCAAACTTGGACTCGATGGTGCGCAGCCAATTATCGGCGTCCAATGGGTCAGCTGCATCCGCGAAGGTTGGCGGATGGACGGCCGAGAAGTCCCCAAAGGAGCTCTCTGGCGGGGGTGCTTGTGCACGCTGACGACCACCCTGACGATTTTGCTCGATCAGGATTTGCATGAGCTGCTGTTGGGTGGCCATGAATTGTTCCCACATCCTTGGAGGTGGGGGCGGCGGTGGAGGAAGGTTAGAGCCACTAGCCTGGTCCTGTCCGCTTGATCCGCGAGTACGTCCCGCCATCTGTGTAAGAAAGTTGAACAATTAGCCCTCACTTCCAAAATGATAGGCGCAAGTCTTACACTACAACTCATTTCTCGACCAAATGAGGAATAATGTGCAAGACCTAAAATGGACAGAATCAATCGAGGATGGGATTTCCTGAACAACAACAGGTTTCTGTCCTGCTATGGCAGCAGAGAGGAAAACACATTTCTCCTGAAGTGGGGGGGTTGGAAACACAAGATTTCCCAACTACAAAAGTCGTAGATATTTTTCGCACCCTTCCAAATTGTGCCCATTCACATTTTTAGAATAACAGGCGCGAAACTACAAGCTTTGGAAAATGACTCATTGCTGAAATCCCGGCTTGGTTGATTTCAGTCCAGAGAGGTGTTCACCGGAAGGTCCGATCCCACATCGGAATGTCCGGTGACCAAAAAGAGAATTCCAGAGGGAGTGTCTTCGGACTGTCCGGCCCTGCACCGGATGGTCCGAGGTCCTTTCCAGAACAGAGGGGCACCTTCCCCCTTAAGAGGAGTCTGGAGAATGAAATTAGGAGATGAAATCCTACGAATTCTATAGGATTCTGGAGCGAGGAACAGGCTGAACACAGGAGGATGGAACTCTTAAGTCCTTCTTTCCTTAATTATTTTCCTTGGTTAGTTCACAGGTTCTTATTGGATTTATGAGGTTGAACTTTTTAGTTAGGTGAATTTTAGTACTCATGCAGATTTTAAAGGATGCCACGGCCTATTCGTCCTCACCAAAAGGAAAACCTTAATACGTTATCCTCGGTGGCACTACTCGTTCTCTCGAGACAAATCGTTTTCTACACGGTCTAACGATAGTTAGGGTACCTGCAGAAAAACACATCACAGAACAGGTATGCAATATGGCCATGATAGTCACGACTCATGGCAACCGGCGGCAACCAGTAACGCCTTGCCGTTAGCGGCCATGAAAAGCATCTCAGGCAAGATGGGTGAACCAGCAACGCGAACACCAAGCGACCGTGAATATTATCCCACGGCAGGACCCCGTACCTTCGTTGTAGTTCGTTGGTGCGTCGTCGCAAAAATTATAACACGTACCTTCGCGTAGTTCGTTGGTGCGTCGTTACATAATAATAAACTTACAGGAAGGTAAAATGCATGAATGCACAGTTAGCTTGCCACCTTCCTAACTCTAATCTCCACTAAGGGCTGTTCTATACCGTACCTCACCGTAGCGCAATTTTTGAAAACATGCCTCGTTAATTAGAGTACTAACCCCCAAATAGCTCTGATACCAGCTGTCGCAACCCCGTCCGATAAAATCGTACGGTTGCTCATCCAGGATCATTCGGGGGGCCGCTTGCCGAAACAAGTGACTTTGCAGTACAATAATTAACAAGGACTCGCATAAATGATTTGAAGATACATTAATTCAGGTTATATTACAACTGATTTCAGAAGTTTAGAAAGCGCGGAAACGTAGTTTTGATAACAAACACGTGGATTTCAGCGGAAGCAAAAATCTAACACTCGACGCCTTGATTAAACACCCCAGCCCGATGGTGTTTAATCTCCACGGTAGGGAGAAGCGGGGACCCACTCGAAGGTCCACTCCGAGGGCGTCTCCTCTTCCCAACCACCCTGGCTACAGTCAGCACTATTACCTGCAAAACAAGCAAATCAACAAACCGTGAGCGACTGACGCTCAGCAAGACTTACCCGTCAATAGGCCTTCTAAGGCCGACTCCTAAAATGCTGGAATATTGGTGGTAGCTGGTAGGTATTTGCAAAAGACAGCACTACTAATGGTTTTTCAGTATTTTAGCCAAGTTAGCAGAATAGCTAATGTAATTTTACTAAGTGTGACAGCAACTAAGCAAGCAAGTGCAATACAACAGTTCTGGAATTTATTCTCAAACCTCCAATCACAATTCCTGCTATCACATTTTATAGTGTCGCCACGGCAGAAAGGAGCAAGTGGTACTCAATACCGCGAGGGACGGCAATTATAATTGATTTTACATCCTGCAGGAGAAATCCGAATAACACGACACGTGCGCACTCCACGAGTCGCACGTGGCCACCTTTCGCTGCATCGCGACAGTGTCGGTCCGACTGCCATCTCTCCAAGGACATGGTCCTCCAGGCAACGCCCTGCGTCCCTGTACGGCCCCAAGCCTTTCCCACTAACACATACCCAAGAAACAAAAATGCGAATTCATCCACCATACTGGTCCGTTCACCCGGAAAAAGAGATGGCTGGTCGTCCAATCACTGCGCAATGAGCTACGTCGGTTTCCTGGGTCCCATATGCCAGTATGTATTCGGTACACAACTCAAACTTGACCAATGCAACCGCACCCGACACTGTGCTCAAATTTTATCCACACAATGTTGGGTCCTGACTTTCTCAAATACTTCTATAAATAACCCCCTGAGTAGTCTCCATACCACTCAAAGCCCATCGTGCCCTATTAGTAGGCATAGCACTAACGTACTGGCTCTAACAGAACAACCCGTAGGAGACCCTACAAGTCATGCAACTAAGTTTTCACACGAGCCTCAAAACTTAATGCACAACCAAAAACCTACAATCACAGTGAGAAAGTAAAACTTTAAACATAGGTATGCACCGGGGCTTGCCTCGGTTCGGGGAGAAGTTAGCACAGTCGACGGCGGGGTCGGCAGCGGGGAAGTCCTCCTCAGCCTCAGTGGCCGTCTGCAGCTCGGTTCCTATATGAAGATGCAAGGAAATCTTGTATTAACAGATGAGTGAAGTTGCATGAATTTCTCTCTAACAAACTTTAGTGTGTCGCTTCGGTAGACGGGACTAGCTAGACTGGTCGGACGGCAAGGATTACCAGAGGACTGAAGGAGAAGAACGAACGACAACAGAGACCGGTCGCCGGAAAAGAGACGTTGACGCGCCGATACTTCTGCAATAACGCGGAAGAATGGGGCGACGGTTAGAGACGATAGCGACGGACGATGGAACCGTCGGCAGGGCAAGCCTTACCGAGCGCACCTGAGCACGAGAGAAGCTTGCTCTGCTTCGGGCCCTGCGGAGCTCTTCGGCGGTAAAGGCGGAAAGGAGTGGAGACGAGAGCAGAGAGACGAGCGCGTAGAAGAGCAAAGGAGCTCGCCGAGTGAAGTGTTTCGTCTCAGGGAAAATATCAGCCTCCGTTTCTTTTGTCTCTCCAGGACGACGCAAGTTGGCGCGGCGGCAGTGTACTGCAGCGCATGGGCGCCGGGCGTGCGCGTCCCATCACGAAGACTTTCGGCGCGGTGGCAGCACTGCTGTGTACGGCCAGGCGCTTTTACGGTTGGGGAGATGGCCGGCAGCATTAAAGGCGTGGCCGCTTCGAGCTCGGTCCGACGAGCCTGTCCGACCTCGAGGTCGAGCGAGGCGGAGCGAGAGCGGCTTGTCCGACCTCGGGGTCGAGCGAGGCGGAGCGAAAAACGGCATGTCCGACCTCGGGGTCGAGCGAAGCAGAGAGTGATGACGACGGGTCAGGCGAGACGGAAAATAATGTCCGACCGCTGGGGGTCGGAGTCGGGCGAATTGCGAAAATCATCCGACCTCTGGGTCGGAGGTCGGGCGAAACGTAAAGTCATCCGACCTCTGGGTCGGAGGTCGGGCGAAACGGGAAAATCATCCGACCTCGGGGTCGGAGGTCGGGCGAAACGGGCTCACAAAGCCGGGGTCGGGAAGACATGGAAACGAACAGAGGAGACCGGACGGCACTCGTCCCTGCTCGGAGCGGAGCAAGGCCGGCGGTGCACGGACGAAAGAAGAGAGGAGCAGAAGGACAATAAAGATTGGATTTCAAATTACATTTTGAATTTAAGTTCTGTTGATTAGATCCTATGATATTATTAACTTTGAGTTTTGAGATTTTTATTAAACACAATAAGCCTTTATTGACAAAAGATTTAGCGAGAAATTAGTTCGGGATGTTACAGCAGGCGTAGCCCCCGAGCGGGGCCTGACTCCCGCGTAACGGGAATCGGGCGCCGCTTATTTCGGTGGCGAGGAACAATAAAACTACCACGAGTTCTAAGGGTAGAAGCGACGTAGCTGTTCGATGTTCCAGGCGTTGGTGAGTTCTTGTCCGTCCGCCGCCTGCAACTTGTAGGAGCCGGGTCGAAGGACCTTGGAGACGATGAAGGGGCCCGCCCATGGAGGCGACAGCTTGTGGCGGTCCTTGCTGCTTTGAACACGCCGAAGGACGAGGTCGTCGATGTTGAATGCCCTTTCCCGCACGTAGCGGGAGTGGTAACGCCGCAGCGCTTGCTGATATTTCGCCGAGCGCACGAGCGCTACGTCTCGCGTCTCGTCGAGCTGATCCATGGCGTCTTCGAGGGATGTCTGGTTGCCTTCTTCATCGTACGCTCTGATCCTCGGGGCTCCGTAATCGAGGTCGGTCGGTAATACGGCTTCGGAGCCGTACACCATGAAGAAGGGGGTGAATCCCATCGCCCGGCTCGGGGTCGTCGGCAAACTCCATAGCACAGCGGGGAGCTCGGCTGCCCATCGCCCGCTGAACTGCTTCAGCCGATTGCAGATTCGTGGCTTCAGCCCTTGTAGGATTAGGCCATTCGCGCGCTCGACCTGCCCGTTCGTGCGGGGGTGCGCCACGGCCGCCCAATCTACTCGGATGTGGTAGTCGTCGCAGAACTTAAGGAATCGCTTCCCTGTGAAACTGCGTACCGTTATCCGTGATGGAGTTTAGAACCCCGAAGCGATGGATGATGTCGAGGAAGAACTCGACTGCTTCTTTTGGTCGGATCCTCGTGATCGGTCGAGCTTCAATCCACTTGGTGAACTTGTCGACAGCTACTAAGAGGTGAGTGTAGCCCCCGGGTGCTTTCTTGAGTGGTCCGATCAGGTCCAATCCCCAGACCGCGAACGGCCATGTGATGGGGATGGACTGCAGCGCTTGTGCCGGCAGATGGGTCTACTGAGCTAGAACTGGCAGCCTTCGCACGTGTGAACGATGTGCGCGGCATCGTTGACGGCGGTCGGCCAGTAGAATCCCTGTCAGAATGCGTTTCCGATGAGGGTTTTGTGTGCAGCGTGGTGACCGCAGACCCCTCCATGAATGTCTCACAGCAGCATCTTCCCTTGTTCGATGGGGATGCAACGCTGCAAGACTTTGGTGAGGCTCCTTTTGTAGAGCTCTCCGTCGATGGCGGTGAAGGACCGAGCCTCCGTCTTATCTGTGGGGAGTTCTCCTTTGAGGAGGCGGTCGAGATACGGCGTCTCCAGTCGTCTGGGGGGCTTGTATCGGTCGTGGATCCCTCGTTGATCTCCATGATGCTGGGTCGAGAGGCATCGTGGCCGGTTTGTCCCCTTGTGCCTGGGGCGGCTCCGTGCCGACCCCTGGCGTGTCTTGGGTTCGGATTGACGGCCGGTTCTGGTCGTGGGCGAAGACCCCAGGCGGGATCTGTTCGCGTCCGGCCGCCATCTTTGCCAAGGAGTCGGCTTCTTCGTTCTGCCGCCTTAAGATGTGCCTGAGCTCGAGGCCGTGAAACTTGTGTTCCAGCTTACAGACCTCTTTGCAGTAGGCATCCATGGTCTCGTTGTGGCAATTAGACTCTTTCATGACTTGGCCAACGATGAGTTGGGAATCGCCGCGAATTTCGAGTCATCGGATTCCCAATTCGTTGACGATCTTGAGCCTGCTGACGACCGCCTCGTACTCGGCTACGTTGTTGGACGTGGGGAATGAGAGGCGGATCGCGTACTTCATACGCACCCCTAGAGGGGAGACAAAGACGAGTCCGGCCCCTGCCCCCTTTCGCATTAGTGAACCGTCGAAGTACAGCACCCAATACTCCTGGTCGACAGGAGCTGTGGGTAATTGTACCTCGGTCCACTCTGCTATAAGTTGGCCAAGGACTGAGACTTGATCGCCATTCGGGGAACGTATGTGATCCCCTCACCCATCAACTCGAGCGCCCACTTCGCGGCTTTTCACGTCGCGTCGCGGTTCTCAACGACCTCGCGTATTGGGAAGGAACTAATGGCAGTTACCGGGTGAGACTCGAAGTAGTGTCATAGTTTCCGTTTAGCGAGGATGACGCCGTAGAGGATCTTCAGTATCTGAAGATGTCGGGTCTTTGTCTCCGACAGGACTTCGCTCACGTAGTAGACCGGTCGTTGGACCTTAAGGGCGTGGCCTTCCTCCCTCCGTTCTAAAACAAGGGTGACGCCGACGACCTGGGTCGTCGCGGCAATGTAGAGGTGGAGAGGTTCCTTAGGGGTCGGAGGCACCAGGATCGGGGGCTTCGTCAGGATAGCCTTTATCCTGTCGAGGGCGTCCTGTGCCTCGGGTGTCCATTGAAACCATTCGGATTTCTTTAGGAGCTGGTAGAGAGGGTGCACACGTTCTCCGAGATGCGAGACGAAGCGGCTCAATGCCGCTAAGCATCCGGTCATGCGTTGCACTCCCTTCAAGTTCTGAATCGGGCCCATTCGATTGATGGCCTCGATCTTCTCCGGATTGGCTTCGATGCCACGCTCGGAGACGATGAATCCGAGCAACATTCCCCTCGGGACCCCGAAAACGTATTTTTCGGGGTTGAGTTTGATGTCGTTCGCTCGGAGCATGGTGAAGGTCCGCTCCAGATCGGCGACGAGCTGGTCGGTCTTCCGGGATTTGACGACGATGTCCTCGACGTATGCTTTGATGATATCTCCAATGAGCTCGTCGAAGCATCTAATCATGCAGCGCTAGTAGGTTGCACCTGCGTTCTTCAGCCCGAACGGCATCGTGACGTAGCAGTACGATCCGAACGGTGTGATGAAGGATGTCGCGAGCTGGTCGGATTCCTTCATACGGATCTGATGGTATCCGGAATATGCATCAAGGAAGCAGAGGGCTTCACACCCTGAGGTCGAATCAACTATCTGGTCTATGCGTGGCAAAGGAAACGGGTCCTTTGGGCACGCTTTATTGAGACTGGTATAGTCGACACACATTCCCCATTTTCCATTCTTTTTCGTACAAGGATGGGATTGGCTAACCATTCAAGATGGTACACTTCCTTGATGAAACCGGCTGCCAACAGCTTAGCTATCTCCTCTCCGATGGCCCTGCGCTTTTCCTCGTCGAAGCGGTGCAATCTTTGCTTCACCGGTCGGGAATCCGGTTTGATAAGCAAGGAGTGCTCAACGACTTCCCTCGGAATGCCCGGCAGGTTCGAGGGTTTCCACGCGAAGATGTCGATGTTCGCGCGGAGGAAGTCGATGAGCACGTCTTCCTATTTGGCGGGGAGGGACGTCCCGATCTTTGCCACCTTCTCGGGGGCGTTGACAGGATCGAGCTGGATCTCTTTGGTGCCCTCGACGGGCTCAAAGGACCCAGCGCTGCGGTTGGAGTCGGGGGCGTCTTCGGTGATCTGCTGTCGTATGGCAGCAAGCTCCTCCGTAGATGCGATGGTTGCGGAGGCGAGCTCGCCGCTCTCCGTCTCGCACTGATAGGCGCGCTGGAAGGAAGCGCCCACAGTGATGACCCCCTTCAGCCCAAGCATCTTGAGCTTCAGGTAGGTGTAGTTGGGAATGGCCATGAACTTCGCGTAGCACGGCCTTCCCAAGATGGCGTGGTACGACCCGTGAAATCCGACTACTTCGAACGTGAGAGTCTCCGTCCGAAAGTTGGTCGGGGTCCCAAATGTGACGGGCAGGTTGATCTGCCCGAGTGGGACGGCTTGCTTCCCGGGTACGACGCCGTGGAAGGGGGCTCCGGTCGGTCGGATGAGCGACCGATCGACGCCCATGGCGTCGAACATCTCTGCGTACAGGATATTAAGGCCGCTGCCTCCGTCCATGAGGACCTTGGTGAGACGCTTCTTGCCGACGATGGGGTTGACCACCAAAGGGTATCGACCCGGTCGCGAAACGTGGCTGGGATGGTCGGATCGATCAAATGTGATCGGGGCCTCCGACCATCGGAGGAAGGCTGGTGTCGCGGGTTTGGCCACGAACACCTCGCGACGTTCGACCTTCGCACGGCGCTTTCCTCCGTGCGCCTCCGGACCTGCGAAGATCATAAGGCAGCCGTCAGGCTCGGGGAAGCCGTCGTTGCCTTCGCTGACGTCGCCTTCGCCGTCTGCACCTTCAGGGGCTTGTCGGGGTTTGCCTTTCGGCTTACCCTTCGGAGGCCCCTGTTTAAGAACCGCTTTAAGAGTGAGCAGTCCTTGTAGAGGTGCTTCATGGGGTATTCGTGGTTTGGACACAGACCGTTCCACTTTTTCTCGAAGTGGTCCGAGGTGTCCGTAGTTGGCGCCTTGGCGCCCTTCCGCTCGGCGGCTGCAACCATCTGTCCTTCAGACGATTGTGGCCGGTTCTTCTTCTTCTTATGGGAGCGGTTAGAGGGGCCTTCGCCGGCATTGTCGCCCTGCTTCTCCTTCGTCTCGGGGCGGTTGAAGATCACGCCAACGGCTTCCTCGCCGGAAGCGTGACTGGTTGCGATGTCCAAAAGCTCCTTGGCCGTTCGTGAACTTTTGCGCCCTAGCTTGTGGACTAGGGTGCGGCACGTAGTCCCGGACAAGAAGGCCCCGGTGACATCGGCGTCGCCGATATCCGGCAGCTCGTTGCACTGTCGGGAGAAGCGTCGGACATACTCCCGGAGGGTCTCCCCTGGTTTCTGTCGACAATTCTTAAGGTCCCAGGGATTGCCCGGGCGCGCGTAGGTTCCTTGGAAGTTACCTACGAAGACCTCTCTTAAGTCGGACCAGCTTGTGATCCGATCGGCGGGGAGGTGCTCGAGCCACGTTCTGGCCAAGTCGGCCAGGTAAAGTGGCAAGTTACGGATGATATACGATCATCATCCGCTCCTCCGGCTCGGCAGGCGAGCCGATAGTCTTCGAGCCAAAGGCTCGGGTTCGTTTCTCCAGCGTATTTCGGCACGTTGGTCGGTGGCCGGAAAGGCTGGGGAAACGGGGCACTCCGAATGTGGGAACTGAAAGACCGAGGTCCTGGAACGTCCGGGCTCGGAATCCTGTCTTCGTCATCGTCGTAGCGCCCTCCTCGACGCGGATGACGACCTCGACCCGCCTCGGGGGCGCGCTCCAGTTGCCGTCGTTGCGCCTCCAAAGTGGCACGGGCGTCAGGGTTTCCATCGAGACGTCCGCGGACGCAGGCTTTCGAGGCCTCGTCCGTCCCCGGACGCGTCTGTTGTACAGATGCATTCGGGGTGTGCGGTCTGCGTGCCCGTGACCGCGAGCTCTCCGCTTGTTGTGCCGCAGCACGTTGCAGCAGCACCTCAACCTCACGTTGAGTGCGTCGAGCTTCGGGCGTGATGGGTTCGGGGAGCTCCCGAAGCAATGCTGCCGCTGCAGCAAGGTTCTGGCTGGTCCGCGCAAAGTGTGGGCACCCATCGCCCTCCTCCATGATTCGTTGGCGTACGTCACGCGCCATGGAGCGGGCACGTCCGTCGGGCTCGCAACGAGCAAGCTCGCGGTCGATTTCTGCTTCTTCCTGTTCCAACTGACGTTTGGCCTCACGGAGTTCCTCCCTCCGCGCTTGTAGCTGCTCGGGCAGTACGTCACGGGAGGGGGTCTCGGAGGCTGGCAGCAGCTGGGTGAGAAGGAGATTACTCCCCAGGTCGAGCGGGTCTTCAGAATGTGCCATGAGGCACTCGCGCGAGGGATTGTTGCTTCCCGCTATGTTCCAGGCCGAAGTCTCTGTTCGCCTCGTCGAGGAGGTCGAAGAAGGATTCCGACGTGTAGCATGTCATTCCTACGAACTCGGTGTCCGTGGAGCACAAGCTTTCGCACGATGACGTACGAGTCATCGTGGCTTTACCAGGATTACCCTGGCTGGGTGAAGAGGTCGCGCATGGGCCCTTGCGTGAGGCTTTTCGAGAGCGCGAGCCTTTGCCAGGGCGTCGCTTTTTCCCGTTGTGACACCCCAAGTGTCACCAGGGCAAAATCGACAACTGTAAACACTAATCCATAATTTCACTCACTTTAAAGCAGATTCAATCTTGGAAATAAAAAGAAATATTGCTTAAAATGCTTTAAAGGAACACTATGAAAAGTTTGACAAACAACACAGCACTTTAGCGAAGTCCGGAGAAATCTCAACTAACAGTGTCGAAATCTCATTAACAGGAAGAAATCCGAACCCTAACTCTTGACCATCAAAATTTCTACAGAACCCTAGCCATATTTTTACATAACAATTAAGTACACTCCAAAATAGAATTTTGGGGATTTATTCAAGATTTTTGGAAAGGATTTAGACCTCTTAAAAATTCACACCAGCTATAATCAACTTAGAAATTCAAGAATTTCTAGAGACCAAATCATGACTTGAACCTTAAATGAAAAGTGCTCCAAATAAATTCCTGAACTCGTAAAAAATTTTCAAAAATATTTGAGCTCGGAGAGTGTGCCAATTCATTGAATTTCTTTCTAGCTTGAACTATAGAAAACAAAAAAAATAATAAATGTTTTGCCGGGCGGGCTACAGTGCCCCGCCGCCCGCCCGACAAAACGGCGAGCGGCAGGGCGTGGCCTCCAGCCCGACATGGCACCCATCCGGGACGCGTTGCCTTCAATGCCGACGTCTCCCTCGCTCTCTCTCACTTCCTCACTCCCTCCCTCCCTCTCTCTCTCTAGCTCTCTCTCCCGCTCTCTCTTCATTTTCTCTGCCGTGCGCCGGACGAGCCTCCCCCAGTGCGCAGCCCGCGCTGCCGGCCATGCCCCTGCGGCCTCCCCTACTCTCCTCCCCCGGCTCTCCTTTAAAACGGTGCGCCCCCCCCCCCCCCGCCCGCCCCCACTCCTCCTTTTGCCTTCACCCGCGCGAGACCTTCCCTCCTCTCTGTTCAGAGCGCCGCCACCATTGCCGCCGCCCTCCACCTCCACGTCGACAACTCACGCCGGTCGTCTCCAAACCTCGCCACCGTGCCCGAGAGACTCCCCTCCATCCCCTGAAGCTCTCCGAACACCAAGCCCACCGGCGGTGCACTGGTCTCGCCGGAACGCCGCCGCCTTTCCCTCGGCCGAAGAGCAACGCCGGCGGCCACGCTCTCGTGAAATTCCTCGTGACGGTACAAAGATTCTCCAATTCCTTTTGTCGGCTGTTAGCTCTCATCCTTGCGCAACCTTTTGACTTGAATCCGGCCACAGGTCACCGTCGTCGAAGAAGAACGCCGTGAGCCGCCCCGTCGGCCGCCATTGTCGCCACCTCGACCTCCACGTCGCCAACCCTGTTTCACTCTTCACCGTGGCCTCCATCCTCCACAAATCAGTGCAATGAGTCGAGGTGAAGCTCCACGACACCTTGGTTCTTTCCCTAGCCCTCTTCTCCGGCGAGGAGCTCACCCGGAGCACCGCCTCTGTCGTGTGCTCTGTTTCTGTCCACTGTTCCATTGATTTCCTAATTCCCTTTAATTAGCCAGAGAATGGTTAGGCATGTGACAAATCATGGAAAAATCTAAAAATGCCAAACCTAATTTTATTTGAATCCTTCAACACTCAACTAATTTTCTGTTAAAGCACTTTCTAGAAGATCAAAAATTTGTAGAATTAATTAGAACACTCTATTCTGTTTTTGAATTTTAATTTGCATTCTAGAGCAATATTAGGGCTAACATTTGATCCACAAATACACAATGATACTACACACGCTCTGGGATTTTAAAAAGATTTTAGGACCACGAAATGGCATCTAACCCTTTTAAAATATTTCAATCTACCTAGTCAGAATACCATTTTCTAAAGTACATTATAAAAGTCATTTATAAGGTTAGACCCAAAAGCAAAGTTTTAGATCTGGTGCTCAGGAATGCCCACATAAAATTTCATAGTTTTATTCTAAGGTTTACTAGTGCTTTCTGATTTTATAAGATTTAAAAACAGGAAATTCGATGAATTTTTATAAAATATATAAAATTCTTCTAGGCCCCACCCAAAGCCCAAAATGCTTATTCCAGGGAGTGCTACCAACTAAAAATAATCTTGAGGAAGAATTAAAATTTTCATTTTAACCCTAGTTTCATAGCCGAAGGAATTAAATAATGTTTAACCGATGAAAAGTGTCGAATTAACTTAACTAAAGTTGAAGTTGTTAAACGTGCCAACTAAAAGTCATCTCATGAGAGTTGAATAGATTTCTTTAAACATCATTCACAGATTAAGAATTAAATTTAATCGACGGCGTCGAGTAATTAGGGTTAACCCTAATTCTAGGCGTCGCCAATCTAAACCCTAGATTACTATTGATAATAACAATAAGTTTCTTTTTCATTGAACTTATCATAATCCTACTGCATCATGTAGATTCTGACGCTCACGAGGTAGCTGCAGATCCGAGTTCCTCGACCCCCGCCGAAGAAGTCAACGTCAGCTCAGAAGAACCAGGCAAGCCCCGGTGCACAACCGATGTTTAAAATTTTCCTTTATAAATAAGTGTGTCTTGTTTGTGCATTAAGTGCTAGGAGTTGACTGAAACAATAGTTGCATTTGTTTCCCATAGAAAACCCTGACGGTAGCGTGTATAGATACCCTTAGTATGCTATGCTTAGCAGGTAATTGCCGGTAGAAGTCGAGCAGAGTGGACGCTGCTCGCGAGTAGTAGGATATTGAAAGAAACTATTTCATGAGATGTGCCACACGATTGTCAATGAGTAAGAAAGATAAAAGATTGAGGGTCAGACTGGGTACCAGTAGGTCGGCGACTGGTCCGGGACCAGCGTGACCGTAGTCTGGTCTGATCCGTGTGGCACAGCTGGACAAGTATTGAATGTACTAATCGTATGCTGGGTGTTATGGGCCCCGGTAAACCTACGTAGCCTAGTGATTGCAACGTCAAACCTGCCCTACGGTGTCTGACTAGGAGGAGATCTGGGGTGGGCAGCGTGGGAACTCCACAGAAACCGTCTGGGACGTGTTGTCTGGTGGGACGCGGCGCTGCTAAGGCAGGCGTAGGAGGGAATTGACGTTGCAGGAGCTGGTGTGAACGGTTGCCACGTGCAAGTCTGGGACACGCACGTGTCGTACGATTAGGTTAACCCTGCAAAGGTATAAAAATCGGTTTGAATCGCTGTCGCTCTCAGCTATGAGCTTGCTTGAACTCTCTGTCACATATTATAGTAAATAGGTTGAGACACAAATGAGAAGAAACCATGATTATTGCTATTACTATTGTTATTTCTGTTATGTTTGCCTAGCTCAGTGCTAACTAAATTTATGTTCCAATCACTTAATCTGATGCTAAAATTTGACAAGAGTAGTAGTATAGTCAGCCAGCATATCTAGGAGTCGGCTGTAGTCAGCCATGTTGACGGGGTAAGTCTTGCTGAGCTTCTTAGAAGCTCACGCGTTAGCGTTTTGTGGTTTTCAGGCGCCGTCATGCAGGACCAAGCAGGTAGCTTCCATTGGGAGGAGCCTCTTCCTGAGATTGGGAACCTCCAGTGAGAGTTGTGCGAGTCGCCGCAGTGAATTGTTGAAGTGGCTAGTAGCATGACGCCCGTGGGCACGGCGCGGGCTTTTGCTTAAGTCCGAGTGTCAGAGTTTGTAATCGTTCTAATCTTCCACTGTTTTTGTTTTAAAATTTTTGCGTACTCTGAATCAATGTAATATTCAACTTCTAAATTTGTGAACCAATGATGTATTAAGTCCTCTCCTCTTGTAAATCATTGCTGTTTATTCCTGCCTGTGTTGTATCGTGTGTACGCTCGCTTTGCCGAGCGTTGCCCAACAAGATCCTGGCTTAACGACTGACCGGATCCATCCCGAGACGAGGTTCTCTGGGCGGGTCGTGTCACCCAATGGCCGGCACGGCCGGCGTGCAACAGAAAATGAGGGCGGTGACTGGCGACGCCGAGGCATTGTCCAGCACCAGGTTGCCTCCAGAAGTGGCAACGAAGTCGAGACTCCCGAAGGACACGACAGTACTGGGATCCATCCGCTGGCGTGGTTTGCCATCGAAACCTGAGGGATGATCGACGAAAACGCACAAGGCCCTACCTGGCGCGCCAACTGTCGAGGTTCGATACTGTCAACTAGTGAATTTATCGTGGGGGGTGCATTTTGAGGTCTCGATGGTTCGCGAGAGGACACAAGGTTTATACTGGTTCAGGCAATGATGCCCTACGTCCAGTTTACGAGCTGCTCGTGTTACTCGTGACAAGGTTTACAGTGGGGATTACAAGGGCGAGAAAGGGAGAGTGTTCCCCGTCTGTAAGTGCGTTCGTGCGTGTGTTCTCTTAGGCTAGAGTGAGCTAGTGAGTGTTGTAAACGTGAATGCTTGTGGAAAAAACCTTGTTCTTCGTCTTCGGTCTCCTCCTTCTTTTATACCGTGATGTGGGGGGGGGGGGGGTTCGGTTCCGTGGAGCAGGTCATGGCCGTACGTAAGTTGGGCCTGTCCACGGCGGATGACGTCTTCAGTGCGGCGGTGTTGCCACTGCTCGACGGAGTGGCCCGTGTCGTCACTCGACGGAGTCCCGTCCGTATGGAGAAACACCGCTGTAGGCGTTGCCGTGATGACGCCGTAGTTGTGGCCGTCGCTCGGGACGTCCCGTCGTGAAGGGGCGATGAGTCTCTGACAGGGGCTATAGCAGTGACGCCCATCCCATGGACGGTGCACGTCGTGTGCATTTAACGCCAACTTGCCTGGGCGATGGACGGCTCTACCTGTCAGCGAGCGTGGGGGTGTCAGGCATTTACTTCCCAACCGTCACCGTCCAACCTACTCGTGGGGTAGTGGGCGATTCGCTCGACCCTGAGGTCGGGTGAGGCGGAGACGCGTTCGCTTGACCCCTACGGAGACGGGGTCGAGCGCGTCGCCCGCGCGTGGAGGATCCGACCCCTCCGCGAAGGGGTCGGGCGAGGTGGAGATCGCCCGTGGGCTCGGTCTGTTGTGCGTCCGTACGATGCGGAGGTTGGTTAAGGCGGAGATTCTTTATGCCTTGATCACGTTGTTAAGGTCGAGGGTCATTAAGGTTAACCATCTCTGGTATTGACCCTCAACAGAACCTTCTATTCCGAATTGGCCCATGATATAAACACAGCCTTAATAAATTAACTGACTTCTTTTATTTAGTAAAATATGAAAACACAAAATCTAAAATCAGACCTGTTAGCACTCTAAGGTCAAAAGTATAGTTTCAATTAAAGTAAAAAAATCTGCTTAATATATCCTTAAATCGTATAAATAGGAGGGGGTTTTGATGTCTCATTGAAATTGTTTGTTACGTCGGAATCAGAAAAACTAATTTTGTACGGAGAAACAAAATATCTCTCATTTCTGACGTGAATAGATTTTTTTTTTTGAGTTTCGAAATAAAGGTTCTTGTCTTGTGGAAACGATGCACAAATTTTTGGAATCTGGTACCAACAGGTATAATTCCCCCCAGAACTATGTTTTCTTTCAGCCCTTTCAACCAATCAATACGACCTCGTAGGGCAGCTTTTGCTAAAACTCAAGCAGTTTCTTGAAAACTTGCTTCAGATATGAAACTTTGGGTATTTAGAGAAGCCCTTGTTATTCCCAATAAGATTGCTCGATAATAGATCGATGCATCCAAACTCGCTCCGCTCGCAATAGTCCTATTAATTCCCCAGGTAAAAAAACATTAGACATTCCATCTTCGAAAACCCGTGCTTTTGATGTTACTTGACGTGTAATAATCTCTATATGTCTATGGATCTATACCCCTTGAGATCGATAAACCTTTTGGATCTTATTAACTAAAGAGATACAACTTTGTATAGTTTGTGCGTTTGAAAAATGGTTCGCTAAGAACATCATGGGAGATGTAAATTTATCAATATGATAAGGTGTACCTCCTTTTTAAATACAACAAATAATGGAAGGAAGAGAAAAAGAAACAAAGTTAGGTAAAAAAGAAGAAAAAGAAAGATATCGCACATCAGTTTCATTCGATTTCATCTTCATAAATGACAAACCAGTTGCCAGCGCAACCACTCTTTTATACAACCTTCAAACCGGCTAAAAATAGTTATTAATATCTTACATATAAAAAAATTGAAACCAAATACCAAGACAGACCCAAACTGGGGCTCAAGGCTAGTCCTTGTTTTTTAGCCTTTCCGCTTTTTAGAAACCCTACTGGCACAGGCAAAATGTAAAAGGAATTAAACTGTACAGACTTATATAATACAAAGCACATTACAATATTTTTTTCTTCAAAAAATGGAAAAAAAAATGGCAACTATATATGTACACACAGTTAATCTCCAAATAACAAAACTGCAGAGATCATCAAACCAACTTGCCCTTCACGTAGTTCATTTGCAAATTCATGAACCTAAGGGCATCCAACTAGCTGCAATAAACAACAATCGCTTGCATGCGAATCATCGCACATGTGGGTTGATGCGGGCTAGAAATCAACAGAGGTTGTCCCTTGCTTCCATTACCCCTGTTGACACCATGACTCCACATTATTCAGCTATAGAGGAACAGGAAATTGATAGAGGCTCTCCCTCAGCTATCGAAAAAAAAAAAAACCCCTAGCAACCAGGGAACATGCATGCGAAAGCCCGTCTGAATGAACATAATTTCTGACTGAAAAACGAAGGGACGGTAAAATATCCAGCCTCCAAGTTCCAACCCAAAGGCACAATTAGACCAGCCATGGTTCTGAAATAATGGATGGATGTATGGCAGAGAACATGAAATCGCAAAGTAAAGCCAGGTTCTACAACATTCTAGGTGTAGGAGAAATCACATTTCCTGTAAACAAAGTTACTTAGAGAATTAGAATAGATAATTTCGAAATGATGGAAGTTATGGGCATAAGTCAAAAACATGGTCTCACTGGAACATACGCGTGGCCATGCTTCTGAAATAAACCATTGCCACCAGCCATGCTTCTGAAATAATGGATGGATGGCATAGAACATGAACCCACAAAGTAAAGCCAGGCTCCACAACATTTTAGGTGTAGGAGATACCAAATTTCCTGCAAACAAAGCTAATTAGAGAATTAGAATAGATAATTTCAGAAATGACGGAAGTTATGGAGACATGTCAAAACCATTGTCTCACTGGAGCATGATGGAATGTGACCATCCTTCTTACAGAAACTGGGGACTTGACATTCGTCGTGTTGTCAACAAGGCTCAGGACAGAAAGGTTCTAGAGAACCCCAAGTTTTCCCCACCTTTATCTTCGTGCGCAAAGGTACTGGAACAAGAGTAAGTAGTAAATCCATTTTAGCTTGACAATGAACTATAGCAATATGACCAAGTTCATAGTAAACAAAGATACCCAAGAGCGAAGCAGCATTCTCCATGCACATCTGTAACAGTCTTCCAGCCGGTGCTACCATACACGGATCAACTTCCAGTACCAATTCATCATGGACCTTCAAAGAAAGAAAGATTAAATAACCATCCATACATAAAAGAAATAAACAGTGAAGGAAAATTTGTATTTCATGCTTGCTTCATAAAGCACCTGCAAAATAAGGTGACAACGACCTCTGATTTCAGAAAGGTTTCTCATAACTTCATCAGGAAAATCAACTGTCGTATCCATGTCAGTAATTACAGAATGAATTTTAATCATAGCCACCTTGATGATATCGGCAGCAGAACCCTGGAAAAAAGAGATCAGTCAATATATGAAATATCTAACGCATGCAAGACAAATGTTATATTACCTGGCAAATAGAATTCACTGCCTGTCTCTGAGCTTTCGCTTTCTCTTTGTTACTTCCAGCCATTATTTTTGCAAGAAAACGCCGCCGGCCCATCAAGGTCTCCACATATCTGAAAAGTGGTAATATATTAAAACTGTAGTTGGAAAAAGGAGGCATATTCTGTTTAACTCTGCCTATGTTTTCGGACATACCCAGTCCCAAACATGGATAAAGGAAGGGTTGTGATAGGCTTGACTGGCCAGCAACTATTTTTAGCCATTCTTATGGAGTTGTGTGTCTTGTTGAAACAACGTAAATTGAATGCAACACATAAGTATGGGTAAATATATAGTGGAAACCACCATTTAGGTGGAAACTTGGAAACTCCATCAAAAAACATTTTTGAGGTTTCAAAAAATTCTAAAACTTGCATGCCCGAAGATGAGATGGATATGAACTTGCATACAAAATTTCAAGTCCAAATACATCTCCATTTAATAGATACGAAAATGAGAAAATCAGAATGTATGAGAGGAAAATTTCAAAATAGTGTAGTGTTGTATTTTTTTCTCTTTTTATGCATTTTATCATTTTCGTATCTATTAAATGGAGATGTGTTTGGACTTGAAAATTTTGTGTGCAAGTTCATCTTCATCTCATCTTTGGGCATGCAAGTTTTTAGAATTTTTTGAATCCAGTGATAATGTTTTTTGCTGGAGTTTCCAAGTTTCCATCTAGGTGGTGGTTTCCATAATGTGGTGTAATTCAACTCATATGTAGTCTACCTTTTGTTATATGCGGACCAGCAAACCTTAGGAACAACCCAGAAGGTGCAACACGAGTTGGAAATATTATATAGCTAAACTTCTGGGTTTTCTGTCACCTAGTGCAGTGTTCCCAAATCTTGGACATAATCAAAAGCATCTGATTTATATGTCGGGCAAGAAAATGAGTACACAAAACATTGCAATGTGAGAGAAACCCCAAAAGGATCTTTTAGTAAAGCCATATGCATGTCCATTTAAGTTTGTTGAACTTTCTATTTATATATCTTACTGCCTATATTCAGTTTACCTGTGTCAACCCAAGTGTTAAATCAATCGCAACAGCAAACAGTGTTTTGGCATGCTTTTATCATATAAGTAGCAGAGGCACATCAATGGTAAAACTCTGAAGCCACATGAATGGTAAGATATATTTCATTTTATAAAAAGGGGTCAAAAAACAAAGTAGACTAACCCTTTTTGGCGACAAGATGCCACTGCTTCTTGTAGCCATGAGGATACACCAGGAAAGGATCTCTTAAAGCTTTGAATTTTTTGTGCGGCATCCTCAGTGCTGCATTCTAGTTGTTCTGCCAGTGAATTTGCACCCATTCCATAAAGGATGCCATAAATAAGTCTTTTTATTATTTCTCTCTCCTTTGAAGAGATCAAGGCCTCTTCTTTACCAGCCCACCTCGATGCAATCATAGTAAAAACATCACCATCTGGTTTACTTAAAAGCTCGATTAATGTAGGATCTTTAGAAAAATGAGCCATCAAGCGCAACTCAATCTGTGAATAATCAGCAGTTACCAACAACCAGTTCTCCTACAAAATAAAAGATAAGCTATGACAAGTAATTCTCTCGTTGTTACAGGGCAGATTCAACAAAACAGTAGCTCAGTTGGTTAAACCGTCCAAGTGTGAGGCTACCCACCAAGGTTCAGATCCTGGTGTGCACAATTTGTGGAATAAAAAAAAATCCACTCGCCGTCCCATTTACTCAGTTGATCAAACCTATGGTGGGCGGGCCCTCACGTATGGGGTGAGCTCAAAGCATGGGTTAACGCCAAAACCATATGGGGCAGATCCCTGAGGGTGGAACCAGAGTTCGTGGATTTTTCTCAGCCCCTACGTTGCAGTTGTTTCTTCTTAACTGAATACCGCGGGGCTGAGGTTTTTTTTAGAAAAGTATTTAACAAGTGTGCAAGCTAAATGAACAGTACCTTAGTGGGAATGAAAAAATCACGGGCATTGATTTGATGATGTTCAACCACCGACACATTGGAGTGATCTTCATTACTAACCACTGTACTGAATTCAACCAAGTGTTCAACACACTACACAAAGAAACATCTCAAGTCAGTCAGTTATTCCTTGAAACAAATAAAAATATGATTAAAATATACTGTAGGTCCCTAAACTATTCACCCTGTGTCATTTAGTTCCATAAACTCTCAAACTGACCATCTGGGTCGTAAACTATTTTTCTGTGTCAAGTGAGGTCCAAATCCCATTTAAAAGCTAGAAATATATTGTGACCATTTCATAAAGGAAAAATTTGTTGTATTATACTTTTAAAAAATTGGTTTTCGTCAACGAACACTGCAACTTGATATTGGTAGTACGACACTGAGAAAACATAGTTTTTATCCACAATGCATAATATACATGATCAGTTGAAATTTTTAAATAACTCGACCTGCGGAGGTAAGACAACTCCACCCTTCAGACATTTTGTTAAGAAAAAGACATTCTTACGCAGGTCGAAAAAATTCCTGAACTTTCTTTACTCTGCCCTTATAATAAGAGTCTTGGGATCCGTGATCGATGTGAGTTTAGGTCAGTCCTTAATCTGCGATTTGACGCGGACTATTACGTAGAGATTTTTTCAACCTCAATCAAAAATTCGCGTTGTGAGGGATTGAACATAGGACCTGAGAAGTGCCACTTGAACGCACTAACCACCCGACAGAGGCCCTTTGTTTTTTTTTTTTGTTATATGATTTTTTTAAAAAAAAATGGACATAACTTGATACAGTAAAAATAGATTTGGACCTCACTTGACACAACAGAAATAGTTTAGGGACCCAGATTGTCAGTCAGTTTGAGAGTATATGGACCTAGATGACACATAGAAAATAGTTTAGGGACCTCCGATGCACTTTACTCTAAAAAAATACACAGCCCTGCAAAATTTAACCTGGAGATTTGGCTCCTCCATTGATAAACGTCCAGTGGAAGTTGATGTTTGAAGCCAATTTCCATGTATAATGTACCTTTGTGATTGAGTGCACAACTGAGCCCGTGAACAAATGGACCCCAATGTGCCATTCAACAATTTCGCCAAGGTTCGGTGTTCCTTAATTACTGGGACAATAGGGTGTTGGTCCCTGATCAAAGATAGCATTATAAAGTTTCCAAAGATAATACAAAATTACTGTTTTTGAGAAAAAAAAATACAATAATACTGGGAGGGAGTTTGAGAGAATTATTATCTAAAAAACTGTGATTTTGTTGATACTTAATGATGCGACAGCACTTTTAAAAGAATAATGGAAACTTTTAGGAGTAGCTGAAAATAAAGATTGGAACAGATATAAAATGTAAGGCATCACGCGCAACATCATTGCTGCATTGATGACTTGCCACAGATATCCAAAGTGCACATACTTGGAACATCAACAGGATAGAAATAAACTAGGAAACACAAACAGGGTAACATTGGTGCACGTGTCCAAGTGGGAAATGAAGAGAAACAGTAAGTGTAGCAAAGAAAAGGAATGAATGTTATTTGGCAAAAAGGTATTATCACTATAGCCATCCCTAAAGTATTTTCTATGAAATATATGATGGTTAGGGTTAAAATAAAATTTTCGAGACAGCAAAAAGGTTTTTTTTTTTTAAAAAAAATGATCTTATATGAACAAGTAAAGAACAATATTGCATTTGAATATAGTTAATTAGAGAATTTCAACTTCCGTTAAAACATTTTTCTGAAAAAAAAGAAAAAAGCTATTGGTACATTAATTGTCTTACAGACGCACCTGATGTCCGAACTAAAACGTGAGACATGAAACATACCTTAGATGCTCTAGAGACTGCTTATCAGTGCTAGGATGCAGCTTTCCTTTCTCACATCCTTTTGGAACTGGCAACTTTAAGTGTGTGTACAGAATGTCAGCAATATCAGCAGTGGCATTTAGTGAGAAACTCTTGCCAGCTAATCTATATGCTTCTTTCTCTAGTTCCTTAAGTTTCCTTATTATAATATGCCGTGCATTGAGACATGCATCCATGTCAGCACCAATTCCCCAAAGTTCCATATCAGCAAGAATGTTTACCTATCCAAATGTAAGCAAAGAGAATTGAAGCATTCCATAAGCAACAATCCAACTTCAGGCAAGGGAAAGAAACTTACCAATGGACTCTCGATACTTTCAACCAAACAATCAAGATTTTGAGAAACAAGTAATTTCATCAGAACGGAACTTAAAGCTCGTGTTAGCGCAGCACGTCTACAACAGCCATTGTGTGCTGCTTTGTGCATCTGATTTTTCCATCTTCCATCCCGATTTGCAGCAGCAGCAGCTTCATTATAAAGCCGTCTCTTCACCAACTATTGTCACGGAAGAGATAATACAAATGAATTAAAGTCTGAAATATTTCTCGGACTCAAAACTAACAACTATATATTTGAATAAGAAAAACCATTGCCTTAAAATGAGTTTGAAGGATAATTGTTGGCAAACAGGCAAGCAAATCAGTCAACTCTCAATCTCGCAAAAATGACAAAATGTTTCAGGCTGCGATGAAGCTGCAGTGTTTTCTATTTGCTCTCCTTTATTTTTATGGGACTTACAAAGGTATGGCAGTAGTGGCCTGCTAGAAACTAGGACATGGACATAGTGGTCTCCTACAAACCTGGACACAATGCCCACAACCAGCACTTGCTGTGTTCACTACTGCTTGACTGAAAAACAGAATCAAAACAGCTAGCTAGACTCTGAAGTGAAAATGAACAGACTAACTAACAAACTGAAGCGCATGGCTTACAGGCAACAGTAATAACTTAACACGAAAAAGCAAATGACATTGCAGAACATGACATGTATGCTGTACCTTGTCAAAATTTGGCACTGTTTTGCTTTCCTCATCAGGCCATAGAACCCACGCAACCAAGCATATGTCGAATCCATTATAAACAGAGATTGGTGGAACCAACACATACAAGTTATCTAATACTTCAATATTGTTCAATATTCTATGGTCAAGATGAAACCTTGCAAGCCGTTGGCAAGAAAAATAAGCATATTTAAGAGCCTGAATCTGGATCTTCAAGTTCCATGTAATTTTCTTGATACTCCTTTGTTGCATAATGTCACCTATTTTATTCCATCTTCTCAGAAAACTCACCCACACCTCACTAGAATCAGTGGTATCAGTTGTTACTAAATCTTTTGGGAAATTGCAGTAGTAAACTGGGGAATTCTCCCAACAGATAGCCAATCCAAAAACTTCAAAAAGGGTCGATGATAGTTTGGTTGATTTCTTGACAAAATGAAGATCGAAGAAGAAATCACTAACAGCAGACCATTGATCAAGAAAACAATCAAACCCCCCTGGGAAGTTACAGGCATTGACAGGACCCTTCTTGGACACATTTCTACTGCTCAATTTATCAGAAATCTGTGTGGGCAAAGGTGATGCTGCTTCCTGGATACCGATATTAGCATTTATAGGTATTCCTAAGTTGTAGTTTCGCTGAATGAAAGAACCAGGGCAGGTTCCCTCTGCTAAATCATCTGTAGAAGCCCTTTGAGCAGCAGCACGATTAGAGGAGTTACTTTTATCATCAGCGCCATGTGTCAAATAAGCTAGCTTATTGCAATTAGCTTGATCTCCAGAAGCAGAAGCCATGGCATCCGTAGCGTCTCTAGTTGGGGAGTCCTTAATAGCTGGGAGTTGAGGTGCCATAAACTGAGGAACTTCTACACCAAGTGACTTGAAAGCTGAGAATGCTGCTAATCTTGCTATTTCTGCTTCCTCGAGAACAACCTTGCGAGCTCCATTTTTAATCTTCTTGGCTATACCAAATTGCATACGGCGTAAACCAGAATTATCTAGTTAATCAAACAAAGTGTTATCAGAGTTGGCTTAAAATATGAATAATAACAAGGTACGCAATTGTGCAATAGAAAAGATGGGCATATAACAAAACTGAACCCATCCTGAAGCAAATAAGAAATAAAATGATGAAACCAAGATAAAAGATATAAAGCTGATATAACTGTATATTTTGTGTAGGCCTTATCATATTGTACTTAGGTGCCAAAAATGTCACTTTCTTGTGGATTGAAGGTGGTGTTTGGTTCTACTCAAGGCAACGTGAACGGCAACGTTAATGAATCACCCCGTTAATAGCACGGGACCCTTGATTCACGTCCTTTGTTTGTTTGGCCGCTGGTAATGTAAAGCATCCTGTGAGTCAACGGAGCCGAGGTGTTCGTCAATTACCCTCTGTAGGCAATCTTCTCCGCGAAATCTAGACCTTCAATAGAAAGTGAGCAATCGAGGGGAGGCCAGGCAGACAGGCACCATGCCGGACTGCATCGCCCCGGTGCGCATGCCAACGCAGGTGTCCAGCACCACCCTGAACGCGAGCCGCAGGAGCCGATACCGGTCGAACACGAGCACGACGCCCCTGGCGGCGGCCACGAACGCCACCGCATGCGCCAGTGCGTGGGGTGTGATCGAAGCCGGCGACCCTCGTCGAGCCAAGTCCACCTCGCCGTCAGCCAGCGCGACCCGGCCCTCGCTGCCGCTGCCATACAGAACACGTGCCTTTTTCTTCTTCCATGGCTTGTCAGATCCGCCTTGTTCTGCGGACAGAAAAGCGGCGGCGGCTGCATCAAGTGAGAGGCGATGATGATGGTATCCATGATGCGGCCGCCAGAGGTGCTCTAGATCGATGGGGAAGAAGCGGCTGCCGGGATCGATCGACGGGAACAACAGGTCTCCTTTTTCTTCGAGCAGGAAATCGATGGGAGCAACAGGTCTCCTTTTTCTTCAAGCACGCGACGGGATCTATTTGCACCGATCGCTGGGTGGTATCAGACTTCTAAAGCGTGGGAGTCGATGACATCGTGAACGGATGATGAACCATTCCAACCAAACGTGATTCTACGTTATCTAATCACGTTATAACTCATTTACGTAGCAAAATAGCTGAACCAAACACCACCTAAGGACTTATACCACTATTGCCCACTAGATCCTAAGAACTAAGCAATAATATATGTTAAACAAAAACATGTTTGACTGGAAATATTCAAGCACAGGAGAGAAGAAACCTTGTCCAGACCAAGTAGAGGTATCAAAAAGAGCTTCTGCAATTTCAGGAATAGATGCTTCAGCAATAGCAACAGGGGTGCGCAGACCAGATTTATATAAAGCCCTTGCACGTGAGCCCTACATTCACATTTTACATAACATAAGGACAAATATATATTGCAGGAACATGTGATAAATATATCCGTGGTAAACGAAGCACACCTTAACAAAAGGAATTGATGTAAGTTCTGCAATCTCTGCCCTAACTCCAAAAGAGACACGATTTTGGAACTTTGCAACAAGACCTTCTAAATCATGCCAGCCAAGTCGTTGGCAAAATGCAGAAACCATTGAAGCAAACCTGCCAGCATTTTCCTGTAATGCCTGGATCATACCTCTGGCAACTTTGAATGCCTCACAAACATCAGCAACAGGAATCTCCTGAAAGAAGCATTACATGAAAAAGGCTATAACCTTCTCAAAAAAAGAGACATCTTACAAAATGGTATGTGCCATAATGCCATCTGATAGGAACTAAAGAAATATGAAACATCGTCAAACAAAAGAAAACTGCAAACTTAATACTAAAGGAACAACACTGATATGGATTTTTGAGGGGAATTAGGGCAGCAGAAACCCTAAATCGCCCTCCCATGGAGGCTATGAGAAATTGTGCTTAATTCTGCTTACTTTCATAGAATAGCTGGCATTATATAGCAAGCTTCCTGATACAATTGTAACAATCCAAGATTCTAACTTGATGGCTAATTAATATCCTAATATTTTATCTCTAACTCTAATAATTGACTAAGAGAGTCCATCCTAATAAGTGCCTGCTGCCTGCCATGCGCCACCAAATGGGACCAAGGCCCATAACACTTCACACTCCCCATGAGAACGCTTATCCTCGAGCTGTCACCAGTAAGTTGGCAATAACCATGAATCTGCACCCAAGGTGGATCCCATGAAGAGAGTATGATCAGTAAAACCAGGAGACAATTAGCAACGAGAACAATAGTATTCTCAATGTTGGGTAGTTGATGGCATATTCGTTCTGCATTAAGAAACATGGCCAACCTTTTTTTCTCGAAAATAACATAGCCAGTATTCGTGATAGGTAATGTGAAAGATATGATGATGACATGATGTCCCAGCTTATAGTCTAATCATTCCACACATATGGAAATTGAACACTGATTGTCAATTTGAACACTAAAGCTTTAGTACTTGGCGTCATCAAATTTGCCCAGCACTGTGTGGCCATGATGGTCCGACAAGCAGCTCTTCACATGAACGCCATGCTTCTTCATGATGCCCATCTGGAAGTGATTGCCCTTACTTTTCCCGACCTTGCCGAGGAAGGAGCAATATCCGTCGAGCCTGAAGATGTAAATGGTGCTGGCACATGATGTTGCCATGCAGGATTGTGAAGATTTGATGTTGTCTGGTTGTAATAAAGGCTGCAGCGAAGAGAGAAACTCATGTTGCTCATGAGGTGGATTCTCCACAAGAAGACATGGAAAATCTGAAACATGGCCGGCTCTCCCCATCTGTACAAACTTTATATTCTCTAAATGTACAGGTACGCAAAAACAAAACCAGCTGAGGTGTCCTGATCCACAGAGATGGGAAATAGGGAGCAGACCCGATGCTATAGTGAGGCAAGCGAGGCAGACCCGATGCCAGAGCAGAGCGGTAGTCCAGTCGCAGTGGACATGGTGGCTGCATATGTCGCTGACCACAACTTAACTAGAGAACATATTAAAAACTGTTGAGAAGATTTTACAAACCTACAACTATTTGTACTCTTATACCTATAAAGGCCATAAACAAAATGCGAAACGAATTCATTTGGAAAGGTCGATGAATCTGCGGTCTTTCTCAGCTAAGTCGGCATATAGGAGGTATTCTTCTATGGCTCTATTCTGTTTGAACCATGGCGTCAGCTTTGGAAGTCATGGGCCCCAATGAAGTGCAAGATGTTTCTTTGGCTTGCTAAGAGAGAAGTGTTGGAGAGCAGATCAGCTTGCAAAGCGAGGATTGGACCATCCTGACAAGTGTTTACTTTGTGATCAAGGAGAGGAAACGGTCCAACATATTCTCACTACTTGTATTTTTTGCAAGATAATTTTCTCATAGGAGTGCAGCCACTTAAATCTGCAACGACTGGTACCCAGTGCTTCTGAATGCAACTTTGCTTCTTGGTGGAGGTGTGCCAGTATCAGAGTCAATAAGGACCAAAGAAAAGGGATCAATACTTTTATTGTTTTTGGGGTCATTGATAATATGGAAACAATGGAATGCCTGTGTCTCGATGGCACCGCTCCAAGTGTTCCTGCAACCTCAAGGAGCGTGAAGCAGGAGGCATATCTTTGGGTGCTCTCTGGAGCTTCTAACTCCAAGGACTTGAGCAAGCACGGCTTCAAGTTTAGGTCCTTTATTGGTTTAGTCAGATTATTCCTCTGTAACCTTTCCAGAAAATTAAACAGTTGTGTCCTCCTTACGTTGGTCCTAGTATTAAAGGGTGAAGTATGGACCTTTTATTCTTTCCCTATCATAAAAAGATGTGCAGAACTCGTGTATTCGAGAAAAAAAAAACTACAATTCTTGTTGTCCATTTCACAAACTACACAATTTCAGCCCCAAGTATCAAGAACTAACAGCTTTTTGTGACATGTCCTACATGTCAATCGCACAAGTGCTATATAGCTTGGTCCTACGTATCATCCATACATGTGCCAGAAAAAGGTTCAGTTTTGTGAAATAGGCCAAATAAGGTGGTGTTGTGTTACAATTACAACAGTATAAATTATTTGTTGCTTTCTGAAATTTCCTCAGTACTGTTTGTGGTCTTTTACGAGATAGTATGGAGATGATATTTTGTTTACTTCATCAACCTATTTTCTGTGATATAAAGCCAAAAGTCAGGAACAAAAAATAGTACATAAAGCTGCAAACTCGTCAAATTATACCTGAGCAATCCTTGATAACATCAATGCCACATAAAACCGTTTAGACACTCTGAGCGTCTGCTCATTAATAAGAGAATTTCCACCAGAGCCTACAGCTGGAGGCTTCTTGTGTGCAGTGGTATTTCTCTGAGGCCTTCCATGAATAGGCATTGTTGCCCCATGAGCCATGTGCATCAAGAAAGGTTCTATTACTCCAACTCGGTTGCCCACTGACTGCATTTAATGTTAAAACAAATAGTCAAAAACAAGAAATTAAGAAATGTGTATGCAGAACTAAAAATTGGTACAATGACTAAAGATACGAATAGCATAGCTTCAAGTAATTAGAGTAATTCCAGCAAAGTTAAGAATCGAGGTATATATTTGTTTTACAACGCAAACAGTAATTGTACTCCCATGATAATATTGATCAAGATTTTTTTTTTTGGAGAAATGATCAATCAGGAATTTAATGGAGTAAATAATTTTTTTGTATATATTGTTATACCAAAGAACAAGCAGATGCCAAAAAAGGAATATTTTGATTCAGTCCTAAAGGAGTCATCTGAGCAAGGTCAATTTTCATATGTAGTAAACTACAGTAAATATAGTTCAAAGTAGTCAACTAGAACATGTATATTTTTCTAAGACTTACGGCTATGTAAAGTATTAGAATAGACTGACCACGTTATGAATTCACTTTTCATTAACATTAGTTAGAGATAAATTTCATAAGTGCAACAGAACTACAAAAAACATATATACCTGCTCAAGAGAAGAAAGTTGCATGAATCTCTCATAATACAATTCCCAGTCGGGTTCAACATCTACATTTATGGGTGTTACAAGGTAAACTAAATGCAAATCAGATGCCAGAACAAAGCCTTCCCTTGCCCTCGAAAGATCATCAAGCACAACCTACAGAGTGCAATAAACAAATGTAAAAGCTTAAATGAAAAAGAAATATAACAAAAGCAAACAGCTAAGTTTCCTACCAGTGATTCCTCAGGATTAAGTGAACTTCCAAAAGCTGCTCGACCAAGGGGGGTAGTGGTATATATTTTGGTCCCATCGTTCCACTCCACAAACTTCTTATGGCATAACCAACGAAGGGAGTCTTGAGCTGACTTGACAACATCTTCGAAAGGTTTGGTAGAGTTAAGAAGCGTGCACCGCACATATCTATGGATATCATTTGCAGTTTGCACGATGCCACCAGCAACAACCTCCATGATTGCATGAGTCATGCCATTTTTATCTTCTGAGAGACAGGACTCCAAGGGAGGGCAATTGCTTCTAATGATACCTGTAATCCTCTTGACCTCTTCAGGCCTGCATACAAGTATCTGTATTTGAAACGTTAAAAAATAAAACATTAGACAAACCAATTTGACACCACAAAGGAATTTCCATTAACATAAATTTAAGAATCTCAATGAAGACAGCATGGATGGATTACAGAAAATAGAAATCAATCCTAAATTACGAATGACGAAACTGATAATCGTTTAGCTTACACTTTCTCCTTTTGTGTCTATTCCAGTCCGACCAGCACGGCCAGACATCTGCCTATAGCGAGTCCCATCAATAAAATCACGACCTATCCTAGGCTGCCTGAATATAACTCGTCTAGCTGGCAAGTTAACACCAGCAGCTAAAGTTGAAGTGGCAGTCAGAACACGGACAAGGCCATTACGGTAGCACGATTCCACAATCTCTCTCTCCTCAACCTGCAAATAGTACTCATTATATCAAACAGAACAGGCCACAGATGATGAACTAAATTATCTAGCCCTGCATGTGCATCATATGGTCTGAGAGAAGCTCTGAAAACAACAGTAGAAATGGAACTTGATTCAATGATGTCGAAGCCTGAAAGAAAACTTCGTAAGTTGTTATGAAGTCAAAGTGGCACAGCTTTCACATGAAGCAATATAACCTAAAAAGTATTCTGGTAAAATGGGGCATGAGGCACTCAGCTATTCACTTGAGAAAGAAAACATTATGCATTTGAATTTTCGTGTTTAACTAATGATAAATTACAGTACCGTGAGACCGGCATGATGGTATGCAACACCAAAGGGAATGGTTTCCTCTAATACAGGGTCCAACCCAGCAGGGCTCCTCTTTAAGGCTTCAATGGCAGATGTGGCATCTGAAAACTCTGAACCAACATAACTTGATCCAACAGAGGCTAACTTAAGGAACTTGGCAACATGTCTTGCAGTTGATTCACATCCTTTACGGCTCGAGCAAAACAAAAGCACAGAATGGCCTTGCAGAACAACCTGGAAAAGAATGAAGTAGGTTATTCAATTTCCTTCAAATATATGGTAGGGGAGAATTCAACACACACTGTACATACTGAGTTTACCTCGTTACAAAGCTCAACAATGTGATCTGGATCCTTGCCGCCGAGATCAGCTATTTTTGGAAGGACACGAATAATATTCAAGTCTTTATCTAATATTTGATTACCAACTTTGATAAATTCCTCCAGTGGAACAGGCCGAAAGTCAGTTTGGTAAAGAGCAGCCTAGGATTCCATCAGGTAGACTTCAGTTATTGAAATTGAAGTGTGTACTAAAGAGCAATAGCAATATGGTATAGAAAGTATGATAGACGCTTGACCAGACATACTTCACATTGACCAAAACTTGAAGCAGATCAACAGTTAGCATATTAACAACAAAAAAAAAAGATAGTAAACTGTCTCTCAGAGGACATGCATGAATCAAAATTTAAACAGGGGCAAAGGGGCTCACAACGCAATGGCAAAGGCTTGGCTGCTATGCTCCTACCCAGGGCTCAAATCCTGGAGGCTGCACCTTACACCCTAGGGCTTCCCTTGAGGTATTTAATCAAAAAAGGATATTTACACACGGCACTGGAATAAGGACAGAGGATATCAGGGTTCTTCTTTATTTCATAAATCTAATGGTCACTAGGCGATTCCCCTCTGTATGATATTCCAACATTGGTAGGATCCAAAGAGAACCCCACTCGCCCACCACAGAAGTTAATGACCTACGATTGAAGTTTGATTGGGCCCTATAAGTTATCCATGCAAACACAGCACAGTTTGGTATTACTACAGCCCTAGCATGCTCATGTTGTGGTGTCTGACCATAAAACATTACTAAATATTTTTATCTCCCCAATAATAATCATGCTCAAACAATACAATTTTTTTGCATGCTATAGACCACTAGTTTCTGATGACGACTTAGCTTGTGACACAACAACTGTTTTCCTTTCTTTTTTTTCTGAAATATATACACAAGGGAAGCCCTTGATGTGGTACTTAATTCTTGTTGTTATTGTTGTTGAAGAAAAACAGAATGTAACTTTATTGTACATCTGTGTGGGGACGTTTTGGTCTGTCTCACCTTAGGGCTTTTGGAGCCCAAAATCGGAAGGAAAACAAGCTACCTGTAGAAGTTGATTAAACTCAGAAAACTATCCTCTCTATGCAGTCTATTTTGCCACCACAATACAACAACCTATCGTGGTGGCAAAATAGGATCGACCATTTTGTGGTACCACTCTACCAAGGTTGTTTGTGCGTGTGTGTGTGTGTTGCATATGACTAAACACACCTTGAAGTATACAAAAATGTGGAGAAGTTATCATTTTGTGGTATATCACTAGATATCAACATATTTCATTGTACAGTAGAGGGGCAAAAGAGATTATGGGCCTGTTTGGGATTTCAGCTCTGCTCCCAAATTTCGTAGCTAAACACCTCAGCTCCACCAACTCCAGATCCAGAAAAAAATGTGGAGTTGGGACCAACTCCACCTTTTTTTAGGAGCTCCTAAAAAGAGGTGCTCTGAAAATTAAGATTTCTAAAATGCTCGTAAAGTTGCTACACAGTTACCCACCATGCCATCGATTACACATGTACGCGTTTTGTTTCCTTCTTTTTTTCTTTTCTCCCTACCTCCTCGAAACTCCATCTTCAACCTCTCGTGATAAGAGGAACAGAATGCTCTCTCCTCCCATACACCGTGTTCCCCGCCCTAATCCCAGCAATTGTAGTTCGATCGGCCCATGGGAGGAAGGTGAAAACGAAGGTGGGCGAGGCTCCGACGGCATGGGAGCAGAAGCAGCCGATTGCGGCAAGGCGTGGCCGGGGGCGTCGCCTTCGGCGCGGGCGGCACGGCTGCAGGCGAAGATGCCATCGCTGGGCACCACCACCGCCGGGTCATCGTTGAGACGCTGTAGCTACCGCCGTCCGGTCCGCTTCCAAGGGCCACCACCGTCGAGACTTCGCCAAGAGGCTGTCCGGTCGATGCCCAGGGGCCACCGCCGTCGAGACTTCACCGAAATGCCGCTTCGGGCCAACGGCAACATGGTGAGTGGCTGTGCTCCTGGCCGCCGGCAAGGAGGATATCAAGGCAGGTCCCAGTTGCGTGGTGCGAGCATAATATACCAGCACTGTGTGATCTGTGAT
Organism: Oropetium thomaeum; assembly: GCA_001182835.1. Classification (NCBI taxonomy): domain Eukaryota; kingdom Viridiplantae; phylum Streptophyta; class Magnoliopsida; order Poales; family Poaceae; genus Oropetium; species Oropetium thomaeum. The sequence continues at coordinate 837,086 of LFJQ01000065.1, read as the reverse complement.
GGTTACAAGGCTTGAAATCTGAAATCAGCCATGAACTGCAGCTATGTGAAAGACTGAGTTTGTTGTCATCTTAGATGCGAATCCGGATTTTCTGAGCCGCATCGTTTTGTATGCGACTATCAGTCCTTTTAGTTATCTTTTATGATAAATTAAGTGTCCATCTTCTAGGGAAAGGATGATGTTGGGTTGGTTCAAGCAAGATGCATGATCTTTTGTTGACCAGACTGCAGAACATAAATATGTGATTCCATTTTGAGGTGGAGTAGCAGGTGAATGGGGCATTTTGAGCTATTTCCAAAAGTAGAGCTCCCTAGATATTGATGCATAATTATGAAAATACAGCTGCTATAGTGCAGCACTTACACATAGCAGATGTGCAGTATTTATTGGAACCGAGGCTCGACGAACGATCGATGAACAAAGAGGAAGAAGATAAACACAATGCACAAACACTGATAATTCCAGCGACGAACGCCACGGCGCACATATGCCTGTATCTTGGCCTCTAATGAACTCGATACACACTCTAGAATATGAGATGAGACCTCCACCGGGCAACCACACCTGTCAGGCGACGAACGCCGCAACGCAACACAACACCGGCACACCCACTCTTTGTCTCTCAGCTCACCTTAAACCGAAGTAGTACAATACCTTTTATACTCACACAAGATGCAGCACCTACGCAACCTGGCGAATCCTACGCACACGCACGCACGTTATGCAGCTGATCCGGACTCCACTCGTCTTGAGCTGCTCCATGTCCGCGAGACTCGGTCAGCATGCATGCATACCTCCAAGCAGCAACTGACCTCCACCACTCACCATGCAAGTGCTGTTAACTAAAAACAGAACGCACGCACAATGATCAAGTTTAAGTCGTATTTTTCTTGTCAAAGTCGTCAGGGCTCATTTTATTCTATGTGAAATGAGTTGATTCGTGAACTGAATATTTTCTAACAAAACTTTTGTTGAATTAAAAAAATTCATTTTTAAGTGTGCAGGTGATTTTGGTGGATCTGCACAAAGTGGACAGACGAAGAAGTCGATTGTCTAGCAGAATCGAGTGGAAATTCTATTGTGAGCGCAAAATATGAGGCATTTTTACCTGAAAACAAAAATTCTATTGTCTAGGAGAATCAGGGTGGACGTTGGATTATGTGCTTGAAACAATTGAAAATTCGTATCATTACCTTTTTTTCTCAGATGTCACTGTGTTGTTCAAAAAAGTTACGTTAACATTTCAAATTGAAAGACATCATGGGTATAATAGACTTTTCTCATCATAACCATGAATTACTGGAGCTGGAGTTAAATTTCAAGCCAACCACTTTGTGGTGGATCTATAAATATAGAGTGGAGCTGCTCCATAATGGAGTAGTGGAGCAGAGCTGTTTTCTTTTTTTTTTTTTTTTGTTGGAGCGGAGCTCTTCCAAACAGGCCGTATGTTACCAATGACTAAAGAACATGATATAGTGTGCAGTTGAAAATTTAAGGAGTAATTTCTCAATTAAACCAAATTACCAGAAATGCGCATTTGCCTTAGCATATTCCTATCTTTTTGTAGAATAATAATACAGGCCATGTTGCGCTTGTCAAATGGATGAATGAGCTCCAAGTGCTAAGTTGGATTTCTCTTTGATTAGTACAATTCTTTCAATGACTTATTATGGTACTGCCAAAAACATTGAATAAAAACAACAGGAAAAAAACAGAACAATGAATCTCTTACTTGAAGCCAATCAGCTACAGCTGCAACGTTGGGCATAGTAGCACTCATACCAATTATCTGCAATCCTCTAGTTGTCATCTTCCCACTGCTAGAGCCTGAAGTCTCTCCACTAGATGACTCTGAATTCCCTTCGCCAGCAGCATACCGAAGCTTTGTCAACATCAGCTCTAGAAGGTAACCTCTATGTTGGTCGCCAACCTACAACACAATTGCATGTTATAGCAACTTAACATGTAAAGTGCATGCTCTTTAAGACACAAATCAAAGAAGAAAAGGAGGAAAAAACAACCAGGATGACATGCTAATAACATGAAAACTCCTCTAAAACCTAAAGCAACTAAAAGCTAATCTTACCCTAAAAATATTTTTTAAAAAAAGAAACTAAAAGCTAATCGATCTATCCAAAAAGCTGCCTGATTAACAAAAGCATGTGGGATACATATTCCACTCGTTTGACCAGTATCAAAGTACAGTAGTAGTGAAAATAATTCCTTGTTTTTAACTAAAAGGATAAATGCATGAACCACATAAAATGTCCACCGTTCATAAGGGCATTAGGAGAGGAGTGATGACTAGTGACCCACAACTTCATACAGCCGAGGCAGAGGCAGTGTCACGCATGCAGTGTACTAATGTGAAACCAGTACAGCTCGGTTACTAAAACCGGACGGTTTTCAACTAAAACCAAACCTATGTACTTGAATCTTGTGATGAGCTCGTGTCCACATGTTGATATTGAGAATGGTGACTGCAATCACTTCTATATAAACCCAATGTGGCAAATCAATCAATGCTATGTGTATGGTTGTCGTAGAAATGGTTGCTCTATGAAAAGGTATAAATATTTAACTCATCACAAAAAAAAGGTATAGATGTTTAATATATATCACTAAAAAAGTCATGACCATAAAAAATGTTTGTGGAACTAATTGACACAAGTGGACAAGTTTATAGGAGTTTGTGTAAGTGGACAAGTTTATGAATTATGATCTAGAAATGCAATGACACAGGTCGACAAGTTCATGGACCTCCCTCCTTCTCTCCTTCGATCCCCTGGCAAGGATGACAACCGGCACTCCTCTCCAGCCAATACCAATAACTTAATAGACTTATAATGCGAACCTTCAAGGATAATGAACTTATGGTGCTGAAGGCAAAATGAAAATAAATATAAAGATAGCATGCTGCAATGTTATTTCATGATGACAGACTAGCTTACCATATGAAGTTCATCTATTACAATCACACCAAGTTCAGAAAGGCGACCATCCTCCAACAGCTTGTTTACCAAAGAATTTGCCTTCTCTATGGTACAAACAGCCACTGCAGTATCTTTAGGAAGCGATGCTCCTCCCTGATTCCCGTAGAAGCTACGAACATGCCTACCAAGTGGCTCAAGAAGTTGCTCAAGGTGTTCTGCCTAAGAAAGGAAAATAAATAGTCATCATGATTATGTTTGAAGGGGAGCCCTAGTGCAGCATAAAGCTGTTGCCTCGTGACCATGAGGTCAGGGTTTGAGTCCTGGAAACAGCCTCTTGCAGAAATGCATGGAAAAGCTGTGTACAAAAGGCCCAAAATGATCGGACCCTTCCCCAGACCCTACCCAAGCAGGAGCTACATGCACTGGGCTGTCCTTTATACACGAGTATATTTCAAAATACCACCAAGCTGCAACTAAGTCAACCTTTTCAGCACAGATTGAAACATATGGAAGGACAAGAATTGCCATATTGCCACTTGATAAAATTCGTCTCAACATCAGAACTTCAGCAACAAAACTTTTACCAGCACTGCAATATCAGGATAAAGAATAAGTATCATGTTAAACATCATAGATCTGATATGGACTGAAAGCAAATAGTGTCACAGTGAAGAACTAGGAGTGTTCTGGATACTTTAGAGAAAGAAATTAGGATTCAACCACGGGAAACTGAAATTTTGGAAAAAAAAAAAAAAAGACACAAGATTTCAAAGTACCTTGTAGATGCACAGTATACAAGATTGCGTTTTCCCAATACACCATCTACAAGTAAGCACTCCACCTGCAGTGGACATGGGAACTCAATACAACCAAAGATTTGTTTTAAAAGATAAAGAATTGATTATTGATGAGAAAGAGAAAAGCTGTATATTAACATATGAGGCTAATATTTTCACCATGTATATTTTTAGTTGTCCATATGATCATCTGATCCTCCTAATCGAAAAAAACGGACTATTTTTTTAGCAAAGGTAGAGAATTTGTTTTTTGTTTTTTTTTCAAAATTTTGTTGCCAACTTTGGGCAATACATCACATGTAAACGGTCAAATCATACGCCAAGAAACTAAAGTAGAGAAATCGATAGATGGGACTTCTGATAGTGCATCCAAAGAAATGAAACAAAAAGAAAAAAAAAAGGCATGTCTAAATATCAGGCACATTTACATGCATGCAGATCGATAAAGCAAATGATATATCTGTAAAATCATTATTTAGCACAAAAAAAATTGATTACATTGTAAAGTGACATGAGCTGTGGTTGTGGTAAACATTTTTGTATATCACATTACTAATCATACAAAATGTATAGTTTAAATGTCAAGATCCTTGAAGATGTGTCACACTGTCATTTGGAATGAACAACATAATGCACAACAAAATGAAGTAGTAGTTGTATGGTCCATCTTTTCACTGTGTAAGAGCATACACTTGGTGAACCTACTGCCTGAAAGGCAACAATAGTCTGTTCGAACAGGAGAAACTAAATTACACAATTTCCATGGAAGAAAAACAATCGAGAAGTAAATTATAGTTCAAATGATAAAGTATTTAAGAATCTGAAACCACCTGCCAAGGATATAGCTCTGAAATGCCTTTTTTGTGATATACAGCACAAAGCTCAGGAGGGAGCCAACTTGAGATCTTTGAGTGGTCTTTCAGAGGAACTGAGCTAGTAGGTGTGCTAGCTTCCATTTCTTTTAAAGCAAATTTACTTTTGGAACCATTGATAGGCTTGGAACTATTTGAATTGACACCAACTGATTTATCATCATTATGAACCAGTTGACTGAGATCTCTCTTGTTGAGATAAGAATTTTTGTCGGCATCTTTAACCGAATGAACCTTGCCTTCAATTTTTGACCTTAATAGACCCTGATATTGAGTATTGGCCGAACAATCAGTATGCAAACCAGGAGTAGTCTTTTTTATGGAATTTACAGAACGAACCAGATTCATAACTCCATTGAAGTCATTGTTTTTTGATTGACTGTGGTCCATGTGTACACTCGCATCATTCTCTTCACCGTTCAAGCTTGAAACTTGATTGTCATCATCATGACAGAAGTCGAAGTGCTTCACAGGCAAAGGAGAGCCAATTATGCGCTGACTGCTTGCTGCCAGCGATTCAATTTTATATGAAGATTTTTCAATTTGATGTGTACCGTTGCTGCCCACTGCATTTAGACTGCCAAATTCACCCTTTCCTGATCTAGGAAGAGTCTTAGAACAAACTGCTAGTGCACAAGAAGACTTGTCTTCTGCTTCATCAAACTCAGGCCTTCCACGGGTCTTGTCAGCTTGGGCAGATATTTCGTCAGCAAATTCAATTGCTGCATTCCAGAAGTCCTCCCCTGGTGAAGTAAGGGAATTCCTGGATGTAGACTTTGGGGTTTCCCCAATGCCTAAGGAACAACCAGCCTTATTATGCTCAGTATTAGGGGTAAAACTACATCTTTGCAAGCCCATGGATCCCATACCACTCATCTTTGCAACTGATTTCTGCTGAAAAGAACACAATGAATTTTTTTGAAAAACAGGTTCCGAATTTGATTTGTTCTGATAAAGCCAAACCTGCAGAGCCTCTGAGCTACCATCGTGATCGATGCGTTGCTTTTTGCATAACATGTTGTCACCCAATTCCTGCAGAGCATCGGATTGTCGGTCACAGTTCAAGCATCATATTCATAGTTTCATACAGAGCTGATCAGATCAGACTGGACGAGTCCAGCGTTTTGACACAACCTTTTGAGCGCACAAGCCACCACAATGGGTAACACGCTGCTTCTTGACAGATGCATTGCCACAAGGAACCAAGGGTGGGCTTGCACTGCGTTTCTGCCTCTTCTCCAACTGGTCACCATTCGCAGAGGCATCCATCAAAGGCCCGATTGCACTGAGACGAGAAAGCCGAAATTTATAAAGAATGTTACTTGGCACCAAAAAAGAACCACCTCCCATTGCGCACATGAAACGAAACAACCGCTGACCTGCAATAATGAGACAGGAACTCCATGGTGAACTTCTTGAACTCCATGTCCGCGACGTCATCCGCCGCTGCCGCCGCCGCCGACGGAGGCGAAGATCCGACATCGACATCCATCGCAGCGGAGAGGCTCCGCCTCGCGCCACTGTTCCCACCCCTCGGTGAGCCCGCGGGGTCCGTCGACGCTGCCGCCGCAGCGGCCGCGGTGGAGGGGGACCGAACGAGGTAGGGCTCCAGGGACCCATTCGCGCCGCCGGGGCTCCATTGCTGAGACCCCGACGAGCGGCCCTCCTTTCGGGACGGGGGCCTCCGCTTCTTGGCCGGGAAGAACTGCGAAACGCGGAGAGGGTTAGGGCTTCGAGGTAGGAGAAGGGGGGACGAGATGCTAGGGTTAGGGTTTTACCTGGTCGATTTGGGGGCGAGAGGAGCCTGGTGCCATTGCGGAGGGAACCCAGCGAGCGGAGGCGGAGGGGAGAGGGAGGGGCGGACGGCCGGTGCGCAGTTTTTCGTTTTGATTTGAAATGGCCGGAAGGATCCGACAGGGAAGAGGGGCCTTCACACTTCACAGTTCCCTCTTCTGTTTCCCTATCGCCCGCCCAAGAACCGTTAGCCGTTGCGTTAAGGTTTGGAGGCTAAGGTCATCTTTGAAACTGGAGGAAAATTTTCCAAATTTAATTTTTTCTGTAAAATGAACAAATTTCTGTAAAATTTCTACATGATTCCTGTAAAATTCTTGTGATCCAAAGAAGCCATAAAAACAGAATTCCTGATTTTGTTCATAAAAAAATAAGAATTCTTCAATCACCATTCTAAGTTGTTGGATTTAAATCTAACAATCTATAAAAACAACTTTTCTCTATAGTCCATATTGACAAACAAAGTTCAATCACTAAGTATATAATCCTACAAATAAATACTACTGCAAATGCTAATATAACTTTAACTAACAAAAAAACACATATGGTGGACTACAAGAGAGTGAAATAGAGGAAACGTGAAAAATATTAGTTGCTCGGCTAATATTAGGTGGAAAACCACCTACTCGGTGGAATCGTAAAAACCCTCTTAAGAAATATAGTTACAAGTTTTTAAAAAAAAATATGAATAAAATACGTGTAGATGATATGATAACAAACAACCACACAAAGTTTCGGCTCTAAACTCAACTCTGATATTAAAATAACAGATCATCAAGGAAAGGACAAATTAGTACATGTATTGTATTTTTTTTCCCCTCTCTCTACCGAAACAACATGACCAGGAAAAGATGACCGAACAAACTTAGCATGGTTGCAGGAATTCCAACAAGGACCAAATTCAGAACTTTCGATGAGCAAATCTACTCAATTTACATCTATGGTAGGATCTTTATAAAAAACCTACATGCACATGTCCTATGTTCTAACCATAAAGATTCACATACATCTAATTGCTAAATTGCCAAAATCTAGCTACACCAACAACACCCAAGCTACAAAATACTCCGTCTATTCATAAATAATTGACATCACTGACCTTTAGTGTGAACTTTGACTATTACGCTTATTAAAAAATAATTTAAATGCATGATTTTAAGTCATGCTTCAAAGTGACGATCCAAATCATAACAAAATATAGCATGATACGGACCAAATTTTCTAATAAGATGAATGGTCAAATATGACATTAAAAATCAATAGAGTATGTAACTAGATAAGCTAACTACATAGATCTGCACAAAACAACTTGATATTCCAAGACCCAAAGTAGACGATCCATATATCCGTTTCGATGATCTCGACGAGGACTACGTTTGGAAGATTCAAATATGTAGATTGACGTCATATTTTTAGCTTTTTGAACCATTCTTTGTTGCTTTGGTGAAACTTGGCCAAAATGCATAGTATCATGAACATAGCCTGCAAAATATTTTTAGATATCAAACTTGTGAAATAATTATCATTATCCTTGCTTAGATATTTTTGACATTGTTGACCTGCCAAAACCATAGGTTCTCTAAGTGTCAATTTTGGTTGTCAACATATGTCCCCCTATTTTCCAGTAAAGCTTGCGTGCTAGAAAATATTTTTTTTTCTCAATAAAAATAGTCTAGGAACAATGGACCATAAGCACTGACCTTTGGATCACTAGTTTTGCATAAAAATATCAATGTAGCCGAAATAAAGCTTTAAAAGAGTCATCTTGTGTAGGATCTAGGATATCGAGTACAGAGGGGTGAATAGGCAGTTCTGAAACTTAATTGCAACTTGACCAAATGTAAATATGAAAAATAAAACATCAGATCAAGAGCAAGCAAAGAAACTAATCCTAGATTGACACTAGACTAAAGGTTCGCAATCATAGAATGACATGTACAAATTAAATCTTTAGTTATGTCAACACAAGAATAAAGTGATACAAAGTCAAGCATAAGTAATATAGCTAGCCTATGTTGATTCTAGATATAGGTTTGCAATCTTAGGATGATATGCAATAAATTGATCACTAAGAAAGTTAATCACAAAGATAAAAAGACAAGGGAGAGACACAAACTTTATCACATGGTCTCGGTGACTTGCCCGTCACCCCTAATCTATGTTGAGATGGACTCAAACCTTTGATTTGCTTCTCTATCAAGTCTGTACTTCTCCAACAAGAAGGACTCACAAGGAGCAACTTGACCTTAAGCCAAATCAATCTCTTAAGCCTCTCGAAACCTCAATTCCACTAGAGTTACCCTTTCCACTCCGGCGAGGTGAGCACAAAACCTCTCACAACAACAACAAGGCCTCCTTCATAATCTTCTTGAGGAGTTCACGGTTTCCACACCACCAAACCGTTTAGGAGGCGGCAACCTCCAAGGGTAATTAATCAATAACGCTTGCTTGGAGAATCACTAGTGCCACTAAGCTCAAATCAATGGAAATCAAGCACTAGAAGCTCTCACACTCACAATCGATCAACAAGGGCTCAAGTGTGCGAGAGGCTCGTTAAACCAATCGGGCTCACCAGAATACTATACTTCTGTGCTGGAGTGAAGAAACCACTTCAGTACATTACCAGAGCTGTAAGGAACTCAGCAAAAGGAACTGGTCTAACAAAAGGGGCTGAGAACTCATTTGAGAATGCGAATACAAGGAAGTATTTTGTATTTGGAAAGTCTAAAATGCAATGAAAATGTCCAAGAGATATTTCTTGCACGGGACGAGGGGTATTTACAGCCCATACCCTAAAAACCTAGTCATTATAGACTTTCTGTGGAGTTGGCAGTTAGACCACGATTGTGTAGATCAGACACAGTGGCATGTCTTAGCAATTTCAACACTTTTGCCTTTCTTTCATAATGAATATTTTAAGGAATATTTGCGGTTTTTTGATAAAAAATATTGACCAAAGTAACAACTATAGATGCTCAAGCAAGTGACAACTACCCCTCTTAATAATATGACACTAATCTATAATCCAGTTATTCTCATCTCTAACCATCTTGCGACCCGTTAAAAGAAAAACATATAGATTATACTTTTGCCTTGATCCATCCATTATCCAATTTATGATACATCGTGTCATTCTATTCATCAACCATGCTCAATCTATAACTTGTTTACTATCATTGACTCAAAGAGTACATTAGTACATAAATATGGACCATCATTAATAACCAAAACACCAACCAAGGGCCTAGATGCTTCACCTTGATCCGTGATCAGTCATATGCACTCAATGTTGGTTGGCATTTCTCATTGATCATATTTAATTTTCTACATAGCTTATCCTCTTTTGGCCATGTTATTGAAATCAACTGGTCATTCTCTTGGACTTTAATAAGTCTCAATCGTCCTTTATCAATGGTCAATTGGACTATTTATGGAAACATATTTCAATTTGTTAGTTCTATTGTCAAAACAACTATGCCACTTACAATATGTTTATTTTCCTATGTCCTGATGAGATATCATGACTTTGTGATATATAATCTTAATAAAATTATTTTTAAGAAAGCAATCAAATATATCATCACATAAAGTCAAGTTAAAAGTGTCTTTGCCTTCTTCAAGCTATTCCTTTGAGGTGGCAGTTTGAAGGTTGAGCCAACGAATGGTTCAGATTTATCATCTATCCATTCGGCTATACATTTGCTTATGTTTCTCTTACCCGATGCATTAGAATTATCTACCATATCGACATTTTTTTTTATGACATATTCAACTTTTGCTTTTCTTTTCTTGTCAAAATTACCAAAGAAGTGAGGGACCCTGATGTGAATCTGCATAAACTGGAGGTTTTTTTTTCTAAAACCAGAGGTTTCGGTTTTTCTAGGGTAGCTGGAATCACCGTTTGTGGCATGCCAACGCCTTCCTCTTTTCATCAATAATATTTGATTGCTCATATGGATGATTTATATTAACCTAATTTTGTTCAGTTGTGGGTTGATGTTTAATGATAGTACCCTCACTAAACGAGCATACATCTTCTTTAGTAATCTCAACTATATGTAGCTTTTTACACTCACAACTCTATTCGGGAGAGGTAAGTTTGGTTCCTCTACCTCATCTGTAACTGATAATTTAGTGTCAACCAGTTTTTCATTATTAGGAGTTTCATAGAGCTCTCTAAGTTTTTTCATGAACATTTCCTCTATTTCATCAAGATATTTATTCAAAAAAACTTTCAAAGAAATTTCTGATTGCGGTACAATAGGTGCAGTTGCTGAATTTCTATCTATTCTGTTAGCAGTGTTGACCATCCACCATGCGCTCGTACAAATTTCACCTTTCGTGTTACCTTCTTGGTTCCTACAGGTTCTGAATGATTTCATTTCGACTTCATCACTGAGGCAAACAAGGCATTTTCTTGACTTTGACAATTAACACAAGACGTAACCACGTAACTTAAATGAGTTTCATTAATCCGTCATCTTAGAAAGACGAGGAAACAAATGCCATCATTCATGCCCAATTGGCCATGGCTCTCATGCAGCAGGATGCCTTTGCTCCTGCGGCCGGTTGTAGCACAACAAACATTACATGTCTGCGTTGGGCTGTTGTGCTCCGTCCTTCGGCTTCAGCCCACCAGCCGTTGGGCCTCAATGTACTTGCATCACATGAAAAGAAATATACGTGAAGTGTAGAGTTCTCCATTCTGTTATTATCATTAGCGGGAACAGAATTTATAGGTAAAGTGTACGCCACGGTAGTATGTGGAGTGTGTAAATGCTTGCTGAATTTTCATTAATTCGGCTAGAGTTAAGAGAAACATATGAAGCCAAATCATGATTATGAAGAATTGCATATGACACTGAATTTACATGTTCAACCTCCATTCTAATAACATGTGAAACATCATATAGAAATTGAGAAGAATTAGATGAAAATATGCATTTGCATGGCTATATGTGTCATTCATTGGCATGGCACGAAATGGGGTCAAGGATTGTGCAATTGATGCTGATGAATTAAAAGATGAAACACCATGTGGAACATAAGTAAAATTACTAGCATGTGGTGTTTCATACCATTTGCCCGAACTCACCATATTAGATCAGCTGTGATGATTGTTAATCGGTATGTGTAAACATGTTTCGGTGTTGAATCTGAGAGTTATGTAGGTTGAATGTTCTTGAAGAATTAGAGCCTAACAGATGTATACTATTTTTACATTGGTTGTTGCACATAATTTTCAGCACTTTAATTTGTATAATTTAAACTAACATTTGACTAATTAGTAACTAATGCAATATGATGAGTATTATGTCTAGCGACATAAACAAAAAGATTTGTGGTATTTGCAAACTAATTATTAGAAACCGGTCATATATTTGCAAATTGTACCTTGGGCTTAGTGTAGTAGGACTATGAGGCAATGTAGTAATATCTATCCATGTGTTCAACATCAACAATCGATCTTTCTTGCATGGACAACAGCAGCACCGCAAACTTCACGCACCAAGCCCTCTCAATAACAAGCAGTGAACAAGCAATAAAACCAAAACAAATCAGTTGTAGGATAACCGATCTGGATCTAATGATGAAACTGGAGAATAGATCAACTAGAGAATTGGCTAGGTCAAAAAAATTCAGTTGTTTATGATAACCAAAGTAATCCTTCTCCAACGGAGTCGCCAAAAAGTATGTTGATGCAAAAACACGTTATTAAAACGAGCACGTAACTGTGCAGTCTGCAGTGACAAACTTGAACCTTCTACCAACCAGAACCTCCGGTTTAGGTTGGGTTGCTTATCACAATTTCGGGGTGAAAAGGTTGCTAGGATTACGAGCAAACCAACAAAGGATAAAACAACGTACTTACGTGATGAAGAACGACTAGTTTTCGAGCAAACTAGCAAAGGATATCGAATCCCTCACTCGGGAGAGACCCGTTAGGGCGTGCCCTAGGTCATGGATATGAGCCTAGAATGTCATCTCTGGTCATGGAGATTGAAGATGAAGAATCTGGACGTGTGGAAAGATAGATTAGGGCAAAAAGGGATAAAAACAAAGTAACAATGTAAAAGTATGATTCGATTGAGTTTGGTTGTTCTCAGGCACCCGTAAGGCCTTTATATTTATAGGGGGTGGTCTCATACTTTTACAGGTCGAGACCTGTGCTGAAACGTGCGTAAACCTAGCTTCTAAGTCAGTTGCGACAAAATTCATACTTCTGATTTCTAAATCGGAATGTTAGCCTTCGGTTCTCTAAACCAAAATATTCCGTTTTACAGAATCGTCATAATTTCTTGAGACGGCCTCGAGGGCTAAGTTTTGGAAGCTTCACATATGTAGATTGACCTCATATTCTTAGGGTGTGTTTGGTTGAGCTATAGCTGTGGAAAAAGCTGCTGTGAGCTGTGACTGTAGAAAAAACTACTGTGGCGAGACGCGTTGGAGAGAATAGAAAAGAAGGGGTACGTTTGTATAATCAGTGGCAGTGGTTAATTTCCTCCAACTTGTAGCGTCCGCAGTAGGCAAAAGCAGGCCCGAGCCTGCTGTAGGTTTTCACTCGGTGGAAGCTACTTTGGCTCACAGCTGCCCTCAAAAGTTTTGGTCTTTGGTTGGAAAGCTACTTTTATAAAAGCTACAGCAGGTTGAAAAGTTTAACCAAACACCCCCTTAGCGGTTTGAGCCATTTTTGGTTTCTTTGATAAAAACTTAGCCAAGATGCACAATAATCATGCACATAGCCTACAAAACATGTCTAGATAACAAACTTGTGAAATAATCATTGTGAACCTCAATTTGAATAATTTCAACCTCATAAGCTTGTCAAAACTGAAGGTTCCGATTTTCTATGGTGCCAATTTATTGTCAATAATTGATAAATTTGGTGGAAACTAAAGGGAGCTGCAAAAAGAGCGTAAGGCGGCAGTATGGATAGACTGTTGAGTTGCTTGATGTTGTAGTAGTAAACAGGCTGCATCTGAAATAAGTTTCAAGTTAACCCAATTTATATGATCCAAGGGATTCTAAATGATTTTATATATGTTTCTCACATCGACTATTTAAAAAATCATTGAAAATCGTTCGGTTACCTCAAACATCGAAAAAAATTGTATATTAGGCCTGTCTCAGTGGAGGTGTCTTAGACATTTATTTGCATGCCACATCAGAAAAATAGATGACACGGTAGTAGATTTAATGGGAGAGAGAAGGAAATCGTTTCTTCCTCATGAAACGGTGCGGGCTCTGTTTCCAACTCCATGACACGCGAACGCTCACTCCATTGAGCCCTCTTCGGTTTCGTCTCCGAATCAACATCCGATGCTGTGTTCCACCTCCCCGCACACAGCCCCCGCACGCCAGCTCCCCTTGCCCCGCGCGCGCCCCTTCCCGCCCCTGCGCGCTTCCCTTGCTGCCCCCCGCGTCCGCGCCCTCCAGCTTTTTCTACCCCGCATGCGCTCAAGCCCTCCTAGGCTCTCTCTCTCTCTCTCTCTCTCTCTCTCTCTCTCCGTTTCTACTATGGGAAAGTCCGACGGCAAAGGGCAACTTTGCTGCGGATTAAGCCGTCGACGGGAGACTGTTCCGCCATCGGGTTCCTGTGAGCCGCCGCCACCAGGTTCCAGTGTGCCGCCCGCGCCCTTCAGTGCGCCGCCTCCGGGTTCTCGTGCGCTGCCACCGACCTTCAGTGCGTCACCGCCGCCCTTCAGTGCGCCGGCACCGCCAGGTTCTAGTGCGCAGCAGCCGGTGGCCAGGAACCCTGCTTCCTTCTCACCGTCAGAGCTAGGCTCTAGTGTATGGCCTAGAGGTGGAAACAGCCCCCAAGGTCCATGGTATGTTTCATGGTGTTCTAGATTATTTTTTTTGCATTATGTTCGGTTCTTGACTCCTGTTGTTTTATCTGTTAGCTACATGTAAAATGGATTGCTTTTGTTACTATTAAGTAGGATCATAGAGTGATTTAGTGAAATACATCTGTATTCTTGGTGTTAAGTGACTTGTGAATTTCTGTTGCGGTGAATTTCTGATTGAGTGAACGACACTGGATTTTTTTTCTCTCAAAAACGCAGGAGAGCTGCGTTTCATTATATTAAGAAGAAAAACGGGATAAGAACCCGATTACAACACACACTACACACATCTTTTTCTTGGATTACATTCGCACCTTAAAATAAAACTAAAACGACCTCGAACAAACTCTAGTCTCCTACTAGAGAGGCTACCAGGAAAGAAAGTCCCTTTGCACCGGCCAAAATCCATAGCCGACGTTCCTCAGCGGCCAAAACCAATGCACCGGCCATGCTCGGAGCAACTCCGTCAAAGACACAACGGTTTCGTTGGTTCCACAAAATCCAAGCTCCAATCACAATTAAGGAACTGATACCCTGTCTTATTAGCCCATTTGTTGCCTCATGTACTGTTTCCCACCAGCCAAAGAAAGAAACAACCATAGGTTGTGGAGCTAGTGCTTGGAGGCCGACCTGGTCAAACATAACATACCAGAATTGTCTTGTGAAAACACAAGACAGCAGCAGGTGATTGATGGATTCTTCTTCCTGATCGCACAATGGACACTTTTCAGGATGAGGCAGGCCGCGTTTCATGAGTCGATCAGCTGTCCAACATCGGTTGTGCGCTACTAACCACAGGAAAAATTGACACTTGGCGGGCGCCCATGTTCTCCAAATTTTCTCCCATGGTGCAAACTGAATGGAACCAGCGAAGAATCCCTCATAAGCAGATTTAGCTGAGTACTTCCCACCAGCTGCAAGCTTCCAGATAAAACCATCATCCTGTTCTTGCAAAACAGCACCTTGCACAAGATCCCATAGCTGAAGATAATCCATGACAACCCCCATTGTTAAAGCTCCCTTAATGTCAGATACCCAATTGTGGTTTTGGAGAGCTTGTTGCATCGTGCGATATCTGGCTCGTCACTTGGTGATTGCAGCATACAAGCGCGGGGCCAATTCTGCAATATTTTTGCCATGGATCCATCGATCTTCCCAGAAAAGTATGCGTGCTCCATTCCCCAGCTCTGGTATGACAGCCATTAGAAAGAAAGCTTGGACTTCAGCCGGGACTTGGATAGGCAAGGATGCCCAGGGGCGGGATGGTTCAGTTTTTTGTAGCCACAACCATCTCATGCGCAATGCCCAACCCATGAGTTTTAAGTTGGAGATTCCAAGACCACAAAGCTCATAGGGACGACACACCACATCCCAAGCTACTAAACAGTGTCCTCCTTTCGCCTCCTTTCGACCCTTCCACATGAAACCACGCCTCAGCTTGTCTATAGCTTTGTGAGCCCAGACCGGTAAATCATATGACATGGCCAAATAGACTAACATAGTAGTAAGCACAAATTGAACCACGACCTTGCGACCTGCTCGTGTCATTAAGTCTGCCTTCCAACTCGGTAACTGATCAGCTATGTGATCAATAATCGGTTGGATTTGAGTTTTGGTTAGTTTCTTGAGTGAGAGGGGCAGACCTAGATACCGGCAAGGGAACTCAGCTAGTTCACATGGCAACAGCTGCTGAATTGTATCGAGTTCCAAATTGCCACACTGGATTGGCAAGACGCTACTTTTTTGCAAGTTTGTTTTGAGGCCAGACGCGTCTCCAAATAATTCAAGAATGTCCATTGTGACTGCAATATCCTCTGCTTCCGGCCGAAGGAAGAGGACTACGTCATCAGCGTATAAAGATATGCGATGCTGTAAAGCTCATCTCGAGAGAGATTGCAACAGACCTTCATTGTCCGCCATAGAAATCATATACCCAAGACATCCATTACGAGAATAAACAGCATAGGTGATAGAGGGTCACCCTGCCGCAACCCACGCCGGTGAGTGATGCGCTCACCGGGAATCCCATTCAAAAGCACCTGAGTGGATGAGGAGACCAATAACCCACAGATAATATCTCTCCAAACCTGCCCAAAACCCAATTTTTGTAGCACCTCCAACAAGAAAGGCCAAGCAATAGAGTCAAAAGCTTTTGAAATATCAAGCTTGAGAAGAATTCGGGGCTGTTTCTGTTGATGAAGGAGCCTTACTGTTTGTTGCACCAACATGAAATTGTCTTGTATGAAACGACCTTTGATGAAAGCACTTTGGTTTGGAGTCGCTATCTGCTGCAGTCGTGTAGCAAGTCGATTTGCCAACATTTTAGTGATGAGCTTGGCAAAACTGTGAACAAGACTGATAGGCCAGAAGTCTTTGGGCTGAACTGCATCCTCTTTTTTAGGGAGGAGAGTAATATATGCTGTGTTAAGAGGGCCAAAACCCATGAACTTTCTACTCCAAACAGCAGACACAGCATCCATGATATCTTGTTTGATTTGAGGTCAACATACCTTGTAAAAACGACCAATGAAACCATCCGGACCCGGAGCCTTATCAGGTGGCAAATACTTGATCGTGGCCCATACTTCCTCTTCAATAAAAGGAGCGTCGAGAGCATCCAGATCATGTACCTGTATTCCCAACTCATGAAGGTTGATTGAGCGGACTCGGTCCAGATTTATCCCCAACAAATGCTGATAGAAATCATCAATCAATCTTGCTTTATCATCATGGTTGGTGTACACATCCTCTCCCGATACTAGCTTCCCAATGAAATTATTTTGCTTGCGATATCGGGAACTAATATGAAAGAATTTTGTATTAGCGTCTCCATCTCGTATCCAGCCGATTCTTGAACGCAAACGAGCTATGGTCCGTTTGAGGGAGGCAAGAGCAAGGCCGTGCTTCTTTAAATTGTTCTTCAACCAAGTTTCTTCATTAGAGAGGATCCTTTCATCATGGGCAATTTCGAGCTTGTGTAAGATTTCCCTAGTGAGTGAAAGTTGCGAGTCGACATGACCCACAGTTTTTTCACTCCAACTCTGTAGCCCTTTTGCCACTGCTTTGAACTTTTGATCTAGCACGGAGAAGGGGCACGGTCCAGCTGGAACCGACGACCAGGCAGCTGCTACAGCCTCCTGGAACCTGTCTAACTTGGGCCAGAAAGATTTGAAGTGAAACCACTGTCGTCCCATTTTGTTGTCCTGCAGACCAAGCATAAGTGGACAGTGATCTGAGTCCTCTGATGCCATACTATGTAATAGACAATTTGGAAACTGTTCCTCCCAATCTATTGAGCAAAGAACTCTATCTAATTTGACCAAAGTCGGAGTATCTTGATGATTCGACCAAGTAAATTTTCTACCATGCAGCGGGATCTCCTTTAAATCAAGATCATTGATCAGGTGTCTAAATCTTCCCATCATCGCCCTGTTATAATTAGAATTATTCTTATCCTCATCTTTATAGATTAAACTGAAATCACCAGCTATGACCCATGGACCAGAGTAAGAGCTTCGAATGTTTCTCAGCTCTTGGAGAAAAAGAACCTTCTCCTCATTTCCTTGTGGTCCATACACACAGGTGAGCAACCACACTGGTGCATTATCAGAGCAGAATTCTATGGAGAGACTATAGTTATCCACCCGCCGTACTCCCGTAGTACCGATATTGCGACGCCATGCAACCAAAATACCACCACTAGCTCCATTCGCTGGCAGTTCAGTAAATTCTGTAAAATCCGACCCAAGTGCAGACAACAATACCCGTTGAGATATAACTGCTATCTTGGTTTCTTGAATGCAAACTACATCAGCCCGTGTTGATTGTAGCAAGGTACGTAAGGAATCTTGTCGAGCTGAGGAATTGAGACCTCGAACATTCCAAATGAGTATTTTTTCATGATCCATAAAAAACACAAAGAGATAAGACGACCAACAGGATGTTTTACAGGGCAGCATCGGCCAGTGCCGCATCCCCATTACAAATGTTCAAGCACTCCGGAATATTCCATTTGAATAGTGCCGCTAGTGCTCGGATATGTTCATCAGATAGAGGCTGTCCGAACAATCGATCATACTCCTCCTGTGCTTGTCGATCAATGCCATCCTTTTCACCAATAATGTCCAGAGCCTGCAGAATTTTTTTCTTGGATCTTCTTGTGACCAAATCTTCAGGCCGAAATTCCACTTTAGCTCCTGCCAGGCGACGGCTTCATCTTGGGGTATCCCCAGGTGCTAGTGATTTGCAACTGCGTTTGTGAATGACCGGTGCTGGCAAGAGTGAAGCTATATGCCGAGCAAGCTTGTTGATGAAAATTTTCTAACCATAGCTACTTGGTCACCATCTGTCGACGAGCGCGTGGCTGCAGGCTGTGATGCTTGAACTTGTGCTGCAGCTTGCACTTTTGTATCTGAAGCTGAGGCCACCATTAAAGTACCAGAAGGAACTACAGTACTGGCTGCAGGCGGAGTCCCCGAAGGCCCTTGCATGTCCGTAGCCACCTGTAGAGAGTGCAGGGTCACCCCTGTCCCGGACGACGCCATAGCCACTGATGGAGACTCCGTAGGAGGTACTACACCTGCAGCCGGCGTCAAGTTACTGCAGGCGGAGTCCTACTAGGTCCTTCCACACCCACAGCCACGTCTAGACAGTAGCCCGTCTCTTCCAGCATGGAGGTCACAGCCACTGGTTGAGAGAATGAAGAAAAGTGAATATCAGTCACTGCGGTTGCATTCGGAGTCCCGCTGGGTCCTTCCACGCCCACAACAGTAGTAACTGGCAGAGCCATATCACTATTATCCAGTTGCCACTTAGGTAGAGCCAAATCCTGAGGTGGAGCAGAAGCTACAACGCCAGGTTCATCGATTGACTAAGAACATTTTCAAAGGAGTTGCTTCTGTGCCGACAAAATTGCTGCCGAGCATATACTTTGCAGTGAGTGCTGGCATTGGCCTTTTTTGTGTTGCAGGTAAGATAACAGGGGGCAACAACTGATCAAAGGCCGGCATAAGTGAAGTTGAAGGAGGAGAGAGCGATGGGAGCTTTAGGGATGGCGTAGGGGACGACGTGCATGGAGATGTCCCATCCGTTATTGTTCCATCTGTCATGACCACTGACGCGACCCCGCCCAGAGAACCTCGTCTCGCGACGGACCCGGTCAGTCGTTGAGCCAGGATCCTGTTGGGCAACGCTTGGCGAAGCGAGCGTACACACGATACAACACAGGCAAGAATAAACAGCAATAATTTTACAAGGGGAGAGAATTTAATACAACGTTAATTCATAAATTTGAAGTTGGATCTTACATTGATTCAGAGTACGCACAAGTTTTGAACAAAACACAGTGGAAGACTTGAACGATTACAAACTCCAACACTCGGACTTAAGCAAAAGCACGCGCCGTGCCCAAGGGCGTCATGCTACTAGCCACTTCAAAGTTCACTGCGGCGACTCGCATAGCTCCCACTGGAGGTTCCCGACCTCGGGGAGAGGCTCCTCCCAATGGAAGCTACCTGCTGGGTCCTGCATGTCGGCACCTAAAAACCACATATCGCTAACGCGTGAGCTTCTAAGAAGCTCAACAAGACTTACCCGTCAACATGGCTGACTACAGCCGACTCCTAGACATGCTGGCTGACGTGGGTGGGTTTACTTGCAAAAGGACTCGCAAGCCTATACTACTCTTGTCAAATTTTAGCACAAGATTAAGTGATTAGAAAATAAATTTAGTTTGCACTGAGCTAATGCAAACATAACGGAAGCAACAATAACAATAGTATTCATCATAATTCATTCTCATTGTGTCTCAACCTAATTACTATGATGTGGTGCGTTTCACGAGCATGCTCATTAACTGGGAGCGACAGCGGTTCGAAACGATTTTATACCCTGTAGGGGGAAACCTGATCGTACGACACGTGCGTGTCCCAGACTCGCACGTGGCAACTGTTCACACCAGCTCCTGCAACGTCAATTCCCTCCTACGCCTGCCTTAGCAGCGCCGTATCCCACCAGACAACACGTCCCAGACGGTTTCTGTGGAGTTCCCACGCTGCCCACCCCAGATCTCCTCCTAGTCAGACACCGTAGAGCAGGTTCAACGTTGCAATCACTAGGCTACGTAGGTTTACTGGGGCTCCTAACACCCAGCATACGACCAGTACATTCAACACTCGATCAATCTCGGACCACACGGATCAGACAAGTCTACGGTCACCCTGGACCTGGTCCAGTCACCGACCTACTTTGTATCCTGTCTGACCCTCAAACTTTTATCTTTCTTACTTGTTCACACTCGTGTGGCACATCTCATGAAATAGTTTCATTCAATATCCTACCACTCGCGAGCAGCGTCCACTCTGCTCGACTTCTACCGGCAATACCTGCTAAGCATAGCATACTAAGGGGAGTATCTATACCAGCTACCGATAGGGTTTCCTATGAGAAACAATGCAACTATGGTTTCAATCATCTCCTAGCACTTAATGCACAAACAAGACACATTGAGTTATAAAAGAAAAAACTTTAAACAACGGTTGTGCACCGGAGCTTGCCTGGTTCTTCTGAGCTGACGTTGACTTCTTCGGTGGAGACCGAGGAACTCGGATCTGCAGCTACCTCGTGAGCGTCAGAATTTACATGATGCAGTAGGATTATGATAAGTTCAATGAAAAAGAAACTTATTGTTATTATCAATAGTAATCTAGGTTTTCGATCGGCGACGCCTAGAATTAGGGTTAACCCTAATTACTCGACGCCGTCGATTAAATTCAAATATTAATCTATGCATGATGTTCAAAGAAATATATTCCACTCTCATGAGGTGACTTTTAGTTGGCATGTCCAACAACTTCAACTTGAGTTAAGGTTAATTTGACACTTTTCATGAGTTAATAATTATTTAACAACCTCGACTATTAATCTTGGGTTAAAAATGAAACTTTTAATTTTTCCTTAAGATTATTTTTAGTTGATAGCACTCCCTGAAATAAGCATTTTGAGCTTTGGGTGGGGCCTAGATGAATTTTCTAGATGTTATAAAAATTCATCAAAGTTCCTGTGTTTAGATCTTATAAAATCAGAAAGCAATAGTAAACCTTAGAATAAAATCATGAAAGTTTATGTGGGCATTCCTGAGCACCAACGCTACAACTTTTCTTTTGGGTCTAACCCTTTTAAATGACTTTTACAATGCATTTTAGAAAATAATATTTTAACTAGGCAGATTGAAGTAATTCAATAGGGTTACATACAATTTCGTGGTCCTAAAATCCTCCTAAAATTCCAGACGGTGAGTAATGTCATGGTGTAATTTTGCATCAAATATTAGCCATAGAATTGCTCTAGAAATCAAATTAAAATTCAAAAATAGAAATGAGAGTTTCTAATTAATTCTGCAAATTTTTGGTCATTTGTTAAAAAGTGCTTTAACAAAAAAATTAGTCCCTTTCACGAGGGTTCTAAGAAATTTTAGTTTGCTATTTTTGGATTTTTCTGTAATTTGTTAAGAATTTTACAAGTCAGGACAGAAAATAGAAAAATGAAATTTAATATAAGGAGTGGCGGCAGAAAGAGAGGAGTTGCCTCCGGTGAGTCCGGCGGGTCTCCGGTGAGCAATTCCGGCTAGCCGGGGCCTCGCCGGCAAGGGGGAAGAGAGGGGGATTGCTTGACACGGCGTGGGGAGTCCCGGAGACAGCACAACGGCCGGCGGGGTGCGGTGCAACCTAGGGCGCGGCGGCGACGCCCTCGGAAGCGTGCTCCGGCGACCTCGCGGCGGCGCGGCGTTGCACGGGAGATGCTAGGGTTTGCTTCCATAGCAACTAGGCGGGATGGGGAAGAGCGGCAAGAGGAGAATGGTGAAGGTTTCTCACCGTGGCGTGCCGTCGACGGGAGCCCGATTGCGGCAATGGTGGGGGGGCGGTGCACCGAGCAAAAATTCCGGCAACCAAGGCTCAAATCCAAAGGTTAGAGAGTGCGGTGAGCTTCACGGGAGGGATAGAGTGTGATTTGTCGAAGAAAAGGGAATGGAGGATGGCTGGGAGGTGGTTTTCACCGAGGAGACACCTTCGGCTATGGCGGGCGGTGGCCGGAGTAGGGAGAAGAAAAGGATTTGGCGCTGTGTCGCGGGGGAGGGAGGAAGGGGAAAATTGGACGGAGGAGCGCGCCATTTAAAGGAGTCTTGAGGCGGGAAAAGTAGGCGAGCAGGGGGGGCGGCATGGTGGCATGGCCGGCCATGCCCCCGGGCGGCGCTCGGGCGGCTTGGCAGAGGAAAAAGTCGGGCGGGAGAGAGAGAGGGAGGAAGGGGAGGAGTAGAGAGAGAGCGGGGGCAAGGAGTTGAAGACGACGTGCGTCGTAATGGCCGTGTCCGCCGGGCACAGTCGCCCTGCCGCTCGCCACTCGGTCGGGCGGGCGGCGGGGTATTGTAGCCCGTCCGGCTGTTGCCGATTTCTTTTTTTTTTATTAAAGCTGAAATCCAATGCAATTGAAAGGCATGCTTCTTCGATTTCAAAAATTTTTAAAAATTTTTGTGTAGGCTCTGGAATTTATTTGGAGCATTTTTCATTTAGGGTTCAAGTCATAATTTGTCTTCTAAAAATTCTTGAATTTCCAAGATGATTATACTTTGTGTGAATTTTTAAGAGGTCTAAATCTTATCCAAAAATTCTGAATAAATTCCCAAAATTCCATTTTGAAGTGTACTTAATTGTTATTCAAAAATATGGCCAGGGTTCTGTGGAAATTTGGATAGTCTCGAGTTATAGTTTGGATTTTCTTCTTGTCAGTGAGATTTCGACACTGCTAGTTGGAGTTTATCCGAACCTAGGTATAGTCTTCTGTTGTTGATCAAAGTTTTCATAGTGATTACTTAGATCATTTTAAACATCATTTCTTTTTACTTCCAGTGTAAATTTTTCTTTTAAGTATGTGATTTGACTTCTAGGGTTTAAATCTGTCAATAACCCTTTTAAGTGACACCTGGGGTGTCACAACCACCGGGCCCATCTCTAATGTTGGCTGGAACGACACTGGATTTGCAATACACTATGGGGGTGTTTGGCACAGCTTCTAGGCAGCTTCTTGTGAAAATAATCTACAATAGGGTGCCAAACGAACCGATTTTAGTCGGCTTCTACCGCCCGCGCTTGTTTTCTCCGCGCCACTTTCGCCTACGCAGCGGAAGCGACGCGCCGGCCGCTTCTTTTCATCCCGCTGTCCCAAAAATGAAACTCCCCTTAGGCTTGGGGTAAAATTACCCGCAAATGCCACTGACCCTACCCCAACCCACGCGCCTGCCCTCCCTTCCCATTCCTCCCATTCCCACCTGACGCGCCCGCGCTCCTGCCCGAACTAGTGGCGGCAGCTAGGGTTAGCTCGAGCGCCTCCACTGCATCTCTCACCGGCTCTCTCGCCGTCGCCGCTCCTGCCGTCTGCGCCCTCCGCCGCTCGCCGCCG
The DNA here is from genome assembly GCA_001182835.1 of Oropetium thomaeum. Classification (NCBI taxonomy): domain Eukaryota; kingdom Viridiplantae; phylum Streptophyta; class Magnoliopsida; order Poales; family Poaceae; genus Oropetium; species Oropetium thomaeum. The sequence continues at coordinate 813,393 of LFJQ01000065.1, read as the reverse complement.
TCGTCCGCGACAGTTTCTTCCGCCGTCCTCTTCCTCCTCCTCAGCTACCACTCCCACGTCCACCTCCGGCGCCTCTGACTCCGCGACCTCATCGTCGTCGGGCTCCTCCTCCTTTTCGTCGGCGCCGTCACCGTTCTACCACCGCGTCCTCTCCCCACTCCGCTCCTCCACGGTGCCCTTCTCGTGGGAGCACCGCCCGGGCATCCCCAAGACCCCGGCGCGCCAGGCGCGCGGCGGCAAGACGGCGCCGCTGCCTTTGCCCCTCCCTCCGTCCCTCCGCCTCTCCACCAGCAAGGTCAGCACCGACCCCTTCGTCCTCTACCGACGCCAGTATTCTCTTGGATGATGAAAATGTAGTATTCTTTTGGATGATGGAAATGTAGAATTCTTTTGAATGCTCGTTTTTTTGATTAACTAAAGATCTAATTATATAAATAATTATCATAAAACTTGTGAAACTAAACAGAATATCAATATCTTCGTTTTTCTAACGTTTAAATAAGGTACAACTGGTTTCAGGGGCATATCAGACATTGTATACTCATTGCTGACAATCTGTATCAAAATAATCAAGTTGCCAAACACTTAGCTTTGTTTCATTGTAAATTTTTTTAACAGCTGCTTCTACAAAAATCAGGCTTCTAAAATAATATCTGTAAAAAAAGCTATGCCAAACAGGGCCTATATTTGATAGTGAATTTCTAATTGAGTGAATTACACTGGATTTGCAATACACTATATATTGGCAGTAAATGAAAAATTGACTGAATTTCTGATTGAGTGAATTACACTATATGTTGACAGTAAAATGCAACATACATAATATGAGCATTACAGTTTAGATTAGAAAGGAAAGAATTTCTTTGCATGTACCAGGATCAAGTTGTCATTTTCATTATCATTTGGTGATTGTTGAGACAAGGAAAGATATATTATTTACTACCGTTAGACAGATTAGAAAGGAAAGCATTTCTTTGCATGTACCAGAATTTCTTTGCTAGTAACAGCAGTGTACACTTTGTGAAATTGTAGTGTTCTTATTTGTTATTTTCAAGTGCTATCCACAGGGTGCTTTTATGAATATGCTACAACAGCCATATTATCCCATGCCACTGTTGGTGATAGAATTTGGCAAGAGCTCTATTTTTGCAGGGAAGTATTAGAGTTGGAGGTGAACCTGACAAAGATGCAAATCAGATACAAGTGACAAAAGCTGCCAAATCAATGTCTCCTTGCCGCATATACGTATGAAGTCAGTTAGCAGGGCCGGCAAACGAGTCTGTGAAGGTTCCGAAGCTGGTTCAGTAAAAGACATGTACGTACATGATTAGAGATAGAGTCTTAGGAAAATAAGTTAGTTATGATTTCAAGGTCAATTATTTTGTTAGGATCATTTGAGTCTGAGTCTGTTGCGATATCTAGAGTTCGAGTCGGTTGTGGGCTGACTGCAACGGGTACAAAAACTGATCTGTGGCCAGCAGAGAAGGGAGAGTCAATATAATCAATCTTTAGTTTGCTTTTTCCAATCTTTTATTTACATGCTCCTGTTCCTTTGGTACTTTGATGTGAAAAGTACTCGTTCTTCTCTGCGAAAGTGAGAAATTCTTTGCTGGTTTGTCGAGGAAATCGGTCGTTCGTCGTCACGAAAGAGCGGCAGCTATCTCTGTTGCTTGCTGTTTTTGCTCGCAACATATTTTGGCGACTCCGCTGGGGACGAAATCATTGTTCTTGCAACTGTAATCGGTGTTCTAATCGCCGATTATGGTGAATCCGAATGAACAGAAGTTGGCCGGGAGTGGCAAGATTTCAGAGATCAATCAAAAGAACATGCGCAATGTGAGCTTTGAAGACCTCACTGAAGAAGACAAAAAGGCGCTCGCGGCTGAGATTGAACGTGAGCTGAAAGAGGAGAGGGCTGAGAAGATGAAGGCCAAGCTCGCGTGCTTCCAGAAGACAAGGAGCGGCGTCATCAAGAAAGCTGACACAGCTAGCACTTCTAAGAAGGTAAACCCATCGATTACTCTTGAAAAGCTCGTACAGATGGTAGATATTTCTGTAGCTAGCAAGTATGGGGCGAATTTAACTGAGATTACACGCATGATAACTGAGGGTGTTCGCGAATCTTTTGATGCATTTAAATCTGAATTTAAGCAAGAGTCTCAAAATAATTTACCCAGACAGATTAGGGGTATAGTTCAGCAAGTATACGGTGAGTTGCAGGGAAAGCGTGTAGATGGTGAGGAGGTGCGCAATGATTCTGGTGTATTATGTGCCAGCACGCAGAATAAGGTTCATGGGGCAACAACTCAGCCTGTTAATTTTAATTTTCAGCAGCCTTATTACCAAACCATGGCGTATGGCCATCCTATGTCGCCAGTTGGGACTAATAGTCTTTATGGGCCAGCGCTAGATACCCGTTTTCCTAAAGTTCAAATAAATCCTTTGAACACAGATGTGGCTGCTAGTAGTGGTTCACCAGAAAACATCAGAGAAGAAGTAGATAGGACCCTACAGGAGTTTGGTTTCGAACCTAAGGGACGTAGTAGACCATATCAAAAGCCCTATCCTGAGTTTTTTGATACTATCCCATACCCGAGGGGTTTTAGGGTCCCTGATTTTGTTAAATTTACCGAAGATGATTCTAGGACAACTTACGAGCACATTGGGCAGTTCTTGGCGCAGGTTAGTGATGCTGGTATTACAGACGCACATAAGATTAAGTTGTTTCCTTTATCTCTGTCGAGCACTGCTTTCAATTGGTTCATATCATTGCCTCCAAATTCTGTTAGTACTTGGCCCAATCTTGAACAGAGATTTCACGAATACTTTTACAATGGCGAAACTGAACTTAGGCTATCACATCTTGCTTCTGTTAGACATAAATATAATGAATCAGTTTCTGAATATTTCAAAAGGTTTAGAGAAACCAGGAATAAATGTTACAGTCTAACTATTGGGGAGAAAGATTTGGCAGACTTGTTTTTTTTCAGGTTTATCATCATATTTGAGGGAAAAACTAGAAGGACAAGATTTTGCTGATATTAATCAGGTGCTACAGCGAGCTATTATTCATGAAAATCGTGCTAAAGACAATAGGTCATATAGCCGATTTAAAGATGGAAATAGTAGAGAAAAGGATAGGCAAAGTGTTAATGTTTTAGAAGGAGATTCGGCCAGTGATGATGAAACTGAAATATGTGTGGCCGAATGGGTTGATGCACCCAAACCTTTATCGTGTTCCTTTTTGAAACAGAGCCCTGGAAAGAAGGGCGAGAGAAAATATACATTTGATGTATCTAAATGTGATAAGCTTTTCGATGTGCTACTGCAGAATAATGTGATTAGATTAAAGGAAGGGCATGCCATACCTTCTCCTGACATATTGGCTAAGAAAAAAATATTGTAAGTGGCATAATTCTTTTTCTCATACTACTAATGAATGCAATTATTTTCACCGGCAGGTGCAATCAGCCTTGAATGATGGACGGTTGACCTTTGGAGAAGGCTGTAAAATGAGGCTTGATGTTGACCATTCCCTGTGAATGTGATTAATTTCGAGGAGAAAAGGATTTTGGTTGGGACAAATCAGGCTGACACTACTAAAGGGAAGAATGTAGTCGTTTCTGATGATTTGAAACTCAAAATGATTAAGCCGAGAAGCCCAGAGGTGGATGTGTGGAAGCTTAACGAGAGGAAGAAACGGCGACCAGTGTTTAAGCCTACTTCTGAATTCTTATTGAACAAGTACATGTCGCGGCCAAGGCGATCTGTTTTTCAACGTTTGAGTGGTTACAAGAAAGAAAGATCTCCAGAACATGGTTACAATAATGGTTGTAATCAGTGGGGACGGATGTACTATGGGGGGCCGAGGTATGATTCATCTGTTTGGCAAAACTATAACAGAGAGAGGTATCTCGAACTTGGTTCCAGAGGCAATCAGTGGGGACAGAAATTTCCATCAACTTCATGGCCAAATTATGGGGGACAAAATGAGTTTGATAATGGTTACGGCCGTATTGATGGCCGGTGGGGAAGGAGATGCGATTCAGGCTATTTGCCGAATCGCGCTTCTTTGACACGATTCAATACAGTTTCAGCATTCCAAGGTCATGGTGCAAGCAATGGCTGGCAGTGGAGAGAAAGGAGGAGCGATGCTATTCTGGTGCACGAGCCAGCTAAACTGCAGGTTAAAGAAGACTTTCATGGAAAATTTAGAAGCAATATCCAGGAAAAAAAGGTGGGTTCCTCGGCTAGCAAAGCAGATAAATGGTGGTGCTGGTTCGACGTTGGATAATGAGGTTGCTATCGGGGGAGCAACAGCGACTACTGCCACCAATCACAGTCAAGAATCTGGAATAAGGAAGAAGAAGTCACGATGGGATGAGGTTGGGCCAAGCATCATAGTTGGCACTATACCATGTGTTGTTACAGAACAGGAGGTGTCTGCAGAACAGAAACAAGCTTCTGCTACAGCAGATCAAAATAAGATGTCCGTGCAACAAGAAGATGTTGAAGTAACGGCAAGTTCTTTTGTGGAAGGGGCTGCAGGATCTAGTATAGAGAATGCTGCATTAAACCGTACAAGTGTTTATTCTGAACACGAGAAGGAAAAAATTGCATGCAGTAGTGCTGAGCAGGAGTTTGATAATGAGCAGGTTCTCGTTGGAAGTTTAGAAGCCTCGGGGGGCAAGGATGCTGGTTCTAAAGGTCTGAGGACAGAGCCTGAGCCTCAGTGGTGTCCGTTTGGGCTTAGTCGCACGCATAAGAGGCGTGTGCAGCGGCTCAGAGCACAAGAAAAGAGAGAAGAACAAGCTGAGCAGGAGCGAGACAGGTGGTTTAATGAAGTAAAACCTTTGGTTCCTGTTAAGAAAACATGGAGGGAGAAGAGATTGGCCAAGGAGGAAGCGGATGAAGGCGCGGAAAGTGATAACAACTTTGATGGTATGGACATTAACATGGTGTTCGAACTGCCAACAGAGTTCTGCATACCGGACATTGAGGTTGCTGAGTTGGTGTTGGGCCCAAAAAAATGCAGTGTTTGAAAAACCGGCCAAGTTGGGACAGCATATAAAACCATTGTTCATCAGTGGTTATTTGGAAGGGAGGCCAATGGGGCAAATGATGGTTGATGGAGGACCTGGTGTTAATATAATGCCACTGTCAGTTTTTGAGAAGTTGGGTTATCAAGAGAAAGAGCTGATGAAGACCAACACGAGCTTGAGTGGGTTTTCAGGAGAAATAACAGAGGCTAAAGGAATTATGTCTGTTGAGCTGACTGTAGGTAGCAAAACTGTGCCTACAGCATTTTTTGTAGTGGACGTGAAGGGACGATATAATGTGCTTCTCGGACGAGATTGGATTCACGGTAATGGTTGTGTGCCATCTACTTTACATGAGTGTGTGATGCAATGGGTTGGAGATGATGTAGAAATTGTGGAAGCAGATGATTCGGCTTGTGTGGCCCTGGCCGAGTCACAGGTTGACATGCAAAACAGCAATATGAGGTGTTTAACAGGCCAAGATTTGAGTGATTATGATTATGTTAGTGTAAGCAGAGATGGTTTTATACCAGTAAATGTAAAGCCGACAGATGTCACTCCGCTAAATAATCTGAATTTGTAATAATGTTAAACAAAGAAAATAGTATACAATGGTTGCAGCGGTGGACAGAGGAATATCGGTCACAAAAGAATAATATGGGTGAAATTGTTGAGGATTTTGATGATGTCGGGAAATTAGGACAGGATTTTCTTCCATTGATGAACTTGAGGAGGTGGACATTGGAAATGGAGCTGCTGCTAAGCCAACATACATTAACGCAAATTTGTCAAGAGAACAGAAAGACGAGGTATGCAGTTTATTAAAAGAATTTAAAGATTGTTTTGCATGGGACTATACTGAGATGCCGGGTCTGAGTAAGGATTTAGTGGAGCATAGGTTGCCAATTAAGAAAGGGTTTAGGCCGTATAAACAACCACCTAGACAGTTTAATCCTTAACTATTTGATAGAATAAAAGAAGAGGTCGATCGGTTGTTGAAAGCAGAATTTATTCGGCCATGTCGTTATGCTGAATGGGTGTCTAATATAGTGCCAGTGGAGAAGAAAAACACGGGAAAAATTAGGATCTGCATTGATTTTTGAAACTTGAATAAAGCCACCCCTAAAGATGAGTATCCCATGCCTATAGCTAACGTTTTGATAAATAAGGCTTCGGGAAATAAAATTATTAGCTTTTTAGATGGCAATGCGGGTTATAATCAGATCTTTATGGACGAAGAAGACACTGCTAAAACAGCTTTCCGATGTCCTGGCTTTGTCGGGTTATTCGAATGGATTGTGATGACATTTGGTTTGAAAAATGCCGGTGCCACATATCAGCGAGCTATGAATCTTATTTTTCATGATCTGTTGAGTATTATTCTTGAGATTTATATTGATGATATTGTAGTCAGGCTGGGTTCAGTTCTCATATAGCCGATTTGCGACTTGCATTTCAAAGGATGCGTAAATATGGATTAAAGATGAATCCTTTTAAGTGTGCTTTTGGCGCGTCGGCTGGTAGGTTTTTAGGATTCGTGGTACATGAGCATGGTATAGAGGTTGACCCTAAGAAGATAGAAACTATTAAAAGGATAGAAGAGCGGACATGTAAGAAAGATGTACAGAAATTGTTGGGAAAAATAAATTATTTGAGACGATTCATTTCCAATTTGGCGGGCAAGATTGACTCCTTTATGCCCTTGGTGCGCCTGAAGCATGAAAGTGAGTTTGTGTGGGGAACAGAACAGCGGGCTGCATTTGAGAAGATTAAAGAATACTTGATTAATCCACCAGTATTACGAGCACCTGAAATTGGTAAGTTTTTCAGACTGTACATTGCTGCTCAGGAAAATGTTATAGGTGCTGTGCTGACACAAGAAGACGGTGGCAAGGAGTTCGTAGTAGCTTACTTGAGCCGGCGATTGTTGGATGCTGAGACAAGGTATGGTTTCATTGAAAAATTATGCTTGGCTTTGTATTATGCATGTACTAAGGTTAGACAGTATATACTTTCTAGTACCTGTGTAGTTGCATGCCAACATGATGTTATAAAATTATATGCTGCATAAACCGATCCTTAGTGGTAGACTTGGAAAGTGGGCATACTCTTTGGTTGAATATGATCTGATATATGAACCCCTACGTACCATGAGGGGGCAGGTGGTTGCTGATTTTATTGTAGATCATAGTGTTAAAATTGATAATAGTACGTGCTTTGTTGATCTCTGCCCATGGAAATTGTTTTTCGATGGATCGGTTTGTAGAAAAGGTCAGGGAGTTGGATGCATACTTGTGTCGCCAAATGGTGTGGTTCATGAAATGTCTATTCGGCTAGAACTTATTTGTACAAATAACCAAGCCGAATATGAAGCTTTATTAAATGGTTTAGAATGTTTGGTTGGTATGGGAGTGAGAAGCATCGAAGCTTTTGGGGATTCAAAATTGGTGGTGCAGCAGATCAGTGGAGAAAGCCAATGCTTAGATGGGTTGTTAAATGATTATCGTGAGAGATGTTTGGATGCGATAAAAATTTTAGATCACTTCTGCATCAGTCATATATCTAGAGAAGATAATTGGAGGGCTAATGCATTGGCTCAGCAAGCTTCTGGTTATGAAATTAAGCATGGCAAATTTGTAGTAAAAGAAAAGCCGACACTACATGAGATCTTCGAAATACAGGGAGATAGCAGTAATTTGGTTAGAGATGGTGATGAGTTGAGTGATTGGAGGAGTGTTCTGATTGAATACATAAAAGATCCTAGCAGTAGTAGAGATAGAAAAGTTCGGCGGCAAGCTGTGAAGTATACATTATTAAATGATGAATTATATCGCCGAACCATAGATGGACTTTTGTTGAAGTGTTTGGGTGAAGAGCAGTCTAGGGTCGCTATGGGAGAAGTGCACGAAGGGATGTGTGGTACTCATCAGTTGGCTCACAAGATGAGATGGATGTTAAAAAGGGCAGGTTTTTATTGGCCGACCATGTTGGAGGACTGTTTTCGGTACTACAAAGGGTGTGAGGCATGTCAGAAATTCGGGAATGTTCAATTGGTTCCAGCTAGCAAGTTGCATCCTATAATAAAGCCATGGCCATTTAGGGGATGGGCTCTGGATTTTATTGGTGAGATTCATCCTTCATCATCTAAAGGCCATCGTTTTATTTTGGTTGCCACTGATTATTTTACTAAATGGACTGAGGCTGTGCCACTGAAAAATATGACTCACAAGGAAGTAATCAGTTTCGTTTTGGAGCATATTGTATATAGATTCGGCATTCCTCAAACACTAACCACAGATCAAGGAGCCTCATTCATGTCTCACCAATTCAAGGAGTTTGCCGAATCTCTGAAAATTAGATTGCTGAATTCGTCGCCATATTATGCTCAAGCCAATGGACAGGCCGAATCTAGCAATATGATTTTGATTAAATTGATCAAGAAGAAAGTAGAGGAGCATCCGAAGAGGTGGCATGAAGTATTGTCGGAGGCTCTTTTGGCTCATAGGATTTCCAAGCATGGTGCCACTAAGGTAACACCCTTTGAGCTTGTTTATGGACAAGAGGCTGTACTTCCTATTGAGGTGAATCTGTTAGCGTCTAGGGTGGCCCATCAAAATGCCTTATCGGCTGAAGAGTATAATGATTTGATGATGGATGAGATAGATGAAGTACATGAAAGCCGATTTAAAGCGTTGAGTGAGATTGAGAAGGAAAAGATATGGTGGCAAAAGTATACAATAGAAAGGTTAAGGAAAAATCGTTTCAGATTGGAGATTTGGTTTGGAAAACGATTTTACCTTTAGGGACAAGGGATAGTAAATTTGGTAAATGGTCACCTAGTTGGGAGGGTCCATATAAGATTGTTGGCATTGTTCCAGGAAATTCATATTTTGTTGAGACGTTACAGGGTGAGAAAATGTGTAAAGCACTTAATGGCAAGTATCTGAAGAAATACTATCCCAGTGTATGGCAGGGGGCTTGACAAATGTTCAGATAGTTGGACAGTAAGCTTTAGCTATATATCGTCTGAATTTAAGCCGATTTATTAATGCAGAATCATGGCTGAATGATGTTACTGATGTTGAATAAAGCTGGTTCAGTACTAAATCGATGCTATATGGTAATTTGATGATTTCATGTAAAGCCGATTTATTTAGTAAATCGTTGCTGCTAGTGTTTTTCAGCATACACATTGTTTGCTTGAAAAAACAGGGGGGCATGTGTTGGTGATAGAATTTGGCAAGAGCTCTATTTTTGCAGGGAAGTATTAGAGTTGGAGGTGAACCTGACAAAGATGCAAATCAGATACAAGTGACAAAAGGTGCCGAATCAATGTCTCCTTGCCGCATATACGTATGAAGTCAGTTAGCAGAGCCAGCAAACGAGTCTGTGAAGGTTCCGAAGCTGGTTCAGTAAAAGACATGTACGTACATGATTAGAGATAGAGTCTTAGGAAAATAAGTTAGTTATGATTTCAAGGTCAATTATTTTGTTAGGATCATTTGAGTCTGAGTCTGTTGCGATATCTAGAGTTCGAGTCGGTTGTGGGCTGACTGCAACGGGTACAAAAACTGATCTGTGGCCAGCAGAGAAGGGAGAGTCAATATAATCAATCTTTAGTTTGCTTTTTCCAATCTGTTATTTACGTGCTCCTGTTCCTTTGGTACTTTGACGTGAAAAGTACTCATTCTTCTCCGCGAAAGTGAGAAATTCTTTGCCGGTTTGTCGAGGAAATCGGTCGTTCGTCGTCACGAAAGAGCAGCAGCTATCTCTGTTGCTTGCTGTTTCTGCTCGCAACAGCCACCACAAGGAGAGAACTTTCATTTGACTGGGCTTATGAATCTGAACAATACGGAGTCATCTCCAGGAGCTCCTATGTCAAAAGAACCAGTAGGTAAACAAAGTACTTCAAAGAAGAAAAGGGTCCATGTCAATTTTGAAGATGATGACTGATAATGACAGTACCTCCAAAAGATATTGGACACATGAAGAAGAAAAAAGACTAGTAATATGATTATCCCATGCCTACTAACTACTACTTGAATTCTAAGCATTACGTGAGTTATGACATTTGACACATAATTGTTATAGCCAAATGCTGTCGCAACCCCGTCCGATAAAATCGCACGGTTGCTCATCCAGGATCATTTGGGAGGGCCGCTTGCCGAAACAAGTGGCTTTACAGTACAATAATTAACAAGGACTCGCATAAATGACTTAAAGATACATTAATTCTGGTTATATTACAACTGATTTCAGAAGTTTTGGAAGCGCGGTAACGTAGTTTTGATAACAAACACGTGGGTTTCAGCGGAAGCAAAAATCTAACACTCGACGCCTCGATCAAACACCCCAGCCCGATGGTGTTTAATCTCCACGGGAGGGAGAAGCGGGGACCCACTCGAAGGTCCACTCCGAGGGCGTCTCCTCTTCCCAACCACCCTGGCTACAGTCAGCACTATTACCTGCAAAACAACAATCAACAAACCGTGAGCGACTGACGCTCAGCAAGTCTTACCCGTCAATAGGCCTTCTAAGGCCGACTCCTAAAATGCTGGAATATTGGTGGCAGCTGGTGGGTATTTGCAAAATACAGCACTACTAATGGTTTTCAGTATTTTAGCCAAGTTATCAGAATTGCTATTGGAATTTTACTAAGTGCGACAGCAACTAAGCAAGCAAGTGCAATACAACAGTTCTGAAATTTATTCTCAAACCTCCAATCACAATTCCTACTACCACATTTTATAGTGTCGCCACGGCAGAAAGGAGCAAGTGGTACTCAATACCGCGAGGGACGGCAATTATAATTGATTTTACATCCTGCAGGAGAAACCCGAATAACACGACACGTGCGCACTCCACGAGTCACACGTGGCCACCTTTCACTACATCGCGACAGAGTTGGTCCAACATCCATCTCTCCAAGGACATGGTCCTCCAGGCAACGTCCTGCATTCCTGTACGGCCCCAAGCCTTTCCCACTAGCACATGCCCAAGAAAAACAGAAATGCGAATTCATCCACCATACTGGTCCGTTCACCCGGAAAAAGAGATGGCCAATTGTTCAAACACTGCGCAATGAGCTACGTCGGTTTCCTGGGTCCCATATGCCAGTATGTATTCGGTACACAACTCAAACTTGACCAATGCAACCGCACCCGACACCGTGCTCAAATTTTATTCACACAATGTTGTGTCCTGACTTTCTCAATTATTTCTATAAATAATCCCCTGAGTAGTCTCCATACCCCTCAAATCCCTTCGTTGCCCTATTAGTAAGCATAGCACTAACGTACTGGCTCTAACAGAACAACCCGTAGGAGATCCTACAAGTCATGCAACTAAGTTTTCACACAAGCCTCGAGACTTAATGCACAACAAAACCTACATACACAGTGAGAAAGTAAAACTTTAAACATAGGTATGCACTGGGGCTTGCCTCGGTTCGGGGAGAAGTTAGTACAGTCGATGGCGGGGTCGGCAGCGGGGAAATCCTCCTCAGCCTCGGTGGCCGTCTGCAGCTCGGTTCCTATATGAAGATGCAAGGTAACTTAGTTTACACAGGGATTCAATGCTGGCGGTGGTAACTTGTATTAACAGAGAAGTGAAGGTGCATGAATTACTTCCTAACAAATTTAGTGTGTTGTTTCGGTAAACGGGATTTAGCTAGACTGGTCGGACGGCAAAGATTACCAGAGGGCTGATGGTAAGAGCGAATGACAACGGAGACCGGTCGCCGGAAAAGAGATGCTGACGCGCCGCTACTTCTGCAATAATGCGGAAGAATGGGGCGGCAGTTAGAGGCGATAACGGCGGATGATGGAACCGTCGGCAGGGCATGGGTTACCGAGCTCACCTGAGCACGAGAGAAACTTGCTCTGTTTTCGGCCCCGCGGAGCTCTTCGGCGGTAATGGCGGAAGGCAGGGAAGACGGGAGCAGAGAAACGAGCGTGCAGAAAGAGCAACTGAGTGCGCACGAGTGAAACGTTTCGTCTCTGGAAAAATATCAGTCTCCGTTCCTTTTGTCTCTCCAGGACCCGGCGCAAGTTGGCGCGGCGGCAGCGTACTGCAGCGCATGGGCGCCAGGCGTGCGCGTCCCATCACGAAGACTTTCGGCGCGGTGGCGGCACTGCGGTGTACGGCCAGGCGCTTTTACGGTTGGGAAGATGGCAGGCAGCATTAATGGTGCGGCCGCTCCGAGCTCGGGTCCGACGAGTCTGTCCGACCTCGGGGTCGAGCGAGGCGGAGCGAAAAGCGGCTTGTCCGACCTCGGGGTCGAGCGAGGCGGAGCGAAACTGCTTGTCCGACCTCGGGGTCGAGCGAGGCGGAGCGAAACGGTTTGTCCGACCTCGGGGTCGAGCGAGGCGGAGATAGTGTCCGACCACTGGGGGTCGGGGGTCGGGCGAACCGTAAAAATCCTCCGACCTCAGGGTCGGAGGTCGGGCGAATCGGGCTCACAAAGCCGGGGTCGGGAAGGCATGGAAAGGAACAGGGAAGCGGCGCTCGGGGGTGGAGCAGGGACTCGGGCGGCGGCTTGCAGTTGGGAGAACAGAGGAAGCCGGGCGGCGCGACGGTGGAGAGCGAGGGTTTCCGGCGGCGCTAGCGAGAGTAGGCTCGGGCAAGCCGGCTACGGCGAGCAGCGACGGCGGCAAGCAGCCGCACGGCAGCAGCGTGACGCAGCAGTGCAAAGGCCGGCCGGGTCAAATCTGCATCGGCAGAGAGGAAAAGAGAAGCAGAAAGAAAATGAAGATTGGATTTCAAAGTAGATTTTTGAATTTAAGTTCTTTTGATTAGGTCCTATAATTTCATTTACTTTGGGTTTTGAGATTTTTATTGAACACAATTAAGTCTTTAATGACAATAGATTTAGCGAGAATTTAGTTCGGAATGTTACAAATGCTTGGCTGAATTCGTCTAAAGATCCAATACATGCCAATGAAAAAAAAAGGGTGAGTCATTTGGGGCAGAAGTTGCTGAAGCGTTCAACAATGGCATATGCAAGAACCATCAAAGGGACATTAAAAAGATGAAGATTCATTGGTCATGTCTAAAGACTTCAATCAGTGATTTCAATGGTTTTTGGACTACCGTGAAGTTTCAGTCTTTAATTGTTTGAAGACAATGTGAATATGCAATTTTCAGTTTAGCTGTCCAATCTAAATGCAAGTGTTCCAGAAGGAGCACCTTCCATAATGCGTACGTGATCATGTGAACGTACAGCAAACTGGCTGTCCAATGTGAATGTGAATGTTTCATTGTGAACACCAATTATTTCCTAGCCTATATATATGCAACGGATGGCTTTCAGTACTCATACAACATACCAAGATGTCTGACCAAGATGATCCACCAAACGACATGCTAGAACGCATTGATTTGTTAGGAGATTTTCTTGAGGAGGATGAGATAATAGATGATGTAGTCAGCAATGCAACAATGCTATTGAAGTCTACCGTTGAAAGTCTCCGAGAAGTGGCATCTGATCATCGCCTGAAGCCAAGACGTTACAAGAATAGACCACATGAGTTGTTTCATCAACATCTAATGGATGATTATTTCTCTGAAAATTCCCTTTATCCTCCACTAGATTTTTGCCGGAGATTTCATATGTCTAGGCCGTTGTTTTTACTCATTGTGAATGGCTTGAGCGAGTGGTCAGATTATTTCACTAACATGACAGATGCTCTTGGTCGGCAAGGACTCCCGCCGTTACAAAAATGTACAGCAGCAATTCGCCAATTAGCAAATGGGAGTGCCGCAGATCATCTAGATGATTACTTAAAGCTCGGTGAAACAACTACAATGGAGGCAATGAAGAATTTTGTTGAAGGGTTATCAATGTGTTTGTTGGATACTATTTGAGACGTCCTACTGTAGAGGATGTTGAGCGTTTGCAAAAAATCAACGAGAGTCGAGGCTTTCTTGACATGTTTGGGAGCATTGATTGTATGCACTGGCAATGGGGGAGGTGTCTCACTGCGTGGAAGGGTCAGTTCACTAGGGGTGATCAGAAAGGCGTGACAATGATTCTTGAAGCCGTGGCTTCTCACGATCTATGGATTTGGCTCATTCTTTGATGTAGCCGCTGCCAACAATGATATCAATGTTCTACAACAATCAACTTTATTTATTGAAACTCTCAAGGGGCAAGCACCTCGAGTGCAATATACTGTGAATGGAAATCAGTACAACACGGGATACTACCTTGCAGATAAAATATATTCGGAATGGGCGGTATTCGTAAAGTCAATATCCTTGCCTATCGTCGAGAAAGATAAGTTGTTTGCCAAGCTCCAAGAAGGGAAAAGAAAGGACATTGAGCGAGCTTTTGGTGTCTTGCGCCGTCGGTCTAGCATGTTGAAGCAGCCGGCTCGCCTATATGATCGAGGCCAACTAGAGAAAATTGTACAAGCTTGCATCATCCTTCAAAATATGATAGTAGAAGATGAAAAGCCAGAGGAAACTGAAGAAAATCTTGATCTAAATGAAGTTGCAAGTGAAACAATTGTCCAAGAATAGGAAATACCTCCCAGAGAGACCGCTCCATTTGAAAGAGTGCTAGAGAAAGATGCGGATATTCGGGATCACTAGAGAAAGATGCGGATATTCGGGATCATTCAACCTACACACGGCTTAAGAAGGACTTGATCGAGCATTTTTGGCAAAAGTTTGGCCGCCGTTCTAATGTTTTATCTATTTAATTTTAAATATATTATTAAAACATAATAATTAATTACAATATTATGTTTTACTATATAAGTTTATATATTATCATATATGACTACATAATTTATATGATACATTAGATCCAACATCATGTATTAATTAAATATTATACATAGTCTATAAAACTGTGTCATAAAATTGTACACTGAAAGATGTTGTTTCTTCCTTCGACCACGTTGACGTGACAGTATTAAAACAGCGACCAGCCGACTAGCACACTTAAAAACTGTGATACGATACCCTACTGAGACTGACCTTCAGACACAGGTGACACAAAAAAAAGAAAAAAAAGTGTCATGACAAGAAATTTAATGAAAGAGAGAAAAAAATGCGTTTCGTGTGGACGAAACGACCTCGGCGCTGTTTCCAAGCCCGTGGCACCCGAACGAAACCGCACTGAGGCTCCTCGGTTTCGTCCCCAACTGCAGAGATCTGATCCCGTGTGCAGTGCGCCTCCGCCTTCTCCCGCTCGACGTTTTCGCCGTCCGTCGCTCCCGCCTCTTCTACGAATTGCTCTCGCGCATGCCCCTTCATTCCCTCTTCCACCCATGCTCCCAATGCTGTCCGGCCTCTCACCATCTTTCTACCTATATCTCTCATTGAACCGGTGAATCCAGACACAACTCCTTCGATGGAGGCGAGTTATGTGTTGTGCGGCTCAGGCGGTAGAGGGAATGCTATTTCGGCATGGAGCAGCATTGCCCTTCCGACTTAGGCGCGGTGAGCCTCCTGCAAGTTCGAAGTGGCCAAGCGCACGGCTCCGACGAGTTCGACGCGGCATGATGCGGCTCCTTCACTCATCTATCTCGAGCAGTGCATGGGCGTCAGCTCCGCCGGGTGAATTTGCGCCGCCATCGTCAGTGCTAGGCGTCGGACTATTGCCCTGGCCTGGAGCCAGCAGCGCCACTCATTTCCCACCTCGAAACAGTCCCCAAAATCAATGGTATATTTTCTATCTTTGTTTTTTTTGCATGATTTATGTACTCAGCTGGATGTAATCGATTTGAATACCAATCACCCGTGGTACTGAAACTTACTGTATCATAATTTAGTTTCTCAGTTGTATCTAATCAATTTGATTGCTAAAGACTTATTCAACAATTGTATTCAGTTCATTTGTTTGAAGGTGAGTCTAAAAGGCTGAAAAATTTGTGCAATGACTATTTGCTCAAGAGTCCATGTTCAAGACGCTCTTTTCTTTCAGTGTGGATATCAATAAATGTGTACAAATGATTCTGCTATTTATTTTTACTGATTTATCAATGTCAATATTTTAATAATATGAGAGACGAATGGGTATGTATGATAAATCATGTTTATTTGTAAAAGGGCTACAATGTTCACATGGTATATTTGATCACAGTCTAATACAGGAATTGAAATGCTTTAATAAGTCTGTGAAACAGTGAAATGAAACTACGATTGAGGGGTGGTATTTCATTCACTAGTCTTCAATACAGTCTTGAAACCTGGAGTACGAAACTGGTCTAATAGTATCTATAGTAGTACTACAGGGCAAAAGCTATTTTTGTCAGTAAGCCATTCTTTTTTCGGTTTTCCGTTGAAATCGAAAACGCGAACCGTACTCACATACGCTCTTAGCCGCCGCAGCACGAGCGGAAACCGGTACAGTTGTCTGGATCGAACGCACACGCACCCAGATCTGCCCAGTGCCCACCCGTTGGGAAACGTTACGGCCCTCCCCTCACTCTCTCGCCCCCTCCCTGCCGCACCTTGCCAGCCGCCGCACGCGTCCACATTCCAAGTTCCAAACCCCCGAGCTGCCACCCACTCGATCCGGATCCTCCCTGAATCGAGCCCGGGAACGGGCGCAGATGTCGTCATCGGCGGCGGGTGGCGGGGGCGGCGGCGCGGGGGGCACTGGGACGGACGTTGGGAGTATGCTAGAGAAGGCCAAGGAGCTGGACCAGCTGAAGAAGGATCAGGACGAGGTGATCGCAGAGATCAACAAGCTTCACAAGAAGATCCTTGCCTGTAAGCCCCTCTATCCATCTAGCTGCTGAGTGCTGATCTCGATTCGTTCGCCTCTCCCATGCCTCAATGTTGAGGTTTTCGCTTTTGTCGTTCGATTCTTGGATTAATTAGATTGGACGGTAGGGCGATTGAGTCTGCTTGCATTATTTTCAGTTTTCGTTTGGGTCTTGCTGCGTGGAGATGGAGGGTGCGTTACCTGAACGTTGTGTTAGTTAACTTTCATCTGTAGTATGAGCCCGTATGGTTCTTGCCGTGAGAACTGCACCTGCGCCAGGCAACGTCCTCAGGCGTTCGCCTGAGGCTCTCGCTGCTGCAGTTATGGAAATTGGCGGGGGTTAGTTGCTGGATTGCCTGATGGTCGGAGTCGTAGGTTTGTGCATGACGTTACTAGAAGATGCCGGGAGGACAGGTCTGCTGGCTCACGTGGCAAGATATGCATGTTTCCTTTTGTCCTTTTCTTTATTGAAAGTGCCATGTGTTCAGCTTCACTGCTGGGGTTTGAGTTCACGGTGTGCGCCATGTGATGCAAAACTTTCCATGAACCATCTATTAATTCACAAGCATTGTTGGTGTTTGAGAGGAAGTTCTTACCATCTTTTGAGGTGAGTTGCCTTAGCTGTTGCTCACTGACCTTGATTTTCCTTGTTTGTCTTATCCTTGAAAAAAACTACTCCTTCCATCCCCTTTTATTTACTGTTCTAGCTCTGGGCACGAAGATTAATAAAAGGAGAATAAGGTAGGTGTATAGAAAACGAGAAGAAGAGCGATATAGATGGAGATGTATTGGCAAGAGAGAAATGTGTATTGGGAAGCGAGAAAAATAAATAAAAGGAGAAAATTGTAGAATCCTAGATGACATTGGGCGGAGGGAGTACAGTAATTATAGCCTAACCTTTTTCTTGCCCCATCCTTGGAAGCACTCTCAGTCGGTTGACCCAACTTACTCACAGAAGATAGGTGACTCATGTGCAAAGGGTGCATAAATTTGCTGCCAAGTCATATTACTGCTTTGAAACATTCTTATATTTTTCTGTTTAATACTGCACCGTGTTCCATTAACTTTCCTCTGCACTGATGTTAAAGCATGATTACCGCAATATCTATGGTTTTTTTATTATTATTTTTGGCAACTTGTTCCACAGTCGTAGGTGCAAATCTGTGAGGACCATGTGCTCTATATGTGATGACATAAGTTAATCACTTAAGCTTGCTGGCTATAATTTCTCTTTGTCCTTGTGATGAAATTATGTACATCTATGTAACCATAATAGTTCAATATGAAATAAGTTCTTCAAATAGGTGTTTAACTGGATCTGTTCCGAAAATAAAATTGTTCTAATTTACGGGAGAAATTATAAAATTGTGTATTTCTAGTCGTTTGTTGAGTAAACCCTGCATTATAACTTCAATGTTCACATTGATTTATAAGACTTCATTTTCCGTTCTTATTTGCTTCTCTCTTTTTTTTTTTCACCAAAAGACTGACTACCTTGGATGTATGGGGTCCATGAGTGAATTATTTTTATTAATCATGTAGAACAAATCTTCAACATAGGCTGTTGCTTTTTTAGGTTGTGATCGAATTTTTGAAATTATTGTATTTGCCTAAGATTGTTTAGTTCAAGATTAAAATATTAGTGATTGAATTTAAGATTTCAAGCCTAGTGGTTGCCATGCCTCACTGTCAGTCAATGCCACATGTTTCAATCTTTCAAAAAATTGGTAAATAGTTAGATGTGCAGTACACATTAATTGAAGTATATCAAAAGAATTTCATCATTTGATTCATCCTAGATATCACTGAACAAAATGAAAAAAAAAATCAATCTGGCAGTGGTTATCATCTACAAACAGTGTCCTTTACAATATTCAAATCTTGATATCAAAGATGATTTTCATAAAGATCTTTTGTAGTTGCAGGGTTTGATAACTCTATGTATGCTACTTAAATGAGCTTTTATGATTTTTTTTATGTTAATTTTGAAATTTGTGACATGTAAAGTTATTGAACGTTATTGAATGTTCAATAACTGCGGCATGGAAACCCCTGGGCGTTAATGAATTTCTTTAAATTGAAAGTAGGGGCCTCTTATTGTTTTCACATGGAAAAAGTATTTTTGTGATTGTCAGACATGAATAGATATCAGAATGTACTGTTTAAAGAAAAGTTATGGTCATAGCTAAAGCGATCTGTTATGTTGATTCAGTTAACTGTTCGATGTAAACCCTTCGGTTGGAACAACATTATATTGGTTTGATTAGTGGTTCAGACAGGGAAATGTCATCCAAATATGAAATAAATATGGAATATCGAAATGATTCGACATGTTTGTTATAAGATCACAACATATTGCATGCCGACAAATACATGCTCCCAGGAATCTTGCATTTTCATGGAACTTAGCTTTGAGTGACCTGTGATGTCACATCTTGAAAATCATGACCGAAGTCTATAAAACCATATGATCATGAAATCCATATAGTTCCAAGTCAAGTGTCAAGCCACAGCAGAATGGTGCTTCAGATAGTTGTGTACTGTGAACTCTTTCTTTTTTTGTTTATATAGATGAAAATAATTAATGCTTATCTAAATAGTCAGTTGGTTATCAAAGGCTACAGCTGAGTTACTTCATACTTGTCAGCAGTGAAACATAACAGTTTGATTCTCATACTTTCCTTTGCTTGTTACCATTTGATGTGGTTAGTGCTGCTTTCCAATTTATATGACATTTGAGAGGATGGCAATGCTAACATCTATTTGTCTTTGCTCTGTTTTCTAGCTCCAGAGATCGTTGATAAATCAATTGACTCCTATTTGCTTAAGCTTCGTAGTTTATATTCACATGCAAAGGAGCTCTTTGAGAATGAAGTCAGGTAAAGTTTGAAAATTATATTTTATATGGTTACCTGGAAGTTGTTCCTTTTCTTTCTCTTTCTAGTTGTCACCATATTCAAAAAGAATTACAGCTCAGGGATTTGGTGTTAAAAGATGATTTTGGTTTGGGACACCTTAGCTGTTGAAATTGCTGTCTGATTTTATTAAATTATTTTAGAAACATGATCATAGCACCACATTACTTTTGTTGTTGTCATCTTGCATCTATTATCACTATAATTTGAGTGCAGTAACTAATCGCATACAACCAGAAAGAAAGTTAAGTGGGTTCATTGGTGTCAGCTAACCCCGATAACTTCATGCACAGCCCACCTAACTCCATGTGTATGCGCTTGTTTGACCCCTATAGAACAGTGCACCAATGGTGCTCCTAACATGTTGGCCCTGGTGATACAAAATCCTAGCTTCACGTAACCACTTTGGAAAAGTCATATTACTGTTCAAATTGGATGATCGCTCTTGTAGCACTTTCACATTTTTATGCTTGCATGCAACTTTTAGTTATTTGAAGAATGCGCAATGTAACATTTAAATGAATTATACCCTCAAAAACATTAAATGAATTAACAATTTTGACTTCTTCCAGTGCTTCTAATGCTTTGACGGGAATGTTAGATGGTTTCTCCCAATCTGGATCTTCAACTACACAACAAAGAAAAAAAATAGGTAACCAAAGATTTTGCTAGTTAGGTTTATGACCTTGAATGCAAAATACATGGTATTATAGATGATTTTGGATACTGCAGAAGTTGCTGAACAGAAAAAGAAGAGAATCAAATCTGATACAGATACACGAATTTCTGCTGCATCTATGCGGAACCAACTTGACCAAGCTGCAAACCTGAAAGGAGAGCAGGTTCCAACTTCAGCTGTATTTAGAAATATCAGTTAGTCTTAGTATTTAATGTATTCATGAGTGCATGCTACTTCAACAGCAGAAGCTTCTACCTTCCATGTAAGAAATGACAGGAACATTCCTGTATCTGAATTAGTACTGTAGGATTATCTGCACTTTGTTGAAGGTGCCAATTTTGCAGCTGCACTCCCTCAAAATATCCAGAATGGTAAACATGCCATCAGGTGTTTGAATCTGGATATTTGTAGAATGGTCTCCACATTTTCCTACTTGGAATGCACAATCATAGTATAATTAGGATGTTATTATGTGGTATTTATCATTTGCTTAGCTGTGGATATAGGATATCCATTAATTCTTTTAACCTGCTCAATTGTGGATGCTTACCTTTTTCTTTTCACTGAAGCTATCACTTTGATTCCATTTCAAATGGAACATCTTTTTATAGTTCTTGATTACCTCATGATTGTTTTCTTTTTCTTTTGATCTTGGACTTCATAAATGCTTTTAGGTTCTCTGTTATTTTTCCAATGTTGCTTTTACGGTTTTGAAAATGCCCGTGGTCATATTTTTGACATTTTTTCTTTCTTCAAGCAAACTTTGGTCAAACCATTTTCGACTAGTTTCTTTCTACAACAAGTGGAGCATGTCTGGGTTGTAATGGGTTCTTGTCCCCTCTTCTCTTCTTAATGCATTGATGCGGAGCTCTCCTGCGTGTTCGTGAAAAAATAACACCATATTTTTCAACATTTTTCTTTCTTTGAGCAACATCATTTTTTTCTTTAATTTGATTTCTTTATCACTGGATTTGCCAGATTCTATTGTAGTATTGTCATTCAAAATGACTTCCTTGTGGCTGACAGTTATCGAACCATATGTGATTCTCGTGTTCCATATGTTAGCTACTTCTTTTATGAACAATAAACTGTAAAAAAGCACCCTACATTAAATTGTTTACCCTACATGTTGTCAAACTAAGTAGTCATTAATGGACTTCTGGAAAAAATACTACACTATTTATAACTGTTAAAAGTTAAAAGCTAGATAGCTGCAAGTCCTTCTTAATTACGAGCACAAACATTTACAAAGGACTTAAAGACTAGGTTGATCCCCAAAGAAAATAGCCCATTTCACTTGTAAGCTGAATCCGTGGAATTGGTAAGTACTAAATCAAATGGAGCCTGGCATAAAGGTCTGTAGTGGTTAAGCTGACTATTGATATGATATTATACTGTTGTGTACGCCTCTCATAGAACTGAGCCTACATATACACAAGCAGTCAGACACCTCACTCTTGTAAGCCATAAACACTGTACTTTTAAGTACGATTGTACTAGTTAGGGAACTAAGTCTTCCAGTCTGTAACTATTTTTTGTTGGCACACAATTTGCTCTTTATTCCTATGTTGTAAGCATCTTTGCTTAGTTATTTTGTATTTCCATTCATGCTCTGTCATTTCAGGTTGCAGCTAGAGTAAAGTCAGATGATGAAAAAGACGAGTGGTTTGTGGTGAAAGTCATGCATTTTGACAAAGAAACAAAAGAGTATGTATCCAATTTGTTCTCTTCTATCTATAGTGCATACCTGTTTTATTGATGTGAATGTTCAGTGTGGAAATAATAGAAGTTGTATTGAATCGACGTAGTGCTAATAGCAAATTTTGCCTTAACTGATTTATTACTTGATGAAAAGATGAAAAGTCGACCACACGGATCACTCCCTCACGAAGATCCTATAACCCCATCGCCCACGAAGGGGCCACCCTCTCTCTAAATCTCTCGTATGGGAGAGCTCAAGCCAGAGGCATATGTCATGCTGTTATGGGCAAACTCGGTTAGGGCAGATTGCCCTAGGCTAGCAGCTGCGGCGCAACTGCAAAGGAGGTGGCTAGGGTTTCTAGGCACATGGCGGCTGCGTTGTGGAGGCGAGAGAGGCGCGGCGCAGAGCAGCAGCTGCTGCTGCATGGGAGAGAGAGAGAGAGAGAGAGAGAGAGAGAGAGGGGGGGAAATATTAGGGTTTGACCCTTTACTCTTGCTTGTCCTTTATTGATAGACTACCTCTCTTTATATAGAGAGGGTACAACTTGACCCCTAAGTAATCTATTTCAATATGGAAAGTTCTAGACCTAATCTTATCTAACTTGATGGCAAGAATTCTATTGTGGACCCGCTGCTACAGTAGTCACGGTTTGGCCCATAACACACGCAGAGCATCCAATGTCAAGTGACGGGGCCCACCCTGGCATGTACAATCACACATGTCCATGACGTGAAGACAGGTCCAGGCAGGGCCCATGACGTGCCCAAGGCAGGACGGCGTGTGGAGCTGGGTGCCCAAATCGGCCATTGCGCTCTGTCCTCGTGCGGTATTAAAAACAAAGCTATTAGACCAGCGTGGGGGGTTCTCCTCCCTGATATTTTTCTCCGCAGACAACTATTCTTCCTCCTCCAGCTCTCTCCCACGGGGCTGAGATCTCTCTCCATGTACTGAGAAATGCGAATATGAAATACAAGAAAAGCAGGACGTAAGGCTATTAGCCTCCGGGCGGCCTGAACCTGGGTAAAAAACCTCTGTTTGCTTGTTCTGCCTTTTATTCGCTTTTATTTGATTCTTCCTTAGATGAACAATAGCGTGTTCTGCTCCTGGCCGAACTCTCAAAGGCGGGTCTATGCAGACCCCATATGTTTGTTTTTCATACAACGACACCGCCGGCCGCTGGAGGCGGAGGAGGTTGTGAGCGTCATAGATTAGGGTTCCTGGGTTACCGGGGGCTTCATCTCTGGCGGCCTTCGGCCATAGAAGGGGATTGAGGGGCGGCGGCCGAGACTTGGTGGTGGGCGACAGTGGCGCAGCCGTAGCCGTGGGCGGAACGAGGGCTGCGGGCGTTTAGTTTCTTTCTAAGTTATCTCTTTTTGAAACATCCATCTTGATGTTTCAAAAAGGGAAGGAATAAACTCTGTGTGTGTGTGGGGTGGGGGTGGTGGTGGGCGCCACTAAGTAGGCTGACCAAGACCTCCACCCAGACCGAGCTCCTGGAGCCTTTTAGCACCAGCCAAACACCAAAGATGGTGCTCATTTCTCGCGCATTGTTGTATCTCAACAATATTTGGAGTAGCATCTCAAATACGAAGGCATTACGATGTTTCCATAAATTGCATGCTCCAAGCATTATCAAGGAATTCAATTCCTTCCTTAGTGGTTTAGGGACTCGGTTGGATGCCTCTCGCCACCAGTCCGCAAAATACAACTCATCATGCACTGGAACAATTTGCTGTAATCCAAGAGGGACAAGTAAGTGACACCAAAACTGACGTGCAAACGTGCATGTGGTAAGAATGCGTTGAATATTTTCCTCTTGATCACATAGCAAGCATTTCTCTGGATGTGAAAGGCCTCTTTTGGTCAGTCGGTCTGCCGTCCAGCAGCGATTCTGAATTGCCAACCATGCAAACTTTTTGCATTTTTCTGGAGCCCATGTTTTCCACACCAATTTCCATGTTCAAACTGGATTGAACCAAGGAAGGAAGCTAAACCTACAAACCAAAGAGCCTCAACACCATAAATAGAATAATAACTTATAGAACTAAAAATCGCATTTTACATTAGTACAGATGTGGTAATACCAAGCTGCTATTTTCTTTAGATGCAGTAGTATTTTTTTTTTGTATCCGTGTGGCAGTGTGTGTGGGGGGGAGGCAGGTGTGTGCTTATGCTTTTCTAATTAAAAACAAGTTTGCAAGATAAAACTACTCATCCACAAATGCATTGACTCCTTTAGCGTCTGTTTCGCCCTTAGGATAATGCAGGTGAAAATAGTAGAGTTCTCAAGCGTGTTGTGAACATGTGCTTAGAGTTTGGATATGATGCTTTTTCACTCCTTCAATTCACAATGTAACTCAGGTGGCCTTTGGATGCGTGTACAAGCTGGCGGCTTGTTCGAGTGAGCCTGGCCCACCATGGGTTGGCTGAACACATGCCTGAGCTATTTTTTTGTTGCTTGTATCTAGGCAGCTTAGCTGTGAACGGATGATGTTTGGTTTGTTGTGCAAATACTCATTGCATGGGATAAAAATAGAAAAAAAATATTTTAATGATTATTTTGAGTATTTATGTTGTAATAGCTTTTAGGCTTGATTTTTGACTGTTTACCCTTCCTGGTCCTCTTTCTGCTTGGCATTTGTATCTGTTGTTTAACCCTATCATTCCCTTTTTTTGATTTATTGTTCTTTTCTCCGTCCTTTTTCCCTTTCTACCTCTTTGCCTATGTTTAGGTTTCAAGTTGAACCTTGGGGTTTCATCTCTAGCCTACCCCAACTTTCTTGGGATTAAAAGGCTGGTTCGTGTTGTTGTTGTTGTTGTAACTTTTAGGGAGTTCCTATTGAAATCTAATCAACTTTATGTTGGCCCTAAAATGAATCAAAGGTTGTTCAGGTGTTAGCTGAACTTGCGGCTGATGGGAACTTCCTTTCATTCATTCTCTAGGGTGCACATGTACTCATTATAGAGTACAAGGGTAGGTTCTAGAACAGCCTACACGTTGCTTCTGCTGGACAACAGTCAAATATGTACTATTACTTGTTGCTGAAGTAAGTGGGAAGATTCTAGATACTACTACTAGCTACTACAAGTTACTACTATCTCCTGCCCACTTCTACACTCTTCTGCAAGCTTCTATAAGTGGCAGGACAAAACAATACAAGGATTATATCTCACACTTTGAAGTACCCTAGTGATGCTTACTAAGTGCTAATCACATCATAAAAACATTATCAGCAACCAATATGTTGCGCTGGGCGAGCCTGGCTCACCAGAAACGGCCTGCTTCAGAGTTTTCGTGTGGCCAGGCTGAGCAGCACTATTTGCATGAGTTGAGCCAGGCTCTAGAGAAAATTCAGGCAACCAATCATTCACACTTGTATCCAGTGAGCCAGGCTTGAGGCTCATTCAGCCATCCAAACACGCCCAATATGCATGATCAAGGCGATAATCTGACAAACAGCTAATGGCATCTAGCTATCTGTGCCGCTATCAAATGGCATCATTAACTAATATATAACTGCTCATTCTCTTTTTATGTTTTTGCCCACTTACTGTATTCTTAGTTTACATTCACGTCTTTGAAAATAGAAAAAAGAAAACCCGACCTTCTATCACTGCAACTCTAACAATCAGGTAGAGGGGTGGTCAAGAGGTCGTCTGCTACAGTCACATTATGCCTCGTCATTCTATATTAGTTTAGGAAGAATTAACACAATCATTGTTTTATGGATTTGCAGGTATGAAGTATTAGACGAGGAGCCAGGTGATGATGAAGAAAGTACCCAAAAGTACGAGAGGTTTAAGTTTCTAACTATATATTTCATTTTTCTTTGTATCTTATTTGTATTGGATCTCTTAGGTTTCATCTCTAGCCTGCCCCAACTTATTTGGGACTAAAAGGCTTGGTTGTTGTTGTTGCTATTCTTCAAAATTACCTACTTTATTTGCATGAACTCCGTAACTCAACATAGGTTGAACTTTAGCATCACAGTGCCATTGAAACAAAATGGAGGGTGCAAAAGGTTCTAGTAAATGCGTCGCCATGACACTTTTTCTTGTGTCACTACACAACACAAACATTGAGTTTATAGGATGTAGGTTGGGATGTCAGTTATCTGTTGTAGTTATTGATTTATCTGTTCTAAGATTTGTGTTCCCCATACCGTCATATACTTTCACAGAAAACCAGTGGTTGTGGGTTTTCTTTTTTTTTTTTTTTTTTTTTTTTTTTTTTTTTTTTTGGGAGCTAGTGGTTGTGTGACTGATGTGCCCTTTGCTTAATTGGTTAATAAATGTAACAGTGTGAAATAGTCACGTGGCATAACTAGGCCGTGGATTAATACCTTAGTATCTTCAGAGTGATCTTACTGACACAAATTCTTATATTGAGAATACAAATTATGTGCTCCCTTACATCTGTAAATAATTTTTTTAGCTGATGAGACTGATATGGCTGAGATTTTGAGTACAATTAGATGCTAACTGGCCCTCCTGAGGGAGATCCTGAAGCATTTCATTAGTTATGCTTGTCTTCAGTAATCAATCTAGCCGGTCTTATATAGCCATCAGCTACAAGTTTATGTTGACTCTGAACAACTGAAGATAAGAAACTGTTAAGCTAATCCAACTTACAAGCAAATCTCACAAACTAAACTGCCAATCTAGCAAAAACTTAGACCCTTATCTTTTCAACCTGATTCCACTAATCCTAGTTTGTGGGCACCACGGAACTTCTGCTGCTGGCTGTCCGCCTGGCCATGGCTGTTGCACCTCTTAGGTCCAAGGCCCATAACAAGGCAGGACTCTGTTAATTTCCAATTTACTGATATCATTCTTGTGTCATAGGGTGGATGGATAGTCTAAAATATTATATTCTAATTTTACAATGGCTTTGATTTTATACATTTCCATACATTTGTTTTGTTTATGAAATTCAGTGCGCTGATTGACCCTATTTGTAGTGTTTGACTCATAAACTGATCATGCCTTTCTACGCATTTTAGGAAGTACAAGTTGCCTATGAATTACATTATTCCATTTCCAAAGAAGGGGGATCCCTCTAGTGCTCCAGATTTTGGGCAGGGTCGACAAGTCTTAGCAGTTTATCCTGGCACAACAGCATTATATAGAGCTACCGTAGCTTCTCATCGTAAGGTAACATCATATACCCTCTTAGAATTCATGATAATGGTACAAGTTTCCCTGTGTTTATACACTTAAAGTTTTGGCATGTGGACATGTCTATATCGTTAGATTTATCTAAAACTGAATGATGTGCTGTCTGCCAGATTGTTCTGCGAAGTAGATACTGCATTGACAAAGTAATTTTAACTGATGTGGCGTTGGGACTTGGGTGTTTGAAGTGCACACTTTGAACTTGAAATAAGATTGGGCTTTGTAATGAATCAATAATGTAATAAGCTGAAAATGCACAGTTAATATATGGAAAAAGATCACTTTACTCACTCGTACTGTTGCACAAGTCTAGATAACGAACTATCCTTTGGTTTGTTTAATTCCCACTTTTTCTAAACCTAACTCATTTTATACCTTTGATCCTTATTCTAATCCCACTTTGATGACATGTAGAGTGATTAGACCGGGATTGCCACATGCTGTCCCACGTGGCAAATGAATTGCGGCTTGCTTAACCCACAATCAGGGCTCACTAAACTAATCAAAACCGGACCAATTTAAAAAAAAAAACAACTGTCTGGCTTGATTTTTTTTTAAACATTTTGTCAAATTTATAATTTGAAGAAATCAACAAAATTATAGACTAATATTACATTTTCAACATTTTGGGCGTAAAAAGATGTTCAAATAACCGGTCCGGTCCGGTTTTCAATTAAAATGTTTTGTCAAATTTACAATTTGAAATAAAAAACAAAAATATAGACTAACATTGTATTTTAAATGAAAATTTTTTGGTGTAAAAAGATGTTCAAATGTTCAAACAAGGTTCGGTTTTTTATTTAATTTTTTTAATTTAAAAATTAAAAACTCAACAAAAATATAGACCAATACTACATTTAAAATGAAAACTTTTGGTGTAAAATGATGTTCAAATGAAAATTTAAGTGGGACACAATTCATTTGCCACGTGGGACAGCACATGTGGCATGTTGAGGTGGCAATCTCGGTCTAATCCTTATGCACGTCATTAAGGTAGGATTAGAATATGGACCAAAGGTGTAAAGTGAGCTGGGTTAAGAAAAAGTGGGGATAAAATAAACCAAAGGATGGTACGTTGGGTTATCTAGACTTGTCCGACAGTACAAGGGAGGAAAGTGAACTTTTTCCTAAATATATTATAGATAGTGTTGATGGACCAAGGCATTACCAGGCATTTAAAACAACCGTTGTGAAAACATCATTATACTTTACAAGTTGTGTTCTGTGAACAATTGACAAAAATACTTGCTGGACATTCACTAGTTCTATTGAATCCATCTGTTTTTTTAGAGGCAGAAAGAGGCTATTGGAAACCGTGTATGCACCCATCCCAGTATCCCACCCATATTTAATGATTTCATCTGTGATATTATCAAAATTTTAATGTAATGTAGTAAATTTATAGTTTTGGCATCCCCTAATCCTGCTTCTTCCAATTTGGTACTCCATATGGAATTTGTTGCTCCAGTTATAATATCTTTGCTTTTACACTGGCTTGCATATTCATTAACACTCATCTTTCTGTCTGTCATGTTTACTAAAAATGGTGGTTCAAAAAAAAAAAAATCCAGAGGAAGTCTGACGAGTAAGTAATCTATGCTTTTACAACCTTATATTGCACTATGTTATTATATCTTTTATAATTTTTTCAATCCTGGATGGATTTTTGGTTTTATGGTTGTACGTTGAGAAAACTGAAATCATGGTCAAGTATGGAGTAACACCAGTGAATCAATTTTGATCAAAGTTTCCATTTGTATATAATTATAAGTTACCAAGTTTGCCTTGATATTTCAATTTGGTTTGTGCTTGTAGTTCCACTTTCATTTTCATAGATTGACTAGCCTATTAAGGTAAGAAGAAACTAATGCGAGTCCAAGGACTTGAGATTCCAGACGTAGGATTGGCCCATTTAATTTTTCTGCTGTTTGAACATCTCATTTCTTTAACAATTGCTTGTTATATTGAAATTGTTGAATACTCTTATTCTGCTAAATTGAGTTTTTTCCAACAATTTGAAATTTGGCAGTTATATACTCGAGTTTGATGATGACGAGGAGGATGGGTCTCTACCGCAAAGAGCAGTGCCATTCTATAGAGTGGTTGCCCTCCCGGAGGGCCACAGGCAGTGAAGATATGGAACAGAGGAGTGTAATAGGTGATCACACCTCCATTATTGCCCATCCATTAACAGTCATTAATGCATGGGCAATACTGCCCAGTGACTGTTGCAATCTTAGCCGAGCCACGCCAAGCAGTGCAGACTATATAGCGCCTGACGTGGCAAATGCAACTAAATTGTGTGATAACTGCAAACAAGTTATGTGGGGTGACGGTTGTGGTCATTTTTCCTAGGATTCGGTCGTCTGAAAGCTACGGACGCTTTCAGTCAATGTTTTTTTTTTTTTTTTTACATTGACTTAGTTTGTTATTTGTAATAGTAATTGTTTTTGTAGGATACGTACTCGACAACTATAAAAATTTCTGTTCATGTATTAGCTGTAGAGAAACTTATTTTTTAACTGTTGGATCTAGATCTAATGATTTAGAACGATGAGTGAAAGGATCCTCAATTTTTAAGCGTCTGATAATTAAAAACTCACTTGTGATAACTGCATCATTGTTGTGTGGCTTGCAGACTCGCCATCATTTCCTTGGGCTGTTCAGTTCTTTTGTTCTATAAATATGAATGATGGTTTTGATGCTGCTTTCAAAACAAAACACTAGCTCCGTTCTAGTTAGGAGTTAGGATAACAACTTTATCTCATTTTTCAACTACAATTTTTATATCAATGTCAAAAAACTTAAAAAGGATATAGAGTAATTGAAAAGCAGAATTGTTGTCTAAATGTTCATACCAATATCATGAAGATGATACAAACTTACAAATGACGAGGATAACGTGGTTCGGAGTGTCAGAAATGAAAAGGAATTGCACCTCCAAAACTGGACGGTTCGACCTCGCAAAAAGCTAAGGCTCTGTTTGGATCCGTTTTTCTGGAACTTCGCTTATTTGAAAAGTCGTATAATCGATTATATGACTTTTTAGATAAGCGAGAGTCCGAATAAGCAGGACGTTTGGATATGCTTAAAAGCGGCTTATGGGCCAAATTAAGCAGGACGTTTGGATAGGCTTATTTGGTTTCGCTTATTAACTCGATTGTAATACCTCATTTTATTTACGAATTGAAGACGAATACAACGATCCCAATAATATTCGAGTTTGATAAATAAAAATAATCTTATAATAGTAATGAAGAACATAGTTAACTCAAATATCCTAACTTTATAATCTAATACAATAGTGATTAGAATACAAATAGTTTATGAAACCATTGCGGTAGCAATAGCTTCTCGTAGAACTGTGGCTGGCAGGCTTGGTTGCGGCCTGAGAGGCACCGATGTCCTTCTGTTGGTCTCCTTTCCACCTTTGCTGCTTTCCCTCCTCTCCAAAGCATTGTAGCTGTGTGGGACATCCAATGCAGAACAAAGAAAATGTAAGTATGACAACATATCCATAACAGAATACAGAATGCTTTCAATTGGTAGGATTAAGAAAACCTACAGGCTACAAATGCAAGGGACCAGATGAGTGATTACCTGCTCATGAAGCCACCATTGACAGAATCACAGTACTTTTTCATCCATTGCATGAACTCCAAATTGTCAAGGGGTCTCTTCTTTATGAGTTTGTTCACTTCAATGTGCTGTGGCAATTCGCAAATGAAACAACAAAATAAGTTCTAGCACTACCATTCGCTTTAAAGTAGCAACTAGTATAGGTTATAACCTCAAAAGAAAAATTACAGCGAACTAAGAAAATACTAATTCAGGATACATGACATGACAGGATTAGACTTGGCGGTGTCTTCCTGTCATATCCAAGTCTAATGCTACATCATAATCCAGGCATGGGATTCAAAACATGCTTAAAAGAATGATGAAAGAAAGCTAGTATTCCTGTACTGATATAAACAGGAAATCCATCAAAATGGACATAAAACATAGAGCATCAAGCAAACCATGTAAGGTCATTTCAGTTCAGTATTCCTAATTGATGAATCCCATCCTCATTGTTTTGACAGGATAATGCTCGCTGCAAAAACAAAGACAACACGGGCAGAGTGAGGAGTCTCACCCTGGTAATCTTGAGTTTGTTGAAAACGTCCTGCAGAACTTTGTAGTTCTGTATCATATCGTACTCCGTCTTGGCGTCGAAATTAACCTTGTGCATGGGCACGGCCCCTGGGTGCGCCGCGTCCATCAGCTGGCACGCCACAGCGCCCGACGCCGACGTCGGGGGGAGGGGGGCGGTTGGTGCTCCGGTGGCGGGACGACGTCCCCGGGGGGGGGGGGGGGGGGGGCGCTCCGGTGTGTCGCAACCCCGTCCGATAAAATCGTACGGTTGCTCATCCAGGATCATTCGGGGGGGCCGCTTGCCGAAACAAGTGACTTTGCAGTACAATAATTATCAAGGACTCGCATAAATGACTTGAAGATACATTAATTCAGGTTATATTACAACTGATTTCAGAAGTTTAGAAAGTGCGGAAACGTAGTTTTGATAACAAACACGTGGCTTTCAGCGGAAGCAAAAATCTAACACTCGACGCCTCGATCAAACACCCCAGCCCGATGGTGTTTAATCTCCACGGGAGGGAGAAGCGGGGACCCACTCGAAGGTCCACTCCGAGGGCATCTCCTCTTCCCAACCACCCTAGCTACAGTCAGCACTATTACCTGCAAAACAGCAAATCAACAAACCGTGAGCGACTGACGCTCAGCAAGACTTACCCGTCAATAGGCCTTCTAAGGCCGACTCCTAAAATGCTGGAATATTGGTGGCAGCTGGTAGGTATTTGCAAACGACAGCACTACTAATGGTTTTTCAGTATTTTAGCCAAGTTATCAAATAGCTAATGAAATTTTTACTAAGTGAGGCATCAACTAAGCAAACAAGTGCAATACATCAGTTCTGAAATTTATTCTCAAATCTCCAATCACAATTCCTGCTATCACATTTTTATAGTGTCGCCACGGCAGAAAGGAGCAAGTGGTACTCAATACCGCGAGGGACGGCAATTATAATTGATTTTACATCCTGCAGGAGAAACCCGAATAACACGACACGTGCGCACTCCACGAGTCGCACGTGGCCACCTTTCACTGCATCGCGACAGTGTCGGCCCGACTGCCATCTCTCCAAGGACATGGTCCTCCAGGCAACGCCCTGCGTCCCTGTACGGCCCCAAGCCTTTCCCACTAACACATACCCAAGAAACAAAAATGCGAAATCATCCACCATACTGGTCCGTTCACCCGGAAAAAGAGATGGCTGGTCGTCCAATCACTGCGCAATGAGCTACGTCGGTTTCCTGGGTCCCATATAC
The DNA here is from genome assembly GCA_001182835.1 of Oropetium thomaeum. NCBI lineage: Eukaryota > Viridiplantae > Streptophyta > Magnoliopsida > Poales > Poaceae > Oropetium > Oropetium thomaeum. The sequence goes on along the minus strand of LFJQ01000065.1, from coordinate 780,774 downwards.
CAGTATGTATTCGGTACACAACTCAAACTTGACCAATGCAACCGCACCCGACACTGTGCTCAATTTTTATTCACACAATGTTGGGTCCTGACTTCCTCAACTACTCCTATAAATAATCCCCTGAGTAGTCTCCATACCACTCAATTCCCTTCGTTGCCCTATTAGTAAGCATAGTACTAACGTACTGGCTCTAACAGGACAACCCGTAGGAGATCCTACAAGTCATGCAACTAAGTTTCCACACAAGCCTCGAAACTTAATGCACAACAAAACCTACATACACAGTGAGAAAGCAAAACTTTAAACATAGGTATGCACCGGGGCTTGCCTCGGTTCGGGGAGAAGTTAGCACAGTCGGCGGCGGGGTCGGCAGCGGGGAAGTCCTCCTCAGCCTCAGTGGCCGTCTGCAGCTCGGTTCCTATATGAAGATGCAAGGAAATCTTGTATTAACAGATGAGTGAAGTTGCATGAATTCCTCTCTAACAACCATTAGTGTGTTGCCTCGGTAGACGGGACTAGCTAGACTGGTCGGACGGCAAGGATTACCAGAGGACTGACGGAGAAGAACGAACGACAACAGAGACCGGTCGCCGGAAAAGAGACGTTGACGCGCCGATACTTCTGCAATAACGCGGAAGAATGGGGCGACGGTTAGAGACGATAGCGACGGACGATGGAACCGTCGGCAGGGCAAGGCTTACCGAGCGCACCTGAGCACGAGAGAAGCTTGCTCTGCTTCGGGCCCTGCGGAGCTCTTCGGCGGTAAAGGCGGAAAGGAGTGGAGACGAGAGCAGAGAGACGAGCGCGCAGAAGAGCAAAGGAGCTCGCCGAGTGAAGTGTTTCGTCTCAGGAAAAATATCAGCCCCCGTTCCTTTTGTCTCTCCAGGACGACGCAAGTTGGCGTGGCGGCAGCGTACTGCAGCGCATGGGCGCCGGGCGTGCGCGTCCCATCACGAAGACTTTCGGCGCGGTGGCAGCACTGCTGTGTACGGCCAGGCGCTTTTACGGTTGGGGAGATGGCCGGCAGCATTAATGGCGTGGCCGCTTCGAGCTCGGTCCGACGAGTCTGTCCGACCTCGGGGTCGAGCGAGGCGGAGCGAGAGCGGCTTGTCCGACCTCGGGGTCGAGCGAGGCGGAGCGAAAAACGGCATGTCCGACCTCGGGGTCGAGCGAAGCAGAGAGTGATGACGACGGGTCAGGCGAGACGGAAAATAATGTCCGACCGCTGGGGGTCGGAGTCGGGCGAATCGCGAAAATCATCCGACCTCTGGGTCGGAGGTCGGGCGAAACGGGAAAATCATCCGACCTCGGGGTCGGAGGTCGGGCGAAACGGGAAAATCATCCGACCTCGGGGTCGGAGGTCGGGCGAAACGGGCTCACAAAGCCGGGGTCGGGAAGACATGGAAACGAACAGAGGAGACCGGACGGCACTCGTTCCTGCTCGGAGCGGAGCAAGGCCGGCGGTACACGGGCGAAAGCAATGAGAAGCGGAAAGACAGTAAAGATTGGATTTCAAATTAAATTTTGAATTTAAGTTCTGTTGATTAGATCCTATGATATCATTACTTAGGGTTTTAAGATTTTTATTGAACACAATTAAGTCTTTATTGACAAAAGATTTAGCGAGAATTTAGTTCGGGATGTTACACGGTAGCGGGGCGTCGTCCGCGGGGGGGGGGGGGGGGGGGTCCGGCGGCGGGGCGTCGTCGGGGGGGGGGGGGGGGGTCCCGGGGGGGGGGGGGGGCGGAGGGGCCCTCCGGCGGCGGGGCGTCGTCCCCCGGGGGGGAGCCGCTCGGGCCGGGCCGTCGCCGGGGGGGAGGTGGTTGGTGTGGTGGTGGTTTGCTGCGCTCGGGGCGGGGCGTCGTCGGGGGCGCTCGGCTGCGGGGCGGCGTCGGGGGGAGGGGGGGTCGCGCGGGGCGGGTTCGTCGGGGTGGGGCGGCCGCGCGGATATGTGGCCGAAACGCGAGCCTCGCAAGCGAAACGCGTCCGTCGGCCCGCGGAAGAGAAACGCAGCCTTTGTGCTGCGCGTGGCGTTCGCGGGCCGCACGCGGTCCGCCGCCGCCGCTTTTAAGCGGTGCGTTTGGGCTCTGATTGTTGCATTTTTCGGCCCGTAAGCCGCTTAAAAGCGGAAACAAACAGGCCCTAAGTAACCCCCTTACTATCCTTTGGTTCATTTAATCCTTATTTTTTTAATCTCAGCCCACTTTACACCTATAGTTCGTATTTTAATTGCACTTTACACCTATACTTCAACAGTAAATCAGCTGCTATGTCCTCATGCGTGGGTTCAAAGTGTGCACCCAGACTCACTAGAGCTTACAGATTTATCCTCTTTCCGATATTCTGCATGGTGTTTGGACCCTACTGCCATGCCAAGCTTCAAAGATCTCTGGGTCGTAGAACCACCGAATGTTGCTGTAGAAGGCTTGCCAGGAAAAAGCGTTCTGTCATATCCTATTGGCATCCGTTTCTCTATTGTTCTCGGACCTGAAGGTGCTGCTCCGAGTACGCCGTTTTCGTCGGGTGCTAGCGGGGAAGACGATGCTCGTGCAAGGCGTCGCCGTCGGCTCCGTTCCCCTTCTGCACCACCCAGCTATGGTCGTACACATGAAAGTCATAGCGAGGTGGGGCGTCGGCCAGCTAGGGAGCAGCTGCGGCCCTCTGTTCGAGACGACGGCCACGGGGCAAGGCCCTCTTCGGCTCAAGGGCCGACTCTTAATGAAGACCATGCCAGTCTTGATGATATACGTGATGTTCAAGGAAACAGAGAGCTGCCTGCTAAACTCCCCTTGGAGGATTCAAATTCTGTGTCTACCCCCGAGAGCAAAACGGCTGCTTTAAATGAAGGATTAATAGGTGCTTCGATAGTCCAAACAGTGGCACCTTCAATGGTGTCTCCTGTGCTTGAGCGTTTTGAAGTTTTGGATGACCCGGTTCTCCAAGCGACAGAGTGTTCCCAGCTTGTAAATGAGATCCGAAGCACACCCTACTGTTTGATTCCACCTGGGCCAGAACATGGGCCTGTTCTGGTTGAGACCGAGGGATTGGCCGAAGCTACAGCCTCCGCAGCTGTGGATCCGTCCCCGGCGGCTGATGCATTACAAGTCAATGTATGCTCGGAGGCTCCAATCTCAGCGGCTGCTGTGGATGTTGAAGCTTCGGCTCCATCCATGGTGGATGTCACGTCTAGGATGGCGCCTCCATGGCAAGCTGGGAACGTGGTAGCCTTGGCTCCGTTCCCGGCGATTGAAGTGGTGGCGGATATCGTGCCTACGACAGAGGCTCATCTACCAAGTGAGGAGTCGGAGGTCCCTGCTGGTGTCTCTGCCCTCACACCTTCTGGTGTCTCTGCCCGTGAGGCCTTCATCAACAAAATTACTCGCCAAGTGGCAAACCTCATAAAAGCCCCAACTCCGGTGTCTAATATACGGCAAACAGTGCCACTGGGGCAAACTCCACGGCGGAGTCGACGCCTTGCGGGAGCCGGTGTTGAATTTCAGATGGGAGAGCTGGAACAAAGATCGAAGAAAAAGGCCATGAGAACCTTGGAGATTATAGGAGAACAAGATGGTATTGATGAACAAACACAAGATGAGTACGCAAGGCTGTTTATGCAGCCTCTGTCAGATACACATGTGCAGGCATTGGCAGCACTATTTAATTGGTCTATTCCTGATTTGGGCCATGACAGTAGGGGCAATGATGTAGTGTAATTTTGGGCCTTGTTACTGGTCGATCTTAACATTTGTTTTAATGGATCCTATGAAAATTTTTGTGTGGAATGTGCGTGGTCTTAATTCTGCTGCTCGCCAAGATTCTGTCCGCACTATGTTGGAGGCAATTCGTACTGATATTGTGTGTATTCAGGAAACGAAAATGGCAGCTATCTCCCAGCGGGTTCTGCTTTCAGCTCTTGGGTCGGATTTCACCGAGTTTATTGAACTCCCTGCGTCTGGGGCTAGTGGCGGAATTCTGGTTGTGTGGCGCCGTCATATTGGAGTTACTGGCAATAGAAGGGTCGATGCTCACAGCGTGTCTGTCGAGTTCAGCTCAGATAATAGGCCATCATGGTGGCTTACATGTGTCTATGGGCCCCAAGGTACACAAGAAAAAAATCAGTTCTTGCAAGAGCTCCGGGATATTAGAGGTGCCTGCTCTGGTCCATGGCTTGTAGCTGGAGATTTCAATCTGATTTTGAAAGCTGAAGACAAAAATAATGCCAACTACAATAGGGCTATGGTGGGGCGTTTCAGGCGACTCGTTGATGACCTTGCTCTCAAGGAAATTCCTCTCAGTGGAAGGAAGTTCACTTGGTCAAATCAACAACATTCTCCAACATTGGTAAAATTGGATAGAGTGCTCTGCACTGTCGACTTAGAGGATATGTTTCCTAATTGTCTCCTTCAAAGTATGGTCACAGATGACTCTGATCATTGTCCTCTTATACTCGGTCTGCATGATAACAACGCAGGTAGGAGTTGTTTTCATTTTGAGTCGTTCTGGCCGAAACTAGAGGGGTTCCAGGATACGGTGGCCTATGCATGGAATTCTATCTCAGCTGCCTCATGCCCATTCTCTACTCTGGATAGTAAATTCAAGGCGGTCGCTAGAAGCTTACAAAGTTGGAGCGACAAGACAGTTGGGCATGTCAACTCTCAACTTGCGCTGGCTCGAGAAATTCTTCATCAACTAGAGATTGCTAATGATAATCGGCCCCTCTCTTTGGATGAATCTTGGTTGAAAAACAACCTCAAGAAGCACAGTCTTGCCCTCTCCTCTCTTCAGCGTACTATTGCTCGTTTACGTTCACGAATTGGGTGGTTGCATGAAGGGAACGCCAACACCAAACTTTTTCATTTACATGCCCGACACCGCAAGAGAAAAAACTTTATTGGCAGGCTGGTTTCAGAGGATCATCAAATATACACTAATCATGATGATAAAGAAAGAATTATTGATAATTTTTATAGCAGCTTATTGGGTACAAGTCTTGACAGGGAGCGTACAATCAATCTTCATGAGTTGGGGAATTCAGTCGCATGACCTTGCTGATTTAGAATTGCCATTTACAGAGGAGGAAGTGTGGTCTACAATCAATCAACTTCCTCTGGATAAAGCTCCAGGACCCGATGGTCTCACTGGGCGACTCTACAAAGCTTGTTGGCCAGTTTTAAAGCAGGACATCATGATTGCAATTTCAGCTGTTTGGAGCAGGAAATTCATGGGTTTTCATTATTTAAACACTGCATTTATTACCCTCCTCCCTAAAAAGGATGACGCTGAACAACCCAAGGACTTCAGGCCAATTAGTTTGGTGCACAGTTTTGCCAAATTGATCACAAAAATGTTGGCAAATCGTTTGGCAACGCGGCTGCAGCAAATGATTTCACCTAATCAAAGTGCATTCATAAAGGGTCGTTTTATCCAAGACAATTACATGCTGGTGCAGCAGACGGCAAGATATCTTCACCAGCAAAAGCAGCCCCGGTTCCTTCTAAAACTTGACATATCAAAAGCTTTTGACAGTGTAGCTTGGCCCTTTCTCATAGAGGTCTTGCAGCAGTTGGGTTTTGGACAAATTTGGAGAGATATAATCAGTGGGCTTCTTTCTTCTTCGTCGACACAGATTTTATTGAATGGAATTCCTGGAGAACGAATATCTCATAGGCGTGGTCTGCGGCAAGGAGACCCCCTATCTCCTATGTTATTTATTTTGGTAATGGACGTTCTAAGTCACATGATTTCTAAAGCTGATGAGGAGGGGCTGCTGCAATCTCTGTCAAGACGAGCTTTACATCGTATCTCCTTATATGCGGATGATGTTGTGTTATTTTTACGTCCGGAAGCTACAGATATTGCTGTCACAATGGACATCCTTCAATTATTTGGAGACTCATCTGCTCTCAAGACCAACTTGCAGAAAAGTAGTGTATTGCCAATCAGGTGTCAAGAGCCTGACCTTCAAATTATGCATCAATTACTTCCTTTTCAGCTCTCTGATTTTCCATGCAAATATTTGGGGCTGCCACTTTCACTTAAGAAGCTTAAGAGAGAACATATCCAGCCTAGCATTGACAAGATTGCTGATCAACTTCCAGGTTGGAAGGCAGATTTGATGACACGTGCTGGTCGGCGAATTCAAGTTCAGTTTGTTCTCACAGCAATGCTTATTTATTTAGTAATGGCTGTGGATTTTCCCCAATGGGCAATCAAAGCAGTGAACAAGATACGTCGAGGTTTCCTTTGGAGAGGTCGCAAGGAGGTGCGGGGCGGTCATTGTCTTATCGCTTGGAGTACAGTTTGTAGGCCACTTGAGCTTGGCGGGCTTGGTATTTCTGACCTGAGGAACATGATTTGGGCACTCAGAATGAGATGGGCATGGTTGCAGAAAACTGAACCACATCGCCCCTGGTCTGCTCTACCTATTCAAATACCGGTTCAAGTACAAGCTTTCCTCTCGGTTGCTATAAGATCAGAAGTGGGTGATGGCTCGAGTACTCTATTCTGGACTGATCGGTGGATTCATGGTAAGTGCATTGCTGATCTTGCTCCTTGCTTGTTCACTACTATTCCAAAGAGACGGGTACAACGACGTACCGTACAGGAAGCCCTCTACAATCATACGTGGGTTTCGGACATACAAGGAATCCTCACAGTGGGTGCCATAGTGGAATATCTCTATTTATGGGATCTCCTCGCCGATATTGAGTTGCAGCCCGGTGAAGATGACACTCATATTTGGCAATTCTCAGCTAGTGGGCAATATTCATCAAAATCAGCTTATGACAATTTATTCGCGGGCGCTACACAGTTTGGTCCATGGGAGAGAATTTGGAAGACATGGGCACCGGCAAAATGTCAATTCTTTCTATGGTTGGCTGCTCACAAAAAATGCTGGACTGCAGATCGTCTTGAGCGACGTGGACTTCCTCATCCTGAGATTTGTCCACTATGTGATCAAGAGGGTGAGACAATTGATCACCTTCTGGTCTCATGTGTCTTTACTAGGCAGTTTTGGTTTATCTTGTTCAGGCAGGTCGGCCTCCAATCCCTCTCCCCACAGCCCACCGATACTTCCTTTGATACTTGGTGGATGAGAGCAAGTGATAGTACTATTGGCCTGATACGGATGGGGCTAAATTCTTTGGTCGTGCTTGGAGCGTGGACGATATGGAAACATCGTAATCGTTGTGTCTTTGATGGGGTGACTCCAAGCCTTAATGAAGTTGTAATATTGGCTGGTGAAGAACGACGGTTATGGTCTATGGCAGGGGCTCGAGGATTATCATTCTTGAGTGCCCATTTACCAGGTGACTAGGGGTGTGTGTTGACGGGTTGTTTTGTAATACAAGGCGCGAATGTAATCCTTTGAATTCGGGGTGGGTGTGTGTTGTGTTGTATTGGGTTCTTACCCCTTTTTCTTCTTAATATAATGAAGCGCAGCTCTCCTGCGGTTTCGAGAAAAAAACAATTACAACTTGATGATATGTAATCCTACAATAAGCATGTCAGCCATAAACATGCTCATTCTTCAAGATCACAGAATACCTGCAAGCAAAACATCAAAAACACAAAGTGAGCAACTAATACTCAGCAAGATTGACCCGTCAACATAGCATGCAAGGTCATTTGTAGGGGCTGTAATTTAATTTGCAAAAACAGCACTAAGAGTTGATCCTATTTTCAAATTTTAGCAAAGTTCCTTAATAAGAATAAAAGTTTGCCACAAAAGCTAATCAAACATGGTTGTAATACAATTAATTAGAGACATCAATATAACAAGTATAACATCATATATTCTACTTCTTAGTCGATGTGGCGCGTCGAACAAGTGGTACTCTTAACTGAGAGGGATGGCGATTATAATGGATATACATCCCGTAGGAGAAACCCAAATACATAACACGTGCACACTGCTATGAATCACACGAGGCCACATTTCGCAACATCATGACAAAGCCGGTCCAAAATCCATCTCTCCCAAGGACATGGTCCTCCATGCGATGCCTCGCATCCATGATGAAGCAAATAAGCCCTTAGTTGATGTTTTTGGTAATTAATGATGCCATATTTGTGGATTAATGTGTCCTTGAGTCTATGGTAGTATAAGATCTACATATCAATGTTTGAGCATGAATTATGAAAATGATGACTCGATGCGAAGCTCAAATATTGGATGGCTTAAGGAAAAGCTATAAAATATAGGTTTTTCTTTTATCGGTCACAAGGTGATTAGAGTGAGATGGTGACCGGATTATAGTTTTACTGCCGTACTATTAAGAGGGGTTGGTTGTCGTTTTCTTGGAAAATCTATAGCTATCATACTGCTCAATATCCTTGTCAAACAACCACAAAAATTCCTTGCAATATTCTTGTGAAAGAAGATTAAGTTTGTTGAAGTTTATGCAGTGAAAAGGCAGTCACTGGCGGTCTGACCGGCAGGAGGGTAGTCTAACTGTGAGCCACTAGAGAGTTTCATGTCTCTGGTGCTCATGGTGGTCTGACCGATAGGAGGGCTGTCTGACCGTGAGCCATCAGAGAGTTTCAGCTCTCTGGTGCTCATGGCGGTCTGACCACAGCACCAGCAGTCTGACCGCCATAGGGGCCGCGGTCTGACCATGAGTCATGTAAAGACTTTATGTTCTCTGAACTCTAACGGTCTGACCGCAGCGCCGCAGTGTGACCGCCAGCACCGTGTTTGAAAACCTTCATCTGCGCATTTATTACAAAAAATAGCCAACATTGTCATCTACCCGGCTTTGACCGCCAGAGGTGCGGTCTGACCGCCAGCGTCGCAAAGAGCCAGTAGCGACTAGTTTTTGAGGTGTTGGCTATAAATACCTCTCCATCCCGTGCAAGCTAATTCTCTTGGTCATTTGGATTGCACACTTGACATATTTGAGCCTTCCTTGCTCACACTTGAGCTTTTGTTGATCCATTGTGAGTGTGAGAGCATCTAGTGTTTAATTTCCACCGATTTGAGCTTAGTGGCACTAGTGATTCTCCAAGTAAGCATCATCGACTTGTTACTCTTGGAGGTTGCTGCCTCCTAGACAGCTTGGTGGTGTGGAACCGTGAGCCCTTCAAGAAGATTGTGAAGGAGGACCGATTTTTCTTGTGAGAGGTTTTGTGCTCACCTCGCCGGAGTGGCAAAAGGCAACTCTAGTGGAATTGAGGTTTGGAGAGGCTCAATGGATTGATTTGTCTTAAGGTCAAGTTGCTCTTTGTGAGCCCTTCTTATTGGAGGAGTGCACACTTGATAGAGAAGCAAATCAAAGGCTTGAGTTCACGTCAATATGGATTAGGGGTGACCGGAAAGTCATCGACACCACGGGTTAATTTTGTGTCTCCTACTTGTCCTTATTTCCTTGTGCTTTACTTTTCTAGCAATTTTCTCTTTGCATATCACCCTAGGATTGTAAACCGCTATCTTGAATCAACCCAGTCTAGATTTATTACTTGAGCTTTTTTTTATTGTTGTGTTTACATAGTAGCGATTGAATTGTTGCATGTACCCTAGGATTGCAAACCTTTACTCTAGTATGAACATAAGATTAGCTTCCTTTTATTGCTCTTGATCTTTTGTTTTAATTTCCGCATTTTTATTTGATTAAGTTGCAATTAAATTTCAAAGCCGCCTATTCACCCTTCCTCTAATCGATATCCTAGATCCTACAAGTGGTATCAGAGCTGGTACTCCCATATTTGTGTGGATATAACCATCCGGGAGTGGTAAGATGGCTAGTTACAATGTTGGGAAGCCTCCGTTCTTTGATGGGTCAAATTATGATTATTGGAAGACCCGTATGACTCTTTATCTCTATGGCTAGTTTGGTTTGGCAAGTGGTGGAAGATAGATTGGTTGTTCTTGATCCGAAAATCCAACCACAAATGAAATTGATCTTACTCTTGCAAATGATCAAGCCATGAATGTTCTCTATGATGCTCTATGCATTAATGAATTCAATCATGTGTGCATACTTGAAACCGCACCACGAGATGTGGACAACACTCATGGAAGCTCAGGAAGGTACTCCACCATAAAAGAAGCAAAGTTATTCATCTTCAAAGGGAAATTTGAAAAATTTGTCATGTTGCCAAATGAAGGGGTTGATGATATGTTCACTAACTGAATAATGTTGTAAATTAACTCATAAGTCTTGGTGTCAAAGTCTCCAATGTGGATTTCTCTCGTAAGTTTCTAAGAGCATTGCCACCAAGGTATGAAACAATTGTGACCGTGCTTCTAAGGTCTGATTTAAAGAACATGAAGCCACGAAAATTCTTGGGGAAATTCTCTCTCATAATATGTTCAAGCAATCTCAAGAAGAACTTCATAATGAAAATATTGAAGAAGTGAAGAAAAGTGTGGCATTCAAGGAAAAAGCTTCAAAGCATAATAGTGATGATGAAAGAGAAGGTAGCACCGGTGAAGAAGTTGTTTTGATGATTAGAAAATTTAAGTTATTTATGAAGAAGAAAGGTGGTTTCAATAGAAGTGGGAGGTCATCAAACAAGAATCCCTTTGCCAGCAAGAAATGCTGTGAATGTGGAGAAATTGTCTCATCTCTACAAATTGCAAGAATAAAGATGAAAAAAAATTCTAGCAAGAACAAGAAGTATGAAGGAAAGAAGAAAGTGATCAAAGCTTGTTATGTTGAGTGGGACTTGGATGCTAATTCCGATTTCGACTCCCATGATGACGACGACGACGAAGACGATGATGCTGATGATGTTCAACCCTTCAAAAGGGGTCTTGCCGGTATTGCTATCAAGGAAGCTCCATCTCGTTTTGACCCGCCGCTTTGTCATATAGTAAAGGGTGAATCAAAGGTATGCGATGATGATGATGTATTTACATATGATGATCTTGTTGATATGGTGAGCAACCTTGATGATTTGTTAGGCCATATGAAAGGCAAATACAAAGAACTCAAGAAAAAAATATTCATTGTTGGAGGAGTCATATGAGGAGCTAAAGACATCTCATGAGAATCTTAGTGAAATTCATGAGAAGCTTAAGGAAGCTCATGACTCTCTCATTGCTAGTAGCAATAAAGTTAAAATTGATGTTGGTGTTTCTTGTGATAATCTTGATTGTGTGCCTTATATTGAAAATGTTTCAAAGTCTAGCATATCTACTTCTTGTGATTTAATTATCATACCTTGTTCTTCTAATATTGATCTTACATGGAGACCTCAAATGCTCGTGATGATGCTTTACTAGTAGAAAATGTTGAGTTGAGAGAAACATTGACTCTCTTGTTCATGCGCTTGCCAAATGTCAGAAGGGTGAAAACTCCTATAATAAGATGTGGGACTGTCAAAGGTTCACTCTCAAGCATGATGGTCTTGGGTACATCCCCAAGAAGAACAAAATTGCTTTTGTTGACAAAAAGACCACTTTCAGGAAAGAATGTGGTTTGTATTGTGTTAAATGCAAAAATATCGGACATCTTGAAAAGGATTGCACTGATATTAAAAATGTTGCTTTTGTCTCTATGGATGCATCATACGTGCTCAAGAACAATTCCATTGTTGTTATTTATGCTAAGTTTGTTGGCAGTAAAAATAATGTGCATGTTTTTAATCATAACATTTTAAGGGATTGCATAAAGAAGAAGGCCATTTGGGTACCTAAAGCCTCGGTGACTAACATCCAAGGACCCAAGCAAATTTAGGTACCTAAAACAAATTAATCATGTTTTGTAGGTGAATTATAAGTTCGGTGGAAGACATTGGTGTTTGATAGCGGTTGCACTCAACATACGACCAACAATGGAAAAATGTTCACTCAATTGATAATGAAACTTTAGATTGTGACAAGATCACTTTTGGAGATAATAGTAAAGCCAGAGTGAAAGGATTGGAAAAAATTACAATATCTAATGATTTATCCATCTCCAATGTGTTACTACTTGAATCACCAAGTTTCAACCTACTCTCGGTGTGTGATCTTGGTCTTATATGCAAATTCTCTCCCACGGATGTTGTCATTACTAGCATCAAAAGTGATGAATTGGTATTCAAAGGATTTAGTTATGGAAATCTTTATCTAGTGGATTTTTCATCAAGTGATATAAGTTTGAGTACATGTTTGTTCACCAAGTCATCAAAAGGGTGGCTTTGGCATAAAAGACATGCTCATGTTGGGATGAATCAACTCAACCATTTGTTGAAGCATGACTTGGTTATTGGTATAAATGATGATGTGGTGTTTGAGAAGAACAAATTATATGTGCATGCCAAGCCGGTAAACAAGTCGCAAATACTCATCCCACTAAAAGTGTCATGTCTACTTCTAGGCCTTTGAAATTATTACACATGGATTTATTTGGTCCTACAACATGTAGAAAGCATTGGTGAAAATAGCTATAGTCTTGTGATCGTGGATGATTATACAAGATATACATGGGTGCTTTTCTTACATGAAAAGACAATTGTATTCAACATTTCTAAAAACTTTGCAAAGAGAGCCAAAAATGAATTTGAGTTCAACATCAATAAAATTAGAAGTGACAATGGCACCAAATTTAAGAATTCCAAGATTGAATACTTTTGTGATGAGAAGGGAGTCAAGCATGAATTATCGGTCAAGTACACTCCAGAACAAAATGGAGTAGTTGAAAGGAAAAAGACATTGATAGATATGGCAAGGTCAATGCTTTCGAAATATAATATTTCGGACAGCTTTTGGGCCGAATCAATCAACACGACTTGTCATGCTTCAAACAGATTATACTGTCATAGATTGTTGAAGAAGACTCCATATGAGCTCCTTATTGCATGAAAGCCAACTATCTCATATTTTCGTGTATTTGGATGCAAATGCTATATCTTGAGAAAAAGGTACAAAATTGTCAAAATTTTAAAGCAAGTGTGATAAAGGATTTTTATTGGGTTATTCATCAAATAGTAAGGCTTATTGTGTCTACAGTCAAAGCACGGGGTTGGTTAAGGAGACAAGTGATGTTGAGTTTGATGAAACTAATGGATCTCAAGATGAACAAGAAAACTTGGATGATGTTGGAAATGAAGGTTTAAGAGTGGCCATGAAAAATATGATATTGGTGAAGTTAAGCCTAAAGATGATGAAGATCAAGAAGAAGATCCATCACCTCTATTTCAAGTTGCTCAACCAAACTCAAGTGATCAAGCTCAAGCTAGTCATCAAGATAAAAATGAAGAATCATATCATCAACCGGAAAATGATTCTACTGCAACCTCAACACAAGATTCTATGATTCATCACAAAATTCATAATTCAAAAAGGTGTTCAAACTAGATCACGTCTCGCTTCATTTTGTGAACACTTCTCTTTTTTCTCAACCGGAAAATGATTCTACTGCAACCTCAACACAAGATTCTATGATTCATCACAAAATTCATAATTCAAAAAGGTGTTCAAACTAGATCACGTCTCGCTTCATTTTGTGAACACTTCTCTTTTTTCTCATGTGGTGAACCAACTCGAGTTGAAGAAGCACTAAGTGATCTGGATTGGGTAAATGCTATGCATGAAGAGTTAAACAATTTTGACCGGAATGAAGTGTGGGAATTGGTTGAGAGGCATAGCAATTATAATGTCATTGGCACAAAATGTGTATTTCACAACAAGTAAGGTGAAAATGGAATTGTTGTAAGAAACAAAGTAAGATTGGTTGCGCAAGGGTATTCTCAAGTTGAAGGATTGGATTTTGATGAGACATTTGCACCGGTTGCAAGAATTGAAGCTATTAGAATTGCCTATGCATCATCACTTTTGGTATTTCTTACGATCACAGATAAAATCCACAAGCGCACGGAGTACCGTCGTAGCACTTCACCCTATAGTATTTCCAAGGTATCGTAATTTTCCACAGGAAACATGTGTGGGTTATATACGTACTAAGTCCAGGGACCAACAACACTAAAAATGGGTAAAGGATAGAGATGATACCTATGAGATAAATTCTAATCTAAGCAAGCAGGTTTATTCTATGCTCGCTTACTTCAGCGTTCAGTTTACTCGTAGGTAATACTCTATCTAGACAACACGTCTACATAGATTATTACTACTTTAACTTTACGTAGGGATCTAGCCCTTAATTAAGTTAAAGCATATACTATGTAGTATTCGACGAACCAACAAGCTAAGAATAAACACTACTTATTAGGCTAAGACAATATACTCATTACGTAAACACAAATACTCACTTTAATAATAGAAGCATCCGTCGAAGTTCAAGTGCAGAGTAGAGTGTTGATAGACCAACACTCCGACCCAACTTAGTGGAGGATCAGACCGAGAGAGTGCCGACGGGCTGACACTTCCCCCAGAGGACCTCCGCCTCGCTCTCTTCCTACTAGAAGAGCCTAAGCCTCTAATGCTAGCAGCACAATGAAGTGTAGAGTGTTGAGTTCATTGAGTGAGTGAGGAGAGGGCCTCTATATATAGGGTGAGGAAACTGTCACGCCTAGTTTTTAAGAATAAAACTAGACTTCCGTTTGTGTGCCCAGGACAAGTTATACACAAACCGTGACGTCATCATGAATCTCAGAATACATCCATATCCAATTTATTACAGCGTTCACAGAGTAACACAGCAAATAGTCCATTACTATAAAAAGGAAACTGAAGGTCTAAATAAACTAAACGAAGCGAGAGTGCCCATTGCACAGGCAATCAACCGGTGGACAACAAGCCTAGTGATCAGTTGCTCCATTTGGGATGAAAACCCATTCTCCTCCTGTAGATATGCAATGATGTGGGGGAAAGCAAGGTTGAGTACTTGTTGTACTCTGCAAGTGTGGGAAAATCTGACATGATTGACTAATACAAGCAGGCTATTAAGCAGTGTGCAACAATTATTGGTGGAGTTTATTAATTAGCATTCTAATTACTAGGTGAAGTGCTCAACCCAATTATAGGTGCAATTTATCCCAATCCATCCCAACCTTCCAAACCATCCAACTATTTAGGTGAGGATTCAGGCCGCTCATAACCGTGAGCACGGCTATCATGTTAGTTGTACACTCTACAGAGGTGGTACCACTTTACCCACAAGTCGTGAATACCGTTGTATGCCGTGTTCATGACGCACATTCACACTTCCTTTGGTGTGTGGCAGGGTTTTGCTATGAGGCCTTTCTAAAGGGTCTTCCAGTACACGCACGCACGCTAAGGTTTCACCGGAGGAGAACTATCTTCGGGCACCTGTCCTAGGACTACCTTCCAGTGCCTGCTCGCTAACAAGTGACCGTGGGGTACCTGTCCATAGAATGGCTCTCCGATACCTGTTCTTTACCAAGGGCTCCCCTTTTGCTCCGTTCGGATCCAAAGATAGCTCACTAGCTACTATTCCCCGCTCCGCCATTTGGCTAGCACAAGATTGGAAACACCTAATTAATCAACCAAGCCTATCCCATTTTTAGTCTTGTGGTGGCATTATTATCCTGGGTGGCCGCTCCCTAATCCTACTATTTGGCCCCGAGCAAACAATCCAACAAACCCAACCTGTGCCATTGACACCCAACCACTGTTCCATTTGCTCAGGCCCGTGATACCAACATTGCCATCTTCATAATCACCACATCCTCATTTACCATTCCAAGATACATATGCACCGACAATAATTATCATACTTCATAAGCCCTTCCCAATTAACACATCAACTAAGCGAGATCTACACAAATCACACCCCAGTATCAGGCGACAAGGAATAATTTCAATCAATTCTAGTAAACCGTATCATAGGTGTTCCTGCATATTGACTAAAGCATGCAATCAATTTATAAAATAGGAAAGAATAGGTGCAAGATGATCAAGGACTCTTGTCTCAATAAATGTTGTTGCTCGTTGATCATTATTCTTGGTCTTAAAGTCCATCGTTCCGAAACATGAGTACATATTCGCGTATGCTACCGACAAACAAACAATCAAACAAACCTAAGATTTACCATACAACGATATGGATAATTGAGAACGATATGTGATACTGGACAAGGAGGGCTCACCAAATAGTTGTACCAACGACAACGAATATTTGACATAGCGATATGGTTGAGAGTGGATGACGACGACGATGATGATCTAGGGTTTGCAACGTCGACATCCTTCATTATTTGATGAAACAAGGTGAGAGCTGCATTGAGGTTGCAAATGCATGGTTAGAGACATGGGTGGTCAGATCGGTTGTTCTCAGATGTAACAGAAAAATAGCATCAAACCTATAAAGCACGGTGTCTATGCTGGAGAGACATTACGATAAAGATGTGCACGTTCCCGCCAATGGGCATCAGTTATAAATATGGAATTGTACCAAAAGGTGTATTGATATATGGGACACGATTGGTACATGATGATTTTGTCAGAACTTCACCTGATAAGGAGATCTAGCAGTTGGATCTGCTAATGGTCCTGCAGCGGCATCTGGTGAGAAAAACGCGTTCCTGGAGTCATCCTTGATGATGTGAGCGCACCCTTTGGTCGAGTCAAAGGGAACTTCCTGGAACACATCGTGGATCAGGGATCACATCAAGAGGACTTCGAAATTGGAAGAAAACAAGATGGAGTTACCGACATGTACGCAGAATCTATCTGGAACCCTGAACAGCTGCATCCAAGATTCAGATCGCAGAGGCATGGAGGCTCCGATTGCAGCGCATTTTGGGTATGTTGTAGAGGCCTTCAAGGCACATCGTTTGAATAGTTCTACTCCATCAATATAATTGATGGTAGGTTCTCTTCTTCGTGTCACACTAACTATATATACATTTTATATGCTTACCCCTACATGAGTATATGATACTTTAGTATGCATAGCTTGTGTCATATTTCATATGCATCTTCCTTCTTAAGCATCCTCCCTATGGAAAATAAATACGATACCCTGGAATACTCCAAGGTGAAATGCTACAGCGGTACTCCGTGCGCTTGCGCTCTTTTCTATAAACGTTAGAATACCAATGTAATATTTCTGGCGCTGTTGCTATGGATTGTCTTTGGACAAAACTTAGTAATGACGTAAGAAATACCAACAAGCATTTCTAGCGTCGTTGCCGAGGTGTGATGTTTAATTAACATGGATTGCATTATGATTTATGTGCACTATGATATTCATGTTTAGTGTCTTTACTCAAGCAGGCTTACCCTTGTTTGTTTTTTCTTTGTGTAAAAGCAGGGTAGTATATTCTCAAGTAGGTAACAATTTTATGGCAATACTATGCCTCTTAGAGAATTAGTCATAGGGCAGACTAAAATTAATGAAGGTTTTACTAAAAAGCTTGTTGCTGTTAGAGTTTTAGAGTCCATCTCCTGTATTGGCTGTGCGCCTAGGTTGCTTGGGCAGCACACCTGGCGCGGTGGGGGCTGCGCGCCGCGCCCTAGCAAGCCGGCCCTCTGGGCCTATATATGTATTACATACTCTATCAATACAATCATCGATTATTCGCGTGCCAATTCATCTAACATGGTATCAAGAGACTCCTACGGTCCTGTACCTATCTCGCTTCCGCAACTACCCTAGCCGCCGCCTCTCTGCCATGGCCGACGACGCCTCCTCCGCTCCCTCCCAGACCTCCCCATCTGCCGAGGAGGAGGCCAAGCGCCTGGACGACGCCGTCGTCGCCGCGCGTGCCAAGAACGCTGCCACTGCTGAACTTCTGAAAGCCGCCGCTGCCGCCCAAGATCGCATCCGTGCCGCCTCCGACGCCCTCCAGCGTGAGCGTGAGGCCGCAGCGGAGCTTGATCGCCAGGTTGCCGCACTACGCGCCGGCTCCGACGAAGTCAAACCTGACGGCACCAACGACGATCGCGCCTGTCCTAATCCGGACGACGGCCACGACCAGGCTGAAGAACTCTCCATCGCCCATCTTCATGCCCAAGCCGCCGCCGTCCAGAACATCAAGGCGCTGGTTCCCGTCATCCTTGATCTGCAGTCGCCGCACTTCACAAGTGACGCGGCTACGTCCTGCTCACCCTCGGCCGCTACGCCCTCACCGACCACGTCCTCAACGACGACGGCTACCCCAACTGGCCGGCGTGGACTCGCATGGACTGCGTCGTGCTTTCCTGGCTCTTCAACAGCATCACACCCGAACTCATGGAGACCGTCAGCCAGCCCGACCGCAACACTGCTCGTTCCGTCTGGTTGGGCATCGAGCGCCACTTCCTGGGAAATCGTGAAACTCGTGCCCTTCACCTCGACGTCGAGTTTTGCAAATTCATCCAGGGCGATCTTGCCGTCAGAGACTTCTGCCGCAAGATGAAGGGTTTCGCCGACGCTCTTGGCGATCTTGGCGAACCCGTCTCCGATCGCACCCTCGTCCTGAACATTCCGCGCGGCCTCAACGAGGGGTTTTCGTTCATGGCGGCCCTCATCACTCGTCAAAAGCCGTTCCCGGACTACAACGACGTTCGCGCTGATCTCTCGCTCGCCGAGATGAACATGCCACGGCCATCGCCTTCGGCTCCGGCGAACGCGCTGGTGGTCGCCCCTTCGCCTCGACCGCCCCTTCTTGCACCTCCGCGCCCGCCCGCAGCCCCGCCCGACGGCCAGCCTTCTGGCGGTGGTGGCAGCGGCAACTCCGGCGGTGGTGGCGGTGGCCGCCGGCATCGTCGCGGTGGCGGCGGCAACCGCGGCAACGGGGGACACGGTGGCAACGGCGGCTCCGGTTCTCCCTCGCCCACCTGGCCGTCCTTCCTCGACCCATGGACCGGCACGATCCACATGTGGCCAGGATCTTCGGCTGGTGGACAGCAGCAGCCGCGCGCTCCTCGGACCGGCTTCCCGACGCCGCACGCCTTCATGGCAGGCGCGGCACCTTTCGGACCCGGGCTCGGACAGACACCCATGGTGCCGTTCTCGCCGGCGCCACTGTACCCGCCCCTGCACGTGCCACAGTTGCTGGCGCCTCCTCCACAACTCCAGCTGCCGGCGCCTGGCACCTTCGCGCCGGCTGCACCTCCGACGCCGCAGCACGTTCCGGGGACTTGGTCTCCTTGGGTCGCGCCGTCCCTTGCCCAGGCTTTCAGCACAGTCTCCCTTCCTCACACGTAACGTCTAATCCCGGTAATGTTACTTTGCTTCCTGGTCCCTCATATCCTTCATCTATCGTTGTTGGGAATGGCTCTTTACTTCCTGTTATCGGTTCTGGCTACAAATCCTTACCCGGGAATTTTTCTCTTAACAATATTCTTGTCGTTCCTGATATTGTTACTAATCTCCTTTCTGTACGCCAGTTTACAACCGATAACAATGTCTCTGTTGAGTTTGACCCTTTCGGTATTTCTATGAAGGATCTTCGCACCAGGAAAATCCTCATTCGATGTAACAGCACCGGCCCTCTTTACACAGTGCATCTGCCGGCGTCCGTTTCACCTGCCAATGTCCTCCTCGCCTCCGTTCCTGCGTCGACCTGGCACCGGCGTCTTGGGCATCCCGGCCATGCAGCTTTATCGATGCTTTTTAGCTCCTCTGCCATAGTGTGTAATAAAAATCATAGTGATGCTCTTTGTCATGCATGTCAACTCGGTCGCCACATTCGTTTGCCCTTTGCCAGTTCCTTCTCTCGAGCTCGTGAGAATTTTGATTTAATTCACTGTGATCTTTGGACATCCCCTGTTGCTAGTGTGTCCGGTTACAAGTATTATTTAGTCATTATCGACGATTGCTCTCATTATGTCTGGACTTTTCCTTTGCGTCTTAAGTCTAACACTTTTTCTACACTGGCTAATTTCTTTGCTTATGTGACCACGCAGTTTGGCCGTACGATCAAAAGTGTCCAATGTGACAACGGCCGGGAGTTCGATAATTCGTCCTCTCGGTCCTTCTTCCTCACACATGGTGTTACGCTCCGCATGTCCTATCCCTACACATCCCAACAGAACGGTAAGGCTGAACGCATTTTACGCTCCATTAACAATGTCGTTCACACACTGTTGTTCCAAGCCTCCATGCCGCCTTCCTATTGGGCTGATGCGCTCTACACGGCAACCCACGTGATCAACCTCCTTCCTACCAAGACTCTACACATGGCCTCTCTCCACTCTGCGCTCTTTGGCGCCCACCCCTCCTACACCGACCTGCGAGTGTTTGGCTGCGCGTGCTACCCTAATCTGGCGTCCACAGCACTGCACAAGCTTGCGTCTTGGTCGACGCTGTGTGTATTTCTTGGCTACTCTCCTGATCACAAAGGTTATCGCTGTCTTGACCTTTCCTCCAACCGTATGATTATCTCCCGGCACGTCGTCTTCGACGAGTCGACCTTTCCCTTCTCCGGCCTTCGGCCCTCATCCCCGTCTGATGAGCTTGACTTTTTAACTAACGTTGAGCTTCCTCAAGCTCCCCCCTTTCCTGTAGGTACACCCGGAGTTCGCTCCCTTCCTACCGCGGACGCTGCACCCAGCCGCGCCGTCGCCGAGGTTGAGCTTGCTCCCTGCGCCCCGGCTGTGTGCGCGGCCCCGTTGCGGCCTCCTGCTGCACGCTGCAGGCCCCCCTCCGGCGCGTCGCGTACGGACCCCCCACGGACAGCAGCGCCGAGCACAGGTCCATCGACGCCCGTCGTGCCACGCGCGGCTGCGACCTCGCCGTCCACCGCGCCACGCGCGGCTGCGGCCTCGCCGCCCAGCGCGCCACCCGCGGGTTCCACCGCGCCACGCACGGCTGCGCCCTTCGTCAAGCCTCCGGTCGCAGCTCCTCCGCCTCTTTCGCGCGGTGCTGTGGCTATTCCGCCGGTCTCCAATGAGCACTCCATGCGGACTCGCGGCAAGGCTGGATTCAGCTTCCGACTATCCTTCATACGTCCGCCTTGTCGCCCATACCGAAGACCTACTGCAGCGCCCTGTCTGACCCACACTGCGTCGTGCAATGGAGGACGAGTATGAGGCGTTGCTCTCCAATCACACATGGGAGCTTGTCCCTCGCCCGTGCAGTGCCAATGTGGTCAGCGGCAAGTGGATATTCAAGCACAAGCTCCATGCAGATGGTTCTCTGGATAGCTACAAAGCCCGCTGGGTACTGCGCGGCTTCACGCAGCGCCCCGGCGTCGACTACGACGAGACGTTCAGCCCAGTCGTCAAACCGGCAACCGTCCGCACCGTGCTCACCATTGCTCAGTCCCAAGATTGGCCCATCCACCAACTTGATGTCAAGAACGCCTTCCTCCATGGAACTCTTACCGAGACAGTCTATTGCTCACAGCCGACTGGTTCCGTTGATAGCAGGTACCCCGACCGTGTCTGTCGACTGAACAAGTATCTTTATGGTTTGAAGCAAGCACCCCGCGCCTGGTACAGCCGGTTTGCCTCAAATATTCTGAGTCTGGGGTTCGTTGAGGCCAAATCGGACACCTCACTGTTCATTTATCATCAAGGTCAGGACACGGCTTACTTGCTCCTCTATGTTGACGACATCGTGCTTACTGCCTCCTCAGCTCCTCTTCTTCGTCGGGTCATTGAAGCTCTTCAACGTGAGTTTGCCATGAAGGACTTGGGTGCACTTCACCATTTTCTGGGCATTTCTGTTGCGCGCAGATCTGATGGGCTGTTTCTCTCTCAACGCCAATATACCTTGGAGATCTTGGAGCGTGCCAACATGGTGGCCTGCAAGCCGTGCTGTACACCAGTTGACACATGTGCTAAGGTTGCTGCTGATGCTGGTCCTCCCATCGCCGACCCCACTGCATACCGTAGTCTGGCCGGCACTTTGCAATATCTGACGTTCACTCGCCCCGATATCTCCTATGCCGTGCAGCAAGTATGTCTTCATATGGATGATCCTCGGGAGTCACATCTGGTCGCCGTAAAGCGGATTCTGCGCTATCTACAGGGCTCCCTCAGTCGTGGGCTGTTGATTCCTCGCTCCTCCTCCTCCGAGCTTGTGGTTTACACAGACGCCGATTGGGCTGGCTGCCCGGATACTCGACGCTCCACTTCTGGTTATGCAGTTTTTCTTGGCTCTAGTCTTGTTTCTTGGTCGTCGAAGAGGCAACACACCGTCTCCCGTTCTAGCGCCGAGGCTGAGTACCGCGCCGTTGCCAACGATGTCGCTGAAGCTACATGGCTCAGGCAACTACTTCTGGAACTACGCCGCCCCCTCACCCGCGCCACTTTGGTTACTACGACAACGTCAGCGCCGTGTACCTCTCCACCAACCCCGTTCAGCACCAACGCACCAAGCATGTTGAGATTGATCTCCATTTTGTGCGGGAGAAGGTCGCCATTGGGGACATCCGTATTCTTCACGTTCCGACGACCTCACAGTTTGCCGACGTCTTCACCAAGGGACTTCCGACTTCTGTTTTTACTGATTTTAGGTCCAGTCTCAACGTTTGTGAGTAACACGTTGGGATTGCGGGGGGGGGGGGGGTGTGTTTGAGTTTTAGAGTCCATCTCCTGTATTGGCTGTGCGCCTAGGTTGCTTGGGCAGCACACCTGGCGCGGTGGGGGCTGCGCCCCGCGCCCTGGCATGCCGGCCCTCTGGGCCTATATATGTATTGCATACTCTATCAATACAATCATCGATTATTCGCGTGCCAATTCATCTAACAGCTGCCAATGACAAAATGTTATTCTTAGTCATAGGGCAGAGCCTTAATGCTAAGTTAGATGGCTTATCTTCCTCTTTCAATAGTCAGCTTAGTTTTAACAAAATGTTAGAAACTCAGCTAGCTCAATTAGCCGCTTCTTTGCCTGGTATGGATTCTGGGAAGATATCGGGGCAACCCAAGGCGTCCTTAGAAAATGTTAGTGAGGTGCCCACTCGTGGTGGTAAGTGCACTAGAGATTCGCCATATCCTGACCATGCAACTAAGCCAGCCCAAATGGAGGAAGACAAGTCCTCCAACGACTCATCAAAGGAGAAGGATTACAATGAGAAGGCTGCTCCACATGAGTTCTTTGACACAGACCTCATGCCCTTCCTAAGTCGTATTAGGAAGCCGTTTGCGGATGAGCAGTTCGCTCGCTTTATTGAGGCTGTACCGAAGCTCCACATCAGCATTCCCTTGTTGGAGGCGATGTAGGTTCCGACCTACGCTCGCTACCTCAAGGATATCTTGAGCAACAAGCGACCGCTGCCCACCATAGAAGTTGTCAAACTAATGGAAGAGTGTAGCGCAACTGTACTTAACTGGCTTCCTGAGAAGAAGAAAGATCCTAGATGTCCCACAATATCATACTCGATTGGGACTTACCACTTCGACCAAGCCATCTGTGATCTTAGAGCCAGTGTCAGCGTTATGCCCAAGATCGTATTTGATCAGCTCAACTTCACGAAGTTAACACCTACTCCGATGCGGCTTCAGCTTGCCGATGCCACGGTCCACCATCCCGAAGGAATTGCAGAGGACATTCCTATGAAGATCAGAAATTGCTTTGTCCCCGTGGACTTCGTTGTGCTCGATATGGAATTTGATAAGAAGACGCCACTTATCCTTGGGTGTCCATTCTTGAGCACCGCTGTTGCCCGCATCAAAGTTGGACCCGGAGAAATTCAGCTCCACATCAATGGGAAGGAGGTGAAGTTCAACTTCCAACCGAAAGTGAGCAATGCTTCATGATCAAGATCAAGTACGGGCCGAGCTCGCAGAACATCAAGGAGATCGAAGTAACTCCGCCCAAGAAGGGCGCATTGATCCAATTCATGAAGAGCTTCATCGAGAAGGAGAATCCTCCCAGCGCGAAGAAACCTGCAACATACCGGCCAAGTTAGCGGGCAAAACCTCAACCCGCCAAGATCATGGTATCCTCCACCACACCTAAACCAAAGAAGACTAAGAAGGTGTGGCGCAAGAAGGAAGTACAACCGTCCGTGGCTTCATCTCCGAGCCCAGACCTTGCTTCATCGAGCTAAACGAACGGAGAAGTCCTACCCCCCGGACTTAAAACAGTGAGACCTTGCGGACAGATATTTCCCTTTCATACAAATTTGAGTTTTTCAATTGCACCATCATATTTACTTTCAAACCACTACATTTTAAAAATTTATTTGTCAATTTTATTTACAAGAATTTGAGCTATTTTTCAAAAAAAATATTTTCTGAGCAATTTCTAGTGGGACCAGTATGCCAGCTTTGGTCAATAGAGTTGTTGGGGGCTATGGGCCAAAAATGGGACCAAGTGGGCCCACCCACAGGTCGGGCAACCCCCTACGTCGGCCGACCTATTGTGGGGCTCACTGGCATCCATCTTTTTCCAATGGCTCTCTGGTGACCGTTGCTCCATAATTCTGCCCATCAAAATGGTTGGCTATAAAAGGGGAGGCCGGGGGAGACCACCATCACACATTCTTTCATTTGCTCAACCCCTCCCACTTGCTCTCTTGCTCTTGCTCTCATTTGCTCTCATTGCTAGCTTAAAGACTTGCCCAAAGGTATTTGCTAGACATACATTTTGTGCTCAAGTGACTCTCGAGCGGGTGTGAAATTTCTTTTACACACTAACCCCGCTCGTTCGAGTAGTCGTTCGCTTGTTTTTGTTTTCACGTGCAGCCATGAAGAAAGGAATGAATTTCCTCCAGAGGGTGACGAGGAGCGGTTCGAGGTGCAGCACCAACACTCCTACCACCACCAAAGGTTCATCAAGCTCACCTCATGAAGAAATTGGAGCTGAACCAATAGAAGAAGACGACACGCCGCTGCTCACACATGACAACCAACTCGATTTGAAGGATGATTACGAGCGAAAACTCTACAATAACCTGCTCGTCAACTGGACATTTGTTCCTACGCGAACATTTGATCCGGAGCTGCTCGCCAAGATAGGTATGCATTTTGAATTTAACACTATCTTTCATGTCATGGGATGGGAGAACTTTGCTAATATTAGTGAGGAAGGGTGACGCCTTCTCACTATTTAATTTTTGTGCACTGCTAAAATCTTGACAAATGGGCTTTCTTTCCGGTTCTTTACTAAAGAGTATAATCTTTTATGGACAGAATTTAGCTTCATGCTAAAATTGGAAAAAGCTACCCCCAGCTTTGACAAACAAGATTTTTGGCATATCATCACTGCACAAACCTCCCTAGGAAAACCCAGAAATAGTGCTATTCAAAATCCTACTCTTAACCTTACGCATAAGTGGCTTATCCTTATATCCCTCGGGAAGATATTAGGATAGTTCATACTGAAGAATTAAGAATCCTTTATGCTATGGTTAAGAAGATAAAATTTTTCCCTGTAAAGGCCATGATAAACCAATGGTGAGATCAGATCACGAACAAAGGAGCCATAGAGTGCACTTCTCTTGTTACTCGCATAGCCTCTAGATGCCATGCTTTAACCAATGCCCTAGCCACATACATAACCGGGCCACGCTCTCTAGTGGGCGAAAGCTATCTTGTACAAGGGCGTACACTCAAACACAAACCTGATGGCTCCCTTGTATTTTCTACCCCGGCCATACAAATGAAATCGAGTTACCTAACCCGGAGTTTCACTTGTATAGTTGCCGGGAGCTAACCATGCCTCTTAGAAAGGAGGAGCCGCCCAAGAGATCTTTCTTCGGCACTCGCAGTCAGGCACACAGGACGGAGCAACAGCTCGGATCCTACGTACAAGACGAAGGTTCACCCGGACACGAACTAGGATGGGACCAACCTCCTCATCCATATGAGGCTGGTGGGTCAGCTTGGCAAAGTGCTAGCTCAGGACAGTGGGTACCAACACCCGCTGCGATGTGGGAGAGCTACAGCTCCCACCATTCCACGGACTCAAGCGGAGTTGCACACCATTGGTCCGCTCGCCGATCCTTCTCTTCTCAGGGTTAGCGTGACCTTGAGAGGGGGATGGCAAGCTTGACCCAACAAATGGGTGTCCTTAATGTGCCGACCGACGAGGTGCAAAGCACACTCAACACCTTCATCGACAAGACCCATCTTTGGCAGGACAATGCCAACGCTCAGCTAAGCGACATCAACAACAACATGATGGCATTCTTCCAATGGCAGGGGTACCAACCTCCACCTGCCCCGTGAGTAACAAGCAAGCTTCGGGGAGAACCCCCATTGAGGTAACATGTATCATCTAGCATCCCGTTCATTTATTTCCTTTTCCAATCATGCATGAAAAAGATAAAAATACCAAAAAGACTTCCCTTTAACAATCAACTTTGCTTTTCAATCATACATGAATAAAGTAAAATACCAAAAATATGAATAAATAGGTTCATGCATATTATGAATGCTAGCACCTTATTCTAGAAATGATAAATAGTTGCTCCTTTATCTTTCTCTTATTCCTTTCATACAACTTAGTACTCTCTCAAGTTTTGAGTTTGTTGGCTTTATCTTGCTCACCATAAAAATACTTGAAACTTGTGGGTTGCATAACTACAAAATCCTAGTCTAGGTTGCTGTGGGATTTGATATGGTAAATAAGGCTGCTATAATATTGTTCCAAACAAAGCATGAAAATTTTTATCTTTTCAAAATAAAATTTGTGAGCTCCTATTTGACATGAAAATTCCTACCAGAATCATATGATGTTCTTACATGAAAAAAAAAACCTTACACTCATATACTACTTATTTTCATGTTGAGCTCTGTCAAATTGTTGTGACCCTTGGTTAGAAGTTAATTATGCTTATACGGTCGAGGCTAACTTACACTTCATCACATTGCTAAAACTCCTACAGTGGAAGATAGCAATTCCATTCTACCATCCATCCACCCACCAAATAAATACTCCATATACCACATTCATACCCTTCCATGCATTCCGTAGAAAGAGACAGGGCTGTATAGAAAAAAAAGAAAGATGAGGAAAGAAAACCTCCACATGCTCCAATAAATGGAAAAATCCAATGAGCATGTCAATATATATATATATATATATATATATATATATATATAGAAAAGTCTTGCAGCTATGACCTCCAAATTATTCAAAGGAACAAGGTTTTGAATTAGAAGTTCCATCCCACATCCATTTCATCACAATTGCACGCCCTGACCAATTTGTATAGTTATGCTTCTTGACTTGGATCCGATTTTTACTTAGCAATATATGTGTTAGAACTATGCTCTTTATCAATCCTACCTAGCTCCACCAAAAAGCCTATTATAGGAGAAATAGGAATAAAGGCACACATTGCCTTTTGTGAGAGGAAATACACACACAAAGAGTGATCCGAGAGAATCACTAAAGGAGCTCATGTTTTCAATAAAATCTTTTGAAAACCTCCGGATATCATTGCTAAGTAAGGAACAGGAAAGTGGTGCCAAATTAGCCATTCAGTCCTTCAACCG
Organism: Oropetium thomaeum; assembly: GCA_001182835.1. Classification (NCBI taxonomy): domain Eukaryota; kingdom Viridiplantae; phylum Streptophyta; class Magnoliopsida; order Poales; family Poaceae; genus Oropetium; species Oropetium thomaeum. The sequence continues at coordinate 753,546 of LFJQ01000065.1, read as the reverse complement.
CCCAAGACAAGGAGAAGTAGAAAAGCCCCATGAGGATTAAGGTAAATTTGGGTGTTTTGCCAACTTATTCAATTCAAGATAGAGTATTTTAGTTGTGCGATAGGCATAATTGAAAGGTAGAGTTGTAGCAACTCCTGATCCAATAAACTCAAGTCTTAAGGTTTTCTCGGGACGAGCAAGAGCTAAGCTTGGGGGAGTTTGTTGACGGTCGTTAAGTACCAAATATACAGTCAACATTTCTCTAAAAATGAATTAGGACATGCATTTCATATATGCATATTAGTTTAAAATTAATAAAGTTTCACATGTACTTGGAAAGTTTGTGCATGCAGATATTTATCATAGGAATTGAGGCATAATCCGCTCCCTGGCAAGAAAACACACTTCAGGCCAGTCATAGCTTGCCACGGAGACACCCCATGGATCGCTGAGATGGAGAAAACACAACTCTGACCAATCATAGGGCGCCACGGGGGCAGCACACGGATTTATGGACCCACCAGACACGCCAAAAATACCAGAAAATCGAAGCCAACAACGTACCCACGCTCAGGCCCACCAGGAAGTCACCCCGCCAAAGTGGGACCCGAGTGGGCCCTACAGCGGGTCGGTGGCCCCATGGGTCGGCCCACCTGTGCGTTAGCCCACTTTGCCCCAGTTTCGGCTAGGTGGCAGTTACCACCTCTGCAAGGTCGGTTTCAGAGTCGGTGGTAGGTATTTCACGCGGGAAGCGGTCCAGAAGGGGGGAGGAAGCTCACTTGCTCAAGTTTTCTCCACCTATAAATAGGACCCCTGTCCCTCACTTCCAAGACACAAAAGAAAAGTTTCCCTCCTGCAAACACACTCTCATTTCAGTATTAGTGGAGTTAGAATTAGTCCAAGAGCTCTTCTTGCTCTCTAGTAGTCTGTCCATAGGAATAGGTATGGGTCTAGTATTCTTTTCCTTATTTTCTTTTGTAAGACTTTATGTTATATCAATGCAATACATTTCTATGCATTATTATTCATATGCTTTGAGTGACTGTTATTATCCTTATGCTTGCCATGTGAATATACTTAGGATTTATGCTAGTTTATTTAGGTAGTATACTAGTATACTAGTCATAGTCTTAAGTATAGATATATATGTAGTTATGTATATATGTATATTCTTAGTATAGTTGATCATTGCTCTGGCATTGGTTCCACTGTGCTCATTAGAGTATGCTCTTGTCAAAGGTTTAAGGTCCGCCAGGCGGCTAGAGCAATATTTAGGCATGTAAGCGTGGTGCTTAGATTACAAAATATCCTCGGATGTCGTGCGACGCACGGAGCTAGAGGTAGGCGGCTTGAAGTGACAGCCTTGTCCGTCCTTTGTAATCCCCCACGTCCGGTCATAGGGTTAGAGGTGTATAATTGCCGGAGTCTTTTCCCTGGATTGGGAGTAAACTGGTGCCTTGATATGTCCCTGCTTCGGTCCCTTGCTAGCGTAGAACATATATGTATACTAGTATATATATAAATGTATAGGAATATATTGAGTGATTAGATTAGTTCTATTCCACTGTTATAATTACTTGTAGGTACTCTTCTTAGTGTGACACTACCTATATTTATCTTGTGTTTACCCCTGCATGAGTATATGATATCTTAGTATGAGTAAATTAGTACCATACTTCATATGCATTATTCTTGTTAAACGTCCTCCCTGTGGAAAATAAATACGATACTCTGGAATACCCCAAGGTGAAATGCTACAGCGGTACTCAGTGCGCTTGCGGACTTTTCAGTAAATATTAGATACCAATGTAAATATTTCTGGCGCTGTTGCTATGGATTGTCTTTGGACAAAACTTAGTAATGACATAAGAAATACCAACATCAAACTCTGGCGGTCGTCAAGTCTCTTTATCCTTGTGTCAGTTGTGACACCCCAGGTGTCACCAGGGAAAAATCGACAAACTATAAACCCTAAATCCTAATTTCACTCAATTTAAAGCAGTTTCAATCATAGAAATAGAAAGAAATATTGTCTAAAATACTTTAAAGAGACACTATGAAATGTTTGACAAACAACAGAGCATGTTAGCAAAGTCCAGAGAATTCTCAACTAAAAGTATCGAAATCTCGTTAACAGAAAGAATTCAAACCCTAACTCTTGACCATCAAAAACTTCCACAAAACCCTAGCCATATTTTTACATAACAATTAAGTATACTTCAAAATAGGATTTTGGAAAATTATTCAAGATTTTTGGAAAAACTTTAGGCCTCTTAAAAATTCACCAAAGCTATAATCAACCTGGAAATTCAAGAATTTTTAGAGACCAAATCATGACTTGAACCTTAAATGATAAGTGTTCCAAATAATTTCTTGAGCTTGTACAAAAAGTTTCAAAATTTTTCGAGATCGGGAAGGGTGCCAATTCTTTGAATCGTTTCCAGCATTAAAGAGAAAGAAAAAAAAATAGAACTGTTGCCGGGTGGGCTACAGTACCGCCCGCCCGACAACAGAGCGCAGCGCCGCTCGGTCGCCCAGCCGCCGCCCGACACGGGCGCCTGTGGCGCACGTCGCCGTTATTGCCGCGCCGCTCCTTGCCTCCCTCCTCACTCCCGCGCTCCCCTCTTCCCTCTCCTCCCTCGCCCTCTCTCTTTTCTCTCCCTGCCCGAGCCGAGACGCCCGACAGCCGCCGCCGCCGCGCTGCCATGCCGACCCCGCCCCTACTGCCCCTACCTCTCCCCTACCCCCCGGCCCCCTATAAAACGGTGCGCAACTCCTCCCCAATCTCCCCCCCTCCTCCAATTTCTCTCCCCCCGCGCGAAGCACCCCCAAATTCCCCTGCTCTCGGCCGCCGGCGCCATTGCCGCCGCCCCTCTCGGCGAAACACCACCCTCACTCAATTTCAGTCAAATTCCTTCATCAATTCACCTCCTCTCCACCTCGTGAAGCTCCTAGAACCCTCCAATCCTCCGACGGCGAGCCACCTCGTCGGATTTTTGACTTCGCCGCCGCCACTGAAGCACCCCCACGGTGAGACCCCCTCTGCCGTGCCCAACCTTGATAAATACCATGTTGCCGAGCTTCGTCATGTCGTGAGGATCATGAAAAGCCAAGGTTCAACGGCCGGCGACCACCCCATCGTCGGGAATTGGCCGCCGGAGCTCGTCGAAGACTGTGCACTGTTTTTCTTTTTCCTATTTATTTTCCAGATTATTGCTCTATCTTCTAAAAACCCTAGAAAATCACAGGGAGATCCAAAAATGCCAAACCAAAATTTGTTAAAACCCTCATGAAAAGTACTAATTTTCTGTTAAAACACTTTTTAATCAAATCACTAAACATTTGTAGAATTAATTAGAAACACTCATTTCTGTTTATGAATTTTTAATTTCATTATAGAGCAATGCTAGGGCTAACCCTTGATCTACAAGTACGTCACAGTGCTACACACACTCTGAAAATTTATGAATATTTTAGGAATACGAATTGGCATCTAACCCTATTAGATAACCTCAATCTGCCTAGTTTAAATAGCATTTTCTAAAGTACATTGTAAAAGTCATTTGCAAGGTTAGACCTCAAAAGCAAAGTTCTATATCTGGTACTCAGGAATGCTGAAATAAAGTTTCATAATTTTATTCTAATGTTTACTAGTGGTTTCTGATTTTATAAGATCTAAAAACAGGAACTTTGATGAATTTTTATAAAATACAGAAAATTCATCTAGGCCCCACCCAAAGCCCAAAATGCTTATTCCAGGGAGTACTACCCACTAAAAATAATCTTGAGGAAAAATTAAAATCTTCATTTTAACCCTAGTTTAATAGCCGAAGTAATTAAATAATATTAACCGATGAAAAATATCGCATTAACTTAACTAAAGTTGAAGTTGATGAACATGTCAACTAAAAGTCACCTCATGAAAGTTTAATAGAATTCTTTAAACATCATTCACAGATTAAGAATTTAATTTAATCGACGACGTCGAGTAATTAGGGTTAACCCTAATTCTAGGCGTCGCCAATCTAAACCATAGGTTGTTATTGATAATAATAATAAGTTCCATTTTCGTTAAACTTATCATAACCCTACTGCATCATGTAGATTCTGACGCTAACGAAGTAGCCGCGGATCCAAGTTCCTCGACCCCCGCCGAAGAAGTCGACATCAACTCGGAGGAACCAGGCAAGCCCCGGTGCACAACTGACTTTTAAAAGTTTTACTTTTATAACTAAGTGTGTCCTTGTTTGTGTATTAAGTATTAGGAGTTGATTGAAACCATAGTTGCATTTGTTCCATAGGAAAAACCCTAACGGTAGTTGTTATAGACACCCCTTAGTATGCTATGCTTAGTCGGTATTTGCCGGTAGAAGTCGAGCAGAGTGGACGCTGCTCGCGAAAGGATAGGTTATTGATTGAAACTATTGTGACACCCCAGGTGTCACTTAAACAGTCATCGACCAAACGAAAACCCTAAAAAGGACTTTTTACGCTTTTGAGTAAAACTAGCACTGGAGATGATGATCAATGTACCTAAAACACTTCCATTAACCTATATAAGAAGTTTAGTAAATTAATTTTGAACACTTTCACCAAACAGGGAACCTCAATCCGCGGTACATGGTCATTTCCTATTCACACTCCAATCCAAAACCCTAATCGGTAAATTCACTCACCTTAAAGCAGATTCAATCATGGAAATAATAAGAAATATTGTTTAAAATGCTTTAAGGAGACACTACAAAAAGTTTGAAAAACAACAGAGCCTTTTTAGCAAAATCCAGAGAATTCTCAACTAAAAGTGTCGAAGTCTCGTTAATAGAGAGGAATTCAAACCCTAACTCTTGACCACCAAAATTTCCACATAACACTAGCCATATTTTTTACATAACAATTAAGCACACTTCAAAATAAAATTTTGGGAAATTATTCGAGATTTTTGGAAAAGATTTAGACCTCTTAAAAATTCACAGAAGCTATAATCAACCTAGAAATTCAAGAATTTTTAGAGGCCAAATCATGACTTGAACCTTAAATGAAAAGTGTTTAATATAAATTCCTGAACTTGTACAAAAATTCTCAAAAATTTTTGAGCTTGTAAAGTATGCCTTTTAATTGAATTGCTTTCCAGCATTAAAAAAAAAAAAAAACCATCGAGCCGACAACAGCCGGACGGGCCACAGTACCCCGCCGCCCGCCCGACCGAGCGGCGAGCGGCAGGGCGACTGTGCCCGCCCGACACGGCCATTACGGCACGCGACGACTTCAACTCTGCGCCCCCCCTTCTCTCTCTCTCTCCCTCTCTAGCCCCCCCCCCTCGTTCTCTCTCTCACTCATTCCACTGCCGAGCCGCCCGAGAGCCGCCGGGGGCATGCCGGCCATGCCGCCATGCCGCCCCCCCCTTGCTCCCCGATTTTCTCCCCCCGCCCCCAACTCCTTTAAATCGGTGCAAAATTCCTCCTCCATTCCCTCCCTTCCTTCCTCCCTCTCCCACGCGCGAAACACCTCTTCAATTCCACTGCTCCCGGCCGCCGCCCCGCCATTGCCGCCGCCATAGCCGCCCCTCACGGTGAAGTCACCCACCCGGCCGATTTCAATCAAATTTCCCCCACCAATCCAGCTCCTCTCCACCTCGTGAAGCTCACAGCACCTTCCAATCTTCCGACGGCGAGCCACCTCGTCGGAAATTTCACATCGCCGCCGCCACCGAAGCACCCCCACGGTGAGACCCCCTATCCCGGCCAAAACCTTGAGAAATACCATGTTGCCGAGCTTCGTCATGTCGTGTGGATCATGAAAAGCCAAGGTTCGACGGCCGGCGACCACCCCATCGTCGGGAATTGGCCGCCGGAGCTCGTCGGAGACTGTTCACTGTTTTTCTTTTTCCTATTTAGTTTCCAGATTATTGCTCTGACTTCTAAAAACACTAGAAAATCACAGGAAGATCCAAAAATGCCAAACCAAAATTTTTTAGAACCCTCATGAAAAGTACTAATTTTCTGTCAAAACACTTTTTAACAAATCACCAAACATTTGTAGAATTAATTAGAAACACTCCTTTCTGTTTATGAATTTTAAATTTCGGTATAGAGCAATGCTACAGCTAACCCTTGATCTACAAGTACACCATAGTGCTACACACACTCTGGAAATTTATGAAGATTTTAGGAATACGAATTGGCATCTAACCCTATTAAATAACCTCAATCTGCCTAGTTTAAATAGCATTTTCCAAAGTACATTGTAAAAGTCATTTGCAAGGTTAGACCCCAAAATAAAAGTTGTAGATCTGGTGCTCAGGAATACTCACATAAATTTTCATAATTTTATTCTAATGTTTACTAGTGTTTCCTGATTTTAAAAGATTTAAAAACAGGAATTTTGATAAATTTTTATAAAATATAGAAAATTCATCTAGGCCCCAACCAAAGCCCAAAATGCTTATTACAGAGAGTACTACCCACTAAAAATAATCTTGAGGGAGAATTAAAATCTTTATTTTTAACCCTAGTTTAATAGCCGAAGTAATTAAATAATATTAACCGATGAAAAATGTCGCATTAACTTAATTAAAGTTGAAGTTGATGAACATGCCAACAAAAAGTCACCTCATGGGAGTTTAATAGACTTATTTAAACATCATTCATAGATTAATAATTGAATTTAATCCGACGGCGTCGAGTAATTAGGGTTAACCCTAATTCTGGCGTCGCCAATCTAAACCCTAGGTTGTTATTGATAATAATGATAAGTCTCATTTTTGTTAAACTTATCATAATCCTACTGCATCATGTAGATTCTGACGCTAACGAGGTAGCTGCGGACCCAAGTTCTTCGACCCCCGCCGAAGAAGTCGACCTCAACACCGAAGAACCAGACAAGCCCCGGTGCACAACCGACTTTTAAAAGTTTTACTTTTATAACTAAGTGTGTCTTGCTTGTGCATTAAGTACTAGGAGTTGATTGAAACCATAGTTGCATTGTTTCCATAGGAAACCCTAACGGTAGTTGGTATAGACACCCCCTAGTATGCTATGCTTAGCAGGTAGTTGCCGGTAGAAGTCGAGCAGAGTGGACGCTGCTCGCGAAAGGATAGGATGTTGATTGAAACTATTTGATGAGATGGGCCACACGAATGTGAATCAGTAAGAAAGATAAAAGTTTGAGGGTCAGACAGGATACAAAGTAGGTCGGCGACTGGACTGGGTCCAGGGTGATCGTAGACTTGTCTGATCCGTGTGGTCCGAGACTGATCGAGTATTGAACGTACTGGTCGTATGCTGGGTGTTATGGGCCCCAGTAAACCTACGTAGCCTAGCGATTGCAACGTCGAACCTGCCCTACGATGTCTGACTAGGAGGAGATCTGGGGTGGGCAGCGTGGGAACTCCACAGAAACCGTCTGGGACGTGTTGTCTGGTGGGACGCGGAGCTGCTAAGGCAGGCGTAGGAGGGAATTGACGTTGCAGGAGCTGGTGTGAACGGTTGCCACGTGCGAGTCTGGGACACGCACGTGTCGTACGGTCAGGTATCCCCCTGCAGGGTATAAAATCGTTTCGAACCGCTGTCGCTCCCAGTTAGTGAGCATGCTCATGAAACGCACCACATTTTAGTAAATAGGTTGAGCAACCATGAGAAAGAATGATGAATATTAATACTGCTATTATTGATTCTGTTATGTTTGCTTAGGTCAGTTCTAACTAAATTTATTTTTCCTAATCACTTAATTTGTGCTAAAAATTGATAAGAGTAGCATAGGTTGCGAGTCCTTTTTGGCAATAAACCTACCCCATCAGCCTTCATATTTAGGAGTCGGCTGTAGTCAGCCTTTTGTCGGGTAAGTCTTGCTGAGCTTCTTAGAAGCTCACGCGTTAGCGTTTTGTGGTTTTCAGGCGCCGTCATGCAGGAACCAGCCGGCAGCCTCCATTGGGAGGAGCCTCCCCTCGAGTTTGGGAACCTCCAGTGGGAGTTGTGCGAGTCGCCGCGTTGAATGTTGAAGTGGCTAGTGGCACGACGCCCGTGGGCACGGCTCGTGCTTTTGCTTAAGTCCGAGTGTCAGAGTTGTAATAGTTCTAGTCTTCCGCTGTTTATCGTTTTAAAAACTGTTGCGCACTCTGGAACAATGTAATATTTAACTTTAAATTCATGAACCAATGATGTATTAAGTTCTCTCTTCTTGTAAATTATTGCTGTTTATCCCTGCCTGTGTTGTATCGTGTGTACGCTCGCTTCGTCGAGCGTTGCCCAACAGGATCTTGGCTTAACGACTGACCGGATCCGTCCCGAGACGAGGTTTTCAGGGCGGGTCGTGTTAGCTTTGGTATCAGAGCCGCGTTGGGAAACGATACAACGTTTAAGGCATATTTTTAAAAAATTTACGTGCGAGTGAGGTGTGGGTTACGGACCTGTTGCGAATGCAGACCTTCGCAACAGTGGAGTCTTGTGTCTTTGGCACACAAGAGATGAGTTTGTTCCTCACGACTTCGGTTTTGCGGAACACTCTCATACCTCCGCTGCCTGAGGTAAAGTGCAGTCTGTCGCCGCGCAGGGAAGGTCGGACACGTGATCCCCGTACGTGACCTACTCGGGGCGACCCATATGGCAATGATATGGGTTGTTGTATTTACTTTTGATATATACTATATTGCACTGCCTGTGATGTTATTTTCTGCAGGTACGCTAACCCCGATATCGTAAGAAACGTGTAGTAACGGCTAACTTGAGTGCGACTTTGCCACCGCCTATGCGTATTCTTTTTACTTTGTGAGGACGTATAGGCCGATGTAGGATTGCATTCCATGAAGAAATGTTAAAAAATCCTTCAAACTTATACTAAAACCATCCAGGAGTAAAAATTCCATCAATAATGGCTATAACACCAACAGAAGTTAAAAAGGGTCAACCTGGACACCTTCCTCCCTTAATGGTTGCGTGAAATCAACCGAGTTGGAGCAAAACCCTTGTATATCATTGAGCCTTCCCAAAACCCTTCCTCGATGAGAAGATTGTCTCCTTGACAGGTCAACTTAGATGGTAAAGCACCTTGGACTACCAGCTGTCGCTAGTCAGCATCCTTAGTGATCGAGCTGAATCACCTTTTACGCAGGGATGAAAAATATTTTATGTATCGGAAGATTTAGCATGCTTTGAACTATGTGTCAACATGTGGCTTCTGATTGGTAAAATATTATTCATCTCTGTGATGCAGATGGACGCCAACACGATCGAGCATGGGATCGCGGAGATAGGCATTGAGGACTCCACCCCTACCTACGTCACCAAGAAATCAGGACGCCGAGGATTTGTGGAGATACTCGAGCAGACCCTACAGTCATTGGGATATACAGAGACTCCTTGGTTTCAGTTCCGGGAGTATCGGCAGTATGACTTACCACGCTGCTCGGCCACCATGACATTACCCACGCACCCTCAGCATGCCAACGGAGAGGTTTATACCACCACCACCTTCGGTTCAGATAAGACGGAAGCCATTGAGTCAGCCGCGCATCAGGCTCTATTGCGGATTTGCGAGCGACACCTCGAAGACTTGGCAGACAAACCAGCAGCGTTGTTTCCAATACGGGACCAGGTCGACCGCACCTGGCACCGCAATGTTAAGAATGCTCAGAAGAGGACTTTTAGGGGAGAGATGGACCATATCACTCCCTTGTTCACATGGAGCCTAGCGCTACTCAACTTGCATGAGGACACTGTTCTCGCAGCCCAGATGGATCGACAGGCGTTGCGACAGGCTCATGTAGAAATGGCTCAACTCAAGAAGAAGGTCCAGGACTTGGAGAGCAGGAACAATGCACTGCGTGCTCGCTGCGACGCACGCGCTACACGTATCTCTGAGTTGGAGGCGGTCTCCGAGATTAAGACTGCCCAGATCCATGCTAGAGAGAATGATTGCAACATCATGTTGCAACATATTCACCAGCTGGAGATACTCAGGGATAACGCAGTTCAGATGGCGGAGAACCTCGCCCACGAGAACCATCATTTGCAGCATCAGTTAGCAGGACTTTTGGAGGCACAGCAGCCGCCTCCCGCTAACGATGATGCGCCTGAGTCAGAAGTATCGGATCCCGAGGCTTCTGACCCAGAGCCAGATGAGGAGTAGATTGGAGGTGGTTCTGGAGTGGTGTTTAGTTAGATGGTTCGCTTAGGGAGTGCATTGTCTTTGTCTTGGAGTTAGTATGTGTTCTCAGGAGTCTATCTTAGTGGCGTGTAACCTTTTGGATGTAAGAATGGTGGTTTGACAGTCTAAGGGGTTGAACAATGGATGTACTGTCATCTTTTGGGGAAATGCAGGAAGTTTGTTCTTAATGAGATATCCGTGCCGTGCATTTGATGTGCTCGTACTTATATTGAGAAATGGACATGGGTTGAATTGCTCTAATAAGGATCCCTTTTACTTTTTCAGTATGGTGAACACCAGAGCAGGACGTCAGGAGGCGGAAAGCTCCAACCCGCCGCCCCCGCCAGCTGAGCCAACCTTGGCCACAGCTATGGCGGCCTTGATTCAGAGCAGCCAGCAGACTCAGGAGATGTTGCGGGCCATCCTGGAGAATAGTGGCGCAAACCGAGGCGCTCGGAACCGCGACCAGGACAGCACATATGCGGAGTTCCTGGCCACTCATCCCCCGGAGTTCAGGGATGCCTGGGAACCAATGGAGGCAGACCATTGGCTTCGTACAATCGAGGCCAAGTTTGGGCTACTCCGTTGTTCGGAGACTCAAAAGACTCTCTTCGCGGCCCAGATGCTCCATGGTCACGCTGGAGCCTGGTGGGCCAACTATTTGGCCACTCTCCCGGCCAACACCCAGGTGCCATGGGAACAGTTCCGGGAGGCGTTCCGCGCTCACCACATCCCCGCGGGACTCATGTAGAGGAAGGCCAAGGAGTTCATGGCCTTAACTCAAGGGAACCGCTCGGTGCACGAGTATTCCCGTGTCTTCAACCAACTTGCTCTGTATGCTCCGGAGCAGGTTGACACGGATGCTAAGCGGAAGCACCGCTTCATGGAAGGGCTGAACATCACACTCCAGGGTCGCTTGGCCCTAAACCAAGGCAGCTCATTCAACGAGCTCGTCAGCAACGCCCTCATCGCTGAAGAATATCTTGAGAAGGAGCAGCGGGAAAAGAGACGAGCCAGCGGTGGGCCGTCGAATGCCCCGCCACCCAAGTACCGTCTGGTGTACACTGCATCCGATGGTAGGAGGTACAAGGCAACCCCGCCGCAGGCGCCGTCGTTCCGTCCGCCGCAGCAGCCGTACCGGCCCCCACAGAATCAGCGACAAGCCGGCTACCGCGCACCTCCCCCGCCGCAGAGGAACCAAGGCGTCCGCCCACCTCAACAGGGCGCCCGCCCTGGACCAGGCACGCCTTGCTTCAACTGCGGGCAGCCCGGACACTTCGCCCGCGAGTGCCCCTCCAACCAGCAGTCCGGAGGCAGCCGGCAGTCGAACCAAGGACAGGGCCAGCAAAAGGGCCAGAAGAACACCAGGACCGGTCGGGTAAACTACACCACGACCGAGGAAATTGCTGAGGGCGAACAAGTACTGGCGGGTACGTTTTCGCTCTCTACCCACTCAGCTTTTGTCCTTTTCGATTCCGGTGCAAGCCATAATTTTATCAGTAGGAATTTTATCAAAGGCAAAAACCTAACCACAGTTCTCTTAGAACCACCTTTCGTCATAAAATCGCCTGGAGGCAACATATTATCAAATCATGGCTTAAGTGAAGCTCCCCTCAATCTGGGAGGTCACATCTATCCTATTTCCTTCATCATCTTAGATGGGCAGGGTATCGATATTATCATCGGCATGAAATGGATGAAACACCATAATGCCATCCCTGACATCGCTAACCGTGTAGTCCACTTAACCTCTCCACTTCATGGTTCCATGTCCATAAACCTAGATCACCCCAAAGCCACCCTCAAACAAGTCTGCAATGTTGTCGGAAAAAGTCTGGACGAGATACTAGTGGTTAAGGATTTTCCGGACGTATTCCCAGAGGACTTACCTGGTTTACAACCGGACAGAGATGTGGAATTTCAGATCGAGCTATTGCCAGGCACAGCCCCGATTTCCCGCAGACCGTACAAGATGGCACCCAAGGAGCTGGCAGAGTTGAAGAAACAGTTACAGGAGTTGTTGGGCAAGGGCTTTATACGGCCCAGTACCTCGCCTTGGGGTTGTCCAGCATTGTTCGTGAAGAAGAAGGACCAGTCGTTGAGGCTATGCGTAGATTACCGTCCCTTGAATGCGGTAACTATCAAGAACAAGTATCCTTTGCCACGCATAGACACTCTGTTTGATCAGTTAGCTGGAGCAAAGGTCTTCTCGAAAGTTGATCTTCGGTCTGGATATCATCAGATCAAGATCCGTCCCAGTGACGTTCCGAAGACGGCTTTCTCCACCAGATACGGGCTGTATGAGTATTTGGTGATGTCATTTGGACTCACGAACGCACCAGCATACTTATGTACCTCATGAACTCAGTCTTCATGCCAGAGCTGGATAAGTTTGTAGTGGTGTTCATCGACGACATCCTAATATACTCCAAGTCAACCGATGAGCATGCAGAGCACCTTCGGACAGTCCTCCAAAGACTCAGAGATCATAAGCTCTATGCCAAGTTCAGCAAGTGCGAGTTTTGGATTGAGCGTGTTCAGTTTCTGGGTCATGTTGTGTCCGCGGAAGGTATTTCTGTTGATCCGGGAAAGGTGCAAGATGTGGTTAATTGGAAAGCACCTACCACAGTCCACAAGGTGCGGAGTTTCTTGGGATTAGCGGGATACTACCGTCGCTTCATTCCCAACTTCTCCAAGATTGCCAGGCCTATCACAGATCTACTCAAGAAGGATCAGAAGTTCAAATGGACAGAAAAGTGCGAAGAAGCCTTCCAAACTTTGAAGAAGCACTTGACCACAGCACCAGTACTCGCCCAACCGGATTTGAGTAAGCCCTTCGACGTGTATTGTGATGCGTCGGGCACTGGACTTGGTTGTGTGTTGATGCAAGAAGGACGGGTAATTGCTTATGCTTCCAGACAACTCCGTAAGCATGAGTTGAATTACCCCACACACGACTTGGAATTGGCAGCCGTGGTATTAGCTCTGAAGGTGTGGAGGCATTACTTATTGGGAAACCTAGTACACCTCTACACCGACCACAAGAGTCTCAAGTACATCTTCACCCAGAACAAGTTGAACATGAGGCAACGAAGATGGCTAGAATTAATCAAGGACTACGAGATAGAGATCCACTACCATCCGGGCAAGGCTAATGTGGTTGCAGATGCGTTGAGCAGAAACGCCCACTGCCACTACTTGGATCAGGGAATTGCAACTGAAGAATTAGAGCCAGCCGTAAGGATTCTACCCCACGGAGCACTCTACAATCTCGCCCTAGTGCCAACACTTAGGGATGAGGTAGCTAAGGCCCAGAAGCTTAATAAGGGCATGGAGAAGATCAGATTAGGACTGCAAGAGAAGAAGATGCAGTGTTTCCGTGAAGATGAAGAAGGAGTTTTGTGGTTCAAGGACAGACTGGTAGTGCCAAAGGATCACGAGCTCCGAAAGAAGATTATGGATGAAGCTCATTTATCCAAGTACTCAATTCACCCTGGCAGTAACAAGATGTATCAGGATCTGCGAAAGAAGTTTTGGTGGACAAGGATGAAGAGAGAAATCGCTCGGTATGTAGCGGAATGTGACACCTGCCGCAGAGTAAAGGCCGACCATCTAAAAGGCGCAGGGTTGTCGCAACCTTTGAGCATTCCGTCATGGAAATGGGAAGACATAAGCATGGACTTCATTGTTGGACTGCCCATGACAGCTCAAAAGTTGGATTCAATTTGGGTTATAGTAGACCGTTTGACAAAGACAGCCCATTTCATCCCTGTCTCAACCAGATACACCATGAAGAAGTATGCACAGCTGTACATTGACCGGATAGTCTGTCTGCATGGAGTGCCCAAAACGATCATCTCCGATCGAGGCACCCAATTCGTCGGTCGATTTTGGAAACAACTCCACGAGTCATTAGGGACCAGGCTAATTCACAGCTCAGCCTACCACCCTCAGATTGATGGTCAGACGGAAAGAGTGAACCAAATACTTGAAGACATGCTCAGAGCTTGTGTTTTGGAATACGGAAAAGGATGGGACACTTATCTGTCATTGGCGGAGTTCTCATACAACAACAGCTATCAAGCCAGCATCCAGATGTCCCCTTTTGAAGCACTTTACGGCCGTAGTTGCAGAACGCCACTCAACTGGTCAGAGGCAGGCGAAAGAATCATATTGGGGCCAGACCTAGTACAGCAGGCTGAAGAGAAGGTATGGGTTATACAAGAAAATCTGAAGGCAGCCAAGTCAAGACAGAAGAGCTATGCAGATAGAAGGCGTAGACCCTTGACCTTCGAGGTAGGAGACTACGTCTACCTACGGGTCTCGCCAATGAAGGGAGTTCAACGATTCGGGATCAGAGGCAAGTTAGCACCCCGGTACATAGGTCCATATCCTATCACAGCTAAGTGCGGACCAGTGGCATATCAAGTGGAACTGCCAGAAAGATTATCAGGAGTGCACAACGTATTCCATGTCTCCCAATTGAAGAAGTGTCTGAAGGCACCAGTAGACCAAGTGGTTCAAGAAGTAGAAGAGTTGCAACCAGACCTGACCTACCCAGAGCGTCCAATCCGGATACTGGACGAAAAGGAACGAGTTACAAGAAGACGGACACTCAAGTTCTACAAAGTTCTGTGGAGCAACCACACAGAAGACGAAGCCACGTGGGAATCTGCAGAATTTCTTCAGTCAAACTACACCTGAGCTACTCCCAAACCCTTAGGTACCTATGCCTATCCTAACCCTCTCCTTAAATCTCGGGACGCGATTTCTTTTAGGGGGGAGGGCTGTGACACCCCAGGTGTCACCAGAGAAAAATCGACAAACTATAAACCCTAAATCCTAATTTCACTCAATTTAAAGCAGTTTCAATCATAGAAATAGAAAGAAATATTGTCTAAAATACTTTAAAGAGACACTATGAAATGTTTGACAAACAACAGAGCATGTTAGCAAAGTCCAGAGAATTCTCAACTAAAAGTATCGAAATCTCGTTAACAGAAAGAATTCAAACCCTAACTCTTGACCATCAAAAACTTCCACAAAACCCTAGCCATATTTTTACATAACAATTAAGTATACTTCAAAATAGGATTTTGGGAAATTATTCAAGATTTTTGGAAAAACTTTAGGCCTCTTTAAAATTCACCAAAGCTATAATCAACCTGGAAATTCAAGAATTTTTAGAGACCAAATCATGACTTGAACCTTAAATGAAAAGTGTTCCAAATAATTTCTTGAGCTTGTACAAAAATTTTCAAAATTTTTCGAGATCGGGAAGGGTGCCAATTCTTTGAATCGTTTCCAGCATTAAAGAGAAAGAAAAAAAAAATAGAACTGTTGCCGGGCGGGCTACAGTACCGCCCGCCCGACAACAGAGCGCAGCGCCGCTCGGTCGCCCAGCCGCCGCCCGACACGGGCGCCTGTGGCGCACGTCGCCGTTATTGCCGCGCCGCTCCTTGCCTCCCTCCTCACTCCCGCGCTCCCCTCTTCCCTCTCCTCCCTCGCCCTCTCTCTTTTCTCTCCCTGCCCGAGCCGAGACGCCCGACAGCCGCCGCCGCCGCGCTGCCATGCCGACCCCGCCCCTACTGCCCCTACCTCTCCCCTACCCCCCGGCCCCCTATAAAAGGGCGCGCAACTCCTCCCCAATCTCCCCCCCTCCTCCAATTTCTCCCCCCCCCCCCCCCCCCGCGCGAAGCACCCCCAAATTCCCCTACTCTCGGCCGCCGGCGCCATTGCCGCCGCCCCTCTCGGCGAAACACCACCCTCACTCAATTTCAGTCAAATTCCTTCATCAATTCACCTCCTCTCCACCTCGTGAAGCTCCTAGAACCCTCCAACCCTCTGACGGCGAGCCACCTCGTCGGATTTTTGACTTCGCCGCCGCCACTGAAGCACCCCCACGGTGAGACCCCCTCTGCCGTGCCCAACCTTGATAAATACCATGTTGCCGAGCTTCGTCATGTCGTGAGGATCATGAAAAGCCAAGGTTCAACGGCCGGCGACCACCCCATCGTCGGGAATTGGCCGCCGGAGCTCGTCGGAGACTGTGCACTGTTTTTCTTTTTCCTATTTATTTTCCAGATTATTGCTCTATTTCTAAAAACCCTAGAAAATCACAGGGAGATCCAAAAATGCCAAACCAAAATTTGTTAAAACCCTCATGAAAAGTACTAATTTTCTGTTAAAACACTTTTTAATCAAATCACCAAACATTTGTAGAATTAATTAGAAACACTCATTTCTGTTTATGAATTTTTAATTTCATTATAGAGCAATGCTAGGGCTAACCCTTGATCTACAAGTACGCCATAGTGCTACACACACTCTGGAAATTTATGAAGATTTTAGGAATACGAATTGGCATCTAACCCTATTAGATAACCTCAATCTGCCTAGTTTAAATAGCATTTTCTAAAGTACATTGTAAAAGTCATTTGCAAGGTCAGATCCCAAAAGCAAAGTTGTAGATCTGGTACTCAGGAATGCTGACATAAAGTCTCATAATTTTATTCTAATATTTACTAGTGGTTTCTGATTTTACAAGATCTAAAAACAGGAACTTTGATGAATTTTTATAAAATACAGAAAATTCATCTAGGCCCCACCCAAAGCCCAAAATGCTTATTCCAGGGAGTACTACCCACTAAAAATAATCTTGAGGAAGAATTAAAATCTTCATTTTAACCCTAGTTTAATAGCCGAAGTAATTAAATAATATTAACCGATGAAAAATATCGCATTAACTTAACTAAAGTTGAAGTTGATGAACATGTCAACTAAAAGTCACCTCATGAAATTTTAATAGAATTCTTTAAACATCATTCACAGATTAAGAATTTAATTTAATCGACGACGTCGAGTAATTAGGGTTAACCCTAATTCTAGGCGTCGCCAATCTAAACCATAGGTTGTTATTGATAATAATAATAATAAGTTCCATTTTTGTTAAACTTATCATAACCATACTGCATCATGTAGATTCTGACGCTAACGAAGTAGCCGCGGATCCAAGTTCCTCGACCCCCGCCGAAGAAGTCGACATCAACTCGGAGGAACCAGGCAAGCCCCGGTGCACAACCGACTTTTAAAAGTTTTACTTTTATAACTAAGTGTGTCCTTGTTTGTGCATTAAGTATTAGGAGTTGATTGAAACCATAGTTGCATTTGTTCCATAGGAAAAACCCTAACGGTAGTTGTTATAGACACCCCTTAGTATGCTATGCTTAGTCGGTATTTGCCGGTAGAAGTCGAGCAGAGTGGACGCTGCTCGCGAAAGGATTGGTTATTGATTGAAACTATTTCATGAGATGGGCCACACGAATGTGAATCAGTAAGAAAGATAAAAGTTTGAGGGTCAGACAGGATACAAAGTAGGTCGGCGACTGGACTGGGTCCAGGGTGATCGTAGACTTGTCTGATCCGTGTGGTCCGAGACTGATCGAGTATTGAACGTACTGGTCGTATGCTGGGTGTTATGGGCCCTAGTAAACCTATGTAGCCTAGCGATTGCAACGTCGAACCTGCCCTACGATGTCTGACTAGGAGGAGATCTGGGGTGGGCAGCGTGGGAACTCCACAGAAACCGTCTGGGACGTGTTGTCTGGTGGGACGCGGCGCTGCTAAGGCAGGCGTAGGAGGGAATTGACGTTGCAGGAGCTGGTGTGAACGGTTGCCACGTGCGAGTCTGGGACACGCACGTGTCGTACGGTCAGGTATTCCCCTGCAGGGTATAAAATCGTTTCGAACCGCTGTCGCTCCCAGTTAGTGAGCATGCTCGTGAAACGCACCACATTTTAGTAAATAGGTTGAAACACCATGAGAATGACTTATGAATATTAATATTGCTATTGTTGATTCTGTTATGTTTGTTTAGTTCAGTGCTAACTAAATTTACCTTCTAATCATTTAATCTGATGCTAAAACTTGACAAGAGTAGTATAGGCTTGCGAGTCCTTTTGCAAGTAAACCCTCCCGAGTCAGCCTTCATGTTTAGGAGTCGGCTGTAGTCAGCCTTTTTGTCGGGTAAGTCTTGCTGAGCTTCTTAGAAGCTCACGCGTTAGCGTTTTGTGGTTTTTCAGGCGCCGTCATGCAAGAACCAGCAGGTAGCTTCCATTGGAAGGAGCCTCCCCTCGAGTTTGGCAACCTCCAGTGGGAGTTGTGCGAGTCGCCGCGTTGATTTGTTGAAGTGGCTAGTAGTACGACGCCCGTGGGCACGGCGCGTGCTTTTGCTTAAGTCCGAGTGTCGGAGTTGTAATTGTCCTAGTCTTCCGCTGTTTATCGTTTTCAAAACTTCTGCGTACTCTGAAACGATGTAATATTTAACTTTAAATTTATGAACGAAGGATGTATTAAGTTCTCTCTTCTTGTAAATTATTGCTGTTTATTCCTGCCTGTGTTGTATTGTGTGTACGCTCGCTTCGCCGAGCGTTGCCCAACAAGATCTTGGCTTAACGACTGACCGGATCCGTCCCGAGACGAGATTTTCTGGGCGGGTCGTGTCATCGGTCTTGAGAGAGTGGCTGAAGGGTGGGCACAGGGCACCAACCCGGAGAGCGCTGAGCTCCTTATTGAAGAGGTCGGTCCAGCTGCCCGTGCCGTAGTGGAAGAGCTTGATCTAAGTCCACCTGAGGGAGTGGCGATTCCTTTGCTGAGTTCGCCCGTTGTTGAATAGAATCTATGACGGGTGGTTTTGATGTGTTTAAGGATACATTGAGTAACTTATGTAATATATATATATATGTTTGTTTTTCTTTTCTCTCTTTGTGCAAGAACTCTTTCCCTGGAATTCATACCATCCAGCGGCTTAACCGGCTGGTGGTTTTAGAATACGCAATTCGTAGGGTAGAAGTTCTTACTTAGGAGTTCGCCTTCCTCGACACTTTAGACATATAATAATCTACTCAGATGCACATCTAGCCCCCAACTATGACTTGGATCTGATCCGAGGGGTGTGTTTTGAGACGAACGAAGTAACTTGCAATTAATTATATTTTAAGGATCAAGAACATATCATATCTGATACATGAGGAGGGATTTAAAGCGACAGCTAAGCATAAAAATGACGTAACTAGTCAATGTTCCAGGAACTAGGAATTGTGGTTCCATCTTCCCATTGTAGTGGATATGCTCCTAGCCGAGTGATCTCGAAGGGTCCCTCCCAGACTGGTGATAGCTTATGCTGCTCTGGCTGGTGGTTTCTCCTGAGTGCCAAGTCTCCAACTTGAAAGGATCGTATTATGACATTTCGATCATGATATCGTCTCAACCCATGTTGGTACCACTCCGACCGTATGACAGCTGTCTCTTCTTGTTTCTTCTAGGAGGTTGAGGTTGTCTTCTCTGCTCAAGTTTGATCATTGTTCGTCGTAGAGCTGCAATCTGTCCGACTGGAAAGCTATTTCAGTGGGGAGCACAACTTCGGATCCATACACCAAGGAGAAGAGTGTGCGATCGGTTGCTCTGCTTGGCGTGGTGCGTAATGCCAATTTAGATGGAAGGGACTTCCTGGGCCCCATTTTCTTGCATATGGCTTGAGTCGGTTGAAGATGCGTGGTTTGAGGCCCTGGAGTATCAAACCGCTTGCTCTCTCAGCTTGCCCGTTGCTCTTTGTATGAGATCTGGATGCGTAACATATTTTTATGTTCATTTGTTCACAGAATTCTCAGAAGTTTGACCTGGTAAACTGAGTACTATTTGTCAGTTATGATTTCTCTCATGACGCCAAATCTGGTGCAAATTTGCTTGATGAAGTTGGCAGCCTTGGCAGTTGTTATTTTAGCCATGGGGATAGCTTCTATCCATTTGGTGAATTTATCTATGGCGACAAAAAGGTGAGTGTAGCCACCTTGAGCTGTTTTGAAGGGACCCACCATGTCAACCCCCCATGCCGCAAAGGGCCATGTTATGGGGATCGTGGATAGAAACTGGGCAGTTACGCATTGTTGGCGAGCGAAGAATTGGCACCCGTCACATTTCCGAGTGATGTCGTAAGCGTCCTTGATGTCAGACAGCCAGTAGAATCCTTGACGGAACACTTTTCCTACGAGGGTCCATGTAGCAGCATGACTGGCACAGATGCCTGAGTGCATTTCTGCCAGGATTTTTATGCCATCGCTCCTAGTGATGCACTTCATAAGTATGCACTGGGATCCTCTCTTGTACAAGTCGTCTTCTTTCATGACATAACCCCGAATTCTTCTCTCCAATTGGATAGATTTAATTTTGTCAACGGGGGGCTTGTCCTTGACGAGGAGATCGATAAAAGAGTTTGCCAATCTTCTGAGCAGGGCTCACCGTCTTCGACGCCTAGAATTTGAGTGTCTTCTTCTAGAGAAGTCTTCATTGCCGCTGGCTCATTTTCTCCAGTCGGGGGTGAGGTTCTGATTGTCGGTTTCTCGAGGATATGAACGAATACGTTACTACTTACGATTGTCCTTCCTGATCCATGCCGAGCCAACTCATATGCGTCGGAGTTATGGTGGCGGAGTGTATGTTGCAGCTACAATCCTTCGAATTTTTCTTCTAATTTCCGCACCTCCTGATAGTAAGCTGCCATCCCCGAGTCTTCAGTCTTCCAATCTTTGTTTACTTGTGAGATGACTTGTTATGGAATCTCCACGGACCTTGAGTCTTTTGATTCCTAAAGAAGCTGCGATGCATAGGCCATGGAGCAGTGCTTCGTATTCTGCTGCATTGTTGTACATAGGAAATCATATTTGTAACACGTATTTGAGTTTTTCTCCTTGAGGGGATATGAGCAGGACTCCAGCTCCTACGCTTGAGAGATAGAGAAATCCGTCAAAGTACATTTTCCAGAACTCAAGTTCTTCAGGCCCTGGAGGTAGCTGTATTTCCGTCCACTCGGCAACGAAGTCTGCCAATGCTGCTTCCTTGACGGCCGTCCTTGATTTGAATTTGATGTCGTAAGCCCCCAGCTCTTCGGCCCATTTGGTGATTGTGCTTGTTGCTTCTCTGTTGTGCAGCACCTCTGGTAAGGGAAAGGAAGTCTAAACTTCGATCGTATGCGCCTGGAAGTAGTGTACGAGCTTGCGGGATGTGATCAAATAGTGCATATAAGAGCTTTTGAACTTGGAAGTAGTTTGTCTTTGATTCGGCCAGCACTTTGCTCACAAAACAGTCGGGATGTTAGATCCGGTGGATGTGAGCTGGGTCCGGTCGACGACCAAGACCGTATTGACCACCTGACATGTTGCCATTATGTATAAGGTGAGCATTTCTTCTGGTTCTAGGGCGACGAATATCGGAGGTTTGGTCAACAGTTGCTTTAACTCTTCAAAAGCTTCTTCTGCTTCTTCTGTCCATTCGAATTTTTTCTTCTTCCGAATCAACTTGAAGAAAGGGACGCCTCGCACCCCAAAACGTGCTATGAAGCGGTTGAGACTTGCCTTGCACCCGGTCAGCTTTTGAACATCTCGGATGCAGGTGGGCTGACTCATCTATAGCATTGATTTTCTCGGGGTTCGCTTCTATCCCTCGGTTTGACACGATGAATCCTAGTAGCTTCCCTGATGGCGTTCCAAATGTGCATTTTTTGGGGTTCAGCTTCATGTTATAATCCCGTAGACTGACGAAAGTCTCTGCCAGGTCAAAGATGAATTCCTCTGAGTCCTTGGTCTTGATAACGATGTCAGCTACCTATGCCTCGACGTTGTGACCGATCTGGACCTCTAGCCACCTTTGCATACCCCTTTGATAAGTTGCTCCTGCGTTCTTTAGCCCGAAAGGCATGGTGATGTAGCAGTAGGCTCCGACAAAGTTATGAACGCAGTTTTGATCTGATCTTCTGCCTTGAGTGGGATTTGATGATACCCTGAGTAAGCATCAAGAAAACTCAGGAGGGAACATCCAGCAGTAGAATTGACTACTTGATCAATGCGCGGAAGACCGAAAGGGTCTTTTGGGCATGCTTTGTTGAGATCGGTATAATTGAGACAGATACGCCATTCTTTATTCTTCTTATGAACAAGGACCGGGTTGGCTAACTAATCCACGCATGTCTGTATCTCTTCTCGGAATTTGTCGGCCTCTACTACAGCAACCATGGAGTCCACTTTCTCCACTGTTTCTTTTTCACAGTAGAAAGAGCGTCTCACGTCTCCGTTGACTGTAATGACTCCGTTGGGGCCGGGCATCTCCATCATGAGATACGTGTAATGAGGGATTGCCATAAACTTAGCCAGGGCTGGTCTGTCAGCAATTGTGTGGTATGCCGACTCAAAGTCTATGATTTCAAAAGTGATCTGCTCGGTCTGGAAGTTTCCCCTTGACCCAAAGGTTAGAGGAAGAGTAACCTGTCCAAGCGAATGAGCTTGCGTCCCTGGGAAGAACTCATGGAAGGGAGATGTGCTCAGCCTGAGCGAGTTGACCCGAATTCCTAGTTCCGGCAAAGTGACAGGGAACAGTATGTTGAGGTAGCTTCCTCCATCAATCAACGTTCTGTTCAGCTTGGCCTTGTTGACAGTTGGGGCTAGGACCAGGGGATAACCGTCGGGCCTCGGGATAAGGTCCTGGTGATCTTCACTGTCGAAGGAGATTGAGATTTCCAACCAACAAAGGTATTGTGGTCTGCTGCGCTAGGCGGTGTTAACCTGTCTTTCGAGGGTCTTCATCCTTCCTTTTGACTGGAAAGCATCGGGCCCGCTGAAGATGTAGTTGATCTCTCGCTCGACGTCCTGATACCCTTCCGTGTCGTTCTTCCTTGTCCAATGTCTTCGAGACCTTGGGTGGCTCCTTTATCTTGCTTGAGGAAAGAGCGACAGAAGCCTTGGAGCTTGTAGCATTCTTTAACTAGATGAGTCGCCCCTTTGTGGATAAAGCACGGTTTTTATAATTGTCTGGCTGACCTAGATTGTTGGGCCGCGACTGGCGTGGGTTTCTTCTTCCAACCGGCCGATCCATCGTGGCGACCATACGATCAGTCTTCCTTTTCTTATCCTTCTTTCTGTCTTCCCCTGCATGTCCGTCCTCCCGATCTCAGCCTTTTAACGATGATTGTCCTATTGGACGCGATTGTTGCCAACATCATATCCTATGGCGTATCGGAGGCGATGGAGAACATGTCCTTCGCTCTGGCCGAGTTTTTCCTACCCAGCTTCCGTATGAGCGACTCATCTCTTAATCCTCGGATGAAGGTTTGGATGACGGTTTGGTCGTCGATGTGGGGGATCGAGTTCCTCTTGTGGCTGAAGCACTGGATGTAAGCCTGCAGTGATTTGTCGCGATGGTGCACCACTCGGGAGAGGTCCCAGGCAGATCCGGGTCGATCGTAGGTCGCATGGAAGTTTCCTATAAAGTGGCGACATAGCTCCCTCTAAGACTAGATTAAATTGCGGACAGGCCCATCAACCAAGTGTGGACTAGATGGACAAGGTAGATAGGTAGATAATTGGCCATGACTCGATTGTCTCCGCTGGCCGCCAGAAGCGTAGATCTGCAGCCATTGGTCGGGATCACTCTTCCCGTCGTACTTTTCTATCCCAGAGGGTTTGAAGCCTGATGGCCACCCTACTCTTCAGAGCTCTAGGGTGAATGCCCTGACCCCGGATTCGTCTAGCG
The DNA here is from genome assembly GCA_001182835.1 of Oropetium thomaeum. Classification (NCBI taxonomy): domain Eukaryota; kingdom Viridiplantae; phylum Streptophyta; class Magnoliopsida; order Poales; family Poaceae; genus Oropetium; species Oropetium thomaeum. The sequence goes on along the minus strand of LFJQ01000065.1, from coordinate 729,849 downwards.
AATCGGGCGTCAGGGCTCTGTGCCGAGTTCTTCGGTGATGTCGATCCGGCAATGGAGAATCCCTAGAATAAGACGACTCGGAGCACCTACGAAGGAGATCTTCATGTTCGGCCTCGGGCGATGGCTCTTTCTCTCCGTTTGGCTTCTAGATCTTCTCTTGCGTCTCGCCGGAACACTTCTTGGAGGTCTCCCTCGATCCTGCTCTGAAGTTGTTGGGAGATTAGTTTTCTTTGGTGGCAATCAGTAGATGACGCCGATTCTTCCCGCCTGTTGCAATCATATTCGGCTATCTTTTCCCCTATTTTCGGATCGGGTTCGTCTGAATGCCGGTACTGCGACTGCGACCATGGATTCGCTGTTCTTCACTGTGGGTGATGGTGGCGAGTAGAGACTATCGGGCAGATTGGATCAGCGGAGTTGCTTGGGGTGTTTCTTGAAGTACGGACTCCAAAGCTTTCAGACTTGCTGCGGCGGCTGCCATGTTGTTGGCAGGCTTTTGAAGATCTCTTCCGATCCTTCTTGAGAACCTCGCATGGGCGCTGCACCGGGCAGGATTCGCGGAAGGTGTCGTTGATGAGGACATCGCACTCATGGTTACACACAATCATTCTCCCGCTACGACAAATGAAGGTCCAATCACTAGAGCCCGGGCACGACAATTGAATCTAGAGGTGAGCTCGTTCTAAAGTACAAGTTTATATGTTACTATGGAGAATAGATTGCTACCTAATGATTATATTATGATTAGAAATCATGGAGAGGTCAAGGAAGGCCCTGGAGACCAGCTAAAAGTTGGACAAGGACGTCCAATTCAAGTAGGAGATCCAACTCACGTCGACTTCGAATCCTACTCGGAGTCCAGGAGCAGTCCGTACTAAAACAGGTGCCCAGGTCACAGACGGACTCTGTTTTAGGCAATCTACCACTTCATGGAAAGAGGACGAGATTATCTTTCCAATGGGATAAGTCCCACATCCAGATTCCTCCAGAGTCCACGGAAATCATCAAAACATTAGACAGTCCAAAATCTGTCAGGGTGCTGCGACACCGACTTTGGGCCGGTTGGCCTTGTGACCGAGTTAGAGTCCGTTAGGGTTGTGTCCAGGGGACTTGCACGTCCCCAATTTCTTTATAACCAGCCGTCACCCCATCATTAGGATTCGGGTTTTGCTTAGATTATTCCTGTTAAAAACAGTGTCCTCATTTCATCGGTTTGTGAGACCCCAACTTTGTGAGTTTAATCTTCATCTGCAATTTGTTGCTTTCTACTTCGTTCTTGCTTGTGTTCTTCGATTCGCAGGCAAATACTAGCCTTCTCGGCGAGGTCATCCATGTTCACGCGGGTGATAACCAGAGGAGACGTGGTGCTGCAATTGCGGGGTTCGGGACGTGCCGTTCGGAAGCCGGATCGATTTGTGTTGCGACTCCGCCCAAATCGTTGATTATCAGAACCTGTAGGAAGATCGGGACCCCGTTCCCATCAGCCATTGGTCGGGCGCGTCTGGCTCTTCTGTTCTGGGTACGACCTTGCTGGTCTGGTCCTTCGCGCTTAACGCGGCCTGCCGGACGACCTCCTCTAGCCGTATCCGCTCGTGTCATTCTTCCAGGATCTCTCCCGCCCTTACTTCAATGGTCATGACATATCTGGGGTAGTCGTCAGCAGAGTCAGAGTCCTTGTCTTGACTAATGAACGAGAGACAAGACGTATCCGAGTCCGACTCGTACACGCTTTCCTCACTCTTATCGGAGTCGGTGTCCCAAGTGAACACGAGATAATCTCGAGCTCGTTGCTGGAGGGCCTGCATCGTGCCTTTGGAAGGGCGCGAACTCAGGATGCCTTCGATAGTTTCTCCTGCGCTGTCCGTCGATACAATCGGGGCGTCGGGCATCCGTCTTCCAGATCGGTTGTTATCACCACCAGGGTGGCCGATCTCCCATGTTTGGCGATTGTTGGTGATGAGACTTCCACTCGGGATAAGATTCCGTCGTCTCCTACGATGAATATTAGCGTTCTGAAGTGGAAAACGCTGCCAGGAGCGTAGATGCGCCTCCCGGAAGTCAGATTGCTTGGAGCCATCGATGATTCGAGTTGATTACACATGACCCCTTCCTGGCGCGCCAACTGCTGACGATTGAGTTGGCAATAGCAGCACGGGTATGCGCTGCAATGTAAAAAGTAGGGACGCTTGAGACGCAAGGGTTATACTGGTTCGGGCCTCCAGGAGGATAATAACCCTATGTCAGTGCTTGGCGGATTGTATTGCTGATTGTGGATGATCTGAGGGGGGCCACCATCCATCCACCCAATAAATTCCTTTCATGTCCTTTGATGTTATCACTAGAAAAGTGACATGGCTGTATAGAAAATAAAAGAGGAAAATACACATGCTTCTACCAAAGGAAAAAACCCATCGAGCATGTAAAAAAAATTACAGCCATGATCTCCAACTCATTTAAGGAAAAAGGGTCTTGAAAAAGGAATTTCCTTCCACATCCACCTCATCACATATTCACCCCTTGACCATTTTGTGTAACATTACTTCTTGACTTGGATCCGGTTTTTGACTTAGCAATATATGTGCCACGAGTATGCTCTCTCTATTCTTCAGCGATATGATTAAAGAAGCTAATCGCTGTTTCTAAAAAAAAAAGAGTATGCTCTTTCCCTACCAAGCTCCACCATAAATCCTATCATAAAAAATGAGTAGGATAGAAGTCAATCCTGACTTGGTGAGAGGATACACACATACTCTATTGGAAGGTAGAATTGTAGCAACTCCTGATCCAACAAACCTAAGTCTTCACTTGCTCGGGACGAGCAAGAGACAAGCTTGGGGAAGTTTGTTGACGAATACTAAGGCCCCTTTTGGCAGAGCTCCACGGAGCTGATTCTCATAGAGAATCTGGGGAGCTCTGCCAAATGTTGTATTACAGGAGAAGTGATCCTAGGCTGATTATGTGAAGCGATTCTCTGAAATGAACTAAGGGGCTGGAAGCTGAAAAATGTAACTTCTTTTGATTCCGTGAAGTGATTCCAAATCCTGATTGTGAGAGTATATCATAGAGAATTAATTTCAGCCACAGAATCACTTCTGACTCAGAGAATCACTTCTCACTGAGAATCACTCCCCGAGAATCTTTACCAAAGGGGGCCTAAATACTAAAATACCATTAACATATCTCTAAAAATGAATAAGGACATGCATTTCATATATGCAAGTTAGTTTAAAAATAATATAGTTCCACATGTACTTGAAAAATTTGTGCATGCAGGTATTTTAACATAGGAATGAGGCATAATACGGCTCGTGGCAAACAAACACAACTTCGGCGAATCACAAAATGCTACGTAGGCAGCACATGGATTCATGAACCTACCAGACGTGTCAAAACATCGAAAAATCATCAGACACCCCGCACCCACGCTCAGGGCCCATAGGATAGCCACCACGCCAAAGTGAGACCCAAGTGGCACCCATAGGAGATCAACCGATCCCTAGGTGGCCCCACTTGGCCCCACCTTTGACGTGGCGCGAGTTACCGCCTCTCCAAGTCAGTTCTGAAGGCGGTGGCGAGAATGAGTGGCGGGAAATGGTTTAGAGAAGAGGAGGAAGGAGAGCCACTCACTTCTAACTCACCCCTCAAGGCACCTAACCTATAAATAGGACCCCTCTCTTCATTCCAAAACACACAAGGAGTTACTACCTACAATACACTCTCATTTCAGTATCAGTGGAGTTAGAGTCTAGTCCAAGAACTCTTCTAGCTCTCTAGTTAACGTGGACCCGCCCAGAAAACCTCGTCTCGGGATGGATCCGGTCGGTAGTTGAGCCAGGATCCTGTTGGGCAACGCTCGACGAAGCGAGCGTACACACGATACAACACAGGCAAAAATAAACAGCAATGATTTACAAGGAGAGAGAACTTAATACATCATTGGTTCATAGTTTGAAACTTAAGTCTTACAGTGAATCAGAGTACGCAATTAAAGTTTTGAAAATAACAGCGGAAGACTTCATCGATTACAGACTCCGACGCTTAGACTTAAGCAAAAGCATGCATCGTGCCCACGGGCGTCATGCTACTTGCCACTTCAATGTTCACTGCGGCGACTCGTACAACTCCCACTGGAGGTTCCCGATCTCGGGGTGAGACTCCTCCCAATGGATGCTACCAGCTTGGTCCTGCATGTCGGTGCCTGAAAACCACATATCGCTAACACATGAGCTTCTAAGAAGCTCAACAAGACTTACCCGTCAAAATGGTTGACTACAGCCGACACCTAGACATGCTGGCTGACTAGGGGTGGGTTTTCTTGCAAAAAGGACTCGCAAGCCTGTACTACTCTTGTCAAATTTTAGCACAGGTTAAGTGATTAGAATATAAATTTAGTTCGCCCTGAACTAATCAAACATAACAGAAGCACAGCAGCAATAGTAGTAATCATAATTTATTCTCATTGTATCTCAACCTATTTACTAGAATATGGTGCGTTTCACGAGCATGCTCACTAACTGGGAGCGACAGCGGTTCGAAACGATTTTATACCCTGCAGGGGGAAACCTGATCATACGACACGTGCGTGTCCCAGACTTGCACGTGGCAACCGTTCACACCAGCTCCTGCAACGCAATTCCCTCCTACGCCTGCCTTAGCAGCACCACATCCCACCAGACAACACATCCTAGCCGGTTTCTGTGGAGTTCCCACGCTGCCCGCCCCAGATCTCCTCCTAGTCAGACACCGTAGGACAGGTTCGACGTTGCAATCGCTGGGCTACGTAGGTTTACTGGGGCCCATAACACGCAGCATATGACCAGTACATTCAACACTCGATCAGTCTCAGACCACACGGATCAGACAAGTCTACGGTCACCCTGGACCCGGTCCAGTCACCGACCTAATTGGTATCCTGTCTGACCCTCAAACGTTTATCTTTCCTTAATTAACTCATCATCATGTGTCATAATGTGTCAAATGATAGTTTCATCCAACAACCTACCTTTCGCGAGCAGCGTCCACTCTGCTCGACTTCTACCGGCAATACCTGCTAAGTATAGCATACTAAGGGGTATCTATACCAGCTACCGATAGGGTTTCTATGGGAAACAAATGCAACTATGGTTTCAATCAACTCCTAGCACTTAATGCACAAACAAGACACACTGAGTTATAAAAGAAAAAACTTTAAATAACCGTTGTGCACCGGGGCTTGCCTGCTTCTCCGGCGTTGAAGACTTCTTCGGCGGAGGTTGAGGCAACTGGATCTGCAGCTACTTCGTGCGCTTCAGAATCTACATGATGTAGTATGATTAAGATAAGTTTAATGAAAAGAGTCATTGCTTTTGCCATTAGCGATCTAGGGTTTTGATCGGCGATGCCTAGAATTAGGGTTAACCCTAATTACTCGACGCCGTCGATTAAATTCAATTCCTAACCTGTGAATGATGTTCAAAGAAATCTATTCAAATTCCCATGAGGTGACTTTTAGTTGGCAGGTACTTAAAGTCAAAAATTTCAACCTTAGTCAAGGTTAATTCAACATTTTTCATGAGTTAATGATTATTTAACGTCTTCGACTATTAACCTAGGGTTAAAATAAAACTTTTAATTCTTCCTCAAGACTATTTTTAGTTGATAGAACTCTCTGAAATAAGCATTTTGAGCTTTGGTTGGGGCCTAGATGAATTTTTTATATTTCATAAAAATTCATCAAATTTCCTGTTATTGAATCTTATAAAATCAGAAACCACTAGTAAACCTTAGGATAAAATTATGAAATTTTATGTGGGCATTTATGAGCACCAAATCTAAGACTTTGCTTTTGGGTCTAATCTTTTGAATGACTTTTACAATGTATTTTAGAAAAAGGTACATTAACTAGGCAGATTGAAGTAATTTAAAAGGGTTACATGCAACTTCGTGGTCCTAAAATCCCCATAAAATCCCAGAGGGTGTATATTACCATGATGTATTTGTGGATCAAAGATTGGACCTAGCATTGCTTCAGAATTCAAATTAAAATTCAAAAACAGAAATGAGTGTTCTAATTAATTCTACCAATTTTGGTCATTTTCTAAAAAGTTTTTTAAAAGAAACTTAGTAATTTTCATGAGTTTTCTAAAAAAATTTCGGTTTGCCATTTTTGGATTTTTCTATGAATTTCTACGGATTTTACAAGATAGAGCAATAATCTAGAAAATTAAAAAAGAAAAAGAAAAATAGGGGACTGTCTCCGGCGAGCTCCGGCGGCAATTCCCGGTGATGGGGTGGTCGCCGGCGGTTGAACCTTGGCTCTACACCTTCTACGGACCATGGGAAAGCTCGGCAACACGACGAAGGTCAAGCTTTACCACGGGAAGGGGGGGGCTCACCGTGAGAGGTGGTGATGGCGGCGGCGGTGAGTGAAATTCCGGCGATGGGGGCTCGAATCCGGAGGATGGAGAGTGCTTTGAGCTACACGGGAGAGAGATAGAGTAGTTAGACAAAGCAATTTGGGTGGAGGAAAGCTGAGGGGTGTGGTTCACCGTGGAGGCGCACCAATGGCGGCAATGGCGCGGCGGCCGGGAGCAACGAAGAAGAAAAGGGAGTTCTGGCGCGTCGGAAATGGAAGAAAGGAAGAAGGGGGGGGGGGCGGGAGAATGGAGGTGCGTCGGTTTTTAAATGAGCTGGGGGTAGGGGAGCAGAGGCACGGCAGCATGGGCGGCACAAGGGGCAGCGTGCGGGCGGCTCGGCTTGGGCGCGGGCGAGAGAAATTGAGAGGGAGAGAGAGAGAAAGAGAGAGAGAGAGAGAGAGAGAGAGGGAGGGGAGCGCGACAAAGGAGTGAAGTCGACGACGTGCTCATAAGAGCCGTGTCGGTCGGGGCAGCGGGGCATGGTACCCTGCCGCTTGGCGGGCGGCGGGGCACTGTGCCCGCGCGGCTGCTTCAAATCAAATTTTTTTTAATTAATTCGATACTAGCTAAAGTCCGAATGCAATCCAATTGGAAAGAACACTTCCCGAGTCCAAAAATATTTTTGAAAATTTTTGTGTAGGCTTAGAAATTTATTTGGAGCACTTTTCGTTTAGGGTTCAAGTCCTGATTTGGCATCTAAAAATTCTTGAATTTCCAGGATGGTTACTATTGGTGTGAATTTGTAAGAGGTCTATATCTTAACCAAAAATTTTGAATAATTCTCAAAATTCTATTTTTAAGTGTACTTAATTGTTATGTAAAAATATGGCTAGGGTCTTGTGGAGACTTGGATAGTGTCCAGTTAGTGTTTGGATTTAATTCCTGTTAACGAGATTTCGACACTGTTAGATGAAATTTTTCTGACTTTAGCTCTAGTGTTCTATTGTGTGCCAAAGTTTTCATAGTGATCCTTTAGAGCATTTCAAACATCATTTATTTTTATTTCCAATGTCGATTTTGCTTTTACGTGTGAAATTTACCGATTAGGGTTTTTGGTGTGTCGATTTAAACCCTGGTGACACCTGGGGTGTCACACTAGTAGTGTCTTCATAGAAATAGGTATGAGTCTAGTAGTAGTCTCTTTTTTTCCTTTTGTAGGACATTTTGATATTTCAATTCAATACATTTCTATGCTTTATTCCAAATATGGTTTGTGTGGGTATGTTTATTCTTATGACTAACATGTGTGTATACTTAGATTATATACTAGTCTACTAGTTATTGTCATAAGTATTGATATATATTTAGTCATGTATATATGTCGTATGCTTAGTATCTTGACCATTGCTTTAGCATTGTTCCATGTGCTCTTTAGAGTATGCTCTAGTCGAAGGACTCAGGGCCGCTGGGCGGCTTAGAGTAATATTTAGGAATGTAAGCGTGGTGCTTAGATATCCTTGAATGTCGTGCGACCCACGGAGCTTGGTTTAGGTGGCTTGAAGTGACAGCCTTGTCCATCCTTTGTAATCACCACGTCCGGTCATAAGGTTAAAGATGTATAATTGCTGGAGTCTTTTCTCTGGATTGGGAGTAAGCAGGTGCCCTGATATGTCTTAGCCATGATCCTTTGCTAATATAGGACATGCATGTATGTATACTTGTATATATGTATAAGTATAGAAATACGATAAGTGCTTAGTTTAGCCTTAGAAATTGTTCTACTCCATCAATATAATTGATTGTAGGTTCTCTTTTTCGTGTCACACTACCTATGTATACATTTTATATGCTCACCCCTGTATAAGTATATCATACTTTAGTATGCATAGCTTAGTGTCATATTTCATATCATCATCCTTGTTAAGCATCCTCCCTGTGGAAACAAATAAGATACCCTGAATACTCCAAGGTGAAATGCTACAGCGGTACTCCGTATGCTTGCCATCTTTTCTGTAAATGTTAGAATATCAATGTAATTATTTCTGGCGCCGTTAGAATATCGATGTAATTATTTCTGACGCCATTGCTAGGAATTGCCCCTTAGGAAAAACTTAGTAATGTCGTAAGAAATACAAACAAGCGGCGGTTTGACCCTGAGTCAAGCGGAGAGTTTATGTTCTTTGGACTCTCTAACGGTCTGACTGCCAGTGCCGTGGTCTAAACGCCAGTATCGTGTTTGAAAACCTTCGTCTGCGCATTTATTGCAAAAAAAAAAATAGTTGTTGCCATCTACCACGGTCTGACCGCCCGAGGTGCGGTCTGACAGCCAGCATTGCAGAGAGCCAGTAACGTCTAGTTTTTGAGGTGTGGGCTTATTAGCGAGTGAATTGTTGCATGTCACCTTAGGATTGCAAACCTTTACTCTATTATTAACATAAGATTAGCTTCCTTTTTATTGCTCTTGATCCTTTGTTCTAATTTTCACATTTATATTTGATCAAGTTGCAATTAAATTTCAAAACCGCTTATTCCAAACCCCCCCCTTTCGGTATCCTAGATCCTACACATAGTTAACCCCAAGACTTTCCTACTAGAACATACCCGAAAATAAAACAACAAAGCATCCACCATATCGGTCCGTTCACCCAGAAAAGAGGAATAGCCGATTGTCTAGTTACTACATAATGAGCTAAGTCGGTTTTCTAGGTCCCATATTCCAATATGTATTCGTACAGAACTGAAACTTGTTCAGGCTCAGGCCAACAACAACACAGTTCTTAATGGATGCAGACGGGGACTAGTGCACAAAGCAGCAACATATTAATTCATTTATCAACATCATACCCTCCTAGTCTCTATATTTTAATGATGTGACGTTAACCAACAATTCTCAATAATTTTAGAAATTTCATAAGTAGTCTCCATACTAATCATATACGACCTATATCCGGTTATTAAGCATAGCAAACTATCTGTTGGTTGTATCAAACTAAATATAAACCCATAGGAAAATCCTACAAGATTATGCAACTAGTAGGTTTCATTACAACTCCTAAAACTTAATGCACAATCAAGACCTACATACATAGTGATAAAAAAACTTTAAAAATATAGGTGTCCACCAGGGCTTACCTTGATTCAGTGGAGGGTCACCATATCACAAGCAATGTTAGCAGTATGCGGGTCTTCTTCAGCTCCTGGATTCACCATCGAAAGATCGAGCTCGATTCCTATATGAAAAATGCAACATAAAATGAGGATCGATAAAAACTAACAAAATAAATGGTTATTCTAAGATTCTTTAAGCTCTAAACTAGATATAGGATTGAACATGTCAAAACAAGATAAAATGAGGACACGACGACTTGGTGGCAAACAATAGGTTGTGATGAGGACAGCGCACCCATGGTTACACACAATCCTTCTCCCGCTACGACAAATGAAGGACCAATCATTAGAGCTCGGACACGACAATTGAATCTAGAGGTGAGCTCGTTCTTAAGTACGAGTTTATATGTTACTATGGAGAATAGATTGCTACCTAATGATTATATTATGATTAGGAATCATGGAGAGGTCAAGTAAGGCTCTGGAGACCAGCTTCAAGTCGGACAAGGATGTCCAAGCCAAGTAGGAGATCCAACTCACGTCAACTTCGAATCCAACTCGGAGTCCAGGAGCAGTCCATACTAAAACGGGTGCCCAGGTCGCATACAGACTCCGTTTTAGACGATCTACCACTTCAAGGAAAGAGGACCAGATTATCTTTCCAATGGAACAAGTCCCACGTCCAAATTCCTCTAGAGTCCACGGGAATCATCAAAACAATGGATAGTCCAAAATTCGTCAGGATGCTGCAACACCGACATTGGGCCGGTTGGCCTTGTACCGAGTTAGAATCCATTAGTGTTATGTCCAGGGGACTTGCACGTCCCCAATTCCTTTATAACCAGCCATCACCCCACCATTAGGGTTCAGGTTTTGCATAGATTATTCCTCTTAAAAACAATGTTGCCGTTTCATCGGTTTGTGAGACCCCAACTTTGTGAGTTTAATCTTCATCTGCAATTTGGTTGCTTTCTACTTTGTTCTTTCTTGTGTTCTTCGATTCGCAGGCAAAGACTAGCCTTCTCGGTGAGGTCATCCGTGTTCACGCGGGTGATAACCAGAGGAGACGTGGTGCTGCGATTGCGGGGTTCGGAATGTGCCGTTCGGAAGCCGGATCGATTTGTGTCGCGACTCCACCCAAATCGTTGATTATCAGAACCTGTAGGAAGATCGGGACCCCGTTCCCATCAAGTGGTTATCAGAGCTTTAGGTGTTCCTCAGGTTCACCATTGTTTACCCTAGATCCTTGTTTTTGTTTCGTCCTATAGTCCATAAAAAGCCAAAAGTAGAATTGTAGTTTTAAGTTACATCCTGTCCAAAACCGTGTTTAGCCTCTACATATTTTAATTTCAGAGTCTGTAGTATTGAGTTTGTGTCCTTAATCGCGTCTTGTTGCTGATTTAGATCATGTCTCGTTACAGTTTGTTTTGCTTCCGCCGCCTTGTGTCAAACCTTGCCGTCAAAATTTTTTTTTCCGACCCAGATCTCACCCCTTCATTTGTTGTGTCTGATCTGTTATTCACTAGATTCACGCGGTTTGATCATCCATTACTACTTTTCACCTTATCCAGAGCTTCCGCCGCAAAATTCCACCTTTCTTTGTTTGGCTACCCTAGTTTCTTTCAACACCAGAAAAGAAAAACGCCTGACAAAGAGTTCAATTCTGCCATTATATTGTTTGGATCAGAAAATTTGTGTGGTTAGCTTTCACATGCTTTGAGTTGAAAAAAAAGAAATAATACAAAAAAAAGAGACAGAAGTATTGTGATTACTTCTAGTGTTAAAAAAAGAAAAAAGGAAAAAAAGAAACGAATTGATAACTTTTGTTGGAACACTCGGTGCTATTTTATGCTTGTCTTGAATTCAATTTTCCTTGCTATTGATCTTTGTTGCTGTCTCCCTGCACATGTGATTTGACCACGTATCTAACTGTCATAGGACGCTTTAGGCCAGCAAGTAGGACCAATACTTTGGACATTTATTCAATATTACTATCTCGTTTTGATTTGTGTTCCACTTACATATATATTAGCCTTTCAAGCTCCATTTAAACCTTCTGAACAGGCACAGATTCTTAACCCTATAATCGCCGGATCACTTCTCCAAGGTATCTTTGCTTTGTGTTCGTTTAGATCCTTGCAAGAACTTGGTTTGAAGCTTCCTTTTGCTGTCCAGGAGTGCCACCGTTCTCACAGTAGTTGATAGGGATAACCTTTACCGTTTTTTCTGTGTTTCTTGTTTCTTTCATCATGTCAGGTACCGAGGAATCTAGGACGTCGGCTGACTTCAACGAGTGCGTTAGCCAAGATCAATTGCGGGAAGCAATTACCAAGGCGCTTGAAGGCATTGACGACAAGATCACTGAGACCGCGACGACGACCCTCAACGACCTGCATATAGGAACAACTCTCCAAGGCATCACCACTCAGCTGGCCGCAATTTCAATGCGGCTTGACAATTTGGAAAGGCGTCCACCTCCAGGGAACAACGACGACGACGAGGACACCGTCTACAATGACAACGACCAGGACGCACGCCTTCGACATCGCCTACGCAGAAACCGCCAAGGTATGGGAGGTAACAACCAGCATCGACCTCAGGACGATCCCTTTGCTAAGGTGAAATTTTCGATACCCTCCTTTTCTGGTTCATATAATGCTGAGACATATCTAGATTGGGAGATGACGGTTCAACAAAAATTTGATGCTCACCAAAGTCCCTGAACAACATAGAGTTAGATAAGCTTCTAGCGAATTTAAGGACTTTGCTATTATTTGGTGGACTGGTTTAGCTGCTGTACGATAGTTGCCTGCTACTTGGGATGAGTTGAAAACTGCTATGCGCGATCGCTTTGTGCCTCCTTCGTTTTAGCGAGACATGCGTCTCAAACTGCAGCGCTTAGAGCAAGGTAGCATTCGGTCCAGGATTATTATGTTGAGCTGCAGAAGGGCATGATGCGTTGTGGTGTAGTTGAGGATAATGAGGATAAGATCTGTCGTTTCTATGGGGGGTTGAGGCGTGAAATTCAGGACATTGTTGATTATAAGACTTTTAACACTGTCAACTAGTTGTTCCACTTTGCTATGCTTGCAGAAAAGGAATTGCAGGGACGCCAGGAAGCTGCGAGAACGTCAAGAACTGGAGCTCCGCGTTCTTCTTCCAGTTTTCGTCCACCCCCCCCCCCACCAGCAAGCAAGCGACCTTCCACTGCGGCACCGCCTCCCTCGACACATCCTGTGGAGTCTTCTAAATCTTCTGTGCAGGGACCAGCGAGGACCTCGCCTTCTACTACATCCATGGGGCGCACCTCTAGCATCCAGTGCCATCACTGTCTTGGATATGGACACGTGCACCGTGACTGCCCAAGCAAGCGGAAAACCTACATCGCCACTGATGACGAAGGTTATGAGAGTACATCCGACATTGAAGATGCGGAGGACGACGCTTCGCAATCTCCAGATAGCATTCTTCTCGACAACCACGACGCCTCCGTGTACCACTCCATCGTTGTTCAACGTGTCCTCAATGCGCCGGTAAGCGAACCGGATCAGATCCAACGTCATAACTTGTTTCGGATTAAGTTCGTGATCAAGAATCGGCGAGCACGTATGATCATTGATGGGGGCAGCTGCAACAACTTGGTGAGTTCTGATTTGGTCAAGAAACTCGGCTTGGCCACGCGACCACATCCACATCCATACCATATTTAATGGTTGAATGACTCCGAAAAAGCTAAGGTAACACAATCGTGTCGCGTTCCTTTTTTCCTTGGTACTTATAGTGATTCTGTGGATTGTGATGTCGTTCCTATGCAAGCATGCTCTCTTTTGTTAGGTTGTCCTTGAAAATATTATAATGATGCTTTGCACCATGGTCGTAGTAATAAGTACACCTTCATACATACAGGGAAGAAAATTACTTTGTTACCCATGACACCTGCTCAAATTATTGAATCTGATAGGGAGAGGGCTGCTAATGCTAAACAACCACCTCATGCTAAACCTGAAACTTAGCAAGATATTATTTTGAAATCCCCTGTCATGCTTGCTACCAAATCTGACCTTGCTGAAATTTCTGATGGTACTTCTCCATGCTATGCTAGTGTGCAAAGAAGCTGTATTTTTAATGGATAACTTGCCTTGTACATTGCCACCTGCGGTTGCTAACTTTTAATAGGAGTTTTGTGATGTTTTCCCTGACGAGATCCCTCCAGGACTGCCACCCATTTGAGGGATCGAGCACCAGATTGACTTAATTCCTGGTGCAAGTTTACCGAACCGTGCGGCGTACCGAACCAACCTTGAGGAGACTAAGGAAATTCAGCGCCAAGTGCAGGACCTCTTGGACCGCGGGTACATACGTGAGAGCCTTAGTCCTTCTGTTGTTCCTGTCCTTTTGGTTCCGAAAAAAGATGGTTCATGACGCATGTGTGTAGATTGTAGAGCCATAAACAACATTACTATACGATATTGTCATCCTATTCCTAGGCTAGATGACATGCTTGATGAGTTGTGTGGTGCTATTGTCTTCATTAAAATTGACTTGCGTAGTGGTTACCACCAAATTAGAATGAAACTTGGTGATGAATGGAAAACTACTTTTAAAACTAAGTTCGGATTGTATGAGTGGTTAGTTATGTCTTTCGGTTTAACTAATGCACCAAGCACTTTTTTGTGAGATTAATGAACGAATTTTTACGTCCATTCATAGATAAATTTGTGGTGGTTTACTTTAATGATATCTTAGTTTATAGTAAGTCTATAGCTGAACATAGGGATCGTCTACGTACTGTTTTTTCTGCTTTACGTGATGCACATTTGTTTGGTAACCTCGACAAGTGCACCTTTTGCACCGATCGAGTCTCTTTTCTTGGCTATGTTGTGACTGCACAGGGCATCGAGGTTGATAAGGCTAAGGTGGAGGCAATTCAGAGTTGGCTTACGCTCACGACGGTTAAGCAGGTGCGGAGTTTTATTGGCCTAGCGGGATTTTTATCGCCGTTTTGTCAAGGAATTCAGCACCTTGCGACGCCGCTGATCGATTGACGAAGAAGGCATTGCTTTCCAATGGGGACCATCACAGGAGGAGTCCTTCACGCTTTTGAAGGACAAGCTTACACACGCACCGTTGCTCCAACTCCTAGATTTTGGTAAGACTTTTGAGCTTGAATGTGATGCTAGTGGAATTCGAATTCGTGGTGTTTTGATGCAAGAAGGTAAACCTGTTGCTTACTTTAGTGAAAAATTAAATGGCTCTGCTCTTAATTATTCCACTTATAATAAAGAATTGTATGCTCTTGTTTGTTCTTTAGAATCGTGACAATATTATTTATGGTCTAAAGAATTTGTCATTCATTCTGATCATGAATCACTTAAGCATCTTCGTAATCAAACAAATTTGAATCGTTGACATGCTAAGTGGGTTGATTTTATTGAATCTGTTCCTTATGTCATCAAACACAAGAAAGGGAAGGATAATGTTATGGCTGATGCTTTGTCTAGGTGTTATACCTTGCTGTCCCAACTTGATTGTCGCATTTTGGCCTTCAATCCATTAAGGAACAATATGCGTTAGATGCTGTTTTTAAAGATGTGTTGCTGCATTTTCGTGAGGGGCATTCATGGAATAAATTTGTGCTTAGTGATGGGTTCTTGTTTAGAGCTAACCACCTATGCATTCCAGTTGGATCCGTTCGTCTTTTATTGTTGCAGGAGGCGCATGGAGGCGGTTTGATGGGACACTTTGGTGCAAAGAAGACGGAGGATGTTTTGACCACACACTTCTTTTGGTCAAAGATGAGAAGAGACGTCGAGCGCTTTGTGGCTCGCTGCACGACATGTCAAACAGCTAAGTCTCGTGTGAATCCACATGGTTTGTACATGCCTCTTCTTGTTCCTTCTATTCCTTGGGCTGATATTTCTATAGGCTTTGTTTTAGGACTGCCTAGGACTAAGAGGGGGAGGGATAATATTTTTGTTGTCGTGGATCGGTTTTCTAAGATGGCACACTTTATACCATGTCATAAAACCGATGATGTAACTTATATTGCTGACCTCTTTTTTAAAGAGATAGTTCGTTTGCATGGTATGTCTTCTACTATTATTTCAGATCATGATGCTAAGTTCTTGAGCCACTTTTGGCGCACTTTGTGGAACAAGTTGGGTACGAAGCTTTTGTTTTCTACAACTTGTCACCCACAAACGGATGGCCAAACGGAGGTGGTGAACCGAACGTTGTCCACCATGTTGCGAGCAATCTTGAAAGAAAATTTGAAGATGTGGGAAGAGTGTTTGCCACATGTAGAATTCGCTTACAATCGAGCAGAACACTCCACGATCAAGATAAGTCCTTTTCAGTTAGTGTATGGCTTCAACCCTCGTGCTCCAATTGATATTTTGCCTTTGCCTACCAATGAGCGAGTTAATAATGATGCAAAAGAGCGTGCTGATTTTCTTGTAAAGTTACACGCTCAAACTAAAGACAATATTGAAAAAATGAATGAAAAATATAGGATCGCCGGTAGTAAAGGTAGAAAAGAATTAAAATTTGAACTAGGTGATTGACGCGGACCCGCCCAGAAAACCTCGTTTCAGGACGGATCCGATCGTGGATGACTCAGGATCCTGTTGGGCAACGCTCGGTGAAGCGAGCGTACACACGATACAACACAGGCAAGAATAAACAGCAGTAATTTACAAGGAGAGAAGATTTTAATACAACATTACTTAATAAATTTGAAGTTAGGTCTTACATTGATTCAGAGTACGCAAAAGTTTTAGAAAATACAACAGCGGAAGATTTAATCGATTACAGACTCCGACACTCGAACTTAAGCAAAAGCAAGCGCCGTGCCCAGGGGCGTCATGCTACTGGCCACTTCAAGGTTCACTGCGGCGACTCGCACAACTCCCACTGGAGGTTCCCAATCTCAGGGTGAGACTCCTCCCAATGTATGCTTCCATCCTGGTCCTGCATGTTGGCGCCTGAAAACCACATATCGCTAACGCGTGAGCTTCTAAGAAGCTCAACAAGACTTACCCGTCAACGTGGCTGACTACAGCCGACTCCTAGACATGAAGGCTGACTAGGGTGGGTTTACTTGCAAAAACGGACTCGCAAGCCTATACTACTCTTGGTCAAATTTTAGCACAGATTAAGTGATTAGAATATAAATTTAGTTAGCACTAAACTAATCAAACATAACAGAAGGAACAATAGCAATGATAATCATCAAAGCATCATTCTCATTCTATCTCAACTTCATTATTAAGATGTGGTGCGTTTCACGAGCATGCTCACTAACTGGGAGCGACAGCAGTTCGAAATGATTTTTATACCCTGCAAGGGTAAACCTAATCGTACGACACGTGCGTGTCCCAGACTCGCACGTGGCAACCGTTCACACTAGCTCCTGCAACGTCAATTCTGTCCTCCGCCTGCCTTAACAGCGCCGCATCCCACCAGACAACACGTCCCAGACGGTTTCTACGGAGTTCCCACGCTGCCCGCCCCAGATCGCCTCTGATTCAGCACCGTAGGGTAGGTTCGACGTTGCATTTACTAGGCTACATAGGTTTACTAGGGCTCATAACACCCAGCATATGACCAGTATGTTCAAAGCTCGATCAAACTCGGACCACACGGATCAGACAAGTCTACGGTCACCCTGGACCCAGTCCAGTCGCCGTCCTACTTGGTATCCTGTCTGATCATCAAACTTTTATCTTTCTTTAATTAACTCATCATCATGTGTCATAATGTTTCAAATGATAGTTTCATCCAATAACCTACCAATCGCGAGCAGCGTCCACTCTGCTCGACTTTCCCACATTGCCCGCCCCAGATCGCCTCCGATTCAGACACTGTAGGGTAGGTTCGACGTTGTATTTACTAGCCTACGTAGGTTTACTGGGGCCCATAACACCCAGCATACGACCAGTATGTTCAAAGCTCAATCAGACTCGAACCACACGGATCAGACAAGTCTACGGTCACCCTGGACCCAGTCCAGTCACCGACCTACTTGGTATCCTGTCTGACCCTCAAACTTTTATCTTTCCTTAATTAACTCATCATCATGTGTCATAATGTTTCAAATGATAGTTTCATCCAATAACCTACCAATCGCGAGCAGCGTCCACTCTGCTCGACTTCTACCGTCAATACCTGCTAAGCATAGCATACTAAGGGGTATCTATACCAGCTATCGTTAGGGTTTCCTATGAAAACAAATGCATCTATGGTTTCAATCAACTCCTATCACCTAATGCACAAACAAGACACACTGAGTTATAAAAGAAAAAATTTTAAACATCGGTTGTGCATCGAGGCTTGCCTGGTTCTCCGAAGCTGTTGAAGACTTCTTCTGCGGAGGTCGAGGCAACTGGATCTGCAGCTACTTCGTGCGCTTCAGAATCTATATGATGCATTATGATTAAGATAAGTTTAATGAAAAGGATCACAATGCCTTTATTAAGGATTAACTAGGGTTTCAACGTTTAGGAATTAGGGTTAACCCTAATTCCTCGATTTCGTCGTTTTTATTAAGTTTTGATTCTATGATTGTGGTTCAAATGAAACTTCTCACTTTATTTACAGGAGATGATGTTTAGTTGGCATGTTCTCAAAATTAAAAATTTCAACTTTGGTTAATGTTAATTCGATATTTCGCTTGGTTAATAATTATTTAATAACTACGGCTATTAATTCAGGGTTAAAAATGGAACTTTTAATTATACCTCAAGATTATTTTTAATTGATAGCACTCTCTGAAATATGCATTTTGAACTTTGGTTGAGGCCTAGATGAATTTTCTAGAGTTTATAAAAATTCATCAAAATTCCTGTTATTAAATCTTATAAAATCAGAATTCAATAGTAAGGCCACGGGTGTCGTGGAGGGTCGTGGAGCTTCACCTTGTGACAATGCACTGATTTGAAGAGGATGAAGGCCACAGGGGAAAAGGAAAGGTGGCCGGCAACGAGAGCTATGCGACGGCGTTAATGGCGGCCAACGGGGTGGCGCACGCCGTTCTTCGTCGTCGACAGTGGGCTATGGTTGGAACCATGTCAAATCGATGCGCAAGAGTGAGATGAGCTAGCCTGCGAAAGGAATTGAAGAAACGTTGTACCGTGACGGCGAATTTTTGGAAATTGGTGACCAGCGACAATGTCTTCGGCCGAGGAGGAAGGCGGCGGCGTTCCGGCGAAACTAGGGCACGGCCGGGGCCCTTGGTGGTTGGAGAGCTTTAGTGGGGCGAAAGAAGGTTGAGCGGCACGGTGGCGAGGCTCGACGAAGGCCAAAACGCGTTGGCGACGAGCGAGCGGCACTGGTGGCAATGGCAGCAGCGCTCTGAGCAGGGAAGAAGAAGAAGAAGAAGGATAGAGGAGTGCTTGCGGCTTTAAGTAGTCGAGTGGGAGCGAGTCAAGGGGGAAGGAGAAGATCTCTCGCCGAGATTTGCTTGGTGAATTGAAGTCCTGGCGCCAGAAGACGTGCCGGCTGGCGGGGCGGTGGAGTGTTGCAGTGGAGCTACTGCCGTGCGGGGAGGAGAAATGAGAGAGAGAGGAGGAGGGAGAGAGGACAGGAGAGGGGAAGCGCTGAATTGATGAAGACGACGTGCCATTCAAGACCGGGAAAAGCCGTGTCGACCGGGGCCACGCCCTGCCGCTCGCCGCTCGGTCGGGCGGGCGGCAGGGCACTGTAGCCCGCCCGGCTGTTTTCACTTCTTTTTTTTTATTTATTCTTTTGCTATAAATTCAAACCTTGAATCCTCAATTCAATTGAAGGACACGCTTCCCAAGTTCAAAAATTTTTGAAAGGTTTTGTGTAGGATCAGTGAGTTATTTGGGGCACTTTTCATTTAGGGTTCAAGTCATGATTTGGCTTCTAAAAATTCTAGAATTTCCAAGATGATTTTTGTTTGTGTGAATTTTTAAGAGGTCTAAATCTCATCCAAAAATTTTGAATAAATTCCCAAAATTCTATTTTGAAGTGTACTTAATTGTTATGCAAAAACATGTCTAGGGTTTTATGGAAATTTGGATAGTCTTGAGTTAGAGGGTGGATTTAATTCCTGTTAACGAGATTTCGACAGTGTTAGATGAAATTTCCCGGACCTAGCTATAGTGTTCTATTTTGTGCCAAAGTTTTTATAGTGATCCTTTAGAGCATTTCAAACATCATTTCTTTTTATTTCCAATGTCGATTTTGCTTTTACATGTGAAATTTGCCGATTAAGGTTTCGAATTGGAGTGTGAATTCTTACCCGGTCGGAAATGACTATGTACAGTGGACTGAGGGCCCCTGTTTGGTGAAAGTGTTCAAAAATTAATTTACCAAAATTTTTGTGTAGGTTAATGGAAGTGTTTTAAGCAACATTGTTCATTAGCTCAAGTGCTAGTTTTGCTCAAAAGTGTAAGTTAGGGTTTTCGTTTTGTCGATGGCTTTTTAAGTGACACCTGGGGTGTCACAGTGATTTTGTATAGTTGCACTTGAGGAAAGATAGGTTTCCTGATTTGAGAAAGTCTAAATTGATGTTACAAGCTGCTGGTCCTGTTAAGATTTTAGTGAGCATTAATGATAATGTATACAAACTAGAATTGCCTCCCAAGTTCAGGGTTAGTTCCTCATTTAATATTTCAGATTTGCGTCCGTACTTGGGAGAAGATGATGAGATGAAGTTGAGGACAGCTCCGCTTCAAGAGGGGGAGGATGATGAGGATATCGCACCCATGGTTACACACAATCCTTCTCGCGCTACGACAAATCAAGGACCAATCACTAGAGCTCGGGCACGACAATTGAATCTAGAGATGAGCTCATTCTTAAGTACGAGTTTATATGTTACTATGGAGAATAGATTGCTACCTAATGATTATATTATGATTAGGAATCATGGAGAGGTCAAGGAAGGCCCTGGAGACCAGCTTCAAGTCGGACAAGGATGTCCAACCAAGTAGGAGATCCAACTCACGTCAACTTCAAATCCAACTCGGAGTCCAGGAGCAGTCCATACTAAAACGGGTGTCCAGATCGCATACGGACTCCGTT
This sequence comes from Oropetium thomaeum, assembly GCA_001182835.1. NCBI lineage: Eukaryota > Viridiplantae > Streptophyta > Magnoliopsida > Poales > Poaceae > Oropetium > Oropetium thomaeum. Next base: position 709,357 of record LFJQ01000065.1, on the reverse strand, counting down.
TTTGGTGATCTATCACTTCATGAAAAGAGAACGAGATTATCTTTCCAATGGAACAAGTCCCATGTCCAAATTCCTCCAAAGTCCGCGGAAATCATTAAAACATTGGACAGTCTAGAATCTGTCAGGGTGCTGCAACACCGACATTGGCCCGGTTGGCCTTGTACCGAGTTAGAGACCGTTAGTGTTGTGTCCAGGAGACTTGCACGTCCCCAATACCTTTATAATCAGCCATTACCCCACCATTAGGGTTCAGGTTTTGCTTAGATTATTCCTGTTAAAAATAGTATCGCCGTTTCATCGGTTTATGAGACCCCAACTTTGTGAGTTTAATCTTCATCTGTAATTTCGTTGCTTTCTACTTTGTTCTTGCTTGTGTTCTTCGATTCGCAGGCAATGACTAGCCTTCTCGGTGAGGTCATCCGTGTTCACGCGGGTTGATAACCAAAGAAGACGTGGTGCTGCGATTGCGGGGTTCGGAACGTGCCGTTCGGAAGCCGGATCGATTTGTGTCACGACTCTACCTAAATCGCTGTTCATCGGAACCTGTAGAAAGATCGGGACTCCATTCCCATCAGGGTAGGCCAGGTTCGAATCAGACCTCCATGCATTGTCAGACATCATGTGCCATGGAGACGTGTACACAATCTAGCCAAAATATAAAAGGCACACTCAGTATCCAGCATTAAGGCACCACTGCTCATATCACCTCTCTCTCTCTTGCTCGGTGGAAAACTTTGAGGGTCTGTTTGGATGCTAACCATCGGTTACCTTTTCAAAGTTTGGTAACACGGACCAAATTTAGCCATGTTTGAGTTATTGCTAAGATTTGCCACGTCATCATAAATTTGGCGACCACAATACGCGGGCATTGTTGGCCCACTCCCGCCTTTTTTAGAAGAGATAATTACATGGTTACCCCTGGTATGAGCTTCAATTATGATTTTTCTAACTTTGCATGAGTTCCCTTTTTTTTTAACTCAACGTGTCGTTGCTCCTCTTTTTAACACTTGTTAGCTCACTTGATTTTGTGTGAATTAAAAAAATTGGAAACACAAAACTAGAAATGTCAAAGGACAAGAATACCCTTGCGATCTTATCCTATCCCTCCCCGCCTGCTCAGGCACTATTCACTTCAATACAAACGACGTGACCTAATCCTAAGATACGCACGCGGCGGCGGCGAGGTGGCGCGGATCTCTGTGATGCGCGGAGAAGGCGGCGCCGGACGCGGAAGCGGCGCGCGGTGAAGGCAGAGAGGCGGCGCAGGCTCTACGACGCGCAGCCATGGCGGCTCTGGACACGCCAGCGGCGCAAACCTCTACGACGCGAAGCCATGACCGCGCTGGAAGTGGCAGCACGGGTCTCTGCAGCGCCTGGCGAAGGCGGCGCCGGACGCGGCAGCTGCGAGGCGGCGCAGGACGCAGCGCGGTGGCTTAGTGGCTTCGCGCGGACTTCGTGAGGCCATGGCGACTAGTGGCCTGGGAGCTAAATCGATGGGTCATGGATGACCATATTAGCAAGCAGAATGGATGAGGCTCCAATCTCCTTTATGTTGAATCCACCACCGGCGGCTTGTCTCCGGCCAATGGCCATGTCCGCTACGCCTCCGATGTGAGCTGCTCGAGGAGGAAGATCCCAATGTGCTGCAGTTTTTTATTTTCCCAATCGATTTTGTTTTTAGTTCCAAGAAACATTCATATATGTTTTTTTTGCGAAGGAAGAAACATTCATATTTGACTCTAGCTACTCCATATTTTGTTCGCTGATTGTGATGATGTTCAACATGGGGTCCAAACTTGGGCTGATTGTGCATGGTTCTAATTTTTATTCAATGCCATTTTAATGAATTTCAATTGTGACATCCCAGGTGTCACCACAGAAGCCAGCGGCAAATTTTAAATCGTAATAGTCAAATCATGTACCTTGAAGCAAAATCGACACTTGAAGTAATAAGAAATGAGGCTTAAAACACCTCCAATAGCATGAACAAAAATTTTGATAAAGCGCAGAACACTTTTAGTAAAGTCGGGAGAGTTTTACTGGCAGTATCAAAATTCTTCTTTAATAGGGAAAAATTTTAAACCCCAATTTGAAATTCAACTAAAATCCTATGTAACCCTAGCAATATTTTTACATGGCAATTAAGTTCACTTCAAAAAGGAATTTTGGAGATTTAATCAAAATTTTTGGAAAAGATTTAAACCCCTTTAAAATTCACACAAACTTGTTTTTAGTTGGAAATTCAAAAATTTTTAGAGACTGAATTAGGGCTTGAAACAGTATTTTTTCGAAATTCAAAATAATTAACAGTATTTTTTCGAAATTCAAAAATAATTAACAGGGCTTGAAACAGTATTTTTTCGAAATTGAAAAATTCAAAAATGAAAGTTGTTCCAAATAATTAACAAAGCAACCACAAAAATTTTCAAAATTTTTTGAGCTCAGAAAGTACAAAATTCTTTGCATCTAGGAATGGATTTTGGAGCTATTTCAAAAATCAAAAAAAAGATAGATCAAACAGTATCCGGCCGCCGCACCCAACGGCCAACCTTTGCATCTAGCCGCTGCGGCAGGCGCCGGCCGGGCACACCTTTTGTGCCGAGCTTTCAAGTTGGCAGAGATTCGGAGATCTTCTTCCCTCTCTCTCCCTTCCTCTCTCCCTCTCTCTCTCTCTCACGCGGCCGCTCCTCTCTCCCTCTCTGTTTTTCTCCCCGAGGCACGCCACCGCCGCTCTCCGCCATTCACTGCCGAGCTCCATCACTTCCTCCCTTTCTCTCTCTCCGCAACGTCTTAAAGGCATGCCCGAGCCAACCCACTCCTCCCCACACCCATTTTCCCTCGCAGCACCTCGCCCTGCCTCTTTTCTTCTCCTTTCTCCGCTCGAGCGCCATCCGCCATTGCCAGCTGTGAGCTAAGCACGGTGAGCTCTTCTTTCCGATTGTTCTCTCCAAGTTTAACCATGCCCAACATGTTCATCTCGACCTCATGCAGCTTCCGGCCCATCAAGCTCCTCCCCGGTCCACTCCTTCGCCGAGAACGCGGAGTCGCCGCCGGCCGCCTCCACGCGCGTCTTCACCGAAGTACTTCCGGTGAGGTTCAGTCCTCGTAGCGGTGTTGCCGGTCCTCTCCATGACACGTAGAACCTCTAGGACCAAACCTCGAGTCAATTCGTGCCTCGCCGAAGCTAGCTTTCACGCCGCCGCCGTCGCACGCTGCGCTCCGCCGTGCTCCGCCGGCCGCCGTCACGTTTTCCAGACACCCCTCGCCACGCACAAGCTCGAGGCACTCCCCTTCGCTCTCACTGTCAGCGAGCTCTCTCCCGTCGTGGATTTCTCGCCAGAGATTGCCGCCGCCCTCCCCTGTTTCTGCCCTTCTCAATTTAAATTTTCTGTTTTCCTATTAATTAGTCGATCTTGTAAAGTGTCTAGTAAATTGAGGACAAATCTAAAAATAGTGAACCAAATTTTGTTAGAATCCTTGTAAAACAAAAAAATTGTCTGCTGAAAGACTTTTTCAAAAATGTTCATGGAACTTCTACGATAAATACAGTACTCATTTCTGTTTTCGAATTTTAGTTCAAGTTCCCGAGAAGTGCTAGGGCTAAAACTTGAACCATAAGTGCAACATGATAGTATACATCTTCTGAAATTTTCTTGGGATTTTACAACCAAAAAGTTATATACATCTCATTAAAGATACTCTAAACTGCTAATTTAATTTGTCATTTTCTAAAATACATTCTGAAAGTCATCCAAAAATCAAAACCCTAAAGCAAAACTTTAGATTTAGTTCTCATAGCTGTCTACATCGAATTTCATGATTTTAATTTAGGATTTTGTATTTCTTTCTGAATTTATAATTTTAAATAACAGAAAATTTTCTGAATATTTATAAAATCTAGAAAATTCAACTTGGCCTCAACCAAACTTCAAAATTCATATTCCAGAAGGTATATCAACTAAAAATAAACTCATGATATAATCCAAAGTTTCATTTTGGCCTCTAGTTTAAATAACAATAGCTTTTACTAAATTTTTATAAAATCTGGGAACTACAGTTTGACCTCAACCGAATTTAAAAATTCCTATTTCAGAGAACATTGCCAACTAAAAATCGTCCCCTAAAAATTCCTATTTCAGAGAACTTTGCGCCACATTCATAAGGTAAATACTTTAATAAAATGACAAAGTCGGGGAATTAGGGTTAACCCTAACCTCTGGGAGTCGATGGTGAAAACACTATAGTGTGCTTTGTTAAAAACATCATGTTAACTTTTGATTCCTTATCATATTCGTGTTGCATCATGTAGACATCAAAGAGAACGCCGTAGCTAACAATCCAGAGTCTTCAATCTCCACCGAAGCAGTTGACACCAACCCCGACGAACCAGGCAAGCCCCGGTGCACAACCAAGTTTTAACATTTCTCTTTTATGACTATGCGTCGTGATTGTGCATTAGGTTTCTAGGAGCTGATTGAAACCCTAGTTGCATCGGTTTTCCATAGGAAACCCCATCGGTACTTGGTATAGGCATCCCCTATAGTATGCTATGGTTAGCCATACTTACCGGTAGAAGTCGAGCAGAGTGGACGCTGCTCGCAATGGGCTTAGGTTTGATTGAAACTTTCACATGAAACATGACACATGGTTATGAATGATTAAGGAACGATAAAACTTGAGGGTCAGACAGGGTACATGTAGGTCGGCGACTGGTCCGGGACTAGGGTGACCGTAGTCTTGTCTGATCCGTGTGGCACAGCTGGGCAAGTATTGAATGTACTGATCATATGCTGGGTATATGGGGCGCAGTAAACCTATGTAGCCTAGTGATTGTAAAGTCGAACCTGCCCTACGGTGTCTGATTCAGAGGCGATCTGGGGTGGGCAGTTGTGGGAACTCCACAGAAACCGTCTGGGATGTGTGTTCTGATGGGATGCGGCACTGCTAAGGCAGGCATAGGAGGGAATTGACTTTGCAGGACTTGGTGTGAACGGTTGCCACGTGCGGTCTGGGACGCGCACGTGTCGTATGATTAGGTTTCCCCTACAGAGGTATAAAAATCGGTTCGAATCGCTGTCGCTCGCAGCTATGAGTCTGCTTGAACTCTCTGTCACATACATTAGGATGATGAGCAATGAGGATGATGATTAAGTTATGATGATGATTTTATCTGTTGTTCTATTGATGATTGATTAGATCAATGCAAACTAAAGTTTCTATTCTAATCACCTATCCTGAGCTAAAACTTGACCAAGAATAGTTCAGGTAATGCGAGTCCTTTTGTAAAAGGTGAACCCACCCGGAGTCAGCTAGCATGTCTAGGTGTCGGCTGTAGCTAGCCAATTGGACGGGTCAGTCTTGTTGAGCTTCTTAGAAGCTCACGCTTTGCGAATACGTGGGTTTTAGGCGCCGACGTGTACGCTCATGATGATAGCCAGTGGAAAGAGCAGCTTCCCAAGTTTGGGAACCTCCAGTGGGAGCGTTGTGGTTCGCCGCAGTGAATCTTGAAGTGGCTAATAGCATGATGCCCCTGGGCGTGACTCATGCTTTTGCTTTTCGTGAGAGTCGGAGTCTGTACTCGTCTAAGTCTTCCGCTGCTTGTACGTGATTTCGAAAGCTCTTCGTACTTTGACATTGTTGTAAGACTTAAATCTTTAACTTATGAAATAATAATGTATTAAATTCTCTTATCTTGTAAAATATTGCTGTTTATCCTGCCTGTGTTGTACCATGTATATGCTCGCTTTGCCGAGCATTGCTCAACAGGATCCTGGAGAGATGCGGGATCCGTCCCGGACCGTGGTTTCTGGAGCAGGTCCGCGTCATCAATCAAATTCAAAATGAACATAATTAATTTTAATTTTGTTGACTAAATCAATTGATTATTATATTCTAACTTAAATCAAGTTTCAAATTAAAATAGGGGCAATGATGCAAGTATTATGAAATGAAGGGGCCATCATGCAAAAGGCATATAAGTCTTTTTCCACTGGATTTAACACCGTTAAATAGAGATAACAGAACAAGGGTAAGCTGATCGTTCGGTTAAAAAAATAAGGGCAACTATGCAAAGTTGAAAAAATAAAGGTCAAGTTCATAATTACAATACAAAGCAGGGGCAACTATGGAATTGGCCCTTTTCAGAAGGGTGCCTTTCGAGATGCGTTTCACTTCCAGAGTGAAGAACATATGATCTCTCTGCACAGGTGATCTCTCTGCACAGGCGTTCACTGCATCATACGGTGAATAGAACCATTGTAACGTATGATGAAACAGACCGTCTGGAAAGTGATACGTCATAACATATGGTGACTCCAGCTTCCACATTCACCTCCAGCTCATACTACATCACGATTGCTTGTTACCAGCATTTTTTAATGACTTGTTTTGTCCCTAAATGTCTCGAAAGATTTTTTTGGATCATTTGAAGAAAACGTTTAAAAATTTGATGAAGGAAAAGTCATTAATAACACTCTAAAAAATGCCTCAAAAATATTTATTTAGAGGCAAACTAAATATGCCTTTTATTGTATTTGGAGGCAATTTTAAAATTGCCTTGATTCATCCTTTTAGGCGGTCATCAAAAGCCGAAAATACCACATATAGGTGATTCCACATAAATGCTTTGTTAAGTATGAAGATAAAATCATAAAAAGGCCTTCAAAACCATATCAATATCTCATATACAACTCCCTCCGTCCCATAATACGTTTTGTAAGTGGGCATCAGAATTAAGAAAAGTTGATAAAAATAGGTGCACAGAAAACAAGGATAAGAGAGACAGGGATAGAAATGTATTGGGAATGAGCAAAAGGTGCATCGAAAAATGAGAGTGTCAAATATTTTGGGAAAACATGAGATGGCTAAAGTGTCGTCTATTTTGGGACTAGAGAGTAAGGATTACATTATAGTCACAATATGATGTCATACTTGAACAATAGTTATGGATACAACAATCACTTTACATTATCTATTATAATATAACAAGTGGTCCGTTGCAAATCCTATTCTACTCTTAATTAAGAACACCTCAATTCTATCCTGGACAAACTAGAAATAAATATGGGGCTGCAAAACTCATCATAGACAAACAAGAACATCATCTTCCAAATCTCTAAGAACATTAACACACCTCGAAGAACATCTCCTCTTACAAATGTATCACACTTTGGCCAACCTTTTCAACTCCTGCAACCTTTTGGTGATGCAGCCTGTCCAAAATCTTGTTTTCTTCCTGAAATTCAAATTAAAGAGAGAAAAACTAAGCACTCACACAAAGTAGATTGATTACATAATTCTAAGTTATGTTATGGATTTAATAGAGAACAAAGTAAATGTACTCGTTTACATGACTTATCTCATTTTGCTTAATCAACTCTTGGTTCTTGTTCTACAAATCATCAACCATAGCAGCTTTTGTCTTAGAAATTTCAACAGTCCTATCTGTTTCTAGCAATGCTACTCCTTTTGTTTTGCTAGACAATCTAAAGCCCCGTTATCTTCCTTAAGCTTTGCAATCTGAATTGATTGTTATATTTACTCCTAGGCAAATAAGTGATGGATGGGAAAGTGCAATTAGATATTTTTTAGGGTAGAAAGGACCATTAGATAAGATGAGCATTTGTAGCCATAAGTGTGACACCGCAGGTGTCACTACAAACTTATCGACTAAATTTTAAACACCAAGAATTAATTCTTGCATTTTGAAGCAAAATTTATACTTGAGTTAATAAGTAATCTTGTTTGAAACACTTCCAATAACCTCCACAAAAATTTTGATAAATTACTGGACACTTTTATCAGATCAGGAGTTTTTAAATCATAGTACCAAAATCATTCTTTAACATGTAAAAATTCAAACACCTCTTAAAAAACCCATCAAAATCCCATATAACCCTAGTAATGTTTTTATATGAAAATTAAGTTCGCTTCAAGATAAAATTGTGGAGATTTTATCAGAATTTTTAGAAAAGGTTTAGCCCCCTTAAAAATTCAAACAAACTTGATTTGAATTGGAAATTCCCAAATTTTTAGAAGCAGAATCAGAACTTCATCCTTTAACGAAACTTGTTCCAAGTAATTCACTGAGTGCCCACAAAAAGTTTTAAATTTATCTGATCTCAAGATGTACGAATTACATTTGAATTTAGAAGGGGATTTTGAAATATTTGCAAAAAAATTAAAAAAATATCGGCGTGCCGCCGCGGCGGCCAACCGGCGCGCCGCAGCGGCTGGCAGCCATGGCAGGCACCGGGCCGGTGCGCCTTTTCCTACCAGCCATTCACGTCGTCAAGCAAATCCCGCTCAAGATATTTCCTCCTCTCTCCTCCCTCTCTCTATCACACGTGCCACCCTTTCTCCTCTACACCACGCGACCGCCAAGCAGGCCACCTCCAGCCGTCTCCAATTGACGGCGCGGCGTGCTGCTCCCCCTTCTCTCTCCCTACCTGCAGCGTTTTAAAGGTTGCACACGAGCTCCTCCCGCTTCCCCTACTCCATTTTTCCCCCTTTGCAGCACCCGCGCCCCGCCATTGCCGCCCGTTGAGCTCGCACGGTGAGGACGCCTCTCTGGTTGATTTCCATGCCGTTCACCTTGCCCAACTCGCTCCTCCGATCCTTGTGCAGCTCACGGTAGTGGCCGTCCCTCAGATTTTCGACCGGCTCATTGGGAACGTGGGCTCGCCGCCATTCGCTGCGAAGCGCTCCGTAGCCGGCGACGCTCAGGTAAGAAATCCACCCCGTTGTGGTGTTGTCGAGCTTTCCCAGGGAGCGTAGAGGTGTAGGACAAGGCCGTGGGCACGACCATGCACCGCCGCGCCACCGCAAGCTCGTCGGAGTTTGCGTTGGCACCGCCGCCCATCACGCTACCCCTGATGGTCGCCGCCAGCCGCCGCCATGCTTCGGAAGCTTCCCCACACCACGAGCAAGGCAGGAGGGTCCTCCCCGAGGTTCTGCATCGCCGGCAAGGCCCTCGCCGCCGATGCTCGCCGGAATTCCCCGCCGTCTCCCTTATTTTTCCATTTTTGATTTCCAATTTGAATTATTCTTTTCTAACCATTTCTTAAAATGCATGGTAAATTGATGGAAAGTCTAAAAATGGTAAACCAAAAATTTTTGGAATTATTGTAGAATACTCTAATTAACTGCTGAAACACATTTTCAAAAAGATTCATGGAACTCCCTCAATAAATAGATTAATCTTATCTGTTTTTGAATTTTAATTGGAGTTCCAGAGATCTTTTAGGGCTAAATTTGAACCAAAGTTGTACCAAGGCATTGTGAACTCACTGTAATGTTTCCAGGATTTTACAGTAAAAAAGTTCTATGCATGTCACTAAATATACTCCAAACTTCCATTTTAGTTTGTCATTTTCTAAATACATTATGCATGTCAATTAAAAATCCAAACCCTTAATAAAAACTTTAGTTTGGGTGCTTACTGGTGCATCTATCAAGTTTCATGATTTTACCGTAAGGTTTAGTATTTATTTCTGATTTTATAAGTTTAATAAACAGAAATTTACTAAATTTTTATAAATTCGTGAAAATTCAGTTTAACCTCATCCAAACTCCAAAATTCATATTTCAGAGAGCACTGTCAACTAAAAATAATCTCCTGGTAGAATCTGAAGTTTCACTTTAGCCCATGATTTGATTAACAGAAAACTTAACTGAATATTTATAAAATCTAGAAAAATTCAGTTGATCTCAACCAAATTTTAAAATTCATATTTCAGAGAGCACTATCAACTAAAAATAGTCTCCTAGTAAGATAGGAAGTTTCATTTCAGTCCGCACTCATTAAGAATAATTGCTTTTAATGAAATGCCGTAGTTGAAATAGTTAGGTTTAATGTCGAACCCACCTCGACTAGGGTAACTCTAAATCTCTGAAAGTAATGATGAAAACATCATTTTATCTATGATGAAAACACCATGTTACATTACTTAATCATAACTCATCCCATTCTTGTTGTATCATGTAGACATCGAAGTGAGCGAAGTAGCTGCTGATCCGGAGTCCTCGATCCCTGAAGAAGTTGTCGTCACCAACCCTGGAGATCAAGACAAGCCTCGGTGCACAACTCGTTTTAAAGTTTTAATCTTTATTCACTATGTGTCGTGATTATGCATTATGTTTTCAGAAATTGATTGAAACCCTAGTTGCATCTGTTTTTCATAGGAAACCCTATCGGTACTTGGTATAGGTAACCATTGTAGTATGCTATGCTTAACGATACTTACCGGTACAAGTCGAGCAGAGTAGACGCTGCTCGCGACTGATAGGAGATTGAGACTATCACCTGAAACATATGACACATGGCTATGGATGATTAAGAAAAGATAAAAACTGGAGGGTCAGACAGGGTACAAAGTAGGTCGGCAACTGGACCCGGTCCAGCGTGACCTCTTGTCTGATCCATGTGTCCGAGTCTGATCAACCATTGAATGTACTGATCATATGCTGAGTATAATGGGGCCCAGTAAACCTACGTAACCTACTGATTGCAAAGTCGAACCTACCCTACGATGTCTGATTCGGAGGCGATCTGGGGTGGGCAGTTGTGGGAACTCCACAGAAACCATCCGAAACGTGTGTTCTGGTGGGATGCGGCACTCCTAAGGCAGCATAGGAGGGAATTGACTTTGTAGGATCTGGTGTGAACGGTTGCCACGTGCGGTCTGGGACGCGCACGTGTCGTATGATTAGGTTATTCCTGCAGGTGCAAATCAGTTCGAATTGCTGTCGCTACCAGTTTGTGAGTTTGCTTGTGAAACACACCACATTTAATTAAGATGATGACTAAGATATGGAAATCAGTAAGACTTAACTTTAATTTATGGAACCTTGATGTATTAATTCTCTCATCTTGTAAAAGATTGCTGTTTATCCTGCCTACGTTGTACCATGTGTATGCTCGCTTTGCTGAGCATTGCCCAACAGGATCCTGGCGAGATGGATTTGTCCCGGATTATCTGGGACGGATCTGTCACAGCTGGTACCAGAGCCGTGTTGGGAGTTAATACGACATTTAAAGGTTATATTTTCAAAATTTACGCGAGAGTGAGATACGAGCCCTAATAGGAGTATGTAGTATCAAGTGGCAAAGCTAACCTAGTGCAGGAGCTGACTTAACCCAGTTTAGTTTTATATTTCTGTAATGACGCACCTACGCTCAAGTAAGCGAGGTAAGGTACGCCGTTCGACTGTGGTAAAAGGTTGGGAAATCCTTGTTACGTCAGCAACGGTAGCATTCTATACCAGATGGTATGGAAGGAGGTATTATGTTCGTTGTAACATAGTACACCCCGTTGCCGTTTAGGGAGAAAAGCGGACCTCTACCGTATGAGGTGTGGGTTACAGACTTGTTGCCAATGCAGACCTTCACAATAGTGGAATCTTGTGCCATTGGCATACAAGAGATGAGTTTGTTCCTCACGACTTAGGTTTTGCAGAACTCTCTCATACCTCCACTTCTTGAGGTAAAGTGCAGTCTGTCGCTGCGCAATGAAGGTCGGACACGTGATCCCCGTAAGTAGCCTACTCGGGGCGAGCCATATGGCAATGATATGGGTTGTTGTTTTTACTTTGGATATATATTATATTGCAACTGCCTGTGGTGTCTGTTCTACAGGTACGCTAACCTCGATATCGTAAGAAACGTGTAGTGACGACTAAATTGAGAGCGATCTGCCACCGCCTAAACATATATTCTTGTCATTTTGTGAGGACGTATAGGCCGTCGTAGGATCGCATTGCATATTAAAATTATAAAATAGGTTAAGTCTATAAATATCTTAGTATCTAAACCTTGGAACGTTAAAATCCTTCAAACTTATAGTAAAACCATCCAAGAGCAAAAATTTCATTAAAAATGGCAGTAACACTTTCAGGAATAAAAGAGCCAACTTGGACCTCCCTCCCTTAGAGAATACGTGGCACAACCGAGTCCTGATTTGAACCTTTGCCAAAATTGAGCCTTTGTGCAGTACTGTCCCCGATGAGAAGATTGTCTCCTTTACAGGTGAACTTAGATGGTAAAGCACCTCGGGTAGTTAATGGTCATCACTAGAGTAACAACACTCGTGCCATTAGACGTGTCAATCTTGAATCGTTCTTTTACGTAGAGATGGGAATATTTTACGTATCGAAAGATTATGCATGCCTTGAACTATGTGTCAACATGTGGCTTCTGATTAATAAAATATTGTTCGTCTCTGTGATGCAGATGTCTGACAACATGAACGAGGAGGGACCAAAGGAGTTTCGAGTTGAGAACTCCACTCCCACTTGCATCACCAAAGAGTCGGGACGCAGGGGATTTGTTGAGTTACTCCGCCAGACGATGCAGTCACTAGGCTGTATAGAGGCTCCTTGGTTCCAAATCCGGGAGTTCACACAGCATGGCCAGCCTCGCTGCTCAGCCATATTCACTCTACCCGCTCACCCTCACCGAGCTGACTGAGAGACCTGGACTGTCACCTCACTTGGTTCGGACAAGGCTGAGGCCATTGAGGCAGCTGCCAACAGAGCTCTATTGAAACTCTGTGAGGAACATCTGTAGGACTTACGGAACAGCCAGCAGCGCTATTTCCAATATGGCACCAGATTGACAGTACCTGGCGCTAGAATGTCAAGAACGCCATTGACAAGACTCTAAAGGGAGAAAAAGACCATGTGACTCTGCTTTTCATGCAAAGCTTGGCGATGCTCAACTTGAATGAGGACACCGTTCTCACTACCGAGTTTGATCTCCAGGCTCTGGGACGTGCTCATAGGGAGTTAGCCCGACTCCAAGAGAGGATTAAGAGCTTGGAGAGCAGGAACAATGGGCTGCGTGCTCGTTGCGACTCCCGAGCTCAGCAAATTGTCGAGTTGGAGCAGGTCTCTGCAATCAAGAATGCTCAGTTGCATGCCCGGAATAATGACTGCAACATTATGCAGGAGCACATTCACCAACTGGAGATTGTTCGGGATGAGGCCTTGCAGGTGGCTGAAAACCTCTTTCACGAGAACCATCACCTGCAGCATCAGGTCGAGGGACTTTTAGAGGCTCAGCAACCGCCTTCCGCGGATGATGACACACCTGAGTCGGAAATGTCAGACCTCGATGCTTCGGACCTAGAACCCGAGGAGGAGTAGTTCGGAGATGTTCTCGCAAATTGAGTTCATCTAGTCGTTAACATAAGGAGTGCGTTGTAACCAAAAACCGTTGTCGTGATCGGCGTTGTGTTTCTAGTATGGCTACCATAGCAGCAGTATGAACGTCATGATGTAATGTTGGCTTGTTTGACAGTCTAGGAGGGATGTGGGACTAATGTACTGTCATAATTTTGGAAATGAATGAAGTTGATGTTTATGAGTTATCAGTGCAGTGCATTGCTTTATGAAATTCTTTTTGGTATGCCAAGACAGAATCATGGAAAGAACTGCACTAACGGGCACCTTTTCACTGTTTCAGCATGGTGAACACTACGGTGGACGTCAATATGCCGAGGGCTCAAACCCACCACCTCCACCTGTTGAGCCAACCTTGGCTGCGGCTATGGCAGCCATGTTGCAGAGCAGCCAGCAAACCAACGAAATTCTACGAGCTATGATGGACAATGCTGGCCAGCACCGAGGCCCTAGGAACCAAAACTAGGACAGCACCTATGCTGATTTTCTGGCAACGCAACCCCCTGAGTTTAAAGACGCAAGGGAACCGATGGAAGCGGATCACTGGCTTCGCACGATCGAGGACAAATTTGGGCTGCTCCATTGCACGGAGCATTAGAAGACTCTCTTTGCTGCCCAAATGCTTCAGGGGCACGCGGGTGCATGGTGGGCCAATTATCTTGCCACCTTCCCGCCAAATACCCCGGTGCCCTGGACGCAGTTCAAGGAAGCGTTCCGCGTCCATCACATCCCGACTGGTCTAATGCAGAGGAAGCCCAAAGAGTTCATGGCCTTAACCCAAGGCAACCGATCTGTGCACGTGTACTCTCGAGTGTTCAACCAGCTCGCTCTGTACGGTCCGGAGCGAGTGGACACGAATGCGAAGCGGAAACATCGCTTCATGGAAGGGCTTAATATCACACTCCAGGCTGCCTGTCACTAAATCAGGGAGGCTCCTTAAATGAATTTGTGAGCAATGCCCTCATTGCCGAGGAATATCTGGAGAAGGAGCAGCGAGAGAACAAGCGGTTCAACGGAGGCCAGTCAAGTGCACCCCTCCCCCCCCCCCCCCGGAAATACCGTTTGGTGTGCACAGCACTGGAATGGTAGGAAGTATAGGGCGGCACCACCGCAAAGGCAATCATTCCGCCCGCCGCAGCAACCCTACAGGCCCCCGTAGAATCAGCCACAGGGTGGCTACCGTGCGCCATCGCCCCCACAATATAGGAATCAGGGTGTTCGCCCACCCTAGCAGGCCGCCCGACCTGGACCAGGAACCCCGTGCTTCACTTGCAGACAGCCGGGGCACTTCTCTCGCGAGTGTCCTTGTGGCAGGCCCGCCCTAGATAATTCAATCCGAGACGGATCGGCCTCTCGCCAGGACCCTGTTGGGCAATGCTCGGCGAAGCGAGCATACACATGGTACAACACAGGCAGGATAAATAGAAATCTTTTGTAGGAGGAGAGGATTTAAACCTCATGGTTTCATAAATTGGAATTATGTCTTGCATCATCAGAGTACGAATAGTGTTTTTGAAAAACACAAATACAGCGGAAGACTTTAAACGGGGTACAGACTCCGACTCTTATAATTAAGCAAAAGTATGGGTCCTGTCCAGTGGCACCATACTACTAGCCACACAACGATTACTGCGGCGACTCGCAACGTTCCCACTAGAGGTTCCCGAACTCCGGACGAGGTTCTTCCCAATGGTAATTATCATCCTGGGTAAACGCGTCGGCACCTGAAAACCACGTATTCGCAAAGCGTGAGCTTCTAAGAAGCTCAACAAGACTGACCCGTCAAATTGGCTATCTACAGCCCACACCTAGCCGTGCTGGCTGACTCAGGGTAGGTTTATCTTTGCAAAACGACTTGCATTGGTCAAGTTATAGCTCAGTTAAGTGATTAGAATAGTAACTTTAGTTTGTATTGATCTAATCAATCATAAATAGAAGCCTAAGATAAAATAATCATCATAACTTAAGCAATATCCTCATAGCTCATCATCTTAATGTATGCGATAGAGAGGTCAAGCAAGCTCATAGACTGAGAGTGACAGCGGTTCGAAATGATTTACACCTAGAGGGATAACCTAATCATACGACACGTGCGCGTCCTAGACCGCACGTAGCAACCATTCACTTTAGATCCTGCAAAGTCAATTCCCTCCTACGCCTGCCTTAGTAGTGCCGCATCCCACCAGAACACACGTCCCGGACGGTTTCTGTGGAGTTCCCACAACTGCCCACCCTAGATCCCCTCTGAATAAGACACCATAGGGCAGGTTCGACTTTGCAATCACTGGCCACGTAGTTTACTGGGCCTCATTATACCCAGCATATGATTAGTACATTCAATACTTGACCAACTGTACCACACGGATCAGACAAGACTACGGTCACCCTGGACCCGGTCCAGTCGCCGACCTACTTGTACCCTGTCTGACCCTCCAGTTTTATCTTTCCTTAATCATCCATAGCCATGTGTCATACGTTTTATGTGAAAGTTTTAATCAAACCCTAGCAGTCGCGAGCAGCGTCCACTCTGCTCGACTTCTACTAGTAAATATATTCTAAGCATAGCATACTACAAGGGTTTCCTATACCAAGTACCAATAGGGTTTCCTATGGAAAAACAGATGCAACTAGGATTTTAATCAACTCCTAGAAACCTAATGCACAATCATGACACTTATTGTAAAAAAAAAACTGATAAAACTTGGTTGTGCACCGGGGCTTGCCTTGGTCTCTGGGGTTGGTGGTGATGACTTATTCGGGGGTCGAAGACTCCGGATTGACAGCTACCTCGTTCGCTTCGGTGTCTACATGATGCAACATGAATAAGATGAGTTATGATTAAATAATGTAATATCGTGTTTCCATCATAGATACTATGGTGTTTTCATTATTACGACTTAGAGGTTTAGGGTTAACCCTAATATTTCGACTTCGGCATTTTATTTAAGCATTCATTCTTATTGAGTGTGGACCAAAGTGAAACTTTACATTTTTACTAGGAGACTATTTTTATTTAACAGTTCTCTCTGAAATATGAATTTTAGAATTTGGTTGAGGTCAAACTGAGTTCTCTAGATTTTATAAAAATTTAGTTAAGTTTTCTTTTAATCTAATTATGGACTACAATGAATCTTCAGATTCTATCAGGAGGTTGTTTTTAATTCATAGTGCTCTCCGAAATATGAATTTTAGAGTTTGGTTGAGGTCAAGTTGAATTCTCTAGAGTTTATAAAAATTCAGTAAATTTCCTGTTATTTAAAATTATAAAATCTGAAATAAATAATAAACCTTAGTGTAAAATCATGAAACGTGACAGATGTATCAGCAAGCATTTAAGCTAAAGTTTTGATTAAGCGTTTGGACTTTTGGATGACTTACAAAATGTGTTTAGAAAATGACAAATTAAATTGGCAGTTTGCAGTATATTTAATGACATGCATATGATTTTTTTACTATAAAATCCTTATAAAATTACAAAAGGTGCATACTGCTGTGGTACACTGATGTTTCAAGTTTGAACCCTAGAACATCTCTGGAACTCCATTTAAAATTCAAAAACAGAAACAATTAATCTATTTATCGAGGAAGTTCCATAAACGTTTTTGAAAAATTGTTTCAGCAGTTAATTTGTATTTTACAAGGATGCCAGCAAATTTTGGTTTAGAATTTTTAGGTTTTTCCTCGATTTATCAGACATTTTACAAAACCAGATAAATAATAGGAAATTGAATTTAAATTGGAAAAATTGGGGAACAGGTGAGAAAACAGGGGCGGTGGGGCTTTGGCGAGCAATCGGTGCTGGGGAGGGGGGGGGGCCTCACCGGCGAGGGGAGTTCCCCTGAGCTAGCGTGAGGTGTGCGCACTTCGGAAGCACAACGGCGACCGGCGGCGGCTAGCGGAGGACAGCGCGCGGTAGGCGGCGGCTCCGGGCTATCTCCGACGAGCTCGCGGCGGCGCGGCGAAGCACGGTGAAGCTTAAGACCATGTCCTACAGCTTCTACATGCTCTGGAGAGGACCGGCAATAACACAACGGGGACCGAAACTCACCGGAATGTCGTCGGCGACGAAGCGCGACGTGGCGGACGGCGGCAAGGTCATGTTCCCGTCGAACGGATGGACCGCAGAAGGGCTTGGTGGACCGGGAGCTGCGTGAGGACGAGAGGAACACGTTAGACAAAGTTGGGAGCGGGGAAATCGACCGGAAAGTGGAGCTCACAGTGCGACCTTCGTCGGGCAGCAATGGCGGCCGGTGTTCCGAACGGAGGAGGAAGGAGAAAGGAGGGCGCGCGCTATGGAGGAGGAAAATGGAGTAGGGGAGGAGTGGCGAAGCTCGTGTGCGACCTTTAAGACGCTGTAGGGAGGGAGAGTGAAGAGGGGAGCGTCGTGGATTGGGGAGAACGGCGGCGGCAATGCCGTGCGGCAGAGGAGGAGCAGAGCACAGGCGAGTAAGAGAAGGAGGGAGAGAGAGGGGGGAGGAAGGAAGAGAGAAAGGAGGAGGATCCTGCATGGATCCTTGCCGGTGTCATGGCGCCGGAAAAGGTGCGCCGGCCAACGGTTGCCATGCTGCGCCGCTGCGGTGCGCCGGATTGGCTACCGTGGCGTCGAGCGATTTGATTTGATTTTTTTGAATTAGTTTAAAATCCTGATCAAAATTCAAATAAAATTTGTAATTCCTTAGCTCAGAACATTTTGGAAAATATTTGTGGCACTCAGTGAATTATTTAGAACAACTTTTGTTAAAGGATTAAGTTCTGGTTCTGCCTCTAAAATTTTGTGAATTTCCAACTAAATTCAAGATTGTTTGAATTTTTAAGGGGTTTAAACCTTTTCCAAAAATTCTGATAAAATCCCCAAAATTCTATTTTGAAGTGGACATAATTTCCATTTAAAAATATTGCTAGGGTTACATGAGATTTTTGGATGGATTTCGAAATTGGTGTTTGAATTCTTTCGTGTTAAGAATTGATTTTGATACTGTAGGTGAAAACTCCTGATCAATTAAAGTGTTTAGTCATTTATCAAAATTTTTTTGTGAAGGCTAATGAAAGTGTTTAAAACATCTTTGCTTATTAACTTGAGTGTGACTTTTTGCTTCCAAGTATAGAATTAAATCCTAGGGTTTTAAAAGTTATCGATGAATTCTGCAATGACACCTGGGGTGTCAGTCCTATGCATCAGCAGTCTGGAGGCAACCGTTAGGCGAACCAGGGGCAGGGTCAGCGGAGGGGTCAGAAGGCCCACAAAACCAGCCGGGTGTACTATACCACAGCCGAAGAGATATCCGAAGGAGAACCTGAGCTTGCGGGTACCTTCTCGCTCTCTGGTCATTCCGCTTTCGTTCTATTTGATTCCGGTGCCTCCCACAATTTCATTGGTAAAAACTTTGTTAAGGGTAAAAACTTCGTTACTATCCTTCTAGAACCACCCTTCATCATAAAATCGTCTAGGGGAAATATCTTGTCACAATACGGCTTAAGGGAGACACCACTAAATCTAGGAGGTTACACCTATCCTACCTCATTCATAATTATAGATGACAGGGTATCGATATTATCATTGGTATGAAATGGATGAAACACCAAAATGCTCTTCTCGATATAGCTAACCGTGTAGTCCGCCTAACTGTGACATCTCAAGATAAATCATTGTTAATCAAATAATTTAACAAGTCTAATGGTGCTCAAATGAAGGTTTAGCAATTCCAAATTATCTAATTGAATTAGTGAAACTACATAAATGAGGTCCAAATCACAAATTAGGATGAATTAGAAAATTTCCTATTCCAATGCTAAATTGATTAAAATTTGGTAATTTAATTGAAGAGGTGCACGTTAATCTTTCATGTAATCCAATAATAGAAGATTAATGGTTGGTAGAAAGGTCTAAAATTCCAAAGCTTAACCGAATCGAAAACCTAATTGTATAGAGAGAAGTAAATAAATAGATAATGAGACCGAGTGAATGATAAAGAGTTCAAAGTTGCAAATAAAATCCCAATTGAAATCTCGATCCTTCTTTGCACTCAAAATTTTCATCTTGTCTAGTAGAGTCCCCGAACAATTGGATTTTTATCCTTGTTTCCTTGGGAAGAGTATTTTCTAAAAATAATAAATTTATTTTCTCTCCCTCTCTCTCTCTCTTTCTTTCTTTCTCTCTTTCTTTTCCTTTTCCCTCTTCTGGCTCTGCCGACGCAGCTGCTGCCTCCGCTCGACCGCTGGCTCTACCGACGCACCACTTCAGCCGCTGCCGCCTACCGGCGTAGCCGCCTGTCGTTGCAGCGTGCCACCCTACTTTGCTGTGCGCCCTAGCCAAGCAAGACGGCAGCAAGACGACGCGCGCCATCAATTCTTCCCGCGCGCGCCGCTGCTGCCGCTCGCTCGGCTCGCTGCCGCCTTCCTGGCGTAACCTGCCGGCCATCATCTCCGAGCGTGCACACGCCAAGTCACGTCCTGTGCGCCTTATCTTTTCCCCCACTGGCTCCCTTCTTCTTTCCCCCGCCCATTTTTTCTCCTTCTTCCTCCCTGCACCGCCGCCATGGCCGCCGCTCCAGCTCGCGCGTCGACCGGCCGCTCCGCCGCACTCCGCCCCTAACCAACTCCTCTAGCAAGTGCGCCACACCTCACCGCTCCCTCCCGAGCTGTTTTTCCTCTTCCCGAGCTCAATAACTCCAAAAACGCCGGCGAATTCTTCCCGGAGTGCCGCCTCGGTCTCCATCGCCGTCGATGACCGGAACCTCGCCGCCGGTGAGTTTTGGCTCGATTCCTTTGGCCGACGAAACCCTCTCGTCTTGCTCTCTCCGTTTTCCTTGACTCCGTCGTGTGCCGTGGAACAGGGACGCCGGAACGAGCACGCCGCCGCCGGAGCTCTCCCGTGCCGCCACCTCGCCACCGCCGACCCACCTCCGGCCGTTTCACCGACCCCTAACCTTGTTCGGTAGCCTCACCGACCTCCACCGAAGCTCACGCCGCTCTCCGTCGACCTCCCCGCCCTCCGGACAAGCCGAACGCTAGCCGTTGCCACTGTCTTCAGCGTCGACCGCCGCTGGTCAAGCTCCGGTGAGCTCTGCCGCCCCCATCTTGACCAATTTGGCTCCTCGAGTCACGCTGAGCGCTATGCGCCCCGTGGTTGTCGCCGCCGGCATTTCTACGGTGAGAATCACCGTCGAAGGCCGCCTGTGTGCCGCCTCCCCTATCCTGTGTCTCTGCCATGTGGGCCCGACTCGGTTTCAAATATTACTCATTTGCCAGAAATTCCCTAGAAATTGTAAAATCCACCAAAAATCGAGTATTGCTCAGAAAAATGCAAACTAAAAATTGTTGGATTTCTTTGGTCAGAACTATTACCTGGAGAACTCACCTCTTTATGTTACCACAATGTTTGGGCACCATAATTCTTATAAGTAAAACTATCATAGAATTTTTATGACTAATCTAATCACCTAAAAAGCTTGATTTTTGGTCAGTGGACCTTTTTAGCACAACTTGACACCACAAAAATTTGTAAATTATTTTGACATGTGTAACTCTGTGTTTCATTTAATTGTGCTTAAAATCTATATATAAATTCATTCATTAATATCTTTTTAACCTTTAAAGGTAAAATCACCAAATTTGGTACAAATTTTCCTGAGCTCATGTTTCCTTTGCAGAAAAATTCCATGGTACAGAAACCTTATGAAATTGAAAAATTTATATTTTTTCTTGCATCCACTTTAATTAATGATTAAATCACCAATTAATTTTATGAAGAGAATACTTCAAACTAAGCTCGTAAAATTTATCGCCACTAAAAATGTCCTGAGCATTCTTTTTCACCCACATCATGCTAATATAAGGATAACCATTTTATTTTTCTAGGACTTGACAATCACCATTTTACAGTGCATTTTCCTCATATAGGGACCGGTCCCGAAATTCCGGCGGAGAACGTGACGTCGGAGGATGCACCCGCAGAAACTAACTTTTCTTTTGAGTGTGCTGACCACTCCACCTACCAAGGCGAGCCCCGGTGCACACCTATGCTTTACAAGATTTATTTTTATCGCTATGTGTGTAGGAATTGCTTGTGCATTAAATTTCGAGGAAATTACCGTGAAACCTAGTTGCATGACTTGATAGGATCTCCTATGGGTTGTTTTTGCTAGAGCCATCGCGATAAACTGCTATGCATTAAGGATAGGAAACGATAGAATCTGAGTAGTATGGAGACTACTCATATTTATCAAAGAAGGAAATTTGAGGGATGGGAGTTAACATGTGATTAAAACCTAAGAACTTTATCGGGTGCGGTTGTATTGGTCAAGTTTGAGTTGTGTACTGAAGGCATACTGGTAAATGTGACCCAGAAAACCGACGTAGCTCATTGTGCTTTGTTGGACGATTGGCCATCTCTTTTTCCGGTTGAATGGACTGTCATGGTGGATGAATTCGCATTTTTATTTCTTGGGCTTGTGCTAGTGGGAAAGGTTTGGGGCCGTACAGGGATGCAAGGCATCGCTTGGAGGACCATGTCCTTAGAGAGATGGATGTTGGGCCAACTCTGTCACGATGTTGCGAAAGGTAGCCATGTGTGACTCATTCGAGTGTGCACGTGTCGTGTCATTCCGGTTTCTCCTGCAGGATGTAAATCAATTATAATTGCCGCCCCTCAAGGTTAAGATCATCACTTGCTCCTTTCTGCCGCAGCGATATAATAAGTAGGATTGTGATGAAAAATTGCTGGTTTAATCTCTGGAATTGTTGTGTTGAAATCTTGCTTGTATAGTATAGTGGCACACTTAGCTTCCTAATTATGAACCCTGTTAACTTGGCTAAAAGTTTGAAAGACAACTTGTAGGCTGTTTTTGCAATCCAAGGTTAACTTCCACAAATATTCCTGCATTTAGGAGTCGATCATTAGATAGCCATATTAACGGGTAAGTCTTGCTGAGTATTAGTTGCTCAGGGTTTGTGGATTCATTGTTTTTGCAGGTGATTACTCTAACTTTGGCTCTTATGGCTTTGGTGGTTGGGAAGGGGAAGCACCCTCTGAGTGGACCTTAGAGTGGGTTCCCGCTTCTCCGGCCCATGAAGATTAAGCACCGTAGGGCTGAGGTGCTTAATTGTATCATCGAGTTGTTAATATTTAGTTCCCGCTGTCTCGCGCTTGTTTTCAAAACTACGCTTCCGCACTTTAAATTTCTGAGCTTATGATATAATATTAAGAATTAATGTGCCCTTTAATCATGTTTATCGTGTTCTCGTTAATTATTGTACTGTATGGTCGCTTGCTTCGCCAAGTGACACCCCAAATGACCCTGGATGAGCAACCGGACGATTTTATCGGACGGGGTTGCGACACTAACCTCACCACTTCATGGGTCTATTGCTTTAAACTTAGATCACCTTAGATCCACCCCCACGCAACTCTGTCTTGTTACCGGGAAGAGCTTGGATAAGATACCGGTGGTGAGAGAATTCCCAGATGTGTTCCCAGAGAACCTACCTGGCTTACCTCGGGACAGGGATGTCGAGTTCCAAATTGACCTACAGCCAGGCACAGCCCCAATTTCCCGCAGACCATACAAGATGGTATTTTAAGAACTAGCTGAGTTGAAGTTGCAGCTGAAAGAATTGCTGGACAAGGGTTTCATACGCCCCAGCTCCTCGCCTTGGGGTTGTCCAGCTCTATTCATGAAGAATTAGGACCCAGTCCTTGAGACTATGCGTGGATTACCGCCCCTTGAACGTGGTCACCATCAAAAACAAGTAGCCACTACCATGCATAGACACTCTGTTTGATCAACTGACTGGAGCCAAGGTCTTTTCTAAGGTTGATCTTAGGTTTGGCTATCATCAGATCAAGATTCGTCCCATAGACGTTACAAAGACGACCTTTTCCATCAGATATGGGTTATATGAGTACTTGGTGATGTCGTTTTGACTTACTAATGCACCGACATACTTCATGTATCTTATGAACTCAGTTTTCATGCTGGAATTGGACAAATTTGTAGTAGTGTTCATTGATGACATCCTGGTGTACTCCAAGACTGCCGAAGAATATGCAGAGCATCTCTGGATAGTCCTGCAGAGACTCAGAGACCATCAACTCTATGCCAAATGCAGCAAATGTGAATTTTGGATTGAGCGTGTCCAATTCTTGGGTCACGTAGTATCCGCTGAAGGCATTTCTGTGGATCCGGGGAAACTGCAAGATGTCGTCGATTGGAAAACACCCACGTCAGTCCATAAAGTATGTAGCTTTTTGGGATTAGCTGGATATATCGTCGCTTCATCCCCAGCTTCTCTAAAATTGCCAAACCTATTACAGAGCTTCTCAAGAGGATCAGAAGTTCAAATGGACAGAGGAGTGTTTGAAGGCACCCATGGATCAAGTAACCCCAGAGGTGGAAGAGTTACAACCAGACATAACATATCCAGAATGTCCAATTCAGATACTGGACAAGAGGGAACGGGTTACCAAGAAGGACACTCAAGTTCTACAAGGTCTTCCCTTCAAAAAAAAAAAGTTCTACAAGGTCTTGTGGAGCAATCACTTGGAAGATGAAGCCACATGGGAGTCCGCAGAATTCCTTCGATCACACTACCCCGAGTTACTCCTAGCCCCATGGGTACCCATGACTAACCTAACCACCTCCTTAAATCTCCGGACACGATTTCTTTTAGGGGGGAGGGCTGTGACACCCGAGGTGTCAGTGCAAACTTATCGACTAAATTTTAAACACTAAGAATTAATTCTTGCACTTTGAAGCAAAATTTACACTTGAGTTAATAAGAAATCTTGTTTGAAACACTTCCAATAACCTCCACAAAAATTTTGATAAATTACAGTACCAAAATCATTTTTTAACAGGTAAAAATTCAAACACCTCTTTCAAAACCCATCAAAATCCCATATAACCCTAGTAATGGTTTTACATGGAAATTAAGTCCATTTCAAGATAAAATTTTGGAGATTTTATCAGAATTTTTAGAAAAGGTTTAACCCCCTTAAAAATTCAAACAAACTTGATTTGAATTGGAAATTCCCAAATTTTTAGAAGCAGAACAGAACTTCACCTTTAAAGAAAGTTGTTCCAAATAATTCACTGAGTGCCCACAAAATGTTTCAAATTTATCTGAGCTCAGGATGTACAAATTTCATTTGAATTTAGAAGGGGATTCTCAAATAATTGCAAGAAAATAAAAAAAAATCGACGCGCCGCCGCAGCCAACAGCGCGCCGCAGCTGCTGGCACCCGTGCCAGGCGCCGGGCCGGCGCGCCTTTTCCCGCCGGGCATTCACGTCGTCGAGCAAATCCCGCTCGACATCTTTCCTCCTCTCTCCTCCCTCTCTCTATCACACGCGCCACCTTTCTCCTCTACGCCACGCCACCGCCAAGCACGCCACCGCCCGCCGTCTCCAATCGACGATGCGGCGTACTCCCCCTTCTCTTTCCCTACCTGCAGCATTTTAAAGGTCGCACACGAGCTCCTCCCGCTTCCCCTACTCCATTTTTCCCCCTTCGCAGCGCCCGTGCCCTGCCTTTTTCTTCCTCTGCTCCGCGCGCGCGCCGCCATTGCCACCGATCGAGCTCGCACGGTGAGGACCCCTGTCCGGTTGATTTCCACGCCGTTCACCTTGCCCAACTTGCTCCTCCGATACTCGTGCAGCTCATGGAAGTTGCCGTCCCTCAGATTTTCGACCGGTTCATCAGGAACGTGGGCTCGCCGCCGTCCGCCGCGAAGCGCTCCGTCGCCGGCGACACTCCGGTAAGAAATCCACCCATTATGGTGTTGCCGAGCTTTCCCAGGGAGCGTAGAGGGTGTAGGACAAGGCCGCGGGCATGACCATGCACGGCCGCACCGCCGCGAGCTCGCCGAAGTTTGCGTTGGCACCGCCGCCCGTCGTGCTACCCCTTCGGTGGTCGCCACCGGCCGGCGCCATGCTCCGGATGCTTCCCCACACCACGAGCAAGGCAGGAGGATCCTCCCCGAGGCCCCCATCACCGACAAGGCCGTTGCCACCGATGCTCGCCGGAATTCCCCGCCGTCTCCCCTGTTTTTCCATTTTTGATTTTCAATTTGTATTATTCTTTTCTAACCAACTTTGTAAAATGCATAGTAAATCGATGGAAAGTCTAAAAATGGTAAACCAAAATTCATTGGAATTCTTGTAGAATACTCTAATTAACTGCTGAAACACATTTGCAAGAAGATTAATGGAACTTCCACAATAAATAGATTAATCTTATCTGTTTTTGAATTTTAATTGGCATTCCAGAGATCTTCTAGGGCTGAAATTTGAACCAAAGTTGTGCCAAGGCTTTGTGAACTCACTGTAATTTTTCCAGGATGTTATGGTAATAAAGTTCTATGCATGTCACTTTCTAAAATACATTGTGCATGTCAACTAAAAATCGAAACTCTTAATCAAAAATTTAGTTTAGGTTCTTACTGTGCATCTATCAAGTTTCATGATCTTACCATAACGTTTAGTATTTATTTCTGATTTTATAAATTTAATAAACCGAAAATTTACTGAATTTTTATAAATTTGATAAAATTCGTTTAACCTCAGGCAAACTTAAAAATTCATATTTCAGAGAACTATCAACTAAAAATAATCTCCAGATAGAATCTGAAGTTTCACTTTAGCCCATGATTTGATTAACAGAAAACTTAACTGAATTTTTATAAAATCTAAAAAATTCATTTGATCTCAACCAAATTTTAATTCATATTTCAGAGAGCACTGTCAACTAAAAATAGTCTCCTGGTAAGATATGAAGTTTCACTTCAGTCCATACTCATTAAGAATAATCGCTTTTAATGAAACGCCGTAGTTGAAATAGTTAGGTTTAATGTCGAACCCACCTCGACTAGGGTAACTCTAAATTTCTGAAAGTAATGCTGAAAACACCATTTTAGCTATGATGAAAACACCATATTACATTACTTAATCATAACTCATCTCTTTCTTGTTGCATCATGTAGATACCGAAGTGAGCGAAGTAGCTGCTGATTCGGAGTCCTCGATCCCCGAAGAAGTTGTCGTCACCAACCAGGGAGATCAAGGCTACCCGCCGTGCACAACCCGTTTTAAAGTTTTGCCTTTATTCACTATGTGTCGTGATTGTGCATTAGGTTTTCAGGAATTGATTGAAACCCTAGTTCGTGGTATAGGTACTTGGTATTGGTAGAACTCGAGCAGAGTGGACGCTGCTCATGACTGATAGGAGATAGATACTATCACCTGAATCAAATGACACATGGCTATGGATGATTAAGGAAAGATAAAAACTGGAGGGTCAGACAGGGTACCAAGTAGGTCGGCAACTGGACCAGGTCTAGGTTGACCGTAGTCTTGTCTAATCCGTGTGGTTCGAATCTGATCGAGCATTGAATGTACTGATCATATGCTGGGTATAATGGAGCCCAGTAAACCTACGTAACCTAGTGATTACAAAGTTGAACCTACCCTACAGTGTCTGATTCGGAGGCGATCTGCGGTGGGCAGTTGTGGGAACTCCACAGAAACCGTCCGAGATGTGTGTTCTGGTGGGATGCGGCACTGCTAAGGCAGCGTAGGAGGGAAATGACTTTGTAGGATCTGGTGTGAACAGTTGCCACGTGCGGTCTGGGACGCGCACATGTCGTATGGTTAGGGTTATCCCTGTAAGTGCAAATCGGTTCGAATCGTTGTCGTTCCCAGTTTGTAAGTTTGCTTGTGAAACGCACCCATTTAATTAAGATGATGAGTTTTAAGGATGATGACTAAGATATGATGATTATTCTATATATGTTTCTTTTATTCATGTTTGACTAGACCAGTGCAAACTAAAGTTATGATTCTAATCACCTAACCTGAGTTAAAACTTGACTAGAATAGCCTCAGGTAGTGCGAGTCCTTTTGCAAAGCACCCTACCCTGAGTCAGCCAGCATGCCTAGGTCTCGGCTGTAGCTAGCAATTTTGACGGGTCAGTCTTGTTGAGCTTCTTAGAAGCTCACGCTTTACGAATACATGGTTTTTCAAGCGTCGACGCGTATACCTATGATGATAGCTACCAGTGGGAAGAGCCTCGTCCAGAGTTCGGGAACCTCTAGTGGGAACGCTTTGATTCGCCGCATCGAACCTTTAAGTGGCTAGTAGCATGGTGCCACTGGGCAAGGCTCGTGCTTCTGCTTAAGTCTGAGAGTCAGAGTCTGTATCTCATTTAATGCTTTAGCTGTACTTCGTGATTTTCAAAACTCTATTCATACTCTGATGATGTAACACTTAACTTTAATTTATGGAACCTTGATGTATTAATTCTCTCATCTTGTAAAAGATTGCTATTTATCCTGCCTGTGTTGTACCATGTGTATGCTCGCTTCACCGAGCATTGCCCAACAGAATCTTGGCGAGATGGATACGTCCCAGATTATCTGGGGCGGGTCTGTCACAATAAGAGTTTTGATTGGCTTTGAACTATCCATGCCAAATCTCTTAAGAAGATCATTCAAATGTTTGCTTTGTCAAATGAAAGTCCCATCTTTTGTTTGCTTCACTGAAGCCAAGAAAATAACTTGGATCACCAATCATTGACATCTCAAATTCCTGGGACATGATTTTTCTAAATTCTTCACAAAAATCTTGATTAGTTGAGCCAAATATGACATCATCCATAAAAATTTGCCTTATGAATAGATCTTCTCCAATTTTCTTCGTAAATAAGGTGGTGTCCACCTTTCCAATCTTGAAACCCTTTGAGACTAGAAAATCTCGAAGTCTCTCATCCCAAGCACATGGTGCTTGTTTGAGGCCATAAATAGCTTTTGATAACTTGTACACATTGTAACGTCCCGCCTCCTTGAGGCCGGACCCGCTTACATCAGGTAGCTTTTATAAGACGTAGGATGGCCTCACAGACCAACACAAGTCTTTTCTACGCATATTTATCCTCGCTCGGGGAGAACTTCCTGGTCGGTCATCCGTCTTGAAATTGCTACAGGCCAAGCACGCTTAACCTTGGAGTTTTCTGGAGCTAGGCTACCAGAAAAGAAGTTTCAATTTGTTGATATTAGTATCCTATTAATCTTATTAAGCCCTGGGTCAGGGTGTCACACACATGATTTGGTTTCTTGACATTTTCAAATCCGCGGGGGGGGGGGGGGGGGTGCTCAACATATGCAAGTTCATTGATCTTGCCATTCAAGAAAGCACTTTTCACATCTATTTGATATAGCTTGATGTTGTGTATTGTTGACGGTCCTTAAGTGCTAAATTCGACCATCAAATCTCTGCAGAAATGATTAAAATTAATACACTAAAATTAGAAATAGTTTATTACTAATCAGTTCCATATGTTTTGGTGAATACTTCAAATACATATCGAGAGAAAAAGGGAGAAAACAATTGTCCAGCCAATCAGAGCAAAGCACAAGGATTGGAGGGCCCACAAACGAACCAAAAACACCAAGAAATCCGACGAACACCACGTACCAACAACCAGGACCCACAGGACAGCCACCTAGAGAAGGATGGGGCCTAGTGAAGCCGGCCAGGGATTGGCCGATCCCTGTGACCAATTGACCTGCTAGAGTGCCTGCTCGGGCCCCACTTTAGCCAGGCGGTTCCCACCGCCTCTCTTATGTCGGTGCTGACCCGGACGTGTGAGTTACCGACAACAGGTGGCGGGAAAAGAGAGAAAGAAGGAGGAAAGGAAACTCACCCCCCAAATTTCCTCACCCTATAAATAGAGGCCCTCTCCTCACTCACTCCATGAACTCAGTACTCCACACTTCATTGTGCTCCTAGCATTAGAGACTTAGGCTCTTCTCCTTAGAGTTCTAGTAGGAAGAGAGCGAGGTGGAGGTCCTCCAGGGGAAGTGCCAGGCTGTCGGCACTCTCTCTCGATCTGATCCTCCACTAAGTCAGTTCGAAGTGTTGGTCTGTCAACACTCTGCTCCACACTTGTACCTCGACGGATGCTTCTATTATTCAAGTGAGTATTTGTGCTTACTTTATGAGTATATTGTCTTAGCCTAGTAGTTAGTGTTTATTCTTCGCTTTCTGGTTCGTCGTATATTACATAGTATATGCTTTAACTTAATTAACGGCAAGGTCCCTGCACAGAATTAAAGTTGTAATAATCTGTGTAGACATAGTGTCTAGATAGAGTATTACCTGCGGGTGATGTGTATCCCACGGAGCTAGAGGTAGGCTATAGGTGGTGATAGCCCTATTAGTCCTTTGTCTTCCGCCACGTCCGGATACATAAGTAGTGTTTATAATTGCTGGAGTCTTTTCCCTAGATTGAGAGTAAACCGGACGCCGAAGTAAGCGAGAATAGAAGAAACCTTCTTGCTTAGATTAGGTTTTACCTCATAGGATTCTCTATCCTTTGCCCATATTTAGTGTTGTTGGTCCCTAGACTTAGTACATAGATAATCCACACACGTTCCTTGTGGAAATTATGATATCTTGGAATACCCTGTAGTGCTACGACGGTACTCCATGCACTTCGGATTTATCTGTGATCGTAAGAAATACCAACAAGTATTTCTAGCGTCATTGTCGGGGAACGGTTGCTGACTTATCTACGAACCAAAGTCCTTGTTTCTTTTTTCTTGTATCCTTTTTATTTCTTAACTCTTCTACTAACCATGAAGCAACCGCGTTGTCAATACTCTGCTCCGAGGGGTGAGTTCTGCGAGCCACCACAATCTTCCCGACTCATCAAGACATCTAGCTACGAACTCCGCCCGACTTTTATAGCCATGGTTTGGGAGCAATCTTTCTCAGGATTTATAGCGAGAATCCGCATCATTATTTGTGAGAGTTTGAACAACTATGTTCGTGCCTAGTCATTTCGGGTATAACACGAGAAACTCAAGTGGAAACTATTTAAGTTCTCTCTTGTTCAGAGAGCAAAGCAATGGTGACTGGGAAGAGTTGAGGAACAAATTTTGTCTTGCCTTCTTCCTATTGTCTCGCGTCGCTTCTCTACGAAGGGAGATTCTCGACTTTCGATAGTCCGAGAAAGAATCAGTAGGAGCAGCCTGATTCCAGTTTTCAATGTTCATCCAATCCGGACCAGACTTACTCATGCCCAACGTTGTCTTGTTACAACACTTTGTTACCGGGCTGAGTAAGGAATCTGCTCTATATCTCGACAGTGCCGCTGACGGTTCTTTTCTGCAAAAGACGCCGACAGAAGCCAAGATCATTTTGGATCGCATCAAGACAACACTTCCTTTGTTTATGGCCTTAGAAAACCTTCGGAGGGCATCAAGTCGAGTTCTGAGGAGACATGAATTGTTGAATTTAAGTCAATATCCTCTGCATTCCTTGATTCAACACTTGATCCCTCACCCAAACTTAGGACACCTCAGAAAGGAGAAATCCAACATGTAGAGTCCTCTTCTGAAACCGAGGATGGTATTTTTGTAGACTTCCGAAAAACCTCGAATTACGATTTTCAAAATAGACCATATACCCCCATCTCCTCTTTGCAATCAAGCTAAAATGCTTTCCCTCAAGGAAACCGTGAGGAAGATGACAACTAACAAAAGCGATGAACCATTGGCAGAGGTGGAACTCTCTTCTGAAGTTCTTCGGACTTCTTCATCTCCATCAACCATTCATTATAAAATTAAAGGGGTAAATGTGAAAACTCTTTATTGTCCCATGGTCAGAGCAAACATCATTTCTGGAAATCTAACGCTTGACCTTTTAAGGGATGTACCTTTGGCCCCAACCGCGAAAACCTTCAAGAGTCCTTCTGGGGCTCTCGTAGAAGGTTGTGGGATTTTTCAAGGCGTGACCCTAATTCACGCCGACATCAAGGTTGTCCTTCATTTTCATGTGTTTGAGTCCCCGACTTCGACATACTTATAGGATGTCCAATTGATGAACTCCTTGTTGACATCAAGTCACTAGGAAACCTCGATGTCAAACTCGTGAGAGGTGCCTTCCCTGATTCACTAGCTAACTTAAAGAATGATCTAGCGGTACACCTCCCGACCATCAGCCAATTGAGACAGCAATGAAAGTGCCAACCTTTGAATCTCCCGAATCCTTTGTTAAAGAAAAGCTAGAGCACTTTATCCAAAAAAAAAATACAATTCGAGAGGAACCTCCCATGAGGCACATAAATCGAAAGAAGAAAGATTTCTACCTTTCGATTTGCCAATTGAATTCAAGAAGGATTACGGAAACAACTCAAATCTCTCTTGGCAAAGGAAGCCTACCACCCTTCATCCTCCCTCTCCTCCTTGTTTTTTTAGGAAGCTTTCTTCACAGTGACCATGGCGGAGCAAGCTTTCAAGATAAATGGGGAATGGGTGAAGGAAGCGAAACGCTCTTCAGAAGCAATTCGAATCGTTTCACTTTCCACACCAATTCCTTGTTTCATAAGACGAGCTGATGTA
Source organism: Oropetium thomaeum (assembly GCA_001182835.1). NCBI lineage: Eukaryota > Viridiplantae > Streptophyta > Magnoliopsida > Poales > Poaceae > Oropetium > Oropetium thomaeum. The sequence goes on along the minus strand of LFJQ01000065.1, from coordinate 677,782 downwards.
GAAATCCTTCACAATCCCACCATCAAGGCCAACATCATGTCCAAATCCTTGGTGTGTGCTCTCTTGGGCAATGCGCATTTATCCTCGACGGACAAACTCTTCAAAAGTTTTCCGGGACTCATCTTTGAGTCTTGTGGGATTGCAAAGGACACACCCATTGAAATCAAAGGAATGGATGCCCATCTAGATTTTCACATCTTTTCCATCCTTCATTTCAATATTCTCGTTGGGGTGCCCACTAGAACGACATCACCCAAAAGGTTTATCCCAAGGGAGCCCCGAAAACCTTGCCAAGCCACCCTGTGCCATCCCGACATCCTTCAAACAGAAGGCAGAGCTTCAATCCGAGGCGTGCTTGATTAAGGACATGATGGTTGTAGTTCCTCATGATCCAGCCAAAAACAAACAACCATCACAATGCTCTCTTGAACCTAAACCTTGTCCATCTTGTGTTATCTATGCTTTTCAGAATGGTGAATGGGAACCCCCCGTGATCCTGAGTAACAAAACTTGTGAGAAGAAGAATCTTTGGGCCACGAGCATTCAAGCGGCATCATCTCTAGAGCCTAAATATGAAACTTTGGATGAGCATGGGAGTTTATTTCTTGAAAACCTCTGTGGCTCATGCTCATACACAACACCTCTAGAGTCAGTGTCCCGTTGTGCCATGAGCACGTACGAGGACTACAACCACCTTATGGTCCTCACATGCAAAATGTTTATAAGGATGGTCGTAGATTCGTTTGTCTATAATAAGTATTGCAAATCTCGTGCTCGCATTTTTGGCACTAACCTGGCAGCAAAGAACTTCAATGGATCAAAGTGGGGACTACATCACCAATGATAGCTGCCAGAGGAAGCTTGCCCATTATCGAGCTTGCGATAATAATCAAAGCACTGCCGGGAGATAGCTCGGATTATCCTTTTTCATTCTCAATAAAAGAAAGATCATGTTTTCAAGATAAGTTTCCCTTCGGGTATTTTGGTCGCTAACCATTACAGGTTAAGATTGAAAAGAATGATGGTGCATGACATAATGGCTACATCAACTCTAACACCTTGGTACTTTTGGTGTTGGATGGAGAGATTTGAAGAAGATTCCGACACTACACACTTGACTCCAAGTGTGGGGGAGGAAGATCTATAAGTGCATTCTATTAATGCCAATCTTTACCTTGATTTAGAGATGAAGCTAGTTCCATTATCTTGTCACTTAACACAAAGAAAAAAAAAACTTGAGTCATTTTCTTGTATGTGAAAAGATTGCTTTGCAAGCATCTTTTCGACCGGTGAGTGAGACCACCTCTCCAGGGCTATGGTCAATATAGCCGTTGATGGGTGTGAGCCAAATAAATTTTGTAGGCTTGAACAACATTCTTTCACTTCGACATTCTTTTGCTCACTGTCACTCGCTTGCCGTCTTATCTTGTTCTCATTTTCTCTAAGTACTACAAAATATCAGTCCCAAGTTTGCCAATAATAATAATAATAAGTGCTAGAAGTCGCATTGTGCTTCTTGTCTCGTATGAACAAAATTCGAGTGGGTGTGAGTTTGATTTCTACTAACCTTCACAACGTCGGTTCCAAGTTTTGTTTTTGCACGTTTTGCTCTTGCGTGTGGCGATGAAGAGAGGCGTTACAATTGAACCAGGTGGCCGGCATCAGCTCACGCTCTAGTGGACTTCATTCATTCAGCTCACACCAAGTCCAAAAAGGAAAAATGCTGAACAATCCTGTGACACCTCATAATTAAACTCGTTAAATCAATTAAATAAACAAGTTTTATGGTGTTAAAATGAAGAGTTAAAAAGTCTATTTCATTTAATGAACTCAGGGGGGGCTAAATTAAATGACTGCTAATTCGTCAAATTAAAATGAGTTATGAAAACTTCTCGTCATTTTAAATTGTTGCAAATCTATTTAATTGAGATTAAGTGGGAGAAGAGCACTAAGACACTTCTTGTAAAACGGGCGGGAGGAGATTAATGTGCGAATAAGGTCGAACCCTCGTAACTAACTTTATCGAAACCCTAATCGTTGAGGGAATTAAATAGTTAGGTATTGGGACCTAGGGTTAAAGGATTCAAAGATTGTTCAAGCCTTGGTTCAAATTCCAAAGCGACCCAAATCGAAAACCTAATTATGTCGGGAAATTTAAATAATGGACAAAGAGGCAAGCGATTAATAAAGGAATTCAAATTTGCAAGTAACAAATTCAAATTCAAAATAGTGGCCTCTCCTTTTCAAACACTTCCATCATTTTAGTAAAGTCCCTAAAGCACTTGAGTTTCCAATCTATTAAACTTTGCCTTGAAGAGAATAAATTGTTCCAAGTGCCAAAAATAAATAAGACTCTTTCTCTCCATTCTTTCCTTTCTCCCCCTTCCTTTTTCATTTTTCTCCCTTTCCTCCCTCCTGTTTCTCTCCCTCCTTTGGCGCCGACCGGCCGGGCACTGTGCCGCACGCGACACCCGTCCTTGCGACAGAAGGGCGCCTTGACAGAACTACTCCGTAGCACGACGCCTCTCCCACACGCACGCAAGCGACGTGCGCCATTAAGTTTGCCACGCGCGCCACTGCCTCGCCATCCGGCCAACTACCCTGTTCTGTCACCGCTCGCCGGCCTTCTTCGCGGGTGCGTGCGCACATCAACCTCCCGAGCACGCCATCACCTTTATCCTCGCACTACGGGCTCAATTGTCCTTCCTTCCCGCTCTCTGTTTTCCTTTCCCTCCCCGCATCGCCGCCATGGCTGCCAGACGAATTCTCTAAGTCGCCCGATCGCCTCGCCGCGCCTCGCCCTAGTCGAACCATCTAGCCGCGCACCACCTCTCCCTCTCTCTCCCGAACCCCTTTTTCCTTCTTCCCGGGCCGAACCCGAGCTACCGCCAGCAAATTGCTCTCGGAGCACCGCCGCGGCCGCCATTGTTGCCGCCCCGTCAAATTCCTCATCGCCGGTGAGTGTTTCTCCAATTCCTTCCGTCGGCGAGGTCCTCTCGGAGTTCCTTCTCCGTTTCAATTTACTGCGGCAGGCCTTGTGGAGCAGGGACGACGAAATCGCCGCGCCATTGCCGGAGCTCGCCCGTGCCACCACCTCGCCGTCGATGACCCCCTCCCGACCAATTTCCCGCCCCCTCGTCGTGCCCGGCAGCTCCATCGGTCTCCACTGTTGCTCACACCGCCCCCGATCGGCCCTCCCCGACCGCTGAGCCGCCGGAACGCCGCCGCCGCCATTGCCGTAATCGGTCCACCATCGCCGGCATACCTCCGGTGAGCCCCCGCCGCTCTTCCTCGTCGAGGGTGCTCCTCGTGACACGCCGAGCGCGTGGGGCACCACGGAAGCCGCCGCCGGCACCATTTCCGGCGAGAACCGCCGCTGATGCACCGTCGGGTGCCGCCCTAGTGCCGCTCCCCTGTTTTTTCTGTCGCTGACAGGCAGGCCCGGTTCCTCCCCCAGTTATTCAATTTTCAGGAGAATTCATAGAAATTGTAAAATTCATAGAAAATAGGATACTACTCCAAAAATAGCAAACCAAAATTTTTTGGCAACCTCATGAAAAGGACTAAATTTCTTTAAAACACTTTTTATAAAACGACCAAACATTTTCAGGAATAATTAAAATACTCGTTTCTGTTTCTGAATTTTAATTTAAATTCTAGAGAATTTCCAGGGCTAATTTTTGATCTACAAGTACTTCATGCCCATACACACCTTCAGTAGTTTTATTGGTATTTTAGGACCACAAAGTTCCATGCAACACTTTAACAATACTCCAATCTGCCTAGTAAAATGACATTTTCTAAAATACATTGTAAAAGTCATCAAAAAGATTAGATCCCTAAATCAAAGTTTTAGCTTTTGTTCTCATGATTGACCCCCTAAAATTTCATAATTTTATTCCAAGGTTTACTTATAGGTTCTGATTATATAAGATCTAATACTAGAAATTTTGATGAATTCTTATAAAATCTAGGAATTTCATCCAGGCCTCAACCAAAGCTCAAAATGCATATTTCAGAGAGTACCATCAATTAAAAATAATAAATACTCAAGAAAAGTGTCGATCTAACCCTAATTCCTAACGTCAAAACCGTAGTTAACCTTTAATAAAGGCACTGTGACTCTTTCCAATTAACTTATCACAATCTTACTGCATTTTCATCATATAGGAACTGATCCAGAATTTTCGACGGTGAACGAGAATCCAGAGGAGGCATCCGCAGGAGCTAACTTCTCTCTTGAGTGTGCTGAATTTTCTGCAGATCAAGACAAGCCCCGGTGCACACCTATGTTTTATAAATTTTTTGTTTACCACTATGTGTGTAGGGTTGCTTGTGCATTAAGTTTCGAGGAAATTGCCGTGAAAACCTAGTTGCATGACTTGGTAGGTTTTCCTATGGGTTATTATGGCAGAGCCATCGATGGAATGCTAAGCTTAAAAGATAGGACGCCGGTAGAATATGAGTAGTATGGAGACTACTCGTGCTTAATCAAATAAGGAAGAATTCAAGGAATATGTTTGATCTTAAAGGTGATTAAAATTTGAGAACCTTATCGGGTGCGGTTGTATTGGTCAAGTTTGAGTTGTGTACCGAGTGCATACTGGTAAATGGGACCAGAAAATCGACGTAGCTCACCGTGCTTTGTTGGACAATTGGCCATCCCTTTTTCTGGGTGACTGGACCGGCAAGGTGGATGAATTCGCTTTTGTTTTTCTTGGGCTCGTGCTAGTGAAAAAGGCTTGGGGCCGTACAGGGATGCAGGGCATTGCCTGGAGGACCATGTCCTTAGAGGGATGGATGTTGGGCCAACACTGTCACGATGTTGCGAAAGGTGGCCACGTGTGGCTCATTCGAGTGTGCACGTGTCGTGTCATTCGGGTTTCTCCTGCAGGATGTCAATTATAATTGCCATTCCTCATGGTCAAGAGTAGCACTTGCTCCTTTTCGCCGCAACGATATGTAAATAGTGGATTTATGAGGAAAGTGGTTGTTTCCACCCTGATTGATTATGTTGAACTCTTGATTGTTTAGCAATAACGGCACACTTAGTAAATTCATAGCGACGCTGTTAACTTGGCTAAAATTGGAATAGACTATTAGCGCTGTTTTCCAATACCCGATCAACTTCCACCAATACTCCCTGCATTCTAGGAGTCGGTCATTAGATGGCCACGTTGACGGGTAAGTCTTGCTGAGTATTAGTTGCTCCGGCTTTGTGGATTAATGTTTTGCAGGTGATGCTTCTAACTTTGGTTCGTTTGGTTGTGGTGGCTGGGAAGGGGAAGCACCCTCGGAGTGGACCTTCGAGTGGGTTCCCGCTTCTCCGACCGTGAAGATTAAGCACCCTTCGGCTGGCGTGCTTAATTGTATCGTCGAGTTGTAATTATTAGCTTCCGCTGTCTTTCGTTTATTTTTCGAACTACGCTTCCGGACTTGAATGATTTGAACCAATGATGTAATATTAAGCACTTATGTACCCTTTAAATCATGTTTTGCGTGTCCTTGTTAATTATTGTACTGTATGGTCGCTTGCTTCGCCAAGTGACACCCAAGAGTGATCCTGGATGAGCAACCGTACGATTTTATCGGACGGGGTTGCGACACGTGGTATCAGAGCTCTTTGTGGATTAGTACTCTAATTAACGAGGTTTATTTTGAAAATTGCGTTACGGTGAGGCATGATGTAGAAAAGCCCATATTAGAAGTTATAGTTAGGAAGGTGGCAAGGCTAACTTTGCATTCATGCATTTTACTTTGAGTTGATTTATATTTATGTAACGACGCACCAACGAACTACGCGGAGGTATGTGTTACATAATTGCAACGACGCACCAACGAACTACAACGAAGGTACGGAGTCCTGCCGTGGGATAATATTCACGGTCACTTGGTGTTCGCGTTGCTGGTTCACCCATCTTGCCTGAGATGCTTTTCATGGCCGCTAACGGCAAGGCGTTACTGGTTGCCGCCGGTTGCCATGAGTCGTGACTATCATGGCCATATTAATATCTGTTCTGTGATGTGGTTTTCTGCAGGTACACTAACAATCGTTAGACCGTGTAGAAAACGATTGGTCCCAAGAGAACGAATAGTGCCACCGAGGATGTCGTATTAGGGTCTTTCTTTTGGTGAGGACGAATAGGTCGTGGCATTCTTTCATTTCTGCATGTGTACTAAAATTCACTTAACTAACAAGTTCAACTCTATAAAACTAATAAGAACCTGTGAATTAATCAAGGAAAATAATCAAGGAAAGAAGAACTTAAAACTTCGTCCCCCTGCGTTCAGCCTGTTCCTCACTCCAAAATCCTATAGAATTCGTAGGGTTTCATCTCCTAAATTCATTCTCTAGACTCCTCTTAAGGGGGAAGGTGCGCCTCCGAGCCTAAAGTTTTCTAGTCCAACATTTATTTTCCACAACCCTGGAAAGGTGTGGAAATTATCTAAGTCTTTCCTAATAAAAAGTTTTATGATGCTGCCCTTAGTTGTGTGAGAGATGGAGTTTCCTCTGCTGCACATTGGAGGCAGAAATCAGTTTTCGACTTTTACCGGTTCTTTTGATGTTGGGTCTCGCCATTTTTTTTCCCGTTCGGGCAGTTGTGAATAATGGTACATAAATTTTCGTTTCCCTGTCGGAAATGAGGATTTACTTGTTTTCCATGATTCAACAGATGGCCCCTTCGGACGTCGACAGCAGTGCTGCCCTCGCGGCACACATCGCGGAGCTCGAGGCCGATCTTGTGGAGATGGCTCAGGCTCGCGATCAGGCGGAGCAGTCCCATTCCAAAGAAGAGCAGGAGCGTCTGAAGGTGCTTCTGGAGTGGCTTGAGGTTTCTTACAAGTTAGAGCATCTCAAAGCGGAGAACTGTGGCTTAAAGGCCCAAGTCGAGGAGTTGCAGCGTCAGCTCCAGGAACAGAAGACCCAGACCGCTCAGCAAATCACTGAACTGGAGGGTGAGCGCGACGACCTGAAGTTGCAGGTCAATGAACTCGAGGCTAAGGCCGAATGGATGGATGAGCTGAGGCTTGAGGCGGAGAATGAGACTCATGATGTTCGCGCTCAGCTCCACAACGCCGAGCAGGTCATTGAGCAGATTCATGCACAGTGGGAGGACGCCGTGATGGACCTCGAGATGGCACTTCAACATCAGGCCCCACAGCCGATGCAGGCACCTGATGTCGCTCCCCCTGATGAAGGGTCAGGCATGTCTGGCGTTGAGTACGAGCGTTCCCCGTCGCCCTACGATGAGGAGATGCGTTCCGATGCTGACAGCCCTGTGCCCTAGTTGCTCATGGCGGTTTAGGTTTTGCACATATGTGTGTGCAACTAAAACTAAGGACCTCGTAGTATCTTTTATTCGGCGTCGAATAGTTATGAGTGGGCATACATCTCGTGAGCAGCGTAGCTATGGCTCGGTGTCGCTACGAAATTTTGTGGAATGTGGCTATGCCACTTCGGGATGTAATGTGGGTACTATCTCATGTATGCGACCGTTGACTTCCTCGTTAATAAAGTGTTTTACGTTATGTGCTGTCCATTTCTGTTGTCATAATATACCTCTGATTATGCTTTGTTGGGATGCATTCTGTTGGCCTATGTGTATTTCAATCGCACGATCAGCAACTAATGGAGCGGGGATTTCTTATGACAGATGGCAGGACGTACTCGCGGGTCAAGGGGACAGGACCAGGCTAGTGGCTCTAACCTTCCTCCACCGCCACCCCCACCTCCAAGAATGTGGGAACAGTTCATGGCCACCCAACTGCAGCTCATGCAAATCCTGATCGAGCAGAATCATCAGGGTGGTCGTCAGTGTGCCCAGGCACCCCAGCTAGAGAGCACCTATGGGGATTTCTCGGCCGTCCATCCGTCGACTTTCGCAGATGCAGCTGACCCGTTAGACGCTGATAATTGGCTGCAGACCATTGAGTCCAAGTTTGAGCTTCTTCACTGCACTGAGCATCAGAAGACTCTCTTTGCGGCGCAGCAACTCCGCGGACCAGTGAGAGCGTGGTGGTTTAATTACACTGCCTCTCTTCCTGCTGGCCATCAAGTGCAATGGGCGGAGTTCCGTGAAGCTTTCAGGGCACATCACATTCCTGATGGTCTCATACAGCGCAAGACGCGTGAATTTGAGAGCTGCGTCAGGGCCACATGAGTGTTCATGAGTACTCGCTCAAGTTCAACTATCTGGCGCAATATGCTGGACATCACGTGGACACTGACGTTAAGAAGAGAAGCTGTTTCATGAAAGGCTTAAACTCCAAGTTGCGTGACCGCCTAGCTCTCCATAACAGCGTAAATTTCAACACACTGGTGAGCGCTGCCATTACCCAAGACGATGCTACACGCGCTCACCAGGAAGAGAAGAAGCGCAAGCGCGCAGTTGGGGGTCCCTCTAGCAACCAGCCGCCTCAGAGGTACCATTTGGCTATCACCTCCCCGACCGATCAGAAGTTCAAAGCTGCAATGCCACCGGGCGGAAATTATCGCCCGCCATTCTCACAGCAATCCGTGGCACGCCAAGGCTCTCGGTTCGGGCAGCAGCCTGGCTTCAACTCCGGGGGTCACAGGCAGATGGTCCAAGCTCCTCGTCCACCCCAGCAGTACAACAACACAGGCCCGAGGTCGTGTTTCAATTGCGGTCGTCCCGGTCACTTTGCTAAGGATTGCCGCCAGCCTCCTCGCGAGCAGGGTAATGTCCAGCAGGGCAACCACCGCAATAACAACAATTCACGTCCTCAACCTGCCGGAAATGCGCCGAAGCAGGGTCGTGTTAATCACACCGTGGCCGAGGAAGTTGAAGAAGGCGAACAAGTCCTTGTGGGTATGTTTTCTATTCGAGAACAGCCTGTCTTAGTTTTATTTGATTCGGGTGCCACCCATAATTTCATTAGTAGGGCGTGTGTCCAAAGGTGTGATCTTCTCACCGCTATCACTAAAACACCCTATATTATCTCCTCACCCGCCGAAAAAATATCGACCACACTAACAGTCCACCAAGCACCACTGAATCTGGACGGAAAAATATTTAAACCCCAATTCATTGTTCTTGACCATCATGGCATAGACATAATTTTAGGCATGGGTTGGATGGTGTACCATAACGCCGTGTTGCACATTTCCCCACGAGGGATTCAATTAAATTCCCCTCTGCACGGCTCCATATCCTTTCGAGTTACACCCCACACTCCCAAGTCCCCTAACCTTCATCAAGTCTCCGGTAAGAAGCTGGAGGATATTCCAGTGGTGTGTGAGTTCCTCGATGTCTTTCCAGAGGATTTACCGGGATTGCCACCCGATCGGGACGTTGAGTTCAAAATTGAACTTCAGCCCGGTACCGCTCCAATCTCCAGAAGACCGTATAGGATGGCTCCGAATGAGTTGGCTGAATTAAAAATTCAATTAAGGGAATTGTTAGACAAGGGTTTTATTCGGCCTAGCTCATCTCCTTGGGGTTGCCCCGCCATATTTGTGAAGAAGAAGGATGAGACCCTGAGGCTCTGTGTTGATTATCGACCGTTGAATGCGGTCACCATCAAAAATAAATATCCTTTGCCCTGCATAGACATCTTATTCGATCAACTTGTGGGCGTCAAAGTCTTTTCCAAAATTGATCTTCGCTCGGGGTATGATCAAATAAAAATCTGTCCTGAGGATATTCCCAAGACTGCCTTTTCTACAAGGTACGGTCTCTATGAATACCTTGTCATGTCCTTCGGTTTGACAAAATGCTCCAGCTCACTTCATGTATCTAATGAATTCCGTTTTCATGCCCGAGCTGGACAAATTCGCCGTGGTCTTCATCGACATCATCCTTATTTATTCCAAGTCATAGGAAGAGCATGCGGAGCATCTTCGCATTGTTCTTCAAAGACTGAGGGAACATAAACTGTACGCCAATTCAGCAAATGTGACTTTTGGCTAAAGGAAGTGCAGTTCCTTGGTCATGTGGTCTCCACCGAAGGCATCTCTGTTGACCCAGGCAAGGTGAAAGATGTGCTTGATTGGAAGCCTCCAAAGTTCATCAAACATGTTCGCAGTTTCCTTGGGCTTGCTGGGTATTATCGACGGTTCGTTCCGAACTTTTCCAAGATCTCCAAGCCTATGACGGAACTGCTTCACAAAGGGGTCACCTTCTATTGGAGTGATGCTTGTGACGAGGCTTTTCAAACTCTCAAGAAGCATTTAACCACTGCCCCAGTATTGGCTTAACCGGACATCACCAAGCCATTTGATGTCTATTGTGATGCCTCTGGCACTGGTATAGGGTGCGTATTGATGCAAGATGGACGTGTCATTGCCTACGGGTCACGACAACTGCGGCGTCATGAGCTCAACTATCCCGCTCATGACTTAGAACTCGCCGCGGTAGTTCATGCCTTGAAGATATGGGGGCATTATCTCATGGGAAATCTCATACGTTTGTACGCGGATCACAAAAGTTTGAAGTATAATTTTACTCAAAGTGATCTGAATATGAGGCAGCGAAGGTGGTTAGAATTGATCAAGGATTATGAATTGGAAATTCATTACCATCCGGGCAAAGCAAATTTGTTGCCGATGCCCTCAGTCGCAAGGCCTGCGGTAATTCTAATACGCTTCAGACTCTTGCCATAGCTTCCTGTTGCAGTCCAGATGAGCCGAGTCTCCGTGTCATCCCCCACGGAACTTTGTATAATTTGGCTTGCCCCTACTCTCCGTGAAGAAGTGGTGGCTGCACAAAAGGTTGATAAAGGCATGGAGAATATTCGCGATCCGATAGGCGGCGACAAAATGAAGTGTTTTCGCTTGATGAAGAAGGTGTTCTTTGGTTCAACGACCATCTCGTCGTACCGAAGAATTTTGAGCTGCAGAGGAAAATCATGGATGAAGCACACCTCTCTAAGTATTCTATACATCCGGGTAGTAACAAGATGTATCAAGATTTACGGAGAAAATTTTGGTGGACCCGAATGAAGCGTGAAGTCGCTCGGTATGTCTCTGAGTGCAATACATGTCGGCAAGTTAAAGCTGACCACTTGAAAAGTGTGACACCCCAGTGTCACCAGGTGATCAATCGACACTAAAAACCCTAATTTGCAAATTGACACTCTTAGAAACAAAATCGACACTGGAAGTAAAATGAAATGATGTTTAAAATACTCTAAGGAACACTACGCAAACTTTGACCACAAACGAACACTAAAGCTAAAGTCGGAAAAATTCAACTAACAAGTGTCGAAATCCTGTTAACAGGAATTAAATCCAAACTCTAACTCATGACTATCAAAATTTCCACAGAATCCTAGCCATATTTTTACATAAAAATTAAGTACACTTAAAAATAGACTTTTGGGAATTTATTCAAAATTTTTGGATAAGATTTAGACCTCTTAAAAATTCACCCAAGCAGCAAAGATCTTGGAAATTCAAGAATTTTTAGAAGCCAATTCATGACTTAAACCCTAAATAATAAGTGCTCCAAATAAATTCTTGAGCCTATACAAAAATTTTCAAAAATTTTCGGATTCGGGAAGCATGACTTTCTTTTGAAATAGGGATTTAACCTTGAACTGTAGCAAAAAAAAAGCTCTACTTTTCGGGCGGGCTACAGTGCCCGCCGCCCGCCCGACAGAGCGGCGGACGGCAGGACACCGCCCCAGCCGACACAGCCTATCCCCGGCAGCAGCGCGCACGTCGCATTCAAGTGCTGCTCGCTCCCACTCCTTTCTCTCTTCCTCCTCCTCTCTCTCTCTCTCTCGTTATTTCTCCCGCCGCCTCCCACTGCCGCCATGCCGAGCGCCGCCCGATGCGCCGCCAGGCCATACCCCTCCTCTTCTCCCCCTACTTCCCTACCCCATGGCTCCTTTAAAAATTGGCGCACCCCTTTCTCCTCTTCTCTCCCTTTCCTCCTTCCTCCACAGCGCCCCCGCGAAGTCCTCTTTTCTCCTCAGCTCGCCAACGCCGCCATTGCCACCAGTGCCGCTTGCTCGTCGCCAGCGCGTTTTGGCCGTCCCCAAACCTCGCCACTGTGCCCGGGAGAATCCCCTCCATCCCCTGAAGCTCTCCTACCACCAAGCCCACCGGCGGTGCCCTAGTTTCACCGGAACGCCGCCGCCTTCCCCCCTCGGTCGAAGACATCGCCGCCGGCCACCAATCCCCAAAATTCGCCGCCACGGTATAATGTTTCTTCGATTCCTTTCAAAGGCTAGCTCATCTCACTCTTGCGCATCGATTTGACATGGTTCCAACCACAGCACACCGTCATCGACGAAGAACGCCGTGCGCCACCCCGTCGGCCGCCATTGTCGCCGCCTCGAGCTCCACGTCGCCGGCCTTGTTCCCCTCTTCCCCGTGGCCTCCATCCTCCTCAAATTAGTGCATTGAGTCGAGGTGAAGCTCCACGACACTTCGGTTCTTGCCCTAGCCTTCTTCTCCGGTGAGGAGCTCACCGGAGAACCGCCTCCGCCGTGTCCTCTGTTTTTCACCCACTATTCCATCCATTTTTCCTTTTTCTATTAATTAGTCAGAGATTGTTAAGCATGTAAAAAATCATGGAAAATCTAAAAATGCCAAACCTAATTTTATTTGAGTCCTTGAACACCGAACTAATTTTCTCTTAAAGCACTTTTTAGAAATTGTACAAAAATTTGCAGAATTAATTAGAACACTCTTTCTGTTTTTGAATTTTAAATTGAATTCTAGAACAATGCTAGGGCTAATCTTTGATCCACAAATACACAATTGTATTACACACCTTCTGGAATTTTATGAAGATTTTAGAACCATGAAGTTGCATCTAACCCTTTTAAAATATTTCAATCTGCCTAGTTAAAATACTATTTTCTAAAGTACATTGTAAAAGTCATTCAAAAGGTTAGACCCAAAAGCAAAGTTTTATATCTGATGCTCATGAATTCCCACATAAAAGTTCACAATTTTTTTCTAAGGTTTACTAGTGCTTTCTGATTTTATAAGATTCAATAACAGGAAGTTTAATGAATTTTTATAAAATATAGAAAATTCATCTAGGCCCCAACCAAAGCTCAAAATACTTATTTCAGAGGGTGCTACCAACTAAAAATAGTCTTGAGGAAGAATTAAAAATTTTCATTTTAACCCTAGGTTAATAGTCGAAGACATTAAATAATGTTTAACCATTGAATAATGTCGAATTAACCTTAACTAAAGTTGAAGTTGTTGAACATGCCAACTAAAAGTCTCCTCATGGGAAATTTAAATAGATTTCTTTGAACATCATTCACAGGTTAAGAATTGAAACAAGTCGACGGCGTCGAGTAATTACGGTTAACCCTAATTCTAGGCATCGCCGAACAAAACCCTAAATCGCTAATGATAAAAGCGATGACACTTTTCATTAAACTTATCATAATCATACTGCATCATGTAGATTCAGAAGCGCACGAGGTAGCTGCAGATCCGGGTTCGTCGATTTCCACAGAAGAGGTCAACCACAACGCCGGAGAACCAGGCAAGCCCCGGTGCACAACCATTATTTAAAATTTTGCTTTTATAACTCAGTGTGTTTTGTTTGTGCATTAAGTGTTAGGAGTTGATTGAAACCATAGTTGCATTATTTCCCATAGGAAACCCTATCGATAGCTGGTATAGATACCCCTTAGTATGCTATGCTTAGCAGGTATTGCCGGTAGAAGTCAAACAGAGTGGACGCTGCTCGCGAAAGGTTGGTTGTTGGATGAAACTATCTTTTGATACATTATGACACATGATGATGAGTTAATTAAGGAAAGATAAAAGTTTGATGGTCAGACAGGATACCAATTAGGTCAGCGACTGGACCGGGTCTGACGCGGACCCGCGCAGAGAACCTCATCTCGGGACGAATCCGGTCGGTCGCTGAGCCAGGATCCTGTTGGGCAACGCTCGGCGAAGCGTTGTAAGCACGATATAACACAGACAGGAATAACAAGCAATAATTTACAAGGAGAGGAGATTTTTAATGCAACATTACTCCATAAATTTAAAGTTAGGTCTTACATTGATTCAGAGTACGCAAAAGTTTTTGAAAACAATAACAGCGGAAGACTTGACGATTACAAACTCCGACACTCGGACTTAAGCAAAAGCACGCGCCGTGCCCAAGGGCATCATGCTACTAGCCACTTCAATGTTCACTGCGGCGACTCGCACAACTCCCACTGGTTTTAGTACAGGTTAAGTGATTAGAATGTAACTTTAATTAGCACTAGACTAATCAAGCATAAAAGAAGCAACAATAACAACAGTATTCATCAGGATTCATTCTCATTGTGTCTCAACCTATTTACTAGAATGTGACAGAGAGTTCTAGTAAGCTCATAGCTGAGAGCGACAGCGGTTCGAACCGATTTTTATACCTCTGCAGGGTTAACCTAATCGTATGACACATGCGTGTTCCAGACTCGCACGTGGCAACCGTTCACACCAGCTCCTGCAACGTCAATTCCCTCCTCCGCCTGCCTTAGCAGCGCCGCATCCCACCAGACAACACGTCCCAGACGGTTTTCTGTGGAGTTCCCACGCTGCCCACCCCAGATCTCCTCCTAGTCAGACACCGTAGGGCAGGTTCGACGTTGCAATCACTAGGCTACGTATGTTTACCGGGGCTCATATCACCCAGCATACGATTAGTATGTTCAATACTTGCCCAGCTGTGCCACACGGATCAGACCAGACTACGGTCACCCTGGTCCCGGACTAGTCGCCGACCTACTTGTACCCAGTCTGACCCTCAATCTTTTATCTTTCTTACTTATTCACAATTGTGTGGCACATCTCTCAAAATAATTTCATTCAATATCCTACCACTCGCAAGCAGCGTCCACTCTGCTCGACTTCTACCGGCAATACCTGCTAAGCATAGCATGCTAAGGGGGGGTATCTATACCAACTACCGTTAAGGTTTCCTACGGAGACAAATGCAACTATGGTTTCACTCAACTCCTAGCACTTAATGCACAAGCAAGACACACTTGGTTATAAAAGAAAAATTTTGAACATCTGTTGTGCACCGGGGCTTGCCTGGTTCTTCTGAGCTGACGTTGACTTCTTCGGCGGAGATCGAGGAACCCGGATCTGCAGCTACCTCGTGAGCGTCAGAATCTACATGATGCAGTAGGATTATGATAAGTTTAATGAAAAGAGTCATTGCTTTTATCATTAGCAATTTAGGGTTTTGATCGACGATGCCTAGAATTAGGGTTAACCCTAATTACTCGACGCCGTCGATTTATTAAGTGTTGATTTTTATGATTTGCGGTTAAATGAAACTCTCATTTCCTTTCTAGGAGATGACCTTTTAGTTGGAATTTTCTTAAAATTAGGAATTTCAATTTGGTTAATGTTAATTCGACAATTTCCTGGATTAATAATTATTTAATAATTTCGACTATTAACCTAGGGTTAAAATGAATCTTTTAATTCTACCTCAAGATTATTTTTAGTTGATAGTAATTTCTGAGATAAGCATTTTGAGCTTTGGGTGGGGCCTAGATGAATTTTCTAGATTTTATAAAAATTCATCAAATTTCCTGTTTTTAAATTTTAAAAAATCAGAAAGCCATAGTAAATCTTAGAATGAAATTATGAAATTTTATGTGGTCACTCTTGAGCATCAAATATAAAACTTTTATTTTGGGTCAAATCTTTTGAATGACTTTTAAAATGTATTTTAGAAAAAGGTACTTTAACTAGGCAGATTGAAGTAACTCAATAGGGTTACATACAATTTCTTGGTCCTAAAATCTTCATAAAATTCCAGGAGATGTTTGTGGCCATGGTGTATTTGTGGATCAAATATCAGTCCTAGCATTGTTCTAGAACTCAAATTAAAATTCAAAAACAGAAAGGAGTGTTCCTAATTAATTCTGCAAATTTTTGGTTATTTGTTAAAAAGTGCTTTAACAGAAAATTATTCCTTTTCACGAGGGTTCTAAAAAATTTTGGTTTTCTATTTTTGGAGTTTTCTATGAATTTCTATAGATTTTACAAAACAGAGCAATAATCTGGAAAATAAATTGGAAAAAAGAAAAACAGGAGATTGCGCCGGCGAGCTCCGGCGAGCAATTGCCGGCGATGGAGTGGTCGCCGGTGGGGGAACCTTGTCTTTCCACAATCCACTCGACACAGCGATGCTCGGCAACATGATGAAGGTCAAGGTTTGGCACGCTAGAGGGGGTCTCACCGTGGAGGCGTTGGTGGCGGCGTCGGTGGATGAAATTCCGACGAACGGAGCTCAAATCCGGAGGGGGAAAGGTGCGGGAATCTTCACGGGGGACAGAGGGTGTGATTGGTTGCGGGGGATTGGAGCGGGGGATGACCGGGAGGTGGTGTTCACGGAGGAGGCGGCCGGCAATGGTGGGCGGCGGCCGGAGCAATGGAGAAGAAGAGGAGGAGCTTTGCGTGCGGGAAATGGGAAAGGAGAAAAGGAGGTGGGGAGGAGAGTGCACCGATTTAAAGGGGAGCCGGGGGGTAGGGGAGTGGGGGGCAGGGGGGTATGCCCGGCCACGCCCGGCACGGCCGGCGCGGTGCGGCTCGGGCGGCGCGACCTGGGGAGGGGCGGCGCCCGAGGGAGAAAGGAAGAGAGAGGGAGAGAGAGGGAGAGGGGAGCGCGGCAAAGGAGTGAACTCGATGACGTGCTCATAAGAGCCGTGTCAGCCGGGGCAGCGGGGCATGGTGCCCTGCCGCTCGCCGCTTTGTCGGGCGGGCGGCGGGGCACTGTAGCCCGCCCGGCAAAACAGATTTTTTTTTTAAAGCTGGAAAGAAATTCAATGAAATGGTACACTTCCCGAGCTCACAAATTTTTGCAAATTTTTATATAGGCTCAGTGATTTATTTGGAGCACTTTTTATTTAGGGTTCAAGTCATGATTTGGCTTGTACAAATTCTTGAATTTCCAGGATGATTTCTGCTTGTGTGAATTTTTAAGAGGTCTAAATCTTATCCAAAAATTTTGAATAAATTCCTAAAATTCTACTTTTAAGTGTACTTAATTTTTATGTAAAAATATGGCTAGGGTTCTATGGAAATTTGGATAGCCATGAATTAGGGTTTGGATTTAATTCCTGTTAACGAGGTTTCGGCACTGTTAGTTGAATTTTTTCGACTTTAGCTTTCGTGTTCTGTTGTGTGCCAAAGTTTTCATAGTGATCCTCTAGAGCATTTCAAACATCATTTCTCTTTGTTTTAAATGTCGATTTTGCTTTTGCATGTGAAATTTGACTGCTAGGGTTTAAATCTGTCGATAACTTTTTAAGTGACACCTGGGGTGTCACAGGGTCCAGGGTGACCGTAGACTTGTCAGATCTGTGTGGTCCGAGACTGATCGAATGTTGAATGTACTGGTCGTATGTTGGGTGTTATGGGCCCCAGTAAACCTACGTAGCCCAGTGATTGCAACGTCGAACCTGCCCTACGATGTCTGACTAGGAGGAGATTGGGGCGGGTAGCGTGGGAACTCCACAGAAACCGTCTGGGACGTGTTGTCTGGTGGGATGCGGCGCTGCTAAGGCAGGCGTAGGAGGGAATTGACGTTGCAGGAGCTGGTGTGAACGGTTGCCACGTGCGAGTCTGGGACACGCACGTGTCGTACGATCAGGTTTTCCTCTGTAGGGTATAAAATCGTTTCGAACCGCTGTCGCTCCCAGTTAGTGAGCATGCTCGTGAAACGCACCACATTCTAGTAAATAGGTTGAGACACAATGAAAATGAATTATGATGACTACTATTATTATTGTTGGTTCTGCTATGCTTGGTTAGTCTAGTGCTAATTAAAGTTACAGTCTAATCACGTAACCTGTGCTAAAATTTGACCAAGAGTAGTACAGGCTTGCGAGTCCTTTTGCAAGTAAACCCACCCCCATCAGCCTTCATGTCTAGGAGTCGGCTGTAGTCAGCCGGATCAGTCTTGTTGAGCTTCTTAGAAGCTCACGCATTAGCGATATGTGGTTTTCAGGCGCCGTCATGCAGGACCAAGCAGGTAGCTTACAGTGGGAGGAGTCTCACTCCGAGATCAGGAACCTCCAGTGGGAGTTGTGCGAGTCGCTGCAGTGAACATTGAAGTGGCTAGTAGCATGACGCCCGTGGGCACGGTGCATGCTTTTGCTTAAGTCTGAGCGTCGGAGTCTGTAATCGATGAAGTCTTCCGCTGTTATTTTTAAAACTTTAATTGCGTACTCTGATTCACTATAAGACTTAAGTTTCAAACTATGAACCAATGATGTATTAAGTTCTCTCTTCTTGTAAATCATTGCTGTTTATCCCTACCTTTGATGTTTCGTGTGTACGCTCGCTTCACCGAGCGTTGCCCAACAGGATCTTGGCTCAACGACCGATCGGATCCGTCCCGAGACGAGGTTTTCTGGGCGGGTCCTCGTCACAAAGTGCCGGTCTATTGCAACCTCTCAGTGTACCCTCATGGAAATGGGAGGACATTAGTATGGATTTCATTGTTGGTCTTCCTCTCACCACTCAGAATCATGACTCTATTTGGATCATAGTCGACCGACTGACTAAATCGGCTCATTTCGTTCCGGTGAACACCCACTACAATGCAAAGTATGCGGAACTGTATATCTCCCGCATTATGTGTCTTCATAGTGTTCCAAAAACCATCATCTCGGATCGGGGTACACGACTTGTAAACCGCTTCTGGGAACAATTTCATAAAGCCCTTGGTACTCAGTTAATCCACGGTACAGCTTATCATCCACAAAACGATGGACAAACTGAGCGTGTGAACCAAATTCTGGAGGACATGCTTCGTGCATACGTGCTGACCCATGGGAAAAATTGGGAAGAATGTCTGCCGTTTGCCGAGTTTTCCTACAACAATAGTTATCAAGAAAGTATAAAAATGTCCCCGTTTGAGGCACTGTATGGCCAACCGTGTCGTACACCCCTAAATTGGTCCGAGGTAGGAGAAAGGGCGATTATCAGACCCGATTTGGTGACTCAAGCTGAGGAAAAAGTGAAGCTCATTCAGGCTAATTTACGTGCGGCAAAATCACGGCAGAAGAGCTATGCCGACAAAAGGCATCGGCCGTTGACCTTTGAGGTGGATGATCACGTCTATCTCCAGGTATCGCCGACGGAGGGTGTTCAACGTTTTGGCATTAAGGGTAAGCTAGCTCCCAGGTTTATTGGACCTTTCAAAATCATCGCGCGGTGCGGTCCCGTGGCCTACCGTCTGGAACTATCTTCTCATATGTCCGGAGTTCATGATGTATTCCATGTGTCTCAACTTCGGAAGTGTCTAAAACTCCCCCAAGAAGTGGTTATTCCGGAGGTTGAAATAATCCAAGATGATCTCACCTACCCGGAGGTGCTGATAAAAATAATCGATCAAAAGGATCGTGTAACTCGGAGGAAAACCATAAAATTCTACAAGGTGCAGTGGACAAATCACTCCGAAGATGAAGCCACATGGGAGAGTGAAGAATTCCTACAATCCAAATTTCCTGAGTTTATGGCATCTATCTTGAGGTAATCCTTGATTTCTCATCAGATTGTTCTTTTCGAAATCTCGGGACGAGATTTTCTTAAGGGGGGAGGGCTGTGACACCTCATAATTAAACTCATTAAATCAATTAAATAAACAAGTTTATGGTGTTAAAATGAAGAGTTAAAAAGTATATTTCGTTTAATGAAATCAGGGGGGGGCTAAATTAAATGACTGCTAATTTGTCAAATTAAAATGAGTTATGAAAACTTCTCGTCATTTTACATTGTTGCAAATCTATTTAATTGAGATTAAGTGGGAGAAGAGCACGGAGACACTTCTTGTAAAACGGGCGGGAGGAGATTAATGTGCGAATAAGGTCGAACCCTCGTAACTAACTTTATCGAAACCTTAATCGTCGAGGGAATTAAATAGTTAGGTATTGGGACCTAGAGTTAAAGGATTCAAAGATTGTTCAAATTCCGAAGCGACCCAAATCGAAAACCTAATTATGTCGGGAAATTTAAATAATGGAGAAAGAGGCAAGCGATTAATAAAGGAATTCATATTTGCAAGTAACAAATTCAAATTCAAAATAGTGGCCTCTCCTTTTCAAACACTTCCATCATTTTAGTAAAGTCCCTAAAGCACTTGAGTTTCCAATCTATTAAACTTTGCCTTGAAGAGAATAAATTGTTCCAAGTGCCAAAAATAAATAAGACTCTTTCTCTCCATTCTTTCCTTTCTCCCCCTTCCTTTTTCATTTTTCTCCCTTTCCTCCCTCCTGTTTCTCTCCCTCCTTTGGCGCCGACCGGCCGGGCGCTGTGCCGCACGCGACGCCCATCCTTGCGGCAGAAGGGCGCCTTGACAGAACTACTCCGTAGCACGACGCCTCTCCCACACGCACGCAAGCGAGCGGAGCGACCCGGCAAATGACGTGCGCCATTAAGTTTCCCCGCGCGCGCCGCTGCCTCGCCGTCCGGCCAACTACCCTGTTCTGTCACCGCTCGCCGGCCTTCTTTGCGGGTGCATGCGCACATCAACCTCCCGAGCACGCCATCACCTTTATCCCCGCACTACGGGCTCAATTGTCCTTCCTTCCCACTCTCTGTTTTCCTTTCCCTCCCCACACCGCCGCCATGGCTGCCAGACGAATTCTCTAAGTTGCCCGATCGCCTCGCCGCGCCTCGCCCTAGGCGAACCATCTAGCCGCGCACCACCTCTCCCTCTCTCTCCCGAACCCCTTTTTCCTTCTTCCCGGGCCGAACCCGAGCTACCACCGGCAAATTGCTGTCGGAGCACCGCCGCGGCCGCCATTGTTGCCGCCCCGTCAAATTCCTCGTCGCCGGTGAGTGTTTCTCCAATTCCTTCCGCCGACGAGGTCCTCTCGGAGTTCCATTTCTGTTTCAATTTACCGCGGTGGGCCTTGTGGAGCAGGGACGACGAAATCGCCGCGCCATTGCTGGAGCTCGCCCGTGCCACCACCTCGCCGTCGACGACCCCCTCCCGGCCAATTTCTCGCCCCCTCGTCGTGCCCGGCAGCTCCATCGGTCTCCACTGTTGCTCATACCACCCCTGGTCGGCCCTCCCCGACCGCCGAGCCGCCAGAATACCGCCGCCGCCGTTGCCGTAATCGGTCAACCGTCGCCGGCATACCTCCGGTGAGCCCCCGCCGCTCTTCCTCGTCGAGGGTGCTCCTCGTGACACGCCGAGCGCGTGGGGCACCACGGAAGCCGCCGCCGGCACCATTTCCGGCGAGAACCACCGCCGATGCACCGTCGGGTGCCGCCCTAGCGCCGCTCCCCTGTTTTTTCTGTCGCTGACAGGCGGGCCTGGTTCCTCCCCCAGTTATTCAATTTCCAGGAGAATTCACAGAACTTGTAAAATCCATAGAAAATAGGATACTGCTCCAAAAATAAGAAACCAAAATTTTTTAGCAACCTCATGAAAAGGACTAAGTTTCTGTTAAAACACTTTTTATATAACGACCAAAGATTTTCAGGAATAATTAAAATACTCTTTTGTGTTTTTGAATTTTAATTTAAATTCTAAAGCATTTCCAGGGCTAACTTTTGATTTACAAGTACTTCATGCCCATACACACCTTCAGTAGTTTTATTGGGATTTTAGGACCACAAAGTTCCATGCAAAACTTTAACAATGCTCCAATCTGCCTAGTAAAATGACATTTTCTAAAATACATTGTAAAAGTCATCAAAAAGATTATATCCCCAAATCAAAGTTTTAGCTGTTGTTCTCTTGAGTGACCCCATAAAATTTCATAATTTTATTTCAAGGTTTACTTATAGTTTCTGATTATATAAATCTAATACTAGAAATTTTGATGAATTCTTATAAAATCTAGGAATTTCATCTAGGCCTCAACCAAAGCTCAAAATGCATATTTCAGAGAGTGCCATCAATTAAAAATAATCTTGAGGTATAAGTAAAAGTTTCATTTTTAACCCTAGATTAGTAGTCGTAGTTGTTAAATAATAAATACTCAAGAAAAGTGTCAATCTAACCCTGATTCCTAACGTCAAAACCGTAGTTAACCTTTAATAAAGGCATTGTGACTGTTTCTAATTAACTTATCACAATCTTACTGTATTTTCATCATATAGGAACCGATCCGGAATTTTCGACGGCGAACGAGAATCCAGAGGAGCACTCGCAGGAGCTAACTTCTCTCTCGAGTGTGCTGAATTTTCTACAGATCAAGGCAAGCCCCGGTGCACACCTATATTTTACAAATTTTCTCTTTACCACTATGTGTGTAGGCTTGCTTGTGCATTAAGTTTCGAGAAAATTACCGTGAAAACCTAGTTGCATGACTTGGTAGGTTTTCCTATGGGTTATTTTGGCAGAGCCATCGATAGAATGCTAAGCTTAAAAGATAGGACGCCGTTAGAATACGAGTAGTATGGAGACTACTCGTGCTTAATCAAATAAGGAAGAATTCAAGGAATATGTTTGATCTTAAAGGTGATTAAAATTTGAGAACCTTATCGGGTGCGGTTGCATTGGTCAAGTTTGAGTTGTGTACCGAGTGCATACTGGTAAATGGGACCAGGAAATCGACGTAGCTCACCGTGCTTTGTTGGACAATTGGCCATCCTTTTTTCTGGGTGAATGGACCGGCAAGGTGGATGAATTCGCTTTTGTTTTTCTTGGGCTCGTGCTAGTGGGAAAGGCTTGGGGCCGTACAGGGATGCACGGCATCGCCTGGAGGACCATGTCCTTGGAGGGATGGATGTTGGGCCAACACTGTCCCGATGTTGCGAAAGGTGGCCACGTGTGGCTCATTCGAGTGTGCACGTGTCGTGTCATTCGGGTTTCTCCTGCAGAATGTAAATCAATTATAATTGCCGTTCCTCATGGTCAAGAGTAGCACTTGCTCCTTTCCGCCGCAACGATATGTAAATAGTGGATTTATGAGGAGAGTGGTTGTTTCCACCCTGATTGGTTATGTTGAACTCTTGATTGTTTAGCAATAACGGCACACTTAGTAAATTCATAGCGACCCTATTAACTTGACTAAAATTGGAATAGACTATTAGCGCTGTTTTCGCAATACCCGATCAACTTTCACCAATACTCCCTGCATTCTAGGAGTCGGTCATTAGATGGCCACGTTGACGGGTAAGTCTTGCTGAGTATTAGTTGCTCAGGCTTTGTGGATTAATGTTTTGCAGGTGATGCTTCTAACTTTGGTTCGTTTGATTGTGGTGGCTGGGAAGGGGAAGCACTCTCAGAGTGGACCTTCGAGTGGGTTCCCGCTTCTCCGACCCCTGAAGATTAAGCACCCTTAAGCTTGCGTGCTTAATTGTATCATCGAGTTGTAATTATTAGCTTCTGCTGTCTTTTGTTTGTTTTTCGAACTACGCTTCCGCACTTAAAGGATTTGAACCAATGATGTAATATTAAGCACTTATATAACCTTTAAATCATGTTTTGCGTGTCCTTGTTAATTATTGTACTGTATGGTCGCTTGCTTTGCCAAGTGACACCCAGAGTGATCCTGGATGAGCAACCGTACGATTTTATCGGACGGGGTTGCAACAAATCCAACGTTGCATCAACGGAGAAGGAAACAAGAATAATGTCACACCTATACGTCACCCTCCAGTCATAGGGATTTCTCCCTCCGTCTACATCAACCAAAAGCAAGCCAGGGGAAGGATCCCCACAAGAGTTAACTTGTATCACCTAGCTAGTTTTATTTATTTCATTCTTCCATTAAAAAATAAAAAAATAAAATAATGACATAGGAGCTAAATTTATTTCATTTCCTGGATTTATTTCAATCATATAGTGCACCTATTTGTTTGAATTCAATAAAGTTGGCTCCCGGGCAATCACATCAGTAGAGTCTTATGCTTGTTTCCACTTGTTTTTACTTCTGTCTCAACAAAGGAAGCACCGTCACTCATACAAACATGGGGGAGTTCTCTATATGTGCATGTCACATCTACACATAAGGCCTCTCATAGATGAGACAACCAATGCACTACGCCAACATGGAATCAACTTCTATGGTCTCGGTTTGCCTCCTCTCTTCCCTCATTTTTAGCGCTTGATTATTTTCCATTTGCAAAACAATGATGAAATCAAAAGCAACTAAATCAACCAACTGTCTCTCAATTGAACTAACTATTTGATTGGATTACATAAACTTTATTCCTTTCATACATGCCACTGCTCATGACTATATATCTTCGGACAGCATGTTAAATAGGTTGTTGACTAATGAGATATGGCATGATGATATGATTATTGTTCTCTATATGCTTATCTCTTTTGAGATGTTATTTTAAAGTTTATCATAAAGCTTGCTTTATTTCTCAATGATATAAATTCCAACCAGAGCTGTATGACATTCATTCATGATAAACCTTATACTCATATACTAATTGCCTTCACATTGAGCTTTGTCAAATTGTTGTGACCCTTTGTTAGAAGTTTATTATATTTTCATGGTCACGCCCACCTGCACCTCACTCCTACGCTGGGAGATAGAAATTCCATTTTTCATCCACCCACCAAATAAAGACTCCTGATATTTTCATTCGTATCCCTCCATGCTATCATTAGAAAGAGACATGGCTATATTAAAAAAAATAGAAGAAAAATAAAGGAGAAGGAAATCTCTGCATGCTCCAACAAAACCAAAGGGAAAATCCTATGAGCATGAAAGAAGAAAAAAAAGAATGATAAAGAGACAGCCATGATCTCCAAAATATTTTAAGAGAGGAATATGGATTATGAGTTTCATTCCACTTGTACTTCCACCTTAGTCCATCACACTTGCGTTTTATGACCATGATTGTGTGATTTAACTTCTGACTTTGGATCTGGTTTTGGCTTAGCAATATGTGTTACAAGTATGTCTTCTATTTCTCTACCAAGCTCCACCAAATGCCCATCATGGGAAAAGTAGGACTAGAGGCAACACTTTGCCATGGTGAGGAATCATAAACATATTGAGCGATCCGAGAGAATCATCTAAGTAATACTTGCTTGCTTGTTTTCAAAAATTCTTTCAATTCTCAAGTTTGCTTTGCTTAGAAATAGTATGACTTGAATCAATGTTGTTCCATTCTTCAACCGCACAAGTTGGCATGACAGACACATCCAAGTCTGGGCATAGGTATGATGGTTGGAATGACTTGTATATTTAAGGTATTTATTGAGGAAGTTCCATGATCCTTCTTGAAAAAATGTTTCAACAGTAAATTAGTGCCTTTTATAAGGATTATCACAAATTTTGGTTTAGCATTTTTAGATGTCTCCCTGATTTACTAGGAATTTTA
Source organism: Oropetium thomaeum (assembly GCA_001182835.1). NCBI lineage: Eukaryota > Viridiplantae > Streptophyta > Magnoliopsida > Poales > Poaceae > Oropetium > Oropetium thomaeum. Next base: position 652,524 of record LFJQ01000065.1, on the reverse strand, counting down.
CAAAGTCGGCTAAATATTAGGAAAATAAACTTAAATTCGAAAATTGGTGAAACAGGGGATCCGGTGGGGGCTTGCCGGCGGCGAGCTTAATGGCAGCAAGCGGATGCCGTTGGCCACCATGGCTGTGATCAGAGACGCACTGGGGTTCTATTGGAGGTAATGCCGAGCTCCGACGATGACCGGACGGTCACCGGCGGCGAGCGGCGGCGGAGGGGTTCGGTTGCCGACGAAGTGCGCAGCGGAGGAGAGGGGTAGGGTGGAAAAAAAGGTGTCTAGGAGCTTCAATGTTGCGCGGAGAGTCGGTTCGTCGGGGTTGAAGACCACGGGGGCGGCCGGAAGATGGTTGGCAACGGCGAGCTCCGCGGGCGGCCACAATGGCGACCGACGGTGGCGCGACGAATTCGTCGTCACCGGTGACTTTCTGCGGCCACACCCTTGTCAAAACAAAGCACAAGTAAGAGAGGGATGGGCCGGAGGAAGGAATTGAACTACGGCGGTACCGTGAGGATGAATTTGAAGCTCGCCGGGTGGCGGCGGCGCTCTCGGCCAAAGGTGGAAGAAAAGGTGTTCATAGTGATGGAGTGGACCAGAGAGGGGGCGTTTCCTGTGGGGGTTGGAAGGGAGGATGGGTGGGTTAAATGACAAGTTCTCGTGCCTCGGCTCCGCCTGTGGGGAGTGCTGTCCACACGAGCGCGACTGGGCCGGCCATGGCAGTGCGCGCGGATTGGGGGCGACAGGCGGTGGCGTACCAGAGGACGGGATTCGCGGACGAGTGAGAGAGAGAGGAAGGGAGAGAGAGAGAGAGTTTGTCATGTGCTTCTTTTCGTGAGAGCGTCGTTGACGGTGGAAGCAGAGGGAGACAGAGACGAGCGGCGAGCGGCGGTTGGCGCACGACGGGCGGCGGCCTTGCATGCGCCAGAGGGAATGGAGCGGGGAGCGAGGAAAAGAGAGAGGGAGGAGAGAGGGAGAGGAAAGGAGAGGGAGATTCGACCGGGATCCTCACGGCAAATTAACGGAGCAGCAGAAAAGCCGTGCCTGCCTGGCGGCCGCCGTGCTGCGCCGCTGCGGCACGCCGGATTAGCCGCCGTGGCGGCGTGCGGGGGAAATTTTGATTTTTTCCAATTATTTCAAATTCCCCTCTTCTAAATTCAAGTGAAATTTGGACTTCCCTAGCTCAGAAAATTTTGAAAATTGTTGTGGGTACTCAGTGTATTATTTGGAACAACTTTCGTTATAGGAAGTAGTTTTAGTTCAGCTTCTAAAAATTCATAAATTTCCAATTAAATCCAAGTTTGTTTGAATTTTTAAGGGGTTTAAACCTTTTTGAAATATTCTTATAAAATCTCCAAAATTCTATTTTGAAGTGATCTTACTTGCCATGTAAAAATATTGCTCTGATTACATAGGATTTTTTGATGGATTTTGAAAGTGGTGTTTGAATTGTTTCCTGTAGTAATAATTTGGTACTACGGGTTGAAGGTTCCCAATTTGATAAAATTGGTCAATATTCACCAAAATTTTCATGGACGTTCATGGAAGTGTTTTAAACAATACTCCCTCCATCCCATAATCTTCTTAGTATTATAAAAATTAAAAAAGTCCCATAACCTTCCTTGTATAAGCATTGAGCTAATTATTGGTCCCTTATTCCTAGATTAATTCCTCGTATTCCAAAAAAAAATTGATGGTCCCAAGAAAAATTAGTGGTTGCATGTAACTACATGCACGCAAGATTATGGTGCATGGGTTAATTACTAGAAAGAATTAATGGTAGTATTTTGTTTCCTTGTCCATTGTGTCATAGTCTAATATTAAAGGAGATTATGGGATAGAGGGAGTAATTCTTATTAGCTCAAGTGTAAATTTTGACTCAAAATACAAGAATCAATTCTTAGGGTTTAAAATTTTTGTCGATTGATTCTACAGTGACACCTGGGGTGTCACACGTACCCTCGTAATCATCGGATCACTTTTTTGAGGTACCTTTGCTTTGTGTTCATTTAGATCCTTGCAAGAACTTGGTTTGAAGCTTCCTTTTGCTGTCTAGGAGTGTCACCGTTCTCACAGTAGTTGATAGGGATAACCTTTACCGCTTTTCTCTGTGTTTCTTGTTTCTTTTCATCATGTCAGGTACCGAGGAATCTAGGACTCCGGCAGACTTCAACTAGTGCGTCAGCCAAGATCAATTGCAAGGAGCAATTACCAAGGCACTTGAAGACATTGATGACAAGATCACTGAGACCGTGACCAAGACCCTCAACGACCTGCACATAGGAACAACTCTCCAAGGCATCACCACTAAGCTGGCCGCAATTTCAATGCGGCTTGACAATTTGGAAAGGCGTCCACCTCCATGGAACAACGACGATGACGAGGACACCGTCTACGATGACGACGACCGGGACGCACGCCTTCGACATCGCCTACGCAGAAACTGTCAAGGTATGGGAGGTAACAACCAGCATCGACCTCAGGACGATCCCTTTGCTAAGGTGAAATTTTCCATAGTCTCGTTTTATGGTTCAGATAATGCCGAGATATATCAAGATTGGGAGATGACGGTTCAACAAAAATTTGAGGCTCACCAAGTCCCTGAACAACATAGAGTTAGGCAAGCTTCTAGCAAATTTAAGGACTTTGCTATTATTTGGTGGACTATTTTAGCTGTTGTACGACAGTTGCCTGCTACTTGGGATGAGTTGAAAACTGCTATGCGTGATTGCTTTGTGCCTCCTTTTTTTCAGCGAGACATGCGTCTCAAACTGCAGCACTTAGAGCAAGGTAGCAATTCGGCCCAGGGTTATTATGCTGAGCTGCAGAAGGGCATGATGCGTTGTGGTGTAGTTGAGGATAATGAGGATAAGATTCTGTCATTTCTATGGGGGGTTGAGGCATGAAATTCAGGACATTATTGATTATAAGACATTTAACACTGTCAACCAGTTGTTCCACTTTACTATGCTTGTAGAAAAGGTATTGCAGGGACGCCAGAAAGCTGCGAGAACGTCAAGAACCGGAGCACCGCGTTCTTCTTCCAGTTTTTGTCCACCCCCTCCACCAGCAAGCAAGCGACCTTCCACTGCGGCACCGCCTCCCTCGGCACATCCTGCGGAGTCTTCTAAATCTTCTGTGCAGGGACCAGTGAAGACTTCGCCTTCCACTACATCCACGGGGCGCACCTCTAGCATCCAGTGCCATCGTTGTCTTGGACTTGGGCACGTGCTGCGTGACTGCCCAAGCAAACGTGCCAACATCGTAACTGATGACAGAGGTTACGAGAGTACATCTGACATTGAAGATGCAGAGGACGATGCTCTACAATCTCCGAAGAGCGTTGTTCTCGACAACCACGACGCCTCCGTGTACCACTCCATCGTTGTTCAGTGCGTCCTCAATGCGCAGGTAAGCGAACCGGATCAAATCCAACGTCATAACTTGTTTCAGATTGAGTTCGTGATCAACTCATCAGCGAGCACGGGTCATCATTGATGGGGGCAGCTGCAACAACTTGGTGAGTTCTGATTTGGTCAAGAAGCTCGGCTTGACCACACGACCACATTCACATCCATACCATATTCAGTGGTTGAATGACTCCAGAAAAGCTAAGGTAACACAATCGTGTCGCGTTCGTTTTTCCCTTAGTACTTATAGTGATTCTGTGGATTGTGATGACGTTCCTATGCAAGCATGTTCTCTTTTGTTGGATCGTCCTTGGGAACATGACCATGATGTTTTGCATTATGATCGTAGTAATAAGTACACCTTCATGCATAAAGGGAAGACAATTACTTTGTTACCCATGACACCTGCTCAAATTATTGAATCTGATAGGGAGAGGGCGGCTAATGCTAAACAACCACCTCATGCTAAATCTAAAATTCAGCAAGATATCACTTTCAAATCCCCTGTCATGATTGCAACAAAATCTGACCTTGCTGAAATTTCTGATGGTACTTCTCCGTGCTATGTTCTAGTGTGCAAGGATGCCTTATTTCAATGGATAACTTGTCTTGTACATTGCCACCTGCGGTTGGTAACCTTTTGCAGGAGTTTCATGATGTTTTCCCTGACGAGATCCCTCCAGGACTGCCACCCATTCGAGGGATCGAGCACCAGATTGACCTGATTCCTGGTGCAAGTTTACCGAACCATGCGGCGTACCGAACCAACTCTACAGAGACTAAGGAAATTCAGCGTCAAGTCCAGGACCTTTTGGACCGCGGGTACGTACGTGAGAGCGGTTACCACCAAATTAGAATGAAACTTGGTGATGAATGAAAAACTGCTAAAACTAAGTTCGGATTGTATGAGTGGTTAGTCATGCCTTTCGATTTAACTAATGCACCAAGCACTTTCATGAGATTAATGAACGAAGTTTTACGTCCATTCATAGGTAAATTTGTGGTGGTTTACTTTGATGATATCTTGATTTATAGAAAGTCTATAGCTGAACAAAGGAATCATCTACGTGCTGTTTTTTCTACTTTCGTGATGCACATTTGTTTGGTAACCTCGACAACGCACCTTTTGCACCGATCGAGTCTCTTTTCTTGGCTATGTTGTGACTTCACAGGGCATCGAGGTTGATAAGGCTAAGGTGGAGGCAATTCAGAGTTGGCCGACACCCACGACGGTTACGTAGGAGGAGTCCTTTATGCTTTTGAAGGACAAGCTTACACACGCACCGTTACTCCAACATCCGGATTTTGATTTGCGTCCGTACTTGGGAGAAGATGATGAGCTGGAGTTGAGGACAACTCCGCTTCAAGAGGGGGAGGATGATGAGGACATTGCACCCATGGTTACAGTCCCTCTCCTGCTACGACAAATGAAGGACCAGTCACTAGAGCTCGGGCACGACAATTGGATCCAGAGGTGAGCTCGTTCTTAAGTATGACTTTATATGTTAGTATGGAGAATAGATTGCTACCTAATGATTATATTATGATTAGGAATCACGGAGAGGTCAAAGAAGGCCCTGGAGACCAGCTACAAGTTGGACAAGGACGTCCAAGCCAAGTAGGAGATCCAACTCACGTCAACTTCGAATCCAACTCGGAGTCCAGGAGCAGTTCGCACTAAAACGGGTGCCCAAGTCGCATACGGACTCCGTTTTAGACGATTTACCACTTCATGGAAAAAGGACGAGATTATCTTTCCAATGGGACAAGTCCAATGTCCAAATCCTTCAGATTCCACAGGAATCATCAAAATATTGGATAGTCCTATCAGGGTGCTGCGACACCGACTTTGGGCCGATTGGCCTTATACCGAGTTAAAGTTCGTTAGGGTTGTGTCCAGGGGACTTGCACATCCCCAATTCCTCTATATCCAGTCGTCACCTCACTATAAGGGTTCGGGTTTTGATTAGATTATTCCTGTTAAAAACAGTGTTGCCGTTTTATCGGTTTGTGAGACCCCAACTTTGTGAGTTTAATCTTCATATGCAATTTGGTTGCTTTCTACTTCGTTCTTGCTTGTGTTTTTGATTCGCAGGCAAACACTAGCCTTCTCGGCGAGGTCATCCGTGTCCACTGATAGAACTGGAGTGCCCGATCTTTCGGTGAGTGATGATAACTTGATTTGGTGGAAGTAGACCCTCACGATCCGACTACGACGAGCAAGCCCGAGGCGCCAATGCAATCGCTGAACCAACTCCCGATGGTTACCAACCTTGCTGGTGCAAGATCAGCCTGATCACGAAGATCATTTCCTGCGCGCAATCGAAGAACGAGCAAGAAAGAGATGCAAGCAATCTGATGTATTACTTGAAGGTGGAGTTCTGAATACACGTGGCACCGCTGTAATGCGTGCGACGGCTGTAGCTAAAGCTAACAATTAAACAAAACTCAAAAATAAACAAGGGGCGTAGCCCTTGGCTAAATACACGAGGGGAGGGGCGCAGCCCCTGGGTGGCGGCCAGAGGTGGGGGCGCAGTCCCTGGGTGGCGCGCATCCTAGGGTTGCGTGCAAACCTAGGTTGGCCCATTAGGGGGGGTCTTCAACTGGGCCGATTGGCTAATCTTCTGGGCCTTCGTTCTTCAACACCATGACATAGTCCAGCTCTCTTGCACGGGCCCTCGTGATTGGCCCCACTGACGAAGGAAGTGTCGCTTCAGGTAGAGGCGCATTTGGTGGAGCCGTGACTGGAAGTGGAGGCGCGTCCGCAGGTGTTGCTGGTGTGGCCGTTCCCGTGTTAGAGTTGATGTCCTCATCATCCTCCCCTTCTTGAACTGAAGTCGTCCTCGACGGCAACTCCTCATCCTCGCCCGCATATGGTTTCAAATCTGCAACATTAAAACTAGTGAAAACACCAAATTCCGCAGGCAGATCAAGAATATAAGCATTATCATTGATCTTGGTTAGCACTTTAAAAGGACCAGCAGCAGGAGGCATCAATTTAGAACGGCGCAAAGCAGGAAACCTATCCTTACGCAAGTGTAACCAAACCATATCACTGGGTTCAAAAGTAACATGTTTGCGCCCTTTACTACCAGCAACCTTATATTTGGCATTAGCATCAGCAATGTTTTGTTGTGTTTGTTCATGTAAATGTATCATTTGTTCAACATGCGCAACCGCATCTACGTGTGGCTCATCCTCAGCATCAAGTGAAAACAAATCAATAGGCGCCCTAGGGATGTAACCATAAACAATCTGAAAAGGGCACATCTTTGTAGAAGAATGCGTTGCACGATTATAAGCAAACTCAACATGAGGCAAGCAGTCTTCCCAACGCCTTAAATTCTTGTCTAAAACAGCCCTAAGCATGGTTGACAAAGTTCTATTAACTACCTCAGTTTGCCCATCAGTTTGAGGATGACAAGTGGTGCTAAAAAGTAACTTAGTGCCTAGTTTATTCCAAAGACAACGCCAAAAATGACTAAGAAACTTAGCATCACGATCAGAGACAATTGTTTTAGGAATTCCATGCAAGCGAACAATGTCTCGAAAGAACAAATCAGCAATCATGGATGCATCATTAGTTTTATGACAGGGTATAAAATGAGCCATTTTAGAGAACCTATCAACAACTACAAATATGCTGTCCCTCCCCTTCTTAGTGCGAGGCAATCCCAGAACAAAATCCATCGAAATATCATGACAAGGAGCAGAAGGAATAGGGAGAGGCATATACAAACCATGGTTACCCAAACGAGACTTAGCTTTTTGGCACGTAGGGCAACGAGCAACGAAGCGCTCGACGTCACGACGCATCCGAGGCCAGTAGAAGTGGTCAGTCAGCACTTCTTGTGTTTTGAAAACACCGAAGTGACCCATGAGGCCCCCTCCATGAGCTTCCTGCAACAATAACAAACGAACCGAACCAGCTGAAATGCATAGCTTGTTAGCACGAAACAGGAACCCATCCTGTATATGAAACTTGCCCCATGGTTTGCCATCCTTACAATGTGAAATAATATCATGAAAATCAGCATCATTCACATATTGATCTTTCAAAGTTTGCAAACCAAACATTTTAAAATCTAATTAGGACAGCATGGTATAGCGACGAGACAAAGCATCAGCAATGACATTTTCCTTCCCGTTCTTGTGTTTAATGATGTAGGGAAAGGACTCAATAAATTCTACCCATTTAGCATGTCGACGGTTCAAATTAGTTTGGATACGAATGTGTTTCAAAGCCTCATGATCAGAATGAATAATAAATTCGTGAGGCCACAAGTAATGCTGCCATGTTTGCAAAGTGCGCACTAAAGCATATAACTCCTTATCGTAAGTTGAATATTTCAGGGCAGCGCCGCTCAATTTCTCACTAAAGTAAGCAACAGGTTTACGGTCTTGTAGCAAAACAGCACCTAAACCTATGCCACTAGCATCACATTCTAATTCAAACACTTTACTGAAATCAGGCAATTGTAAAAGAGGAGCATGAGTTAACCTGTCCTTCAAAGTGTTGAATGCATCTTCCTGTGGTGCGTCCCAAGCAAATGAAACGCCTTTCTTTGTGAGCTCATGCAACGGGGCAGCAGTGGAGCTGAAATCACGCACGAACCGTCGGTAGAATCCGGCGAGGCCAAGGAAACTCCGAACCTGCGTGACCGTCGTTGGTGTAGGCCAGCTCTGAATGGCCTCCACCTTGCTGCTATCCACCTCAATTCCCTGTGAAGTAACAACATATCCAAGAAAAGAGACGCGTTGCCTGCAAAAGGTGCATTTTTCCAAGTTACCGAACAAACGAGCAGCACGCAAAGCATCAAAAACAGCACGCATATGTTCTAAATGCGCATCCATAGACTTGCTGTAAATAAGAATATCATCAAAGTAAACAACAACAAACAGTCCTATGAATGGCCTAAGAACTTCATTCATTAAGCGCATGAAAGTGCTGGGAGCATTAGACAAACCAAACGGCATAACCAACCATTCATATAGGCCAAATTTGGTTTTAAAAGCAGTTTTCCATTCATCCCCCAATTTCATCCTAATCTGATGGTACCCGCTACGCAAATCAATCTTAGAAAAAAGAACAGGGCCACTAAGCTCATCAAGCATATCATCAAGGCGTGGTATGGGATATCGATAACGAATTGTGATGTTATTAATAGCACGACAATCGACACACATACGCCAAGAACCATCTTTCTTAGGAACAAGTAAAACAGGAACCGAGCAAGGACTGAGGGACTCACGGATGTAGCCCTTGTCCAGTAGTGCTTGCACCTGGCGCTGGTCTCCTTCGTCTCATCGGGATTAGTACGGTACGGGGCGCGATTTGGAAGCTGGGCGCCGGGGATGAGATCGATCTGATGTTCGATGCCACGGATAGGAGGGAGACCCGGTGGCAAGTCCTTGGGAAAGACATCGGCATAGTCCTGCAAAAGGTTAGCAACAGCAGGGGGAATATCCAAGAACGGTGCCTCATGAAGTGAAACAAGCATGTTGGAGCAAACAAGTGCATAGCAAGGCAAATTATCATCATGAAGCTCAGCAAAATCAGCACGTGTAGCAAGCAAAACAGGGGTATGCAACTTGATTTCAGATCTAGCAGGGGCGGCTGGAGGTGATTTGTGAGACTTTGCTGTCTTGGCCGCCCGAGCCATGTCATCTTTCAGAATTTGTTCCGGGGTCATGGGATGAAGGATTATTTTCTGACCCTTAAACATGAGTGAATAATGATTTGAACGACCATGATGTACACTATCAGTATCATATTGCCAAGGGCGACCAAGCAATAAAGAGCATGCTTCCAGAGGGACAACATCACAATCAGCATAATCAGAATAGGCGCCCAGAGAAAAGGGAATACGTACCGAGCACGTTACCTTTATTTTGCCACCATCATTGAGCCATTGGATATGGTACGGGTGTGGATGTTGGCGAGTGGGTAAAGATAATTGCTCGACCAGCGCCGTACTCGCCAAATTGTTGCAGCTGCCACTGTCGATGATGATCCGGATCGCCCGTTCCTGTACGACGCCCTTAGTGTGGAAAATCGTGTGTTGCTGATTGTGCTCGGCCGTGGCAACCTGTGTACTGAGGACACGCTGCACAACAAGACTCTCATACCTATCGGCGGCGCTGGAATCAACGTGAACCTCCGTATGATCTGCATGGTCAGTGGAAAGCATAGCATGTCTAGTCTCCTCAGTATCACTAGCTGAAGAGTACTCACCATTGTCACGGATCAGCAAGGTACGCTTGTTGGGGCAGTCCCGAATCACATGACCGTAACCTTTACAACGATGGCACTGAATGTCCCGAGTGCGCCCTGTGGAAGGAGAGGCACCGTGGGCCGGAGGTGCTGCCGGCTTGGCCGGCTGCTCGCGTGGTGATGCGCTTGAAGTGGACGGCGCCCGCTTGCGCGGCGTGGAGGACGACGTGGAGGACGTCGGGCGGGGGCTGGGGCGGAAGCTTGGCCGCGTCCTGCAAAAAAGTTAGCACGTGTCGACGATCGCCGTCCCTGCACTTCACGTTCAGCTTTGCAAGCAAATTCAAACAAAGTGGTCATATCATCATATTCCTTGTAATCAAGGATGTCCTGAATTTCACGATTCAAACCACCACTAAAACGTGCCATAGCAGCGTCCTCCTGCTCAACTAAACCACAACGAATCATGCCCTTTTGTAATGCTTGGTAATATTCCTCAACAGTTTGGGAACCTTGCTGAAATCGTTGCATTTGGTTGAGCAAGTCACGGGCATAATAAGAAGGAACAAATCTGTGATGCATGGCAGTTTTTAGTTCATCCCAAGTGGTGGGAGTGTTATCTGGAAACTTTTGTTTATATTCACGCCACCAAATTAAAGCAAAATCAGTAAATTCACTAATAGCAGCCTTAACTTGTAGATGAGCAGGAATATCATGGCATGAAAATTTCTGTTCGACCTCTAATTCTCAATCAAGATAAGCAGCAGGATCATATTTGCCATTAAAGGATGGAATGCAAAATTTGATCTTAGCAAAGGAATCAGGAGGTGGGACACGTACCCTACGTGCACGACCGCAGCGACCACCATCGTCCAGTTCCGTATCACCGCCATAGTCGCGCGCCTGCTGCAACTCCTTTAGCTGCGTAGTCAAGGTCTCTAGACGAGTCATGATCGTCTCGAGCGTGGCGTGGGCGGCCGTTTGAGCGAGGTCGATCTGGTCGAAACGCTCGGTCGATGAAGCAACCGTGGAATCCAGCCGTTCATGCAGCGTCTTGATGTCGCCGGCAAGGCCTTCGACGTGCGCGTGCACGTCCTGCAGTGTAGTGTCCGTCTTGGCGTCGTCTCCTGCCATTGTTAGTGCAAACACGAAACAGCAATGGAGAGGACACTACGATAGCAGGTGTATGGTGGGGGAAAATCGCTCAAAACAACGCTGTTATCAAATTCTTACCCGTTCTAACCAAGCACACAGGGGTGAGCTGCAACCAACAGGTAGAACCGGTGAAAGATTGGAGGAGCGATTGCCTGGAGAACAAAACCTGCTCGTAGTAGAAATATGTGTAGTTCTGGGCAGGCTGCACTCAAGACAAGGATTAGCACGATCAAACAATAATTGCAAAGTTGAATAATAGTGCTAAACACGTAGGGACGCTACTGGAAACAAGTGCGAGAACGAGCTAGGGTTGGGTGTACGGGAAGGTACGATGGAAAACAACCCGCGGCTGAGCGCCCAAAACTGATTATATGAACAAGGAAAAGCAAATGAACAAGTCACCACATGCACTTTTTCCGGAGTCACCACATGCACTCTCTCTCTCTCTCTCTCTCTCTCTAGAGTAAGGTCGAATGTATCACGGAGCCGATGCTGCAGAACACGGACAGACTCATGAGTCCAACGAGGACACACGGCGAACCAGGTCGGTTGGGATTTTCCCAGCAAATCGATCACGAGCAACAAACGTCTCCTGGTCGGGTTTTTTTTTTGTGGCACACTTGCGTGCTCTTTTCTCTCTTTTTCTTTTTTTTTTTGATTGGACTGTCACGAAAACAAAACAGAGACGGAGACGAGTGGAATTCGGCGGCGTGACTGGTCGGATTTGGGTTCTGGTGCGGCGCTGAGATAGCAGATCGCAACCGAGTAGGACTCGTGCACGGCGCTGAGATAGCAGAGCGCAACCGAGTAGGACTCGTGCGCGGCGCTGAGATAGCAGATCGTAATCGAGCAGGATTTTCACGCGGTGCTGAGAGAGCAGATCTAGGCGTGTACGACAGGGGAGCAGTGTTAGGGTTTGTGGCGGCTAGAACAGATGGATAAAAACACAAGTAATCCAGCAACAACGAAACGCGCAAGCACACAAATTCAACAATGCAAATTACTGATTGAAAGTACAAGGCGCAAGGGGGTGCTGGGATAACAGATCTAACCTGAAAAATTTTTTGTTTTTGGTTTTTTGTGGACTATAGGATGAATGAAAAACACACGAAAAACTCACCGAGAAACACTGGAATCTGATACAACTTGATAGAACTGGAGTGCCCGATCTTTCGGTGAGTGAAGATAACTTGATTTGGTGGAAGTAGACCCTCACGATCCGACTACGACGAGCAAGCCCGAGGCGCCAATGCAATCGCTGAACCAACTCCCGATGGTTACCAACCTTGCTGGTGCAAGATCAGCCTGATCACGAAGATTGTTTCCTGCGCGCAATCGAAGAACGAGCAAGAAAGAGATGCAAGCAATCTGATGTATTACTTGAAGGTGGAGTTCTGAATACACGTGGCACCGCTGTAATGCGTGCGACGGCTGTAGCTAAAGCTAACAATTAAACAAAACTCAAAAATAAACAAGGGGCGTAGCCCTTGGCTAAATACACGAGGGGAGGGGCGCAGCCCCTGGGTGGCGGCCAGAGGTGGGGGCGCAGTCCCTGGGTGGCGCGCATCCTAGGGTTGCGTGCAAACCTAGGTTGGCCCATTAGGGGGGGTCTTCAACTAGGCCGATTGGCTAATCTTCTGGGCCTTCGTTCTTCAACACCATGACATAGTTCAGCTCTCTTGCACGGGCCCTCGTGATTGGCCCCACTGACGAAGGAAGTGTCGCTTGAGGTAGAGGCGCATTTGGTGGAGCCGTGACTGGAAGTGGAGGCGCGTCCGCAGGTGCTGCTGGTGTGGCCGTTCCCGTGTTAGAGTCGATGTCCTCATCATCCACCCGGGTGTTACCAGAGGAGACGTGGTGCTATGATTGCGGGGTTCCGAACGTGCCGTTCGTAAGCCAGATCGATTTGTGTCGTGACTTCGCCAAATCGTTGATTATCAGAACCTGTAGGAAAATCGGGACCCCGTTCCCATCAACACCCCTGGTGTCACTTAAAATTCATCGAATGAATTTCACACTCAGAAAGTAAACCATTGCATAAACCAGTGGCATTATTATTTTACACTTAACCTCCACAAAAATTTTGGTAATTTTTTATCATTTTTTAAAAATCAGGAGTTTTGGATCCCGGTACCAATAATTGTTGGCATGCGGGTATAAATTCCATCTGACTCTTCAAAACCATGGAATCCTCAATATAACTATACTGATGTTTTTGCATGGACATTAAGTTCACTTGAAAAAATATTTTTTTGAGATTTTACCATAATTTTTCAAATAGGTTTAACCTCCTTAAAAATTCAAACAAATCCAATCTGAGTTGAAAATCTATAAAATTTTAGATGCCGAATCAGGATTTCTTCCAAAAACGAAAGTTGTTCCAAATAATGTCCTGAGTGCCCACAAAAATGATCACATTTTTCGAACCCGGGAGGTGCGAATTTTATTTGGATTCAGAGAGCAGTTTTTTAATTATTGCAAAATTAGAAAAAAAAAAAAGCCTGGCGCGCCGCTTCGCCGGCCGACCGCGGTTCTGCAGCGCCACCTGCCGTGGCCGCCACAGCGCATGCATTCGCCTGGCGGTCCCGTCCCATCGACGGTGCGGGAATCCCGCTCCTCCCTCCTTCTTTTCCCTCTCTCGCTCTCACTCCTCTCTGTTCACGCCAACGCCGCCCCGCGTGCCCAATCGCTGCCGTTGGTCCCCTGCGCTCGCCCGCCGCTCATGCCGTGCGGGCCATTAAAACCTTTGCGCGCGCACATGCTCGAGCTAACGCCAAGCGAGAAAGAAATGCACCAACGCCGCTCCCCACTTCCCTTTTTCGTCCGCGCGCGAGGACCGCCCGGCCGCCATTGCCGCCGCTTTCCCCTTCGCGTGGACAGCTCCGCTCAGAGGTCCCCGTGCTCAACCACCATGCCATTGTGCTCCCACTCCATTCCCTTCTGCTCCCGCCAAAGCAGTCGCTCTGCACCGCCCTGAATCGCCGGGAACGCGTCGTCGTCTACCTCGGTCCAGAGCGTCTTCGCCGCCACAGATTCTTCGATTTCTTTCTCACCGCTCGAAGGTGGTTTGATTCCTTCCTCCGGCTAGCTACTCTACTCCTTACACTCCTCTGTGACACCTTGTTGCTCGCAGAGACTCACCGGAGCTACCGGAACCCACCCGCCGCTGCCAGTCTGCCATCGCGGCCACCGTGACCTTCACATCGACACGCTGCTCCCAGCCATCTCCGCCGCCCTAGCCGACTCAGCTCGTCTTCTCACGTCACGGTGAAGCTCTTGGACATCTTCTTTAGCTCTCTACCGCACTCTTTCGCCGCGCACCTCGTCGGAGTGGCGCTCCATTGCCGCCACTCGTCGCCGACCGCCTTCCGTCCATTACCAGCGACCAACTCCACCTCCATCGTGTGCGCCGTGACCGGCAGAGCGCCAACCAGGCCAGCTCCGGCGAAACCTCACCGCCGTTGAGCTCGCCGGAGCTCCTCCCGCCCTTCCCTATTTTCTTCTTTTTCAAATTTTTAAATTAATTTTATTATTTCTAGTCCAGGTTGTAAAATGCATAGTAAATTTTCCTGGCACCATCTTAAAAGGCTTTAACCTTTTTCTAAATATATTTATCATGAAAAGTCCATGGAACTTCCTAAATAAATAGGTTAGTGTATTTTGTTTTTGATTTATTGCTGGAGTTCCAGAGGTGTTCTGGAGATGAGACTTGTGCCAGTGGTGTGTCATGACATCCATGACCTCCTGTAATTTTTTTATGATTTAATCTTAACAAAGTTCTATGCATGCATGTAATTTTTCTCAAACCTATCAATTTAATTCATTATTTTCTAAATTACATTATGCATGTCAACCAAAAATCATAACATCTATTCAAAATTTCAGTATAGAGGCTTGCAAGGGCATCTATTCAGTTTCATGATTTTATCATGTAGTTTAGTGCCTTTTCTTGAATTTCTAAGTTTAATTAACAGAAACTTGTATGAATTTTTATAAAATCCAGAGACTTCACTCAACCTCACCTCAACTCCAACAATCATATTTCAGAGAGTACTATCAACTAAAAATAATCTCCTGGCAGGATCTAAAACTTCATTTTAGTCCATGGTCGTAGGTGAATAATTTACTTTATTAAAATGCCGTACTCGAAAATCGTTAAGTGTTAAGTGAACTCACCCTGACTTGAGTAAACTTATATTATTAATGATGAAAACACCATATTATCATATCACTAATGGCAGCACCCTAATGTTTGCATCATGTGCACGTCGAAGTGAACGAGGTAGTTGCGGATCCAGAGCCCACGTTTCACCGAGAAGCTCTCACCCAAAACAGGAGACCAAGGCAAGCCCCGGTGCACAACCATTTTATAAAGTTTTTCCTTTATCACTATGTGTCGTGTATGTGCATTAAGTTTCTAAGAGTTGATTGAAACCCTAGCTACATATATTTCCTTAGGAAATCCTATCAGTATATCAGTATAGGTAACCCATGGTAACATGCTATGCTTAGCTATACTTGCCGGTAGAAGTTGAGCAAAGTGGACGCTGCTCGCAATTGCTAGGAGTTGAATGAAAATACCTCCTAAAACATGCAGAACATGGCTATGCAGAACATGCAGACCGTAGCCCTATCTGTCCCGTGTGGTCTGAGCCTGATCGAGCATTGAACGTACTGATCATATGCTGAGTAATGAATGGGGCCTAGTAAACCTACGTAACCTAGTGATTGCAAAGTCGAACCTATCCTATGGTGTCTAATTGGGGGCGATCTAGGGTGGGCAGGTGTGAGAACTCCACAGAAGCCGTCAGGGACGTGTGTTCTTGGGGGATGCAGCACTGCTAAGGTAGCATAGGAGGGAATTGACTTTGCATAATCTGGTGTGAACGGTTGCCACGTGCGGTCTGAGACACGCACGTGTTGTATAATTAGGTTATCCCTACAGGTATAAATCGATTCAAATCACTGTCACTCTCAGTTTATGAGTTTGCTTGTGAAACGCACCACATTTAATTAAGATGTTGAGTTATGATGATGATGGGATTATGATAATGATTAGTGTATCTATTGCTTTCTCTCTATGATTGTTCAGACCAGTGCAAACTAAAGTTAAGTTTTCCTAACCACTTAACTTGAACTAAAACTTGACCAGAGTAGCTTCAGGTAGCGCGAGTCCTTTATGCAAAATACCCTACCCTGAATCAGCCTGCATGTCTAGGTGTCGGCTGTAGACAGCCAATTTGACGGGTCTGTCTTGATGAGCTTCTTAGAAGCTCACGCTTTGCGATACGTGATTTTCAGGCGCCGACGCTTGTACCAGCGATGGTCACTACCAGTGGGAAGAGCAGCACCCAAACCTTAGGAGCATCCAGTGGGAGCGCTGTGACTCGCCTCAGTGATCTTTGGGTGGCTAGTAGCATAGTGCTGGTGGGCAAGGCACATGCTTTTGCTTAGTCTACGAGAGTCGGAGTCTGTATCGTGTCTTATGCTTCTGCTAACTCGTATTGAAAATTGTATGCCGTACTCTGTTTTCTAGATTTCTGTAATGCACCAAGATTGTAATCATTTTCTCTTATATTGTAATTATGCTGTTTTCTCGGCTTATGTTGTACCATGTGAATACTCGTTTCGCCGAGTATCGCCCAGAAAGGATCCCGGATGCGACAAACCGCCCCTGGTTTCGGGGCGGGCCGTGTCAATTTATTGACAGTCCTTAAATGTCAAATCAGACCGTCAAAACTCTGTATAAATAATTAAAATAAATACACTAAAATTAGGAATAGGTTTATTACTAACTACGTACGCAATTTCTGGTGAATATTTGTATGTAGGTGATTTATCAAATAAATATCAAGAGAAAAAGAGGAGAAAACAATTCCGGCCAATTAGAGCAAAACACAAGGATTGGAGGGCCCACAAATGAACCGAAAACACCGAGAAATCCCACGGACACCACGTACCCACAACTAAGGCCCACAGGACAGCCACCCGGAGAAGGACGGGGCCGAGTGGAGCTGGCCAGGGACTGACCGATCCCTAGGATCGGCCGACCTGCCAGTGGCCTCACTCAGGCCCCATACTGACAAGGCGGTTACCACCGCTTTTCTTATGTCTGTGCTAGCCAGACATGCGGGTTATCGACTCCAGGTGGCGAGAAAAGATAAAAAGAAGGTGGGAAGGAAACTCACCTCCGTGTTTCTGTCACATCCCAAAATTCGTATTTGGAATGTGAATTATTTTTCAACAACAAACCTCAAATTCTTGTATTTGAGTGCTTTTATTTAAAATCAAACTTTAAAATGGTTTAATGTTTTTAAATAGTTGATTTACGATTAAGATATTATGAAATATGCTTTGTTCAAAAGACTTAATTAGTTCAATTAAAAAGGGTTTCAAATAAATTTTAGTTTTCTATGAAAATCTAAAAAGAAAACATAAGGCAAATTTGAATTGGTTATGAAATATAATCTTTTTTATATGGAAAACTTGACAATGTATTAATATCCTCTTTGAATGACCATGACGATAAACCGTCACGACGAGCCACATATGACACGAGGTGGTCATGCTTCAATCAGCATATCTCACACATGTACCTTGATCATATGTCAGCCATATCCATCCCAACAAGCAAGCAGGTGCAAAAAGGAAAGAATATGGAGATTAAATCTTCTTTATCAGATTTTTCCTTCCAAAATACATCTACACTTATACATATATACTAGTATACATACATGTCTTATGCTAGCAAGGAATCATGGTTGAAACATATCGGGGCATCGATTTACTCCCAATCCAGGGAAAAGACTCCGGTAGTTATACACCTCTAACCTTATGACCAGACGTGGGCGATTACGAAGGACGTGGGCACAAAGGACGGCAAGGCTGTCCTTCAAGCCTCCTACCCCTAGCTCCATGGGTCGCACGACATTCAAGGATATCTAGTAATCTAAGCACCACGCTTACATTTCTAAATATTACTCTAAGCCGCCCGGCGGACCTCGGTCCTTCGACCAGAGCATACTCTAAACAGCACAATGAACCAATGCCAAAGCAATGATCAACTATACTAAGCATACGACATATATACATGACTAAATACATATAAATACTTATGACTATAACTAGTAGACTAGTATATAATCTAAGTATACAAACATGACAGTCATAAGAATAAACATACCTACACAAACCATGTTTGGAATAAAGCATAGAAATATATTGAATTGGAATATCACAAAGTCTTACAAAAGGAATTGTTGAGGGTTAATACCAGAGGTAGTTAACCTTAATGACCCTCGACCTTAATGACGTGATCAAGGCGTAAATAATCCCCCCCTAAACCGGCCTCCGCATCGTACGGGCGCGCTACAGATCGAGCCAACAGGTGATCTCCGCCTCGCCCGACCCCTTCGAGGAGGGGTCGGATCCTGTACGCTCAGGCGACGCGCTCGACCCTGTCTCTATAGGGGTCGAGCGAACGCGTCTCCGCCTCGCCCGACCTCAGGGTCGGGCGAATCGCCCACTACTCCACGAGCACGACGGACGGTGACGGTTGGGACATAAATGTCTGACACGCCCACGCCCGCTAACAGGTAGAGCCGCCCGCTACCCAGGCAAGTGGGTGTTAAATGCACACGACGTGCACCGTCCATAAGATGGGCGTCGCTCTAACAGCCCCTGTCAGAGACTCATCGCCCCTGTTCGATGGGACGTCCCCGAGCGACGGCCATGACTATGGCGTCACCACGCCAAAGCCTACAGTGGTGTTTCTCCATACGGACGGGACTCCACCGAGTGACGGCACGGACCACTCCGTCGAACAGGAACGGCACGGACGCACAGCCACTATCAGCTCCACGGAACCGACCCTCCTCACATCGCCATATAAAAGGGGAGGAAGATCGAAGACGAAGGACAGGTCTTCAAGCGCACAAGTCTTTCCACAAGCTTACTCGCCCACGACGCTCACTAGCTCTTGCTAGCCCTAGAGTACTCACCACGAACACGCTTAGAGACGGGGAGCACTCTCCCTTTCTCCTCACTTGTAATCCCCCTTGTAATCCTTGTCGCGAGCAACACGAGCAGCTCAAAAACTGGACGTAGGGCATCGTTGCCTGAACCAGTATAAATCTTGTGTCCTCTCGCGAACCATCGAAGCCTCAAAACGCACCCCCCACGATAAATTCACTAGTCAACGGTAACGAACATCGACAGGAATAAAAGAGATTACTACTAGACTCGTACCTATTCCTATAAAGACACTACTAGAGAGCTAGAAGAGCTCTTAGACTAGACTCTTAACTTCACTAATACTGAAATGAGAGTGCATTGCAGGTGGGAACTCCTTTTTGTGTGTTTTGGAATGAGGAGAGGGGTCCTATTTATAGGTGAGGTGCCTTGGGAGGCGAGTTGAAGTGAGTGGCTCTCCTTCCTTCTCTTCTCTAGACCATTTCCCGCAACTCATACGCACCACTGCCTTTAGAACCGACTTGGAGAGGCGGTAACTCGTGCCACGTCAAAGGTGGGGCCGAGTGGGACCACCCAAGGATCGGCGGATTCGATTGATCCCTAGTGGGTCCCATGGGGTCCCACTTTGGCGTGGTGGCTGTCCTATGGGCCCTAAGCGTGGGTGCAGGGTATCTGATGATTTTTGTGATGTTTCGACATGTCTGGTGGGTCCATGAATTAGTGTGCAGCCTACGTGGCATCCCGTGATTGGCCGAAGTTGTGTTTCTTTGCTACTCCAGATTATACCTCATTCATGTGATAAAATAATTGCATGCACAAACTTTCCAAGTACATGTGGAACTATATTATTTTTAAACTAACATGCATATATGAAATACATGTCTTTATTCATTTTTAGAGATATGTTGACAGTATTTTTCGTATAAAATAGCCGTCAACACCGCTCTAGCGGTTAGACCGTTGGTGCTGCAGCCAGACCGCCATGAGCACCAGAGAGCTAAAACACTGTGGTGGCTCACGGTCAGACCACCAGTGACTGCCTTTTCAAAAGCATAAACTTCAACAAACTTGATCTTCTTTCACAAGAATATTTCAAGTTATTTTTATGGTTGTTTGACAAGGATATTGAGCAATACGACAGCTATAGATTTTCCAAGCACAGGACAACCAACCCCTCTTAAGAGTATGGCAGTAAAACTATAATCCGATCACCATCTCACTCTAATCACCTTGTGACCTGTAAAAGAGAAACCTATATTTTATACCATTGCCTTGAGCCATCCAATATTTGAGCTTCGCATCGAGTCATCATTTTCATAATTCATGCCCAAACTTTGATATGTAGATCTTTTACTATCATAGACTCAAAGACACATTAATCCACAAATTTGGCATCATTAATTACCAAAACACCAACTAAGGGCCTATATGCTTCAAACCTCCCTTTTTGGTAATTGATGACAATCAAAAGAAGTGATATTGAAAAGAACAAGGTGAACTCCCCCAGAGTGTGTGCATGTCGATATTTAAGGTAATCTATGTACTTTGAATTTAGAGAGCATAATTGGTAGAGCATAGCATGTTTGTTGGATGTGAGGAGATGAATATACTACCATAATGTACGCCTGAATTGTATGACAATAATAAATATCCTCAGTCATCTATAGCACTTTAACCATAGAATTTTGATGAACAATAGATAATAACCAAGCGAACATAGTTCATCACATTTATTACAAACCAAGGTCCAAGTGCACAAAGGAGTTCAAATAACACACCAAGTTCAAATTGAAAGAAAATAACATAAAGTCTCATAATGCATAAGAAAAAGTGAAAGAATGAAATGCATGAGATCAAATCCATGTAGTCTTTCAATTTTGCTTCTTCACCCTTTGTTCTTCACTTCTTGCCCTCCACTTCCTTCTCTCCCTTTGGCATCAAGGTGCCAAAAAGAACTCAATATGGCTAAAGATCATCGTAATTTGGAGGAGGTGGTGGAGGATAGTATGGTGGTGGCATGGATTCCAGTGATGGTGGAGGACGAGGATAGAGCTGAGAGAAATAGTCACTGAAGGTATGAAACTCATGTTGGAACCCATGAAACTCATTCTGCATATGGGTCACACTAAGTATTTAAATTCTAAAACTGTGTAGTGAGAGTTCCAATGTCATTCCTCATGTCTTCCATAGTTTGATGCATGATAGGTTGATGGTATTGCTCATTGAAGGTGGAGTAAAAAGACTTGATACCATCTTGAATGCCCTGTTGAATGGAGGACTGAATGTAGGGCATATGCTAAGCCATGAAACCGGAAGGAGGATCCTATGTAGGTGGAGGTGGAGGTGGAGGCGGTGCCGCTGGCTCATTGTCATGTATAATGTTTTCCTCAACCCCTGCCGCTACTCCCGCTGGATTGATAAGAGTAAGAATATTGGGACTCATGTGAAATGGCTTGTACTCATTATGCGGGGTGTGACAATTTTCACATGAGAACTTTGTCTTGGAGAGAATAAGTCATTAGGGTGAAAAGTATAGATTTCTCAGAATGCTCAATGACACTTGTTCAATATGATTCAACATGAAACGAATGACATCCATCTTCTCACCACGTGCCTAGCCTGCCTCCGTTTTAAAATAGAGTTTTTTTAACAAAGTTTTGGTCAAATATTAGGAATATAAATCATAAATAATTTTAAATTTATTAAATATAAAAATCATATGAATAGATGTTTTAAAAATTACTTTAAGAAAAATATACATGCATCATTTTTCAATAGATATTTTCGTAAAAAATGAAAGTCAGAGTTACGTTTTGAAGTCCGTGTTGTTGTCTAAACTTAACTCTATTTTAAAACAAAGGGAATATGTAAAGCTCAATACTGATGGTTGTGGTTGGGGCTTCATTAGATCAAAGATCACTAGGGTGTGGCTGTTGGCTCAGGAGCTGGACATATCGACCACTGCTATAGTGCAGTATACGTACATGCAGAAGCTTTGGCGCGGTGCTCCAGGGACTATCATTTGCAATTGATGCTGGGATATCAAGATGGAGTTGGAGACGGATGCAATTTTTTTAAATATTAAGTCAGCACAGACAACTCAAAGCTCCGCGAGGCTTTTTTATAAGGACATAAGGTTCCTAATGTTTACTTAGAGCTTGACAGAGATTATAAAACTTATTATGCAGACTGATTATAAGCTATAAGTGATTATGTGTGTCAAACACATAAAACTCATAAGTAATTATGGACATATGAATCCATAAGCTGTTTTTAAATTTGTACTAGCATAGCTATTTTAGATAAGCTGAAAATAATAGCTTTTTTATAGCTTATGGATAAACATAGCCACATAATCTATCTCATAAGTTGTTTTGTCAAATGCTATAAACATAAAAAAATAAATTATACACATAAGTTGCTATAAGTAGATAAGCTATTTTTTAAAATAATTAGCTACAAGCAATTCTATAATTACTTTAATAATCCTTACCAAACTAGTCTTCAATTTATTGATGTAATTGTGGTCTATAAACCCCATTCATGTAATGGTGTAGCTGATAAGTTTGCCAATTTAGGCAGTGCCTAAGGACATCTATAACCTAGAGTCTCATGGTGTCTCTTGAGTACATTTATTCATACTAAAAGACAGAAAACAGCTACTTTTACACAAAGGAGGACTCTTTATACTATCTCTTAATAAATACAGATTATTTAATGACATAATGGTGTAGGTGATCAATTGTGAGTATAATGTTTTTATGCTCATATATAGCACAATATATTTTGTGTTTACAACACTACTACAAAAAGCATTTCTATAAGCGGATCTAAAGGTATATATACAAGCGGTTTTAAAATCGATGGTTAAAAACCGTCAATATAAATCAATCATTTATACAAGAAGATATGTAGTCTGCTTGTGAAAATCTATTTATACAAACGGTACTTTAATAACCGTTTATATAATAGATTTTTATGAGCGGTGCATTAAGAGAATCGTTTGTATAAATAGATTTTTATAAGTTGTACTTTAAAAAAACCGTTTGTATAAATAGATTTTTATAAATGGTACCTTAAGAGAATGGCTGCTATAAATAGTTTTCTA
This sequence comes from Oropetium thomaeum, assembly GCA_001182835.1. NCBI lineage: Eukaryota > Viridiplantae > Streptophyta > Magnoliopsida > Poales > Poaceae > Oropetium > Oropetium thomaeum. The sequence continues at coordinate 629,678 of LFJQ01000065.1, read as the reverse complement.
GCTGGCAAAGTGTCGCATAGCCTTTTATTATTCGGTGAGCCTACTTTTTTTTATGACTCATGTGTCAAATTTTATTTGGTCCACTGTTTTCTTTTTTGTTTCACCTCATTTCTAGTTTCTTTTTTTGCGAAAACTCATTTCTAGTATATTACAGCACACATTTAGTATATTTATAACTCATATTTTTATGATTACAGAGACTATTTTCTCACGAATATAAATCTCATTTATTCATTAGTACATATACAAACCAATTCAATTCCAGAAATATTCAACTCTTTCCAAAATACGTTGAGAAAAAATGAGATTCATGTCCATCTGAATACAGATTACAGAGTTAAAACTAAAAAGCAGCAAAGTATAACGAAGGATCCGATCCAACAAATACCGGGAGAGCCAAGTGCTGGCCGCCCTTATGAGCATCAGCTGCTGCTTGCAGACCACCGAGAGGAGGAAGCGCTTGTGCTTGGCGATGAGCTGTAGTTGCCGCTGTGGTCGTCACAATGGGCGCAGAGGATGACGGTCCTCCGCGTAGAACACCACTCCCCCGTCGCTCCTTGCACACCACCGCCGCGCAAGCTGCCGCTGTGCCGACCGCCGCCGTCAGACTCGCCGTTTCGCCGAAGCCCTTGGCTCCACGAATCTGCAGCGGGAAGGGGGGGAGAGAGAGAGAGAGAGAGAGAGAGAGAGAGAGAGAGATTGGGGCACACTCCTCCAAGGTCGCCGCGCCGTTTCTTGGCCTTCCCGCCGGTCGCATCTCCTGCCGCCGTGCCGCCGGTCGCTGCGCAGGTGCCCGCCAGCCTGCTACCGCGGCCTGCTGCTGCGAAGGAGAGGGGAGGCCGCGAGGGAGGGGATGCCGGAGGGGAGGGCGCGCTTGGTGGTTCCCGGAGAGAGAGAGAAGGAGCAGAGAGGAGGCGGCGGGGCTCGGAAGGTTATAGAGTGGTGGGGGAAAATTAACTTGCCATGGCTCCGTCCGGCGGTAAGCCGATCTGGCCGTCGACCCATCGTCTCGCCTTGCGATAGGACGGCCCATGTTGTTCCATCAGCAATCTGAGCCACAACTCTCTGAACCAATCGCGTGAATGGAACAGAGTTATTTACGTTAAGGTGGAGGAGTTGTGCCTTCCTTCCAACATAAGGGTCCCACCAGTCAGCGATACTAGAGAAGAAGACGCTCAACATGAGTTTTTATGATTTTTATTTCAGAAAATTTGATGATTGTTTGAATTCAAATTCTTTGGGCGGCTACTACATGTAAATAAGAATCTCTTTGCTTTATTTCAAAAAATTTTAGTACGACCTTTTAAATATATTTATACAAGCGGATCTCTTAAACAACCGCTTGTATAAATAGAACTTATTCATACAAGCGGTTCTCTAAGAGGACCGCTCGTATAAATGTCTGTCTTTTATACCAGCGGTTGCTTAAGACAACCACTTGTATAAATAGATTTATACAAACTGTTCTCAACTCTCATCCACTATACAAGCGGTATACTATTTGAACCGCTTGTACTGTAGACGGAGGAGCGCTGGTATAAACCAATTCTGTAGTAGTGCAAAAAGGATATACGAAAGTAAAAAAGAAACTATTTCTTCCCAAAGCGGTTCCATATGTACTCAACTAGATCCTTCTTGAGCTCAATGTGCGTAGATGGAGCACGAATTGCTACATTTCTTTGTAGAACTTTTGCAAAGCAAGGGTTGGGACCGTTGTTCACTTCGGTCAGTAGAGCAATAGAGGCTCCTGGTACCTCTTTTAAGTCCAAAGGCACCTTAACCAACTCTTTCTCATCTTCTACTATCATGTTATGAAGAATAACAGAAACTTGCATTACGTTGACTATGTCAGGCCTTTTCCACATGCGTGCAGGACGACAAACGATATTAAACCGAGACTGCAGGACACCAAAAGAACATTCCACATCCTTCCTTGCGCTCTCTTGACGATTGGCAAATACCTTATCTTTCTCCATCTAAGGACCTGCAATGGTCTTCATGATGGCTGCCCACTCTAGATATATTCCATCTACTAGGTAATATCAGGTGTTATATTGTCTACCATTGACCATGAATTGCCCTTTTGGAGCTTCCCCCCCTCAAAGCTTCGACAAACAACGAGGATTTGTCCAGAACGTTCATGTCATTGTTAGATCCAGCAGTTTCAAAAAAAGCGTGCCATATTTAGAGATTTCGTGACACAACCGCTTCAGATATCATTGTTGGTACACCCTTTTCACTACGAGTGAACTGGCCCTCCATGCAACCGGACAATTTTCCCAAGCCTAATGCATACAGGCTATGCTTCCTATCATTCCAGGAAAGTCAGGAGCTTCATTCTCTAGGAGCATTTGTTCAAATTCTTGAGCAGTAGGAGGGCGCAAGTACTCGGCACCAAAAATTTTAAAAATTTTTGTGCAAAATTTGCTTAAACAATCCAAAGCCGTGCTAGCTACGAACTTAATTTGGTCATCTAGAAGGTCCATGGGAGTCCCATATTGAATGGCTGTTTAGTGCATTTTGTAATGAGGTAAGCCCTTGCCTTCCTAACGCATCAACCTTTTCAGTGAAATACAGTGACCGGTTAGGAAGGGCACTTACTAGTCTTAAAGAAGAGTGGACGTCGCATATGAAACCTCCTACGAAACATACCATCTGTATAGATTGGATTTTCTCTGAAGTAGTTAAGTCTTCAGCTCCTTACTCACGAGTCCTCAGAACATTTCTTCTACGGATGAATCTTCTTCAACGCCTAGTTGATGTTTGGCCTTGAACGCTTGTAATCAGCTTTTCACCAATGGAATCAAGAAATTCATCTTCCAGAGCCAACTCTTCATCGAAATCGAACTCATCTCCATGCTCCATGTCCAGATCATCTACATTGCCGGCAAAAGGTCTTCGAGATCATCTTCGTCAATACCATCTACCAAAGATTCTTCAATCCCATCTTCTATGACAATTTCTTCGTCAATGGATCAGTATCAGTATTTTCAATAAGAGGATCCATGGTGTGATGTAGTATAAACCACACGTATCAAATGGAGTAATATATAGATCCAAGTGAGTAAAGCAACTGAACGGTTCACATTCATTCAATCCATACGCACTGCACCTTTTTTGTTTAATAAAACACACACTGCACCTTTGACATTCAAGCTAATCATTACAGACTGTCAGTTGCACTCCACCTTCCACATTCAAGCCATACGACACTGCAGTTTTCACACTCAACCGTTCACATTACAAAAAGTCATTTTACAAAATAACCTTTGACATTCACAGTGCAGGTGGCCTGAAAATAATCATTTCACACTGAAAATAACCTTTGCATTCACACTAAAATAACCATACCCATTCAATGGAATGTTTTAACCAAGCACCCATCTGCATTTTATTGAAAATAGACAAATGTTGGCATGTATATATATGGAAAGAAAAAGATATTTAAAAACATGCAATGCTTAATTAACTTACAAGTCTGACATCTTCCAATTCTTTCCATGTTAATCTCTTATCTGTTCTAACATCTTCATTGCTGGTCTGGTTAACTTTGGTGTTCTGGTTACTCAAGTCTATAAACTTGTTACTAATAGCAGCATCAGGTGACCCGTTCACATTGTTGTGGCCGCTAAAATGCTGGTTGAGAAAGCTCGTAAAACCTTGAGGTTGCCTAGAATGAGTCCCCCTGTTAACCCAACCATGATGAATATTAAATATAGAAGCAACAGGTAATTGTATATATCAACAGTTCAACACAGTCAAATAGCAAATCAATGTATACATAACCAGTCACTACATAAGTAATCTGCTATTTGTAATTAGGTTATCTGCACAGACAACCACACTATCTGCAAATAATGGTCATTTTGAGGACTACTACCCCAAAATGTTAATACAATGACACAAATCTTAATCACTTTCAATACTGCTACTACAACCACCATGTCAACTCATTTCAATACTAATATAATACTGCAATGAGTAATCATTTTCAATGCTAATACTGAGAAGTGAGAGTATTAGGAAGCTGATTGCCTGTGCATACCGGAAGCAACCACCAGGCCAGCGAGAGAAATATTGAGCATACAGGAAGCTTTCATACCATGGAGAAGATTGGTTTGGTGGGGAGATGGGGCTGCATCCGATGCTCGTGGTGCTCCCATAGGTACCGATCGTTCGATTGGAATGGACTGCCGTGGTGGATCCGTCACCGGAATCGATTAAGCCGCCGGTGTTGCTGCCACCGGAGGGGAAGACGCTGCTTGTGTCTGAGCCGCCGGAAGGGAACAAGCTACCTCTGTTCGAGCCGCCGGAGGGGAAACACAATCTCTGCTCGAGCTGGCGGAGGGGAAGATGCTAGAGGTGCCGGAGGAGGAGAAGGTGCCGCCACCGCGAACAGGGAACGAGAAGGCGCCGCCACGCCCAACAGGGACCTCCTCGAACCGAGGCGTGCCATTACCTGCAAGGAAGGGGCAAGGTCTCGACAGGAGATGAGATTATGCGGCGATTTCAGGAGGAAAGGCGGGAGCACGGGGGATTACACTGACCGGGAGCGCGCGCGGAAGGCTCGAGCGCGCGGGAAGTCTTTGGCCAAGAGCGCTCGCAAGGATTTTGGAAGGCCGCCCCACGGGATTCCGGTAGAGACGATGCTCGCCTACAACGCAGAGTCGAGCCGTCTCTCCCTCATCGAACGCGTGAAGGAGACGATGCTTGGTGAAGAGACCGCAGCTCCGTCTCTTCCTCGGCGGAGGGGTTCTTTTGCGAAAAGCGCTCGGTAGAGACGGTGAACTCAGCTGCGTTGTACATGCCCTTAGACTCAGGCGTGATATGCTTTTATGGCCTGATGGATAGCCGTTTTTTTTAGAGAACACATTACCTTTTATTCATTGATAATGGAGATGAGTAGGCACACCCTCAGAGGGTGTGAAACCGAATATATGTCTACCTTCTTGACTATAGATACAGCTCCTAAGCAGTATATGTGCATCATCAGTGAGGCACCTTTAATTTTCTCGTGAAAAATATCCGCTGCAAGAAAATTCCTTTTCCATGCATTGATCTCCCGCAAAATCTGGTCACAGCTTCCCATTCCTCCTCACCAGCCTGAACTTTTGAAGTAGCAAATCAGCAGCTAATGCCCCCTTCTCTACACGAACCAGCATTTCGTCTGTTTCTGGGCCTAGAGCCCCTTAGGTTTTGTTTGACTGCGCTCTAATCCGTATGGATTGAAGGGGTTAAAGTGATTTATGATGAAAAAATGAACTAATTTCTTACTTAATCTATCTTAATCGTTTTCAATCCAAATGGGTCGATGTGCAGTCAAATCAGGCCTTAAGTAACCTAGTTTATGTAAATGATCTTGTAGCTGCTGATGTTCAGTCAGCTTCTGGTTAAATGAAATTATGTTCCCTCTCAAAAAGAAAAGAAATATATGTAAAGAAATACATATATTTGTTTTCTTACTAAAACAGATCTGACTCATTTACATATATGAGTTGTAATTAAAAAAAATGTAAATGAGTTAGATCTGTTTTAGTAAGAAAACAAATATATGTACTCTGTTGTATTCATGGACCCTCCCCTTCCCATTCCTAATCATCATCAATGGCGATGATTTTTTTTACTTTTGCAACGAGCAAGGGAGATGACTCTGTATCGATTGACTTGTTGAAGAAGCCTTTGTAAGTACCTGTTCAAATACTATGAATTCTTCATTGATCAATGAAGGCTTTTGAAAATGGACTGAAAAGGAAACGTTCAGTGCCCATACATCAAGATCCAACAACTATAAGTTGTTATTTGTTGTTGTTTTTTTTCTTTCATGTTAGTAGGATTATTATTAACTATAGAACAAAAAATGAGTAAAGTGCCCAGCAGGTATCTAAACTTATTGAGGTGTGTCGTCTAAGTTGCTCAACTCCTAAAACGTGAATCTGACGCTCTAAACTTGTTAAGTTGTGTCATCTAGGTCCCCAAACTTGCTATATGATTTACAACCATCTATTTAGATCTCCAAACTTATCCCAGCGTATCATCTAGATCCTCTAACTTACTAATTAGTTTACTTATGATCCAAATAATTTTTATTAGTATTAATATGCCTATTTGATGTCTCTATCATGATAATATATCTCTCTTAATCACAGTTGTTAAAGTTAAATGCTAGGTTAAAAATAAATATATATATATATATTATTGGAAATTTTTTTATTTTGCTATGGTGTTTAATTTTAAAAATTTTAATTTTGCTTGTTAACTTCGATAACATTGTAAAAATGCAAAGGGGAATACGACGACGAAGCATAGAGGGTAAGAACTGAGCATGAGGAGTGCATAATGGGCGGCGGCGCGGCAACGAAAAGTGCCGCCGTGTCGTGAAAGGCAGTTATCACCTGCCGTGGCAGTGGTCACCGACTCAGAGGGTTGGGGGTGTGTTCGGTGCGCCATTGCTTACGGACATAGCTTCGCGGTGTAGGCGGCACGCGACGACTGGTGGGCGGAGGGAGCCGTCGATTAAAGCTTCAAAAAGTCTCTATTGCAAATGATGAGTTCATACACTTAATAATGATTCAGAGTGATATATGATCATGATAGAGACATTAGATAGACATATTATTATTAATTAAAATTATATAGATCGTGAGTAAACTAATTAACAAATATGGCTTAGATGACATACTATTACAAGTTTAGAGATCTAAATAGATTGTAATAAACCGTATTGTAAGTTTGAGGACCTAAATAACACACATTGACAAGTTTAGGGTGTTAGATCCGTGTTTTGGGAGTTGAGGGACCTAAGTGACACGTCTTGACAAGTTTAGGTCATTTACTCAAAAAAATTATGAATGTACAAACTAGAAAGAAAAATACAGATTATAACTATCCCGCGTAGATATAAGAGTTGTGAAATACTCCCTCTGTTCAGAAATAATTGTCACTTTTGATTTTCGTGCATAATCTAGTATTGTTTGTCTTATTCAAAAAATTTATATGAATAATAAAAATTTTAACTCACATATAAAATATGTTTTATACTCTATCAAATAATAATAGTATAATTCATAGTTGCATCAATTTTTAAATAAGACGAAAGGTTAAAATTAAGACCTCAAAAGCTAGAATGACATTTATTTCTGAACGGAGGGAGTAGCAAACTGAGCTTAGCTCATATGGTTACGTTCCTTGTGTTGGAACCAACCCACTGAGGTTCAAATCCTAGATTTGATATGTGTGTTGCATTTAAGGCTAATTATTTTTTTAATGATAGGCGACGTCCTCGTCAACAGTGAAGCACCCGTGAGGACTTCATGAATCTCAAGAACAATCAGCTCAGTCTATCGTTGGCGCTTATATAGGATTAGGGTGTGCGTATGTGTGTTCATATAGGTGAGTACTCGTGCATGTATTTAAATGTCTGCGTCTGTACTATGTTTAACAAAAAAAAAGTTGTGAAATAAACCCTAATTTTCAGGTGTCTGAAAATTAACGAACCCCATTCAAATATTGACCACTTTTTATCTTGAAACGTTCACCCTAATATTTCCATCGCAAAAAGTATTACCCTAAATTTCCTTTTCCATTCTCATCCTCGGTCAAGTTTATTTCTGCTCAGATTCACCTTTCATTATGGGTACATATCTTCACAGGTTTATGGCATCGTTGTTGAGTTGGTAATAGACCAGCGACCATCATGATACTGTACTATATGTTGGTAATTGGTCTGCGCTTAATTATCTTATTGCTCTCTTCTATCTAGTTATTAGAGCCCTCTTACGGTAGATCAGTTTTTATTGTCTTTTTCACCCGAAGTATAAGATAAGAAAACAATATTAATCATCGATACTTAGAGGAAAATAAATTAATTAAAAGTAAAATGCTCTCTATTCCTCTTAAAATTTTGGTGTGCAATTATAACCGATCCAGAAATTTAGGCAAGAAATTTTGTTGACTTATTGTTGGCAAAAAGAAAACCAGCATGACAATTATGCTTGTTAAGTTACTTTTAGCAATTAAAAAAGGCACGATAATTATGCTTGTTTTGTTATTTTTTGTAACTAAATGCTGACATTTTATGCTTGTGTTATTTTTGGCAACTAAATTCCTGTATGACAATTATACTTATGTTATTTTGACAACTAAATTCTGACATGACAATTATGCCTGAGTTATTTTTTATAACTAAGTATCTCTTTCCTAATTAATAATAACAATACTTCATCATATGCCTATGCCTCTGAGATGTACTCAAATAGATACAGTGATTTGGATCTGCCGTTCAAATTGCCAGCTATTATAGCTTTGTTTGGTCCATTATTACTCCAATGACCAGTATTCTGAGCCATATTGTTTTGATAGAATAAATTGCCTCTTCCGTCGTTGCCCTGTGAAGCTGCTCCACCCAGAAACTAAGCCAGCTCATTTTATTAAATCAAATATGCCATACACAATGGAACATTAATACTTTAATAGTCTGGTTCATTCTTTTTCAACGGATATTCTACCTCCAGCAGCCATCTACTTCAGTGAGTCCTAACTAGGCAAGACCAAAGTTAGTAGAGTTTCACTCTTGTATCGATGGGCCTTCGACAGATGGGGCAATCTTCGACTTGCGGTCCACATTCAGAACATGTCTGTTTCAAAAGGAATATAAATTCAGTTAAATCTTCCAATAGAAACGACAACAAAAAAAGCGTTCTAAGTTACCTGGTGACCACAACCAAATGCCATGTCCCGGGATTTGGAAAGGCAAACTGGGCACATCTATGGATTGGTCTAAAATTGTTAGATGTTGGCTTAATTTTACCACCGCAGAAGCCACAATAGAAGAATCCAAACATAAAAAGTTGTGAATTAAAACAGACAAATATGTTCCCTTGATTTGTTTAATTATGTCAAAAAAAATCATAAAACATCAAGAACAATTATATTACAGGCACAGTTTCCTATGGGAATTTGAACAGTTCCTAGTTCCAGATCTTTAGCTCAATAAAGAATATCACTTAATCCTATTACTCAATAACTATGTGATTCATATGTTAATGGAAAAAAAATATCGATCTAGATCTAATAAGAAAAATATTTTAGTGGAAAGTAAAACCTTCTAGTTTCTGTAATATCGGTTAAAAATCTCAACACCTTTTTTCCATGCATGAACAGAAATAACTATCACCACTCTTGGTCTATTACTAATTAACAAAAAGATCCAATGGCGAAGTGTGGAGTTTATGTCATACTTGGGGTTCTGAAACTCTAATATCAGCAACTGGCGGGGATGTAACTGATGCTGTAATTGTTGAATCTACTGTCGGTTCCTCTCTAGGGCATGAAGGCATGCTTCGATAGCCATTTGCCCGAGATGGTGGTGCCCTTGAGGTTGTGCAATAACTTGCGAAAGGAGGAGGAAGTGGAACCCGCTCAGGTGATTTTGCAGGGCAACGTCTGGTTTGTTAATACAAGAATGATAAAAAGGCAAAAATATTAGAATCAACCAATAAAGTGTATATGTAATTGGCCTTGGTTTTATTTGTTCATACCCCAAGATCCCAAGCTCTAATGTTGCCTTGTACTGCAAAGGGATCTCCATGAGAGATGAAAGCGCAAATTCTGTCTCCTTTTTGCTTTGACTTATCTTCTTTGACATGATTGCAGTGAAATTGACAAACTAAGAGGACAAATGTCAACGTTATAAATTATCAGTTGGCTAAAAAGGAAATACAAATCCATGAAAAATACCTGGAAATTATCAAAACACCTAGAAGGTATATTGTCATCGAATTCCTTCATCATATCCCATGGACCATCCCCGACACCAACCAAAATTATAGACAAGGGAAATTCACTGCAATGAAAGAAGAAACAAATTAAGGATGACTTTTTGCAATTTTATTAGAAGAGTACTGCAATAGACAATCACAGTACTATTTTCAGCATTGCAGATACAAACGAAAATTTTGAACACAGACGATGGGAAAATAATACATTTTATGGGACACATATCTTTAAAAGTTGGTAGTGACCTTTTTTTTTCCTCGAACACACAAGAGAATTGGATGCCATTTCATTAAGAAGATCAGAACAAAATACATGACAAGAGTAGAGCCCCACCCCACTTCTCGATTACTCTAAAAGAAGGAACACAATTCAAACTGATTAGGAAGGATAGCAGCTCGTAAAGAAATAGGAGCTCATGCCTGAGCCTGGAGGATCATCTCGGTGAGAGATGTGGCACCGGCCATGAACCAGACTAACTGCTAACTTTTTTGCCGAACCACAGCGGTGCTTGGTGAGGCTCCATTAAAAACAGTCATTCCCGTGTTTCCATATTTCCCAGGTAACAAAATGATTGAAGAATTCAGTCCTTGTTTCAGCTTCTTTGGTTTCCCCTGGATTGTGCTAATCATCAAATTTCGGACTTTGTGCCTCCTGTGGGCTGCTGCCGCCTAGCGCAACAAATCTTCCTCTAACTTGGCAAACTGTTGGCAGCCAGACTCGACAGTGTGCTGCAGCTAGCCAACGCTAAATTCTTGTGAATGAGCCAAACCTTGGTGCAAAACCAAGCAACAACCAAATTTCATTGGCATGCCAAACTTTGGAATGGTCTGCGTTGGTCACGAACCAAATGTGCCCAGGACTTACAAATTCCACTTCCACAGACCAAACTTGATTGGAGCATTGTAGGCTGATTTACAAGCATAAACTCTGGACTAAAGAAGGTAGTGATAGTAACTAGACAAAAAGAGAAGAAACTAACTCTACTAACTTCCCTAACAGTTAATCTTCCTGCACAGCAGCAGCCTTCCCTAGCATCGCCCAACACCTATAATCTTATCAGTCGGATTATACTGTTGGATATAATAATCTGGATGTATTGCATATAGCGTACATGAGACAAAACCTAGACTATGACATTGACTATTATACCCTTAACATATACAACCCCATTTTAGTCATTAGCCTAGTAGTAAGATTTGCATACAACCTTATTGCCACATCATTGCTGGATATAATATTCCTAGAATGATGTGGTAGTAGCAAGATTTGCATACCAGATAAGAATTCCAGGATTAAGAAATTAAAAAATATATCTATTCAGTTACAGGGACCTAGAAATATGTATGAGGCATGCATAATCCACTCATTCAAATTGATATGCATATATTTTCTTGTCACTTTTTCTCGTGTGCCTCTCCAAGCATTAGAATAACATAGAGCTATACGTAAAACATTCATTGGTACATAGCATAAACTATTACCTCGCTTGCACTATAGCATCGACAGTCATTTGCTCCTGTGTACTTAACTGACCAGATTCAGTATCTACACTTCGCGTAACCTGTGCAATGGTAGCCTCAGAAACTGTCCTAATAATCCACTAATCCATTTCATTTTCTTAATCACAATAAGAAAATCAATAATAAGAGGGAGTAGACAAAAGCTACCTGCCCATCAGCTATTATAACTAAAACATGGTATTGGCCACCGCTTTGCTCCACAATGGTTGTGGCCATTTCAATTACTGGGGCAAATGACGTAGGACCTTCAAAATAAAATGTTGGAGAGCTTGTACTTATTCAAGTTTAGAAGTCTATTTCTAGTACTACAAACGGTGGAACAGTCCATAGAAAATGCACACAGAATTCAAAACTTCCACATTACATCATACATTAGACATTATGAACTCCAAACAATAAAAACTGAAATGAACTTGGATACCAGAAAGGCGAAGATGAGGAACAATTTCTCTATAACGGGTTAGAGCCTCCTGAAACCCGTTGCATGGTCTTTCATCAGGATAGAAAGCAAATACATCTTGGTCATGTGTAGATGCTGCATTGTTGAAAATGTGAGTTTTAGTTGTTTCATAGTTTCATGGTATACTAAAAAAATCGTTAGCATTACCATCACCAAAACCATAGCAAGGAATTAGGTTATCCTCATCAAAAGCTGACAAGGTCTGACCAATGATGGAGATTGCCTGTTCATAAGGATTTGGGGTGTCACCAATATGATGCAGGCTCTTGCCGCTGAAAGAATTCTTTCCTGCAAACAAAGATAGTAAAATATCAAGAAAGAATGCTAGCTTTTTTTTAGGTAAGAAAGAATGCCATCATTACAGAATATACATTCATAAACTACCTGTCCATTCGTTACTCTTCGTAAAATCAATCCCTATAATCAGATTGGAGGACTCAAGACCAGCTTGTGCTAGTGCTTCAATAACCTGCATAGAGAGTATAATCTTAATTCAGCAGTTGTGATATAATAAAGAATATTTTAATTTGATCACTTCTCAGGTCAACAAAGAATAGGTGGTTGTTGTTGTTGTTGTTGATAACTTCTCAGGTCAATGCAGCTATACTGAGAGTCGCATACACAAACATGAAAGTGTAATTCCACTTAAAATTGAAGATGATTTTGCACTGCATATCAATCTATAACCAAGGTACACTTATTAATTAGTAATTGTCACAACTGCTACTCATGATAATTTTATATTCATGCAACAAACTAGCGAAACTTTACATCATCGAAAGGTACCAAGCCTCTTCTTAAAACTAGATTTCAAATTGCATTTGGTTCGGTATAGTGGGCTTTTGTTTTGGAGGTGTTCTCTCACTTGGGTGTCTGGACCTGCAATTTGATTTCCAACCTACTTGGCTACCGTGTGCTTTTGAAAGGTGAGGCCGGTGAGTTCATCAAACATAAGTGTGGCCTCTGCTTATGGTCATGGACCAGTTGTCACCTATGCTTTTTATCCTGGTCATGGACGTTCTCAATAGCATTTTATCTAAGGCTGATGATGCTGGACTGCTTCAACCTCTCTCACATCATAATGGAAACTAAAGAATTTTCCTATATACACTGGTGATGTTCATGAAGAAAATGCTGTCTCTTTCGGAACAGAAGCAGAACTACCAACAAAAGAGTTGTGTTGTGCACATCAGATATGATCATGAAGTATCTGGGATTTTTTTCTCGAACGCGCAGGAGAGCTGCACATCTTTGTATTATAGGGAAAAGAAGAGGTCCATACAAGCCCCCTATTTGGTGGATACATTTTTTTTTTTCCTGCCCTGCCCAGCCAAGGAGTATCCGGTTTGGTGGATAAATATGTTTTCCTGTCCTGCCCAGCCAAGGAGTTTCCTTGCACATAATTGGGTATCCCTTTATCTAATAGGAAGCTGAAAGCTGCTGATCTCTTGCTGCGGATTAAAAAGTTAGCAGATGAACTGCCGGATGGAACGCTTCGCTCCTGAATATGCTGGAAGGGCACAGTTCGCTTTGTTCTCTCAGCAATACCTCTATCCACTGGCGAAGCTACATTGAAAGTACCGGATGCACAAGCACCCACAATTTCATGAAATTTACACTAACACCATCAAATTTTCACCATATATTTAGTTCTTTAATAGAATTAGTCAAAGAGGTGCACCCCCCACCGTTTTACTGTAGCTTCACCATTGCCTCTATCTTCATGTTTTTATTGCAACAAAGTAACATGGTGACTTGACAACCATCTAACAGTTCATTTCCTAAGGTTAGTGAACCCATTTTCTCATGATTGAAGAGCTTAGTGGTATTTCTTATATGAGTAGTTTCTTGGAGTTTCAAGAAGCACTATTCATAGTATAAACTGTAGTAAGTCCAAACTCAGAATCTTCCTCCATCATAAAGTCCCTTACAATCAGCTAACTACTAGTAAAAAACACTCTTAAAGCTACTAGTAAAAACTCAGAATCTTCCTCCATCATAAACACTCTTAGAGCTGCAGATGCATCTAACCAAACCAACTCTGCATAAGGTTTGCAAGCAGTCCAAATTAGTCAGAATAGATGATGGCACAATTTTCAGATATCCAAACTATGTATTCATTCAAATCATCCAATGGCTCAAATGTCTTATATCAAAGAGGCAAAAAAATACTAACTTGGATACATCCTATGTTGAACTTGTACAAACATCCTATTGCTCGAATGTTGAACTTGAATGACATTTGAATACTAATAACTCCAGTCAACATTGGATCATATTCTAAAACAAAACAATGAACCATCACCATGACCCTAATAACTTTCACATAACGTGGGCACACATACCTCATCGAAGGAGCGGTAATGGTCTATAATCTTGAAGTACTTCCTCTCGAGTCTGGGCCGCTTACCGCCGGCGGCTGCCCTCGCTGGCACCGCCCGCGTCTCCACCGTGCTTTGCGGAGGCGCCGATGCAGAATGTGCAAGACGCGAGTAACTCAAGGACACCGCTACGTCCTCAACCGTAGGGGCCGGCGCACTCGCCCGTCGTCGGAAGCTCGACGACGACGAGTACCCATCCGCCACGGGAGCAGAAGCAGGGTACGCCGGCTGCGGCGGCGGGTCCCACAGGTGCTGCGGCGGCGGCGGTGCCGACGCCGTTTCGTAGGGGTTCTGGTGCGGCGAAGCTGGCGGCGACCTGCGCCGCGGCGCCGCCTCTTGCTGCTGGTCCTCTTGCTGCGGTTCTCCTGGTGGGGCGAGGAGGCTGCCGACGATCTTGGTGGCCGTCTGCAGCACCAGGAAGAGCATCCACAGCAGGAAGGTGCCGATCTTGCCCACCACCGCCTTGCAATCCACACGACGCCCGCAAGATTAAACTCAGACCAAATCGAACAAAATCTTTAGCTTTTCAGACAGAATGGATATCGAAGCTCAGCTCCCAAGAACAAGAACCACACGACGCCCGGATTCCAGGAACTAGGAACCGCCCCTTGCCCCTCTATGGTGATTCAAGCGTCTGGCGTAGTGCTTACCAAGAAGCCGCTCATGGCGAGGAGGACGACGAAGCGGAGGACCGCCGTGAGGTGAGGTCAGAAGTCAGATAGGACAGCAAGCTGCCGAGTTAGGGACTGGAACGATGAGGACGAGGAATACGGACGACGAGTCTGTAAATCATCTGATGATTAGTGACGGTAGTTGCTTTCGGATGCAGCTACTTCTCTAATGCTGGCAACTCTCGCGCGTGCTGGCGTGTACTCGAGTTACGCTGATGAGGTGTGATAGATAACTTTTGGAGTGGTTGTCAATGCTGTGGCCTCAGTGGGTCGCTGCCGTAAATGTGGGGGTCGGTTCTTTGCCGTATTGGCCCAGTTTCTTATGTCTAAATTGACTGTTTCACGTCTTTCTATTCAATTTTGGAAATCCTTTGTTCACTTTTTTGGGGTAGGATTTTAAGATTCCCAAGATACGATTGGTGTTGGTTGTGATGCCTATGATAGAATTGTGTTTACTCAAGTGACAGTAATATATATTGTTGATAAATTTACATGCTTCATAACTGTCAGAAAAGGCACATCCAACAAACATGAAAGAGTACATATCAAAAGATAATTACATTTTGATGACACGGACAGGGTCAGAGCCAGAAATTAACATGAGGGAAAATTTTAAGGGGGCCAAATTAGAAAATTTCAGGGAACTGAGGCCTAAATAAACTTAGAATTTGAACATATATTTCGTTGTCAATCAAGTAGTGGCCATGCAGTCCTAACGTTGGGGTCAGACTTATAATGCCACTCTTTTAGAGGATCAAATCGCTTCAAACAGATTTTTATAATTTAAAAGTAACAAAAGCCAAAAATTATTAAAAGAAAAACAGATCCAGCACGTGAGATGTATAGATTGCCTTTAACAGGAGATCTTGTTGTGCTAAGCTTCTAACACTAAGATCAAGCCTACAGGATTTTGTTGATTTGTTTTGTACTTTGGTTTATGAACCACTAAAATGTAACACCAGCCCTTACTGCCGTTGGCAAAGAGCAAGGTGAAGAGAAGCGCCTTCGTGTGGAGAAGACGTGTTCATCCGGGAAAGGAGGCGCATTCTTGTATTTGGGTGTAATATGTAATATGGCCCAATGGGCAGTGCACCTCCAGACTGTCACATTCCAAACTTCCTATTTTGAAATGTGAATCATTTTTCAACAACAAACCTCAAATTCTTATATTTTAAGTACTTCTGTTTAAAATCAAACTTTAAAATGGTTTAATTTTTTAATAGTTATTAATTAATTTAAAATTAAGATATTATTAAATATGCTTTGTTTTTTTTTCTCGAATACGAAGGAGAGCTTCGTATCTTTGTATTAAGACAGAAGAGTCGGCCCCGTACAATCTCCGTCACCTCACTCCGGGCCGAGCTATGAGGGACGGGTTTACAAGATACAAAAGATTGAACTTCTATAAACACACACAAAGGGGTGAGACTTGACCTACTACACTAGATGGGCGGTAGAGCACCCTCTTGCCCCTGACCCAAAGCTCGCAAACCTAGAGCTCTAGAAAGGCACCATAGATGTTGCTCTTCTCTGAACACTCGAAGGAGCTCGTTCACACTAGGGCGCGCGCCGTCGAAGACAAATGAATTGCGATGCCTCCAAATGACCCAGGTGCCCAGGATAATGACTGAGTTGAGTCCTTTTATTTTGTCTTTCGGCACTCTCTTGACTACCTTTCTCTACCAGTCCACAAAAGAGACTTCAAGTTGGTTCGGTGTTCTATCCGGGAAACCAACCTGTGTTAGAATACGGAACCAAAAATCTCGGGCCAGCACACATGTGGTGAGGAGATGCTGCACATCCTCGTCTTCTTGATCACACAACGGACATTTGGATGGGTGTGAGAGGCCGCGTTTTGCAAGCCGGTCTGCTGTCCAGCATTGGTTATGAATGGCAAGCCATAGGAATACCTTGCATTTCTTCGGTGCCCACGACTTCCATAATCGTCTCCAATGCTCAAACGGGATGGTGCCGTTGAGGAAAGCGCGGTAGGCGGACTTGGAGGAGAACTGACCTGAACCATCTAGACGCCATGTGTGTACATCTTCAACTTGAGAAAGATTCAGTCCCAAAAGCACATCCCATAGCTGGAAATATTGGAATAATCCGACCATGGACAGGCCGCCCTCATGTCAGTAGTCCATGACTGATCAAGCATGCCTTGTGCAACCGTTCGTTGCTTCCGAGTCTTAAGTGGTACTGCCTCAAAAACCAATAGAGCCAAATCTGGGACTGAACATCCCATGAACCACTTATCCGTCCAGAAAAAAGTGTTATGCCCATTGCCTATATGTGATTCCACAGCAATAGCAAACAAAACTCATGCATTTGGGTGCACCTGCAACTCTAGCCCCTTCCAAGCCCGGTTAGGATCTGTTTTCTCAAACCACAACCAACGAATTTGAAGGGCCCAGCTCATAATCTCAAGATTGAGAATACCTAGTCCACCCAAATCCAAAGGTCGCTGCACCTTATCCCACGCAACCAAACATGATCCACCATTGACTTCTTTTCGAACCTTCCAAGTGAAAGACCGACGAAGTTTGTCAATTGCACGGATGAACCACTTAGGCGCGTTGATGGCAATTAGAACATAAATTGGCACACCTGTTAGGACAAAACGCACCCATGTGACCCAACCTGCCATGTTCATAAGGATGCTTTCCATCCGGGCAGCTTGTCCTCAATCTTGTCAATCCACAATAGTAGGTCTGCCTTCTTTAACCTGCTATTGGAGATCGGCAGCCCCAGATATGTGCAAGGGAAACTCGACGTCGGGCAAGGCAAAGTGCTGGCCACGGTGTCCAGATCTGCTTCCTCACATCTTATCGGCATCACATAACTTTTTTGTAGATTGGTCTGCAGACCAGAAGCCTCTCCAAATCTAGCAAGAATCTCCATTGTTAAGTTCATCTCCTATTCAGTAGGACGGATAAAAAGAACTACATCATCCGCATATAAAGAAATCCGCTGCAACGGGTTGCACCGAGTCAATGGTGCAAGCAAACCAAGATCCCCAGCCTTGGTAAATAGACTGTTCAGCACATCCATAACAAGACTAAAGAGCATAGGAGATAACGGCTCCTTGGCGAAGACCGCGTTGATGCCGTATCTCGCTACCCGGCACACCATTCACCAACACTCTTGGCGAGGAGGTTTTTAACAGATTCCTAACCAGATTGCACCAAACTGGACCAAATCCCAGATGTGGAAGAATTTCCAATAAGAAAGCTCATGAAACTGAATCAAAAGCCTTTGAAATATCCAGCTTCAAAAACAAACTCGGAATTCTTGTTCGGTGGAGAAGCTTAATATTCCGTTGTACCAAAATAAAGTTGTCGTGAGTGCACCTACCACGAATGAAGACGCTTTGGTTGGCTGCGACCAGCGTGTTGAGAAAGGGCGCCAACCTGTTTGCCATTACTTTTGTCACCAATTTAGCGAAGCTGTGAATCAAACTAATCGGACGGAAATCCTTTGGCAACAATGCCTCCGCCTTCTTTGGAATAAGAGTGAGGTAAGCTGAGTTTAATAGCCACAATTTTCTTGTGTCACCCTGCTTCAAGGTAATGATTGCAGCCATGAATTCCGCTTTGATCAGAGGCCAACAAGATTTGTAGAACCTCCCCGTGTACCCGTCAGGTCCGGGTGCTCTATCAGCCGGCAAGGTTTTAATTGTGTCCCATACCTCATCTTCTGTGATTGGCTCCTCTAGCTCCGATAGATCAATGCCGGCCTTGTGAAAGAAAGGCAGGTCCAATGTTGATGCACGAGGTAGAGCCGTCCCTAATAGGCCATCAAAGTAATCAAACACGACGTCTTGCTTTTCCTCGTGCCCTGTCACCACTCGATCCTCATGTAACAACTTTGGAATAAACTTTTTCTTTTTTCTGAACCCAGCTGATCTGTGAAAGAGGGAAGTATTGGCATCTCCATCTTTCAAGAATCTGATGCGCGACCTTAATCGGGCTATAGTCCTTTCGAGCGATGCGAGGACAAGGCAATGTTTCTTTAGTTCACCTCGAAGCCAATTTTCTTCCCAAGATAGCTGTCGCAGGTCCTGTTCAATTTCCAATCTATGAAGGATCTCACGTGCCAGTGCGTGCTCCATTTTGATGTGTCCGACCTGACGGTGGCTCCATGACTGAAGGGCCCGGGTGAGGAGTTTGAGCTTGAGAGATACGCGTTCAATGGGGCACGAACCAGCAATTGGCTCGTTCCAAGACGCCTCAACTGTGTAGTGGAAACCATGGAGATTCGTCCAAAAGCTTTCAAAGTGGAACCTTCGCTTGCCATGAACACCTTCTGTGAGTCCAAGAATTAAAGGGCAATGATCTGAAATTTCCGTCGCTTGACTCTGAAGAATGCAATCTGGATAGAGTGCCTCCCAATCATTTGTGCACAAGCTTCACAAGGGTTGGTGCGTCCCTCTCATTCGACCATGTGTATCGAAGCCCAAAGAGCGGGATTTCCTTCAGTTCAAAATCATTCACAAATCTCCGAAACCTCCCCATCATGGCTCTGTTGAGGTTATCGTTGCTCTTGTCTTCCACACAAAAAATCATATTGAAATCCCCTCCTAGGCACCATGGCCCTATACACAAGGACCTGACTGATGAGGACATCGCACCCATGGATACACACAATCCTTTTCCCGCTACGACAAATGAAGGACCAATCACTAGAGCTCGGGCACGACAATTGAATCTAGAGGTGAGCTCGTTCTTCAGTACGAGTTTATATGTTACTATCGAGAATAGATTGCTACCTAATGATTATATTATGATTAGGAATCATGGAGTCAAGGAAGGCCCTGGAGACCAGCTACCAGTCGGACAAGGACGTCCAAGCCAAGTAGGATGTCGAACTCAGGTCGACTTCGAATCCAACTCGGAGTCCAGGAGCAGTCCGCACTTAAACGGGTGCCCAGGTCGCATACGGACTCCGTTTTAGGCGATCTACCACTTCATGGAAAGAGGAGAAGATTATCTTTCCAATGGAATAAGTCTCACATCCAAATTCCTCCAGATTCCATGGGAATCATCAAAACATTAGACACTCCAAAATCTGTCAGGGTGCTGCGACACCGACTTTGGGTCGGTTGGCCTTGTATCGAGTTAGAGTCCGTTAGGGTTGTGTCCAGGAGACTTGCACGTCCCTAATTCCTTTATATTCAGCCGTTACCCCACCATTAGGGTTCGGGTTTTGCTTAGATTATTCCTGTTCAAAATAGTGTCACCGTTTCATCGGTTTGTGAGACCCAACTTTTGTGAGTTTAATCTTCATCTGTAATTTGGTTGCTTTCTACTTCGTTCTTGCTTGTGTTCTTCGATTCGCAGGCAAAGACTAGCCTTCTCGGCAAGGTCATCCGTGTTCACGCGGGTGATAACCAGAGGAGACGTGGTGCTGTGATTGCGGGGTTCGGAACGTGTCATTTGGAAGCCGGATCGATTTCTGTCGTGACTCCGAACAAATCGTTGACTATCAGAACCTATAGGAAGATTAGGACCCCGTTCCCATCAAGTGGTAATCAGAGCTTCAAGTGTTCCTCAGGTTCGCCATTGTTTATCCTAGTTCTTTGTTTACGTTTCGTCCTATAGTCCATAAAAAAGCCAAAAACAGAATTGTAGTTTTAAGTTACATCCTGTCCAAAACCATGTTTAGCCTCTGCACATTTCAATTTTAGAGTCCGTAGTATTGAGTTTGTGTCCTTAACCGAGTCTTATTGCTGGTTTAGATCATGTCTCGTTACAATTTGTTTTGCTTCCGCCGCCTTGTGTCAAATCCTAGCCGTTAATTTTTTTTCCCCACCTAGATCCCACCCCTTCGTTTGTTGTGTCTGATCTGTTATTCACTAGATTCACACGGGTTGATCATCCATCACTACTTTTACCTTATCCAGAGCTTCCGCCGCAAAATTCCACCTTTCTTTGTTCGGCTACCCTACTTTGTTTCAACACCAGAAAAGAAACGCCTGACATAGAGTTCAGTTCTGCCATTATATCATTTTGATCAGAAAATTTATGTGGTTAGCTTTCACATGCTTTGAGTTGAGAAAAAGAAATAATACAAAAAAAAGAGATAGATGAATTGTGATTACTTCTAGTGTTAAAACACAGAAAAAGGAAAAAAAAGAAATGAATTGATAAACTTTTGTTGGAACACTCAATGCTGTTTTATGCTTTCCTGAATTCAATTTTCCTTGACTATTGATTCTTGTTGTTGTTTCCCTACACATGTGTGGGAGACCCGTCCAATTTACATTCAACTTTACCAAATTGACTCCCTGCCATGTACGGTATGCGAGTACTCAACCGGATAAAAAGGAATGTAAACCCGGCAGTCCCCTGATATGCTTCTCAAGCAATGCCCAAGATCTAAGCACGTCGGTATAACAACGATCGATACATCACATAGGTCACAATAATTCAATTACATTAGTTTTAAAGTAATCTTACAAACCGAAGGTTCAATATATAAGTCCTGAAATTAAAATGCGGAAGCGATTCTAAGGAATAAAGCGGTCGCAGTGGTTGCAATGATAAAACAGCAAAAGATTGCGATGCCCAGCCCATGAACATCGCAAATCACGATCACACGAATGTCGCAACCCCGTCCGATAAAATCGTACGGTTGCTCATCCAGGATCATTCGGGGTGCCACTTGGCGAAGCAAGCGACCATACAGTACAATAATTAACAAGGACACGCAAAACATGATAAAAAGGGGTACACGAATTCTTATATTACATCATTAGTTCAGATAAATTAAGTGCGGGAGCGTAGTTTTGGAAAACTCGGGTTTGATACTGCGGAAGCGTTAGTTACCACTCGTCGATCAGCAACCCTATAACAAGCATGTCAGCCCAAGGCATGCTCAGTCCTCAAGACCAAGAGAGATCCTGCAAGCAAAACAACAAGAGCACAAAGCCTGAGCAACTAATACTCAGCAAGACTTACCCGTCAATAGGCCTTCTAAGGCCGACTCCTAAAATGCTGGAATATTGGTGGCAGCTGGTGGATATTTGCAAAAGACAGCACTGCTAATGGTTTTTCAGTATTTTAGCCAAGTTATCAGAATTTGCTAATGTAATTTTACTAAGTGTGACAGCAACTAAGCAAGCAAGTGCAATACAACAGTTCTGAAATTTATTCTCAAACCTCCAATCACAATTCCTGCTATCACATTTTATAGTGTCGCCACGGCAGAAAGGAGCAAGTGGTACTCAATACCGCGAGGGACGGCAATTATAATTGATTTTACATCCTGCAGGAGAAACCCGAATAACACGACACGTGCGCACTCCACGAGTCACACGTGGCCACCTTTCACTGCATCGCGACAGAGTTGGTCCAACATCCATCTCTCCAAGGACATGGTCCTCCAGGCAACGTCCTGCGTTCCTGTACGGCCCCAAGCCTTTCCCACTAGCACATGCCCAAGAAAAACAGAAATGCGAATTCATCCACCATACTGGTCCGTTCACCCGGAAAAAGAGATGGCCAATTGTCCAAACACTGCGCAATGAGCTACGTCGGTTTCCTGGGTCCCATATGCCAGTATGTATTCGGTACACAACTCAAACTTGACCAATGCAACCGCACCCGACACGATGCTCAAATTTTATTCACACAATGTTGGGTCCTGACTTTCTCAAATACTCCTATAAATAATCCCCTGAGCAGTCTCCATACCACCCAAATCCCTTCGTTGCCCTGTTAGCAGCATAGCACTACGTACTGGCTCTATAGAACAACCCGTAGGAGACCCTACAAGTCATGCAACTAAGTTTTCACACAAGCCTTGAAACTTAATGCACAACAAAAACCTACATACACAGTGAGAAAATAAAACTTTAAACTTAGGTATGCACCGGGGCTTGCCTCGGATCTGCGGAGTGGTTAGCACAATGTGGAGAAAAGTTAGCTTCGACAGGGGCTTCCTCCGATGGCACATCCTCTGTGGGAAGATCGAGATCAGTTGCTATATGAAGAAAATGCACGAGTTCAAGGCGAGTCGCTATTAAATTCGATATTATGGTGTTTTCTTCCCATTAATAGAGTAGTTTACCCCTAACCCTAATCGGCTTCCGTTGCGACATTTTCCTTACGACCATTAACCCTAATGAGTAAAGGCCATGAAAATGTTTTAGTTATGTCCATAAGATTATTTTTAGATGAAAGTGCTCACTGAACTAAGAATTTATAAATTTTGTTGGGGCCCAACTGAATTCTATAGATTTTATAAAAATTCGTCAAAGCTTCTGTTTTCCAAATTTGTAAATTCAAACTCACCTAATACAACTTGTTTAAAATTCATGAAACTTGATAAACACATTCTTGGACACTTAGCTAAAGTTTTGTTAAGGGTCCATGGTCTTTAATGAACAGTTGCAATGAGGTTCTGAAAAATAACAGAATTAACTACCAATTCTGAGTATTCTCAGGGACAAGCATAGCACAATGTTCAAGATAAATTATGAGAAATTTATAGTAGATTAGACATGCAATGATTCAGTTTAGTTTAAAATTTCAAACCTAGAAACCTACTGCAACTCCATTTAAAATTCAAGAACAGAATATATTGATTTATTTATTTAGGGAGTTTGGTGAACGGTATCAAAAATGTGTTTCAGCCATTAATTAGTAAGTATTTCTAGGATTCAAACAAAATTAGTTTTGTGATTTTTGGATTTTTCCTTGATTTATGGCACATTTTACAACTTCTGATAATTTAATGAAAAATAGATAGCCTTGACTCAATAAACCGAACCCGGCCCCACATATCAGTGAGACCGAAACAGGGGAGCGGCGCTGGGCAGAGCTCGACGGCGTGGCTCGCCGGAGAACTCGACGGCGGCGGCCGTATTGATGTCTCCCACGCTAAGTGCGACGGAAGGAAGTGATTTGAGCGAGAAAATGGCGAGGGTGCTCACCGGAGATGGCTGGCGGCGCGAGGCGGCGGCCGGGAGCGACGGCGAGCGGCGGCGGCTGGATTCGGGGGCGGGGAGGCCGATTGGCGAGCGGGTTGAGCTCCAGTGGAGTCCGGTGAAGGTGCTAGGCACGGTGGGAAGGAGCGGGGGCGGCCGGAGGTGGGTCGTCGGCGGTGAGGGCGGCGGAGCCGGCGCTCTGGCGGTGGCGCGCTCGTTCCGGCGGCTCTGCTGCCCGAACCACAACGGGACGAGGTGTTATCAACAGAGGGTGGTGAGGGAGTGTTGCCGCCGAGAAGAATCGAGGAGTAGCTCACCGGAGATGAGGTCCGGGGCGTGGCGACAATGGTGGCCGGGCGGAGCTCGTGGCGGCGGTGCGACCGAGCGGAGGAAAACAGGGAGAAGGGAAAAATGGGTGCTCGTCGTCTCGGCTGGGAGAATTGGAAAGGAGAACGTGCGCCCGGGGCTTAAAGAGACTTGTGGTGGCGTGCTCTGCGGGCTAGCGGCAGCTCGGAGTGACGGGTCAAGGCGGGGCGGTACGGGGTCGAAGCGAGACGGAGCGGTGGCAGCAGGCGAACGCGTGCGGGCAGCAGCGGCTCGCGCGGGAAGAATTGAAGGCGTGGTGTCGCTTGCTTTTGTCGTGCTCGCTCGGTTTGGCTAGCGCGCAGCAGCGGGTAGGCGGCGTAGCTGCGTAGAGAGGCCGGAAGTCAACGGTGCCGGTGAACGGAAATAAAATTCAATTTTTGCAGAATTTCTATTTTTTAACCCAGCTGAAAACTATACTTCCCGGACTCAAAAAATTTTGCAACTTTTTGTGGGCACTCTGGAAAATCTATGGAACAACTTTTATTATTGAAACAAGTTCTGATCCGGTCTCTAAAATTTCTTGAATTTTCAAATTTGAATAACTTTATTTGAATTTTTAAGGTATTTAAATGTTTTCTAAAAATTCGGGAAAAATCTTCAAAATTCTATTTTGAGGTGTACTTAATTGCTGTGCAAAAATATTA
Organism: Oropetium thomaeum; assembly: GCA_001182835.1. Lineage (NCBI taxonomy): Eukaryota > Viridiplantae > Streptophyta > Magnoliopsida > Poales > Poaceae > Oropetium > Oropetium thomaeum. Next base: position 604,933 of record LFJQ01000065.1, on the reverse strand, counting down.
GTAAGGTTTTATGGGATTCTAGCTAGTTTCATAAAGTTGGGTGGAATTAATCCCTGCTAAATTCGAATTTTGGTACAGCGGGTTCGAAAACTTTATTTCTTGAAAGGTGCTCTGAAAATTACCAAAATTTTTCCGGTGGCTAATCGAATGATTCTAAACAAAGTTGCTTATTGGTTCAAGTGGAGATTTGGATAGCCCTGAGTTAGGGTTGGGATTTAATTCCCGTTAATAGGATTTCGATACTGTTGGTGGAAATTTTTCCGAACTAGCTATAGTGTTCTGTTGGGTGCCAAAGTTTTCCTGGTGATTTCTTTAGAGCATCTCAAATATCATTTCTTATCACTTCCAGTGTTGATCGTTATTTTTAGGCGAGTGAATCGGCGATTAGGGTTTTAATACGTCGACTTAAACCCTAGTGACACCTGGGGTGTCACAACGAATGTCCAGACTACTCCTCGCCCTCACCGGCATCGGCGGGGACAAAGTAGCCGAACATCAACTCATCCTTACCTGTAAAAACTTAAGCAACAAACGTTGAGTACGAAAGTACTCGCAAGACTTATCTTGTTGTGGGAATTATTTCCCGAGTCCAAGAATTATGCAATATGGCAGTAGCAAGGTAAGTAGGGCATAGGAATAGACTCGATTGCTCAAAGCTGCACTAAGCATATGTGAACAAGCATAAAGTAAAAGACTCTACGGGCATAAACACCTACTAAAACCCAGGACCATAAGTACCATATAATCATAAATCATTATACCATCAACCATAATCCATTTCTCATCATGTTATGTGTCAACTCTATGATATTATCCAAAGGACACTGAGCTTGATCATAATCGAGATCATGGCGGATTCGAACCGATTATATATCCTGCAGGGGAGTCCAACTGTACCCACACGACTGAGGACCATACGGCTCGTGCAACCCACTAAAGTTACACAAGGGGGTATTCATGTCAACCTTTTTCACACTCGTGCCCACATGGTTGGAAAATCCACACGGTGTCGAGTACCACGGCCTCGCAGGCACACGTGAGTCCCTCGTCTATGCACCGTGCAGTCATCGCCAAACGTTGGTACGCAGTGAGATACTCAGCTCGTCTTACCATTATATTTGACATGTGGAATGAACAAAAAGTGCTCAGGCCAAGAATAACATAGCTGGGTCCTAGGTCAACCCAGACGGGGTCTACGCCACACAAGACCTCCACGTCGTGCTGCACTCCTATTCCATCGTCCGGATTTCAGTTTTAACACTTTTCAATTTTTATCAACATATGAACTTGCCACAAGCTCATAAGTAACCGGGGTGAATCCTATACATGCTAGTGGGACTTACCACTCGACTTCTACCGTTGATCTAAGCATGGCTAAGCATTTCACGACTTGAACAATGACACACTACCCAGTTGACAAGGTGACATAATCAATATCAAGGAGAGGTAACATGCAACAATAATAGGATTTCCCGACAATACCACTATGCCCGACTTAATGGAATCCTATACGTAAGCATATATATATATATATATATATATATATATATATATTAACATTAAATAGTTACTTAGGATAGCAATATGAGGTGCTTGCCTTCAGTAGCAGCGGTGGTGTTCTCCTCAGCGAGCTGGTCAGCTTCTGGTGCTCCTCCCTCAGCAACACCCGTGTCACTCTCCAACGGATCGTACTCTATAAAGCAAAACGCGTCGGTATGAGAAGTATGCCATGATGCCATGATGTAACAAATGATGCGATATGGTGCAGAAAGGTAGCTACTAAGACTACGAACACAATGCAAAAGAAACACGTCAAACGGAGGTCTACAGCTCAAGTTATGCTGAAAACAGTTTGACTAATTCAGAAAACTCGTTCCCGGTTCCCGGGTTCCAGTTCCGATATCAGGTAGCACATGGACATCGCTTCCGAGAAAAATCCCAAAACATGTCTCATGTAGGTGGCTAGGATTACTATGACACTAAGTTTGAAGGTCTTTACTTGCGTTACCAGGAACACGAGCCCACCAACTATCGTTGCCCGTTTACAACATCGGTAAATACCGTAAATATCGTAAAAGTCATAACGACTTTTCGTTGAAAAATCAAACTTAAGTTAAGGGCAGGGGATCATTTTTAGTTCAAAGTAGCCTCCAAAGCAAGATGTTTCGCACTACTTTGGGGTCAAGTTGAGCTTCCAAGAGTTTATTAAAAATCTAAAAAGTTTCTGTTATTTAAAATTATAAAATCGGAAACAAACACTAAAACTTATGGAAAAATCATGTAACTTGATGGAAGTACCCGTGAGCATCTAAACTAAAGTTTTAATTAAGGGTTTGGATTTTTGGATGATTTACATAATGTATTTTAGAAAAAGACAAATTAAATTGACAGTTTGGAGTATTGCCAATGAGATGCATGAAATTTTGTTGCTGCAAAATCCTGATAAAATTGTAGGAGATGCACAATGACATGATACACCCAAGGTTAAGTGTCAACCCTAGCACCCTTCTAGACCTCCAGTTAAAATTCAAAAACAAAAAGGATTACTCTATTTATTGAGGAAATTCTATGAACGTTTTTGAAAAAGTGCTTCAGCAGAAAATTAGTGCATTTTACAGGGATTCGTTTAAAATTTGGTTTACCATTTTTTGATTTCTCTTTGATTTACTACACATTTGTCAAAACTGGCTAATTAACAGAAAAATTGAAGTAAAAGAGGGTGAGCTCCGGCGAGCCAACGGCGAGGGGATTCGGCTGGGGCTGGCCAAAATATAGCTCGGGGCACTGAGCTGCACCCTAGGGTGGAGGACATGTCCACTGGCGATGCATGGACAAGGCCGGTGACGAGGAAGCGTGGCGGCGAGCTCGTCGAAGGGAAGGGTTTAGAAGAGATTCGAGGAGTCGGGGAACTTCACCGTGGCACGGGGAGTCGGTTTGTGGGTGATGAAGATTACGGGAGCGATCGGAAGGTAGCCGGCGACGGTGAGCTCCGCGGGCGGCGATAATGGCGACCTACGTTGTCGCGGCGAATTTGTCCTCGCCGGCGGTTCTCTGTGGCAGGAACCTTGTCAAACAAGTGCACACGAATGAGACGAACCCACTAGCGAGAGGAATCAAAGCAAGGGAGTACCGGGGTGATGGAATCGAAGGTTGTCGGCCGGCGGTGGCGCTCTCGGCCGAAGAAAAGAGAAGAGGCGTTCCCGGCGAGAGGGTGGACCGGAGGGCTCCTTGGTGGTCCGGAGCTGAAGAAGGAACGAAGGAAGGTTGCCTGGCACGGTGGTGGAGCACGGGAGGCGTCAGGCGGCGCTATCGACGTGGATGTGGCGACGGCAGCAATGGCGATTCGTGCGACCGGGGGCGCAGAGGAAGAAGAAGAAGGAAAAGACGAGGAGGGTGGGGCGTTTCGTCCTTGGCTTGGTTTTGAAGGAGCATGCGTGCACGCGGAGTTAAGGAGTGGCGCGGGCGAGTGGGGCAGAGTAGCGGCGGCAGTGACTGGCGACGGTGGGCGGCGTTGTGCGCCAGGCGGAGGTGTGGCGCAGAGGAGAAACAAAGTGGGCGAGGGAGAGAGAGGAAGGAAGAGAGAGAGGAGGGGAGAAGATCTTTGGGCGGGATTCGCCCCTGGGCAGAGTACTAGCGCGGGACGACCGGCGCCTGCCACGGCTGGCCGGCCGCTGCGGCTGTTGGCTGCCGTGAGCGGTGGCCTGCCCCCTTTTTTATTTTTGTTTTGAAATATTTTAAATTTCCCCTCTTAATTCAAAAGAAAACCACACCACCTGGGCTCAGAAAATTTTGAAACTTTTTGAGGGCACTAAGGAAATTATGTGGAACAACTTTTGTTTAATAAAGGTGTCCTGATTCTGCTTCTAAAAGTTTGCAATTTTTCAACTCAATTCAAGTTTGTTTAAATTTTAAGGGGTTTAAACCTTCTCCAAACATTCTGATAAAATCTCTAAAATTCTATTTTAATGTGCAATTAATAATATGTAAAAATATTGGGGTGATTTCATTATGAAAATAGAATATTTTGCAAAAGCATTAAAACGGTTACCCTAATCGAACAAATTTGTTACCTGGAACCAAAACTCCCCATTAACAGAAAATGGTCAAAAATTAAAAACAAGGCCAGTGAGCTCATTTCCATCTGAACAAAAGAGATTGAAACTTTGGGATGTGACAGACCACCCCCCCTTCAAATAATCTTGTCCCGAGATTACCGGTTAAGTAGGGGCGGCGGAAAAAGAATATCAACGATAAGGATGGAATGTTGACAAGCATTTTATTCTCGAGAATACTTACGGCTTAGCGTAAAGCTCGGGTATTCCTCCTGCATTTTATTCTCACGTTCCCACGTTGCTTCTTCTTCGGTGTGTTTGCTCCATTGCACTTTCACCATCTTGATTGCACGATTGCGCAATTTGCGTTCCGAATGCGCAAGTATACGTAGAGGATACTCCACATAAGAGAGGTCGGGTCGGACTTCAACATGCTCCATGGAAATAGCCTCGGTCCGAACACGGAGACACTTCTTCAATTGCGAGATATGGAATACATTGTAGACGTTACCAAGAGAGGATGGCAACTCTAGCTCATATGCGACGTTACCACGTCTTGCAAGAATTTTGAAGGGACCAATGTAGCGTGGCACTAACTTTCCTTTCACTTCGAACCTTTTTGTGCCTCGGACTGGTGAAACTTTGAGGTAAACATAATCTCTGACCTTGAAGAACAGCTCTACCCGACGAGGATCGGCGTAGCTCTTTTGGCGGGATTGAGCAACTTGGAGATGTTCCTGAATTTGGCGCACTTGGGCTTCAGCATCGCGAACCAAATCAGGACCGAAGAAAGGTCGTTCCCCGGACTCAGACCAATTCAATGGGGTTCTACAAGTTCTCCCATAGAGTGCTTCAAATGGGGACATTTGGAGGCTAGATTGATAGCTATTGTTGTAAGAGAACTCCGCAAAAGGTAAGCAAAGTTCCCATCTCTTGCCATAGGTTAGCACACAAGCTCTCAACATGTCCTCGAGGATTTGGTTGAACGTTCGGTTTGTCCTCCCGTTTGCGGGTGGTAAGCCGAACTATGAATTAGCTTGGTGTCCAATGCTTGATGAAGACTTTTCCAAAACCGAGAGACGAACTAGGAGCCTCGGTCTGAAACTATTGTCTTTAGAACACCATGAAGACACATGATGCTAGTGAGGTACAACTCGGCATACTGCTTGAAAGAATATGTGGTCTTGACCGGAAGGAAGTGTGCAGATTTTGTCAATCGGTCAATGATTACCCAGATGGAATCGTAACCACTTGAAGTTCTGGGCAGACTAACAATGAAATCCATGCCAATATCCTCCCATTTCCATGATGGAATAGGCAATGGCTGCAGCGTGCCTGCGGGTTTTTAGGTGGCTAGCTTTCACCCGTTGACATACGTCACATTTGGAGACGTATTGAGCAATTTCCCTCTTCATGCGAGTCCACCAAAATTTGGCCTTCAAGTCTTGGTATATTTTTGTGCTCCCTGGGTGTATGGACAGCAAGGAATCGTGGGCTTCATTGAGAATTTTCATTCTCAGCTCATGCACTTTCGGCACCACAAGGCGTTTTCCAAGCCATAACACGCCTTGCTCATCAAGAGAAAAACATCCGGCTTTACCCAAATTTATTTTCTTCCGGATACGAGCCATGCCTTTGTCATTTTTCTGGACTTCCTTGATCTAATCCAAAAGTGTGGATTTTATTTCAAGGTTAGCAAGGAAACCTTCTTCCACCATTTGCAGACCAAGTTTCCGAAAATCCTGGCATATGGAGTGGTTTCGGGTCTTCCTGATTAGGCATTTGCAGCGGCTTTTGCGACTCAACATGTCAGCCACAACATTAGCCTTGCCCGGGTGATAATGCACCTCTAGCTTGTAGTTCTTGATCAACTCAAGCCATCTCTTTTGCCTCATATTCAAATCAGCTTGGGTGAATATGTACTTGAGGCTCTTGTGGATGGTATAAATATTGCAAGTCTTGCCAAGGAGATAGTGTTGCCATATTTTTAAAGCATGAACCACGGCGGCAAGCTCAAGATCATGTGTAGGATAATTCTCCTCATGTGGCCTCAATTGGCGAGAAGCATAAGCAATGATTCTCCCGTCTTGCATAAACACACATCTAAGTCCAATATGAGAAGCGTCGCAAAGACGTCAAAGCTCTTGTGGATGTCGGGTTGAGCAAGAACGGGCGCTGTTGTGAGCAACGTCTTTAACGTCCGAAAAGCTTGCTCGAAATTGGAGGACCAAAGGAATTTCTCTCCTTTGTGCAGCAACTTAGTCATTGGCTTGGCAATCTTAGAGAAATCCTTGATAAACCGACGATAGTAATCCACAAGTCCAAGAAAACTGCGGATTTCCTTTATGTTGGTTGGTGGAGACCAATGAAGCACTTGTTGTACCTTGGTGGGATCCACAGCAACACCATTTCAGAAATGACGTGCCCAAGAAAAGCCACTTCGTGTAGCCAAAATTCGTACTTGCTGAATTTGGCATAAAGATGGTGTTCACGAAGCTTTCCGAGTACAATTGGGAGGTGAACAGCATGATCCGTTTCCGACTTGGAGAACACAAGAATATCATCGATGAAGATCACCACACATACATCAAGTTCCTCCATAAAAATAGAGTTCATCAAGTACATGAAGTAGCCAGGGGCATTAGTGAGACCAAAGGACACGACAAGGTACTCGTACAAGCCGTAATGAGTAGAAAAGCGGTTTTCGGAAGGTCCTCCTCTCTGATTTTTATTTGGTGGTAGCCCAGCCTCAGATCAATTTTGGAGAAACAGCGGGTGCCAGCAAGCTGATCAAAAAGAATATCGATCCACGGAAGTGGATATTTGTTTCTAATGGTAACAACGTTCAACGGACGATAATCAACGCACATGCGCAATGTGCCATCTTTCTTCTTCACAAAGATAGCGGGAAACCTCCAAGGAGAAGAACTTGGATGAATAAAACCCTTGTCAAGGAGATCTTTTAGTTGCTTTTTCATTTCAGCTAGCTCCTCAGAAGACATCGGATACGGCCGTTTCGAAATCGGAGCCGTTCCAGGTTCGAGTTCGATGGCAAACTCAACAGCCCGGTCGGGCGGCATACCCGGCAAATCATCAGGGAAAACATCTGGATATTCACATACTACAGGAATGGATGAAATCTCAATGCTTGCCGTACCTTGCAAATGGTACAAACCGGAACTATCACCCGCAAGGTGTAGAGAAAATCGGTTGCCGGTCGGGCCCTTCAGAGAAACAACTCTGGAAGCCACGTGGATGACGGCATCATGAGAAGTCATCCAATTCATCCCAAGAATAACATCCAACCCTTGCAAATTCAAGAGTAAGAGATTGGCTTCCAGAGTAACACCGCTGATTGGAGTCAACGATGTCGGAACCATGGGATTTACGTGGATTTTTGCTCCGGGTGATTCTATGATATATGGTGTACAAGTAGGGAATATTTTTAGGTTATATTGCGTGGCGTACTCTCGCCTAATAAAGGAATGTGATGCACCAGAATCGAAAAGAACTTTGGTAGGACGAGAGTTGACGGATAACGTACCAACGAGCACGTCGGCATCTTCGGGCACTTCAGCAGCGGTCGTGTAGCTGACACGGTCACGTTTGGGAACTTGGGGCCTTTTGCCCTACTGTGGTGGAACAGCAACAGGTGGGTGCGGTGGCTGATTTGGAGCAGCAGCCCCCGCTCCACGCCTCGGGTACGGACAGCCACGAGAAAGGTGACCGCGCTGGCCGCAGTTGAAGCACGGACCAACACCTTGAATTCTAGCTTGTCCCGCAGGTGGCCTAGGAGCTTGTCCAGCAGCAGGAGGGGCACGGCGTACCATCCACATGGGCTGCGGTTGAGCTGAGCCCGTGCGAGGACGCTATGGGTTTCCACTTTGTGGCGGCGGGGCAGCACGCTTGCGGTTCTTGGCTGCAAGCTTGTTCATCTTGTCCTCAGCAACAATGGCACGATCCACGAGCTGATTAAAACTGTGGACCTCCGAGATTATGATGGACAGCTTGTCTTGCATTTCCTCAGAAAGGCCATTGTAGAAATAGCCCCTCTTGCTCGCGTCGGTTGCCACTTCGGTACGAGCGTATTATGCAAGATAGTTAAATGGGTGCACATACTCCATCACAGAATCATTGCCTTGCTTTGAGAGCAAGGAACTCCAGTCTCTTGATTCCATCACACCATCCGGAATGTGGAAGGCACGAAAGGCGGTACGGAACGCCTGCCAAGTGTAACGGTGGTTGGCGGGCTGAGTGGCACGGTAGGTGTCCCACCATGCACCGGCTTCATTTTGCAGCTGATGGGCAGCAAAGAGGACCTTTTGATGCTCTCCGCACCAGAGTAAATCGAGCTTCTGCTCAATGGTGTGAAGTCAGTGATCTGCGTCGAGGGGATCCTTTGCCCGAGTGAAAATATGCGGCTCGGTGCGGCGGAAGTCGGAGAAATCATCCTCGCGAGTAGGGCCACGCTCCATACCACGCTGACCAATGCCCTCAGCAATGATACGCAGGTACTTAGAATGCTCCCGCCGATTGTGCTCGATTTGCATGAGCACTTCAGCCATGGTAGGGGCTGGCGGTGGCAGTGGTGGTGACTGGTGTCCTCCGCCTCCAGCAGCTCCAAGTATTCATCTTGTTGCCAAAACCACGGTTAGCGACCGGAAGAAAAGATAACAAGGCGATACATCTATGACAACAAGGACGTGTTATAATCAGGAAAATTGGTTTGCTGGAACGTTATCGGTGACACGAAGGCAACGATTGTTGCTACGAGGTGAAAAAAAAACATGGTGTATCGATCAACATACACCGATATTTCAGGTTTGATAAGCTCACTACCCCTTAACACAAAACAGCCGCAAAAGCTAGGAGAATGGAGCAAGTCGTTTCAACGGTAAAACAAAACATGTTCATTTTGTTGTTAAAAACCAGTCAACAATAGATGATCAAAACACAACTAGCAATTTACATATTAAAACAAGCATGGAGATGATCGATGCGTGAGATGATATGCAAATGGTTCCTACTATCGATTCTCACACGGATGCATAAAACACTCTCCCAAACACACAAGCAACACTACTGAAAATAAACACACAACATCAAACATGGGCGATTTTGAACAACAAGAGAGGTTTAGATAAAACATGCGCCCTATCACAAAGGTGGGTGACTGCCAAGACCCGCTAAACTATTCTAACGACCCATCTAACAAGGAGGGCAGTACGCAAGGGGTACATTCCGAATCATCAGAACCAAGACAAAGGTAAGAATGGTGAGGAATAAAAACAGCAACCACTACTTTCAAATTTTAGTTGGTTTTAGTGATTTTAAGATACAACTACCCACACCATGTTGCTAACCAAAATTTTAGGGTGTTATTTGTGAACCTTAGCTCTGATAACAGCGCTGTGAAAGACCCGTCCAATTTACATCCAAGTTTACCAAATTGACTCGCTGTCCATGTACGGTATGCGAGTACTTAACCCGATAAAAAGGAAATATAAACCTGACAGTCCCCCGACATGCTTCTCAAGCAATGCCCAAGATCCAAGCATGTCGGTATAACAACGATCGATACATCACACAGGTCAAGTAATCCTGCAAACTGAAGGTTCAATGTATAGTCCTAAAATTAAAATGCGGAAGCGATTCTAAGGAATAAAGCGGTCGCAGTGGTTGCAATGATAAAACAGCAAAGGATTGCGATGCCCAGCCCACGAACATCGTAAATCACGATCACACGAACGTCCGTACTACTCCTCACCCTCACCGGCATCGGCGGGGACAAAGTAGCCGAACACCAACTCATCCTTACCTGCAAAAACTTAAGCAACAAGCATTGAGTATGAAGGTACTCGCAAGACTTACCCTGTTGTGGGAATTATTTCCGGAGTCCAAGGATAATGCAGTATGGCAGTAGCAAGGTAAGTAGGGCATAGGAATAGACTCGATTGCTTAAAGCTGCACTAATGTCACATCCCAAAAGTTGCAATCTTTTGTCCTTTTGATAATGAGCTCACTGATTCAATCATTTGAATTCGACCTTTTCCTGTTTTGAATTTGGGTCAGGGTTTTGAAATTCATCGTTTTCGCATAACCCTAATCGACTTTCAAGAAGCCTTTTGTTTTCTTAATAAAACTACCCCAATGTTTTTACATAACAATTAACTACACATTAAAATAGAATTTTGGAGATTTTATGAAAATTTTTGGTAAAGGTTTAAACCCCTTTAAAATTCCAACAAATTTGAACCTAATTGAAAATTCACAGATCTTTAGAAGCTGATTCAGTGAACCTTCCTTTAATAAAAGTTGTTCCAAATAATTCCTTTAGCTCACACAAAAAGTTTCAAAAATTATTGAGCTCGGGAGCTAAGTCTTTCAATTGAATCTTGGAGGAGGAATTGAATCAATTGAATTGACAACAGTCTGACCGTGAACAGTGCCGACCGCCTCAGCCGACCACTACCGTGGCTGGCAGCCCGGGGCAGCGCCGGCCACCTCCTCCCCATTGCGCGCCATTACTCGCCCAAGCTCAAATCTTGCAAAAAGATTTCTCCTTTACTGCTCCACTTCCTCTCTCCCTTTCTCTCTTTCCTTTGGCGCCATTGTTCTCCACACGGCAAGGCATCGCTGCTGCCGAAGCCACCGCTCCCGCGCCCAATTGCCGGCCGCCGCACCTCTGCCCTATCCGCGTGCGCCCCGGCTCTCTCTCCCTCCTTTGGCTCAGCTTCCCCTCGAGTACAAAGCCAGCACCAGCTCCCCCCTCTTTTCCCTTCTTCTTCTTTCTCTGTTCTGCCGCGCACCACAGAGCACCGCCGCCATTGCCGCCCCACCGTCGACAGCTCGACTCGACCACTCCCAAGCCGCGCCACCATGCCAAGCAAGCTCCCCTCGACTCACTGCAGCTCTCCAACCACTAGCCCCCACCGGTTGTGCCCTAATTTCACCGGAACACCGCCGCCCTGTTCCTCGGCCGACAACAGCGCCGGCGGCCACCTCTTTCCAAATTCCGTCACCACGGTAGCTCGATTCTTCAATTCCTTCAACTGGCTTGCTCCTCTCACCATGGTACATCTATTTGATAAGCCATTGATCGCAGCTCATCGCCGGTGAGGAAGTTCCTCTCGCGCCGCCGTCGGTCTCCACTGAAATTGCCGCCAGGGCTCACGTCGACCGCCACCTTGCACCTTTCCCCGTGGACCTAATCTTCTTCAAACCAGTTCTTTGAATCAAGGTGATGCTCCTCGACCACTCCATCCCCCTCCTAGCCCCCTCCTCCGGCGAGATTCCAACCGGAGCAACCGCCTCAGCCATTCCTCTGTTTCTGTAACACTGTTCCATTGATTTTTTTTATTTTCCTTTTATTTAGCCAGAAGTTGTATAGTGTGTAGAAAATCATGGAAAAGTCTAAAAATGCCAAACCTAATTTTATTTGAATCCTTGAATTATGAGTTGATTTTCTGTTAAAGCACTTTTTCAAAATTGTCCCTGGAATTTCTTTAATAATTCATTGTATTATTTCTGTTGTTGATTTTTAATTGAAGTTCCAGAAGATTTCTAGGGTTGATTTTTGTACCATAATTTTATCTTGGCATGGTGCATCTCCTGCATTTTTATCAGAATTTTTCATGAACATTGGTGCATGCATGTCATTGTTAATACCCCCTAAACCCTAGATTAGTTACCTCTGTCTAAAGTACATTAGGCCAGTCGCCCAAAAGCCCAAGACCTTTAACAAAAACTTTAGTTTAGATGCTCAGTAGAAGATATATAAAGTTTCATGATTTTTGCATAAGTTTTAATACATGTTTCTGATTTTATGAGTTTGGAAAATAGAGCCTTGTTAGATTTTTAATAAATTCATAGAAGCTCAACTTGACCCCAAACCAGAGCCAAAAGTCTTATTTTAGAGCCTAATTTAAACTAAAAATGGTCCCATGCCTGTAACTCAACTTTGAATTTCACCGGAAAAGTCATTACGACTTTTACGGCACCGTTACGGTATTCCCGATGTCGTAAACAGGCCACGACAGTCGGAGGGCTCGTGTTCCTGTTAACGCGAGTCAAAACCACTCAAACTTAGTCTCATAGTAACCCAAGCCACTTAGTAAAGCCAGTACATGTGATGTGTTTTGGGATTTTTCCCGAAAACGACATCCGTGTGCCACCCGATATCGGAACCGGAACCCGGGAACCGGGAAAACCCGTAACCGGAATCGGTAAAACTGTTTAGGTCATAACTTGAGCTGTAGAACTCTGATTGCCTTCGTTCTTTTTGCATTGTGTTCATAAACTCAGTAGCTACCTCTCTGCATCATATCGCATCATTTGGGCATCATGGTATCATGGCATGCATCTCATACCGTCGCGTTTTACTTTATAGCTTACGAACCGCCAGAGAGTGACGCGGGTGCTGCTACGGGAGAAGCACCAGAGGTTGACCAAGCTGCTGAGGAAGTCACCACCACTGCTGTTGAAGGCAAGCACCTCATATTGCTACCCTAAGTAATTTACTTAATTATTAATATGAATGCTTACGTATAGGAATACATAAAGTCGGGCTTAGTAGTAACATTGGGAAAACCTATTATTGTTGCATGTACCCCTCCTTGGTATTGAATACGTCACCTTGTCAACCTGGGTAGAGTGTCTTTGTTCGAGTCAAGAAATGCTTAGCCATGCTTAGATAACACGGTAGAAGTCGAGTGGTAAGTCCCACTCGCACGTATAGGAACCACCTTGTTTACTTATGGACTTGTGGCGAGTTCATATGTTGGTAAAAGTTGAAAAGTGTTAAAAGCTGAAATCTGAACGGTGGGATAGGAGTGCAGCAAGACATGGAGGTCTTGTGTGCCGTAGGCCCCGTCTGGGTTGACCTAGGAACCGGCCGTGTTATTCTTGGCCTGAGCACTTTCCGTTCATACCACATGTCCGATATAATGGTAAGACAAGCTGAGTATCTCACTGCGTACCAACGTTTGGCCGATGACTGCACGGTGTGTGTAACGAGGGAGTCATGGGTGCCTGCGAGGCCGTGACACTCGACGAGGGACTCACGTGTGCCTGCGAGGCCGTTGTACTCGGCACCGTGTGGATTTTCCAACCGTGTGGGCACGAGTGTGAAAAAGGTTGACATGAGTACCCCCTTGTGTAACTTTAGCGGGTTGCATGAGCCGTATGGTCCTCAGTCGTGTGGGTACAGTTGGACTCCCCTGCAGGGTGTAAAATCGGTTCGAATCCGCCGCGGTCTCGGTTATGATCAAGCTCAGTGTCCTTTGGATAATATCGTAGAGTTGTCACATAACATGATGGGAATTGGGACATTGTTGATGAAATTGGAATATGGTTATGGGTATCCATGGTTCGGATGGAACATGGATGATGGCATATACATGGTTTATGGTTACATGGTACTTGGGGAATTGGGTTTATTAGAAGTTCATGCCCGCAGAGTCTTTTACTTTATGCTTATTCACATCTGCTTAGTTTCTGCTTTAAGCAATTGAGTCCATTCCTATACCTTATTTACCTTGCTACAGCCTCATTGCATTATCCTTGGAGTCGGGAACTAATTCCCACCACAGGGTAAGACTTGCGAGTACCTTCGTACTCAACGTTTGTTGTTTAAGTTTTTGCAGGTGAGGATGAGTTGGTCTTCGGCTACTTTGTCCCCGCCGATGCCGGCGAGGGCGAGGCGTAGTCGAGACGTTCGAGTGACCGTGATTTGCGATGTTCGTGGGCTGGGCATCGCAATCCTTTGCTGCTTTCTCATTGCAACCGCTGCGACTATCGTCTTCCTTAGAATCGCTTCCGCTCTTTGATTTGTTAGTTTCAAGACTTATGATGAACCTTGGTATGTAAGAATATTTTAAAGTAATGTTATTAATTAATGTGACCTTTGTGATGAATCACATGTGACGTTGCCGACGTGCTCGGATCTTGGGCATTGCTTGAGAAGCATGTCGGGGGACTGCCGGGTCTATATTCTCTTTTATCGGGTTGCGTTCTCGCACACCATGCATGGGCCGCGAGTCAACTTGGTAAACTTGAATATAAATTGGTCGGGTCTCTCACAACTAAGCATATGTGAATAAGCATAAAGCAAAAGACTTTACGGGCATAAACACCTACTAAAACCCATGACCATAGTACCATGTAACCATAAATCATTATACCATCAACCATAATCCATTTCTCATCATGTTATGTGTCAACTCTATGATATTATCCAAAGGACACTGAGCTTGATCATAACAGAGACCACAGCGGATTCGAACCGATTATACACCCTGCAGGGGAGTCCAACTGTATCCACATGACTGAGGACCATACGGCTCGTGCAACCCGCTAAAGTTACACAAGGGGGTATTCATGTCTACCTTTTTCACACCCACACGGTTGGAAAATCCACACGGTGTCGAGTACCACGGCCTCACAGGCACACGTGAGTCCCTCGTTCCATGCACCATGCAGTCATCGGCCAAACGTTTGGTACGCAATGAGATACTCAGCTTGTCTTACCATTATATTCGATATGTGGTATGAACGGAAAGTGCTCAAGCCAAGAATAACACACCCAGATCCTAGGTCAACCCAGACGGGGCCTACGGCACACAAGACCTCCACGTCTTGCTGCACTCCTATTCCACCGTCCGGATTTCAGTTTTAACACTTTCCAATTTTTATCAACATATGAACTTGCCACAAGCTCATAAGTAACCGGGGTGAATCCTGTACATCCGAGTGGGACTTACCACTCGACTTCTACTATTGATCTAAGTATGGTTAAGCATTTCGTGACTTGAACAATGACACATTACCCAGTTGATAAGGTGACGTAATCAATATCAAGGAGGGGTAACATGCAACAATAATAGGATTTTCCGACAATACCACTATGCCCGACTTAATGCAATCCTATACGTAAGCATATATATATTAACATTAAATAGTTACTTAGGATAACAATATGAGGTGCTTGCCTTCAGTAGCAGCGCTGGTGTTCTCCTCAGCGACCTGGTCAGCTTCTGGTGCTCCTCCCTCAACAGCACCCGTGTCACTCTCCAACGGATCGTACTCTATAAAGCAAAACGCGTCTGTGTGATAAGTATGTCATGATGCCATGATGCAACAAATGATGCGATATGGTGCAGAAAGGTAGATACTAAGACTATGAACACATTGCAAAAACAAACACGTCAAACGGAGGTCTACAGCTCAAGTTATGCTGAAAACAGTTTTACCGATTCAGAAAACTGGTTCCCGGTTCCTGGGTTCCGGTTCCGATATCGGGTAGCACACGGACATCGCTTTCGAGAAAAATCCCAAAACATGTCTCATGTAGAGGCTTCACTAGGTGGCTAGGGATTACTACGACACGAGGTTTGAAGGTCTTTGCTCGCGTTACCAGCAATACGAGCCCACCGACTATCGTTGCCCGTTTACGACATTGGTAAATACCGTAAACATCGTAAAAGTTGTAACGACTTTCCAATGAAAAATCAAACTTAAGTTATGGGCAGGGGACCATTTTTAGTTCAAAGTAGCCTCCAAAGAAAGATGTTTCGACTGGTTTGGGGTCAAGTTGAGCTTCCAAGAGTTTATTAAAAATCTAACAAGCTTTTGTTATTTAAAATTATAAAATCAGAAACAAATACTAAAACTTATGGAAAAAATTATGAAACTTGATGGAGGTACCAGTGAGCATCTAAACTAAATTTTTGATTAAGGGTTTGGATTTTTGGATGACTTACATAATGTATTTTAGAAAAAGACAAATTAAATTGACAGTTTGGAGTATTGCCAATGACATGCATGAAAATTTATTGCTGTAAAATCGTAATAAAATTGCAGGAGATGCACAATGACATGATACACCAAAGATTCAAGTCCCTAGAACCCTTCTAGAACTCCAATTAAAATTCAAAAAGAGAAAGGATTACTCTATTTATTGAGGAAATTCCATGAACGTTTTCGAGAAAGTGCTTCAGCAAAAAATTAGTGCATTTTACAAGGATTCGTATAAAATTTGGTTTACCATTTTTAGATTTTTCCTTGATTTACTACACAACTAATTAATAGGAAAATTGAATTAAAAGAAAAATGGAGGGGAAAACAGGGGCGGCGGTGGCTGAGCTCCGGCAAGCCGACGGCGAGGGGATTCGGTCGGGGCTAGCCAAAATATCGCTCAGGGCACTGAGCTGCACCTTAGGGTGGAGGACATGTCCACCAGCGATGCACGGACAACATCGGCGACGAGGAAGCGCGGCGATGCTCAAAGTCCGGCGGCGAGTTCGTCGGAGGAGAGGGTTTAGAGGAGATTCGAGGAGTCGGGGAGCTTCACCGTGGCACGGGGAGTCGGTTTGTGGGTGATGAAGACTATGGGAGCGATCGGAAGGTAGCCGACGACGGGAGCTCCGCGAGCAGCGACAATGGCGACCGACGGTGGTGCGGCGAATTTGTCCTCGCCGGCGGTTCTCTGTGGCAGGAACCTTGTCAACAAGTGCACACGAATGAGACGAACCCGCTTGCGAGAGGAACCGAAGCAAGGGAGTACCGGGGCGACGGAATCGAAGGTTAACGGCTGGCGGTGGCGCTCTCGGCTGAAGGAAAGAGAAGAGGCGTTCCTGGCGATAGGGTGGACCGGAGGGCTCCTTGGTGGTCCTGGAGCTGAAGAAGGACGAGGGGAGGTTGCCCGGCATGGTGGCAGAGCACGGGAGGCCTCAGGTGGCGCTATCGACGTGGATGTGGCGACGGCAGCAATGGCGGTTTGTGCGACCGGGGGTGCAAAGGAAGAAGAAGGATAAGACGAGGAGAGTGCGGCGCTTTGTCCTTGGCTTGGTTTTGAAGGAGCATGCGCGCACGCGGAGTTAAGGAGTGGCGCGGGCGAGTGGGGCAGAGTAGCGGCGGCGGTGATTGGCGACGGTGGGCGGCATCGTGTGCCAGGCGGAGGCGTGGCGCAGAGGAGAGACAGAGCGGACGAGGGAGAGAGAGGAAGGAAGAGAGAGAGGAGGGAAGAAGATCTTTGTGCGGGATTCGCCCCTCGGCGGAGTGCTGGCGTGGGAAGACCGGCACCTGTCACGGCTAGCCGGCCGCTGCGGCGGTTGGCCCCCGTGACCGGTGGCCTGCCCCCTTCTTTTTATTTTTGTTTTGAAATATTTCAAATTTCCCCTCTTAATTCAAAAGAAAATCGCACCACCTGGGCTCAGAAAATTTTGAAACGTTTTGAGGGCACTAAGGAAATTATTTGGAACAACTTTTGTTTAAGAAAGGTGCCCTGATTCTGCTTCTAAAAGTTTGTAATTTTTCAACTCAATTCAAGTTTGTTTGAATTTTTAAGCGGTTTAAACCTTCTCCAAACATTTTGATAAAATCTCCAGAATTCTATTTTAATGTGTAGTTAATTAATGTAAAACAATTGGGGTGGTTTCATTACAAAAACAGAAGATTTTGCAAAAACATTAAAAAGATTACCCGTAATCGAACAAATTTGTTACCCGGAACTAAAACTCCCCATTAACAGAAAATGGTCAAAAATTAAAAATAAGGCCAGTGAGCTCATTTCCATCTGAACAAAAGAGAATGAAACTTTGGGATGTGACAACATGTTCTTTGACCACGTATCATAACTGTCATAGGACGCTTTATGGCAGCAACTAGGACCAATACTTTAGACATTTATTCAATATTACTATCTAGTTTTGATTTGTGTTCCACTTACATATATATTAGCCGTCCAAGCTCCACTTAAACTTCTGAATAGGCATGGATTTTTAATCCTGTAATCGTCGGATCACTTGTCCAAGGTATCTTTGCTTTGTGTTCGTTTAGATCCTTGCAAGAACTTGGTTTGAAGCTTCCTTTTGCTGTCCATGAGTGCCACCGTTCTCACAGTAGTTGATAGGGATAACCTTTATCGCCTTTCTCTGTGTTTCTTGTTTCTTTCATCATGTCAGATACTGAGGAATCTAGGACTCCGGCCGACTTCAATGAGTGCATCAGCCAAGATCAATTGCAGGGAGCAATTACCAAGGCGCTTGAAGGCATTGATGACAAGATCACTGAGACCGTGACGAAGACCCTCAACAACCTGCACATAGGAACAACTCTCCAAGGCATCACCACTCAGCTGGGCGCAATTTCAATGCGGCTTGACAATTTGGAAAGGCGTCCACCTCCAGGGAACAACGACGACGACAAGGACACCGTCTACGATGACGACGACCGGGACGCACGCCTTCGACATCGCCTATGCAGAAACTGCTAAGGTATGGGAGCTAACAACCAGCATCGATCTCAGGATGATCCCTTTGCAAGGGTGAAATTTTCCATACCCTCCTTTTCTGGTTCATATAATACTGAGATATACCTAGATTGGGAGATGACTGTTCAACAAAAATTTGAGTCTCACCAAGTCCCTGAACAACATAGAGTTAGGCAAGCTTCTAGCGAATTTAAGGACTTTGCTATTATTTGGTGGACTGGTTTCGCTGCTGTACGACAGTTGCCTGCTACTTGGGATGAGTTGAAAACTGCTATGCGCGATCGCTTTGTGCCTCTTTCTTTTCAGCGAGACATGCGTCTCAAACTGCAGCGCTTAGAGCAAGGTAGCAATTCGGTCCAGGATTATTATGCTGAGCTGCAGAAGGGCATGATGAGTTGTGGTATAGTTGAGGATAATGAGGATAACATCTGTCGTTTCTATGGGGGGTTGAGGCATGAAATTCAGGACAATGTTGATTATAAGACATTTAACACTATCAACCAGTTGTTCCACTTTGCTATACTTGCAGAAAAGGAATTGCAGGGACGCCAGGAAGCTGCAAGAACGTCAAGAACTGGAGCACCGTGTTCTTCTTCCAATTTTCGCCCACCCCCTCCACCAGCAAGCAAGCGACCTTCCACTGTGGCACTACCTCCCTCGACGCATCCTGCGGAGTTTTCTCAATCTTCTGTGCAGGGACTAGCGAAGACCTTGCCTTCCACTACATCCACGGGGCGCACTTTTGGCATCCAGTGCCATCGCTGTCTTGGACTTGGACACGTGCAGCGTGACTGCCCAAGCAAGCATGCCTACATCGCCACTGATGACGGAGGTTATGAGAGTACATCCGACATTGAAGACGCGGAGGACGACGCTCCACAATCTCCGAACAACGTTGTTCTCGACAACCACGACGCCTCCGTGTACCACTCCATTGTTGTTCAGCGCGTCCTCAATGCGCAGATAAACGAACTGGATCAGATCCAACGCCATAACTTGTTTCAGATTGAGTTCGTGATCAAGAATCGGCCAGCACGTGTGATCATTGACGGGGGCAGCTGCAACAACTTCGTGAGTTCTGATTTGGTCAAGAAGCTCGGCTTGACCACACGACCACATCCACAACCATACCATACTCAATGGTTGAATGACTCCGGAAAAGCTAAGATAACACAATCGTGTCATGTTTCATTTTTCCTTGGTACTTATAGTGATTTTGTGGATTTGATGTCGTTGCTATGCAAGCATGCTCTCTTTTGATGGGTCGTTCTTGGAAACATGATAATGATGCTTTGCACCATGGTCGTAGTAATAAGTACACCTTCATGCATACAGGGAAGAAAATTACTTTGGTACCCATGACACCTGCTCAAATTATTGAATCTGATAGGGAGAGGGCTAATGCTAAACAACCACCTCATGCTAAACCTGAAACTCAGCAAGATATCACTTTGAAATCCCCTGTCATGCTTGCTACAAAATCTGACCTTACTGAAATTTCTGATCGTACTTCTCCATGCTATGTTCTAGTGTGCAAGCATGCCTTATTTTCAATAGATAATTTGACTTGTACATTGCCACCTGCGGTTGCTAACCTTTTGCAGGAGTTTCGTGATGTTTTCCCTGACGAATCCCTCCAAGACTGCCACCCATTCGAGGGATCGAGTACCAGATTGACCTGATTCCTGGTGCAAGTATACCAAATTGTGCGGCGTACCAAACCAACCTTGAGGAGACTAAGGAAATTCAGCGCCAAGTCCAGGACCTTTTGGACCGCGGGTACGTACGTGAGAGCCTTAGTCCTTGTGCTCTTCCTGTCTTTTGGTTCCAAAAAAAGATGGTTCGTGGCGCATGTATGTAGATTGTAGAGCCGTAAACAACATTACTATACGATATCGTCATCCTATTCCTAGGCTAGATGACATGCTTGATGAGTTGTGTGGTGCTACTATCTTCACTAAAATTGACTTGCGTAGTGGTTACCATCAAATTAGAATGAAACTTGGTGATGAATGGAAAACTGTTTTTAAAACTAAGTTCGGATTGTATGAGTGGTTAGTCATGCCTTTCGGTTTAACTAATGCACCAAGCACATTTATGAGATTAATGAACGAAGTTTTACATCCATTCATAGGTAAATTTGTGGTGCTTTACTTTGATGATATCTTGATTTATAGTAAGTCTATAGCTGAACATAGGGATCATCTACGTGCTGTTTTTTCTGCTTTACGTGATGCCCGTTTGTTTGGTAACCTCGACAAGTGCAGCTTTTGCACCGATCGAGTCTCTTTTCTTGGCTATGTTGTGACTGCACAGGCCATCGAGGTTGATAAGGCTAAGGTGGAGGCAATTCAGAGTTGGCTTACGTGGGATTTTATCGCCGTTTTGTCAAGGAATTCAGCACCATTGCGACGCCACTGATTGAGTTGACGAATAAGGGCATTGCTTTCCAATGGGGACCATCACAGGAGGAGTCCTTCACGCTTTTGAAGGACAAGCTTACACACGTACCGTTGCTCAACTTCCGGATTTTGGTAAGAATTTGAGCTTGAATGTGATGCTAGTGAAATTGGAATTGGTGGTGTTTTGATGCAAGAAGGTAAACCTGTTGCTCACTTTAGTGAGAAATTATATGGCCCTACTCTTAATTATTCCACGTATGATAAAGAATTGTATGCTCTTGTTCGTTCTTTAGAATCATGGCAACATTATTTATGGCCTAAAGAATTTGTCATTCATTCTGATCATGAATCACTTAAGCATCTTCGTAAGAAAACAAATTTGAATTGTAGACATGCTAAGTGGGTTGAATTTATTGAATCTTTTCCTTATGTCATCAAACACAAGAAAGGAAAGGATAATGTTATTGCTGATGCTTTGTCTAGGCGCTATACCTTGCTGTCCCAACTTGATTGTCGCATTTTCGGCCTTCAATCCATTAAGGAACACTATGCTTTAGATGCTGATTTTAAAGATGTGTTGCTACATTGTCGTGAGGGGCATTCATGGAACAAATTTGTGCTTAGTGATGGGTTATTGTTTAGAGCTAACCGCCTATGCATTCTACTTGGATCCGTTCATCTTTTGTTGTTGCAGGAAGTGCATGGAGGCGGTTAGATGGGATACTTTGGTGCGAAGAAGACGGAGGATGTTTTGGCCACACACTTCTTTTGGCCAAAGATGAGAAGAGACGTCGAGCGCTTTGTGGCTCGCTGCACGACATGTCAAAAAGCTAAGTCTCGTATGAATCCACATGGTTTGTACATGCCTCTTCCTGTTCCTTCTATTCCTTGGGCGAATATTTCTAGAGACTTTGTTTTAGGACTGACTAGGACTAAGAGGGGAAGGGATAGTATTTTTGTTGTCGTGGATCGGTTTTCTAAGATGGCACACTTTATACCATGTCATAAAATCAATGATACTACTTATATTTCTGACCTCTTTTTTAAAGAGATAGTTTGTTTGCATGGTATGCCTTCTACTATTATTTCAGATCGTGATGCTAAGTTCTTGAGCCACTTTTGGCGCACTTTATGGAATAAGTTGGGTACGAAGCTTTTGTTTTCTACAACTTGTCACCCACAAACGGATGGCCAAATGGAGGTGGTGAACCGAACGTTGTCCACCATGTTGCGAGCAATCTTGAAGGAAAATTTGAAGATGTGGGAAGAGTGTTTGTCACATGTAGAATTCGCTTACAATCGAGCGGAACACTCCACGACCAAGTTAAGTCCTTTTCAGCTAGCGTATGGCTTCAACCCTCGTACTCCAATTGATATTTTGCCTTTGCCTACCAATGAGCGAGTTAATAATGATGCAAAAGAGCGTGCTGATTTTCTTGTAAAGTTACAGCTCAAACTAAAGATAAATATTGAAAAAATGTATGAAAAATATAGGATCACCAGTAGCAAAGGTAGAAAAGAATTAAAATTTGAACCAGGTGATTTTGTATGGTTGCACTTGAGGAAAGATAGGTTCCCTAATTTGAGAAAGTCTAAATTGATGTCACGAACTGCTGGTCCTTTTAAGATTTTAAAGAGGATTAATGATAATGCATACAAACTAGAATTGCCTTCCGAGTTTAGGGTTAGTTCCTCTTTTAACATTTCAGATTTGCGTCCGTACTTGGAGAAGATGATGAGCTAGAGTTAAGGACAACTCTGCTTCAAGAGGGGGAGGATAACGAGGACATCGCACCCATGGTTATACATAATCCTTCTCCTGCTACGACAAATGAAGGACCAATCACTAGAGCTCGGGCATGACAATTAAATCTTGAGGTGAGCTCGTTTTTAAGTACGAGTTTATATGTTACTATCGAGAATAGATTGCTACTTAATGATTATATTATGATTAGGAATCATGGAGAGGTCAAGATAGGCTCCGGAGAGCAGCTACAAGTCAGACAAGAACGTCCAAGCCAAGTAGGAGATCCAACTTACGTCGACTTCGAATCCAACTCGGAGTCCAGGAGCCGTCCGCACTAAAACGGGTGCTCAGGTCGCATAAGGACTCCATTTTAGGCGACCTACCACTTCATGGAAAGAGGACGAGATTATCTTTTCAATGGAACAAGTCCCACGTCCAAATTCCTCCAAAGTCCACGGAAATCATCAAAACATTAGACAGTCCAGAATCTGTCAGGGTGCTGCGACACCGACTTTGGGCCGGTTGGCCTTGTACCGAGTTAGAGTCCGTTAGGGTTGTGTCTAGGGGACTTGCACATTCCTAATTCCTTTATATTCAGCCGTTATCCCACTATTAGGGTTCGGATTTTGCTTAGATTATTCCTGTTAAAAACAGTGTCGCCGTTTCATCGGTTTATGAGACCCCAAGTTTTGTGAGTTTAATCTTCATCTGCAATTTGGTTGCTTTCTACTTCGTTCTTGCTTGTGTTCTTCACTTTGCAGACAAAGACTAGCCTTCTCGGTGAGGTCATCCGTGTTCACGCGGGTGATAACCAGAGGAGACGTGGTGCTACGATTGCGAGGTTCGGAACGTGCCGTTCAGAAGCCAGATCGATTTGTGTCGCGACTCCACCCAAATCATTGATTATCAGAACCTCTAGGAAGATCGGGACCCTGTTCCCATCACTGACTTCACGGAGCTCGTCGAGAAATGCAACCTTTTCACTATCTTGATGCGGGCCATATACGCCCGTAAACCACCAAGTTAAATCATCACCAATCACGAACTCAACCGAGACTGAATGCCGATGCACTCGCCAAACATTGGTGACCCTAGAATCTCTCCATGCGACAAGGATTCTGCATCAGGTTCCTTGGCTGGTAGGTAGACAAATTGCCGAAAGTCCTGGTCGAGGAAGGCAAGGCGAGTTTCTTGTAAACAAATCAAAGCTAGTTTCGTTTCTTGTAAACAAATCAAGGCAAGGCGACATGCGTCAACAACCGTACGAACATTATCGCGGCGTGCGCGGTCGTTCAACACGCGCACGTTCCAGACGAAGACTTTAGGAGAGTCCATTGATAAGAACTGTAAATCAAAAAGCCATGAGCGTCGTTTCTCCTCCCCCTCCCCCTCACGTCGCCTCTACCATCCCCTGCCCCTCGCCAGCGTCTGTACCTGACTCGGCGGCCATCCACCCAGCTGTGCCCCCCCTGGATACTACAATCCCATCCCTAAAGGCGGCGCGTTCCTCCTCTTCCTTGTCTCCTCTTGCCAAACCTTTTGCTCCAAAAGGACGTTCCATGGAGCAGAGGTGGGCAGACAGCCCCTCTTCTATCTCCAGTGGTCCCTCAGTGAGCATCCAGGGTGCTCCTTCCTTCCGCGATGTGCTGGTTTCTACAACCGTCACAGCTCCTATCAAGCCCAAGGTCGTGCCGGTGAGGTCTGTGGGAGGTCCGAAGATCGTTCTGCGCACCGGAACCAGCAAGGCGCCGCCGCCTCCTCCTGTCTCGGATTCTCAAGGCTGGCGTCGGTTGAGAGCCGGTGTTCCCGTAAGACGCGTCTTCGGGCGCTGCGTGCTCCCCGTCGGCCAGTGCCTGTAGACCTTCGTGGGCGCTGTTTCAACTGTTTCTCTGCAGATCACCGTGCTGCAGCCTGTCGCGACAAGACTCGTTGCTTCAAATGCCGCTGTTTGGGGCACCGTTCCTACGTCTGCCCTGGTGGAAACTCAGTCCACTCAGCCGGACGATCCTGTCTTGAACCCGGATCTTGAGGTTCATGGGGAGGTTCCTTCCCAGGAGTCTGCCGGTGCTACTGCTGTGCAGCCTCGACGGATCATTGATCGTTCTTACAAGATTGCAAGAGCAGAGGATGAACTACGCAATGCTCTAGCGCTGGCCATCGTGGGAGACTCCATGGCGATGCCGGTCGACGTTCTGATGGCACAACTCGCAAGCCGTTTTGAACTCCCGGATGGCTCTCTGGAGTTACATTGTTTCACTTCCAATGAGTTCCTGTTGGTCCTCCCAGATGAGAACTTGGCGCGGAGGGTTTTCAATGAAGGGCGTCCTGTTCATTTCCTGCCGGTATCTCTCCACTTTCGTCGCTGGTCAAGATTCATGAAAGCGACTGGAACTGTCCTCCCATCGCTTATCAACGTTGAGCTTCGAGGAATTCCAGCCCATGCTTGGGAGCTAGAGACGGCAGAACATCTGTTGGACGAGTGGTGTTGGATTCGCAATTTGCACCAGTCTACATTGAATCGTAAAGACTACTCTGTTTTCAAGCTTGTGGCATGGTGCTCTAATCCGGAGCTGATTCCGGCATCAATGAAGCTGACCATTGTTGAACCGCCGACAATGCGAGATGATAGCCCGCCGCTGAAGCGGGCCTTGGAGTACACTATCGACATCAGGGTAGAAGTCGCTAATGACCCTGGACCCCAGGGTGTCTCCACCTCCCCTGTTGCAGGACGACGATCAAGATCGCGATGGCAGAGCGAGACGGCGGCGGCGGCGTGCATCAGGCTCACCGGAGACTTCGTCCAGAGGTCCGGTGGATGGTGGCGCGCCTCGGAGTTCGGTTCATGAAAGATTGGGCCCGCATCAAAGCCATGGGAGCGAGGCGTCTCACGCTTCTTCCGAGGCGATCCTGCCGCTTTGATCACCTCCCCAGTAGTCGAGACAATTGAAGACACCGCGGCCATAGTCATCAATCCACGCCTCAGGGACATGGAGGAGATCCCTGAGCGGCTGATTGATTTTCCAACGGCGGCGGGTGTGCTTTCTGAGGAGACGCCCGTTCTCTCCATCCTCCCTTCATGTGTACCCTGCTTTGAAGAAGAACTCATGGGCCACCCTCCCTTGGTCCAGTACGAAGCAAGTAAAGCCCAGTTCATTGGGCTATCCGCTGAGCTGGAAATACACGAGGTCTGTTTGGAAGCAATGACCAGCGGCAGCAGAGCTGTATTCTGTAGCAAGGAGCGGCTTGATTCAGTGCAGCCATGCCCGTCTTCTTTTGAACCTGCAGTTCGGCCTGCTACTTTGGTTAACAGCAGCTCTCTTTCAAATGGTTACTCTAACCATCCCAGCAATCTGGTGATGCCCACTATGCACTCGGCAGAACAGTACTCGCCCTGTACTAATCCGTCTGTTGTCGACAAGGAGCTGTCAATGCCACCGGTGGTTGCAGGCTGTAGCCTCCCACTGACGGTACCGGCTCTGGTGTCTTCGTCGTCGTCCAAGCTTTCAGTGCTTAGTGTGGATGTTAATCCGACACCAGTAGCGGTGGTAGGTCCTCCGGACCTCCCGGTAGTGGTGCCGGCTCCCGAAGTCCGGATGGTTGCACCCCAGTTTGTCTCTCCTGGGATGAATGTTGAGGCTTTAGTTCCGTCAACACCGGCAGCTCCGTTACATCAGTGCAAGACACCACCTGGTCATCTTTTCTCCAGAAAAATATCTAAACCTTTGAGCAATTTAATGCCCATTCCGGTCGTTCAGCGAAGGAAGAAAACCTTGCCTGATGATTTCAAACCGCGCCGCAGCCGACGGATAGCCAAGCTGCCTCCTGAAAATGATCACAAATCAGTTGTTTCTGTCTGCCGTCAACTGAACCTGGTTTCAGAAAATGAACGCCTCCCAGATGATTTTCTAGATTGCTACATGGATGTCTTTTCTCGTCCACTGAGCAGAAATCATATCACGGCTTTGGCGGCCCTGTTCGGATGGGAGGCGCCACTAGATGCTGAGGTTCGGGTGTCATCTGAGCAGACTTTTGCTTAGACCGCCTGTTTATCGGTCCTGCCTCTTCCCTGTTCTCTTTATGGCGTCTCCCAAAATTCTTGTTTGGAATGTACGTGGGCTGAATGAGAAATCCCGGCGTGACACGGTTCGGAAAGTTGTGGACATGTGCAGTCCGATTATTGTATGTTTTCAGGAAACCAAGCTTTCAGTTATAACCAATTGGGATATTGCTTCTTTTCTGGGTCGCAATTACAGCTCTTATGTGTACTTACCGGCTCAAGTTACCCGAGGAGGTATCCTTGTTGCTTGGAAGGACGGTTTCTCTGCTACAACACACAGGGTCCATCGATATTCAGTTTCAGTGCAGCTCAAGGCTGACGGTGAGCCTGAATGGTGGTTCACTGGAGTTTATGGTCCACATATAGACGCTGAAAAGGCAGCTTTCCTTGATGAGCTGCGTGAGATCAGGTCACACTGTATGGGGCCTTGGTGTGTTGCTAGAGACTTTAATATGATCATTAGCTCTGCCGATAAAAACAATTCAAATATTAACAGAACTATGATGAGAAGATTCAGGAGGTTTGTCAATGAGATGGAACTCAAGGAAATACCTCTAGTAGGTAGACGATACACTTGGTCGAACGAAAGGGATTCACCAACTTTGGTCAAGCTCGATCGGGTGCTCTGCACTTCAAATTGGGATGATATTTTTCCAGATTGCCTTCTACAGAGTCAAGCAACACAACTCTCAGATCACTGCCCCCTGATCCTTGGTTTAAAAGATGGTACTCAAGGGAAGAAAAGATTCCACTTAGAAAGCTTCTGGACTAAACTTCAGAGATTTCATGAAGTGGTTGCTGAATCGTGGGATAAGCCTATTACAGCATCATGTGCAGTGGAATGTTTGTCTCTCAAACTGAAGCGGCTCACTAGAGAGTTGCAATCTTGGAGTCAGCGTCAGGTCGGTCATGTTAAAACACAGTTGGCCCTGGCTGGTGAGGTTCTACATAGACTTGAAATTGCCCAAGATAACAGGACACTTTCTAGAGATGAGAGCTGGCTGCGCGGTGAGCTCAAAAGACATTGCCTTGTTCTCGCTTCTCTCGAACGGACAATTGCAAGGCTCCGCTCCCGTATTAAGTTTCTCAAGGAAGGTGACGCCAACACCTCCTTCTTTCACTCTCAAGCCCGCTGCAGAAAGAAAAAGATCACTATTTCTAAGCTACAAGTGGGGGATCGTATTGTGACTTCTCAGGGAGAAAAACAAGAATATTATGAGCGGCTGTTGGGAACTGCTCTTCGTCGGTCTCATACTTTGGATCTTCCGTTTTTCCACAATGGTGGATTTGATCTAGCTGATTTGGATGAACCTTGTAACATCCCGAACTAAATTCTTGCTAAATCTTTTGTCAATGAAGACTTAATTGTGTTCAATAAAAATCTCAGAACCCTAAGTAATAAAATCATAGGATCTAATCAAAAGAACTTAAATTCAAAATCTAATTTGAAATCCAATCTTCGTTTTCTTTCTTGTTTCTCTTTTCCTCTCTGCCGATGCAGAATTGACCCGGCCGGCCTTTGCCCGGCTGCGTCGCGCTGTTGCCGTGCGGCTGCTTTGCCGGCGTCGCTGCTCGCCGTAGTCGTCTTGTCGAGCCTACTCTCGCTAGCGCCGCCGGAACCACCCCCGCTCTCCACCGTCGCGCCGCCCAGTTTTCCTCTGTTCTCCCCGGATCTTGCAAGCCGCCGCCCGAGTCCCTGTTCCACCCGGGTGCCGCTTCTCTGTTCCTTTCCATGCCTTCCCGACCCCGTCTTTGTGGGTCCGATTCGCCTGACCTCCGACCCAGAGGTCGGATGATTTTCGCGATTCGCCCGACTCCGACCCCCAGCGGTCGGACAATATTTTCCGTCTCGCCCGATCCGTCGTCATCACTCTCCGCTTCGCTCGACCCTGAGGTCGGACGAGCCGTTTCGCTCCGCCTCGCTCGACCTCCGAGGTCGGACATTTCGCTCCGCCTCGCTCGACCCCGAGGTCGGACAAGCCGCTCCGCCTCGCTCGACCCCGAGGTCGGACAAACTCGTCGGACCGAGCTCGAAGCGGCCACGCTTTAATGCTGCCGGTCATCTTCCCAACCGTAAAAGCGCCTAGCCGTACACAGCAGTGCTGCCACCGCGCCGGAAGTCTTCGTGATGGGACGCGCACGCCCGGCGCCCATGCGCTGCAGTACGCTGCCGCCGTG
This sequence comes from Oropetium thomaeum, assembly GCA_001182835.1. Classification (NCBI taxonomy): domain Eukaryota; kingdom Viridiplantae; phylum Streptophyta; class Magnoliopsida; order Poales; family Poaceae; genus Oropetium; species Oropetium thomaeum. Next base: position 576,228 of record LFJQ01000065.1, on the reverse strand, counting down.
CCAACTTGCGTCGTCCTGGAGAGACAAAAGGAATGGGGGCTGATATTTTCCAGAGACGAAACGCTTCACTCGTGCGCACTCCTTTGCTCTTCTGCGCGCTCGTCTCTCTGCTCTCGTCTCCTCTGCCTTCCGCCATTACCGCCGAAAGGCTCCGCAGGACCCGAAACAGAGCAAGTGCTCTCATGCTCAGGTGAGCTCGTTAACCATGCTCTGCCGACGGTTCCTTCATCCGTCGTTATCGTTTCTAACCGTCGCCCCATTCTTCCGCGTTATTGCAGAAGTATCGGCGCGTCAACGTCTCTTTTCCGACGACCGGTCTCCGTTGTTGTTCTTTTCCACCGACAGCCCTCTGGTAATCCTTGCCGTCCGACCAGTCTAGCTAGTCCCGTCTACCGAAGCATCACACTAAAGTTTGTTAGAGAGAAATTCATGCACCTTCACTTCTCTGTTAATACAAGATTACCTTGCATCTTCATATAGGAACCGAGCTGCAGACGGCCACTGAGGCTGAGGAGGATTTCCCCGCTGCCGACCCCGCCATCGACTGTGCTAACTTCTCCCCGAACCGAGGCAAGCCCCGGTGCACACCTTAGATTTAAAGTTTTACTTTGTCACTATGCTTGCAGGTCTTGTTTGTGCATTACGTTGAGGAGTTGTTTGACACCTAGTTGCATAGCCTTAGTAGGAGTTCCTATGGGATAATCCAGTAGCGTCAGCTAAGCGCTAGCATGCCTTGCTAATATTAGGAATCGGTAGCACATGAGTAGTATGGAGACTACTCATTCGCTAGCTAAAATCTTGTGGGAGGTGGGTGACTGTCACATGTGTAGTCTTTAAAGAATGGGCACAAAATATGACATTAACTGTTGGTCAATATTGCTGAAATGATTAAGTTAACAATGGTACTGAATGTCGGCACCCATGGGCAAGTATTGAGTTGTGTACCGAATGCATACTGGCATATGGGACCCAGGAAACCGACGTAGCTCATTGCGCAGTGATTGGACGACCAGCCATCTCTTTTTCCGGGTGAATGGACCGTTATGGTGGATGAATTCGCATTTTTGTTTCTTGGGTATGTGTTAGTGGGAAAGGCTTGGGGCCGTACAGGGACGCAGGGCGTTGCCTGGAGGACCATGTCCTTGGAGAGATGGCAGTCGAGCCGACACGGTCGCGATGCAGCGAAAGGTGGCCACATGCGACTCGTGGAGTGCGCTCGTGTCGTGTTATTCGGGTTTCTCCTGCAGGATGTACATCGATTATAATCGCCGCCCCTCACGGTTAGGAGTACCCGCTTGTCCACTGTGTCACATCTTGCCGAGAATGTGGGTTGTAGGGTGGGAAAACCGATGTTATTGAGATATCAATAAATTGTATTTCAACCATGATTGTTTAGTATTAAGAGCACATTTTACTACTGCTAGTGAACTCTTAAAATCTTGGCTAAAACCTGAAAATAGGATTTACCATTAGTGCTGCTTTTTGCAAATACTTACCCTGCTGCCACAAATACTCCCTGCATAATAGGAGTCGGCCCTAGAAGGCCTATTGACGGGTAAGACTTGCTGAGCGTCAGTCGCTCACGGTTTGTTGATTGCTGTTTTGCAGGTATTAGTGCTGACTGTAGCCAGGGTGGTTGGGAAGAGGAGACGCCCTCGGAGTGGACCTTCGAGTGGGTCCCCGCTTCTCCCTCCCGTGGAGATTAAACACCATCGGGCTGGGGTGTTTGATCGAGGCGCCGAGTGTTAGATTTTTGCTTCCGCTGAAATCCACGTGTTTGTTATCAAAACTACGTTTCCGCACTTCCAAAACTTCTGAAATCAGTTGTAATATAACCAGAATTAATGTATCTTTAAGTCTTTTATGCGAGTCCTTGTTAATTATTGTACTGTAAAGTCACTTGTTTCGGCAAGCGGCCCTCCCAAATGATCCTGGATGAGCAACCGTACGATTTATCGGACGGGGTTGCGACAAACCTATGTCAGAAAATGAAGTGTGGGCCACTATCAAATCCTTGCCTTCAGATCGGGCCCCTGGGCCGGATGGGTACACAGGACGCTTCTATAAAACCTGCTGGCCAATTATTAAAGCTGATGTTATGGCAGCAATCTGTATTGTGCAACAAGGAAATGCAGTGAAACTTGGTCTTCTAAATTCAGCCTACCTTACTCTTATCCCAAAGAAGCTTGATGCTGTTCTTCCTTCTGATCTCAGGCCTATAAGCTTAGTGCATAGCTTTGCCAAGTTAGTCACCAAAGTCTTGGCTAACAGATTTGCAGCCAGGCTTGATGGTATGATTGCAACAAATCAAAGTGCATTTATCAAAGGACGTTGTATTCATGATAATGTCATGTTGGTACAGCAAACAATCAAGCTTCTCCATCGCCAAAAGGTTCCTAGTTTGTTTCTAAAGCTGGATATCTCAAAAGCCTTCGACTCGGTTTCTTGGTCATTTCTTCTAGAGGTCCTTGTTCATCTGGGTTTTGGCCAGCGATGGTGCAATCTCATTTCTAATCTTTCGACCACGGCATCAACTCAAGTCCTTCTAAACGGAGAACCGGGCGATACTATTCACCATCAGCGAGGCTTACGGCAGGGTGATCCCTTATCCCCCATGTTATTTATTATTGTCATGGATGTACTTAACAGCTTATTCACAAAGGCGGCCGAGGAGGGATTGTTGCAGCCCCTCATTCACAGGGCACCCAATCACCGCATATCTCTTTATGCGGATGACGTTGCCCTGTTCATTCGTCCAGATCAGGAGGAATTACAAGTGACCAAGTTCATTCTTGACAGTTTTGGGGAAGCCACAGGGTTGCAAACAAATCTTCAAAAAAGTGTGCTATTCCAATCAGATGTAATGTTGATTCTCTACAGATTTTGGATAACTCGCTGCCGTGTCCTATTCAGGAGTTTCCTTGTACTTACCTAGGTGTGCCAATTTCCCACAGAAAGCTTCGCTACTGTGATCTGTTGCCTTGGATAGAAAAAGTTGCCGATAAACTACCAGGATGGAAAGCATCCTTGCTCAATCTCGCTGGTAGGACTGCCCTGGTTCGCTTCGTGCTCTCTGCCATACCAATTCATTTGCTTCTAGCAATCAATATTCCAAAACGAGTTGTCAAGGCAATTAACAAACTTAGAAGAGGGTTCTTGTGGAAAGGAAGAAAGGAGGCGTACGGTGGGAGTTGTTTGGTGGCATGGGAAAAGGTTCAGCGACCCCTTGATCTCGGTGGCCTTGGAATCTCAAACTTGGAAATCATGGGATGGACACTGCAAATGAAATGGCTTTGGGCACAAAAAACGACTACTGGTCGTCCATGGGCAGGTTTGGAAATCCCAACACATTATCATGCTCGGGTTATGTTTGCTATTTCTTTGGTTACAAAGGTGGGAAATGGAAGGAACACTCTTTTTTGGTCAGACAGATGGTTGCATGGCCGCACAGTTTCTGACCTTGCACCAACAGTGGCGGCGACTGTGCCCAAACGGATATTCAGTTCTAGGACTGTGGAACAAGCCCTGGACAATCGTATCTGGGTCAGAGATATCAGAGGAGGGCTGTCAGTTCTTGGTTTAATTGAATATCTAGTATTATGGGATGTTGTAGAGAATTTTTCCCTTACAGAAGTGGAAGATCAGCATCGCTGGAAGCATAGCAGTTCTTGTATTTTTTTCTTCTAAGTCGGCATACAGATTATTTTTCCTGGGATCGATCCCCTTTGAACCATGGCACCGGCTCTGGAAATCATGGCCTCCTCCGACATGTAAAACCTTCCTATGGCTGGCTATAAAAGATAAATGTTGGACTGCAGATCAACTTTCAAAACGAGGCCTTCCCCATCCATCCCAGTGTGTTTTATGCGATCAAGAGGACGAGACAATACAACACATCTTGGTCGGTTGTGTGTTCTCAAAAGAATTCTGGTACAAACTGCTGGCTGTGTTCTCTCTTCAACGACTTGCTCCTAACAACAACGACAAGATATTCGCAGACTGGTGGCATAATGCGAGCAAGCAGGTAGCTAAAACAAATAGAAAAGGTCTCAACACATTGATCATTCTAGGCGCATGGTCACTTTGGAAACACAGGAATGCTGGGGTGTTTGAGGGCTCGACGCCATCGGTGCAGACTGTCCTGGACAGCTTGAAACTAGAGGCGCAGCTCTGGACTTTTGCCGGTGCTCGCGGTCTTAAGGATTTAGGGCTAGGTCGGTTGTTAAGTCAAGCCTAAACTTGACTCTGCTGGGTCGTATTTTGTCTCTGTTTTTTCTAAGACAGTTTTGTGTCGCTCAGCCCCTCTTGCTCTAGTCCAAGCCTGAGGGGGCTTGTATGGACTATTTTCTTCCCTATAATTCAAAGATACGCAGTTCTCCTGCGTGTTCGATAAAAAAAAAAGAACTGTAAATCGACCCAAACATACATCATAGACACGGGAAGCAGGTTACACAAGTATCGCGTCGTTGCTGCCCGGAATTGTTCCCTCGTTGGCACGTCCTTGCCTATCAGTTTTGGTAGGGCCACCACGTGCCCCCTGCTGAGAGGCTTATTGAAAAAATTTGATGTACTTGTCCTTCGTCTCTGCCGGTACACAATCTTAACTGTTTGTGAATCCGAGTTGACAGAAAACTGTAGCAGCTGCTTTGTGGTCAACTTCGGGGGGTAACTCGGCAATGCGGCGGCTTCAGCGCGGTGGTTCTGTTGTGATCACCCGTCGTGCAGTACGTCGCCGCGCCTTTGGTGCTGGGAGTACTGAGTGCAGTGGCTTGGCACTCTTGTCGATTGAAGGAAAGGGCTGGTGTCAGCTGCTGCTGTTGCGAAGGTGGTGCCGGAACCTGCTGCTGCAAAGGTGCAGCCGGAGGTTGTTGCTGTTGCTTCTGTAACAGTGACGCCGGGTCCCGAGTCCGGCGAGAAAACGCAATCAGTTGGTTCTGCCCAATCTGTAGTTCAGTTTCAGCAGATGGTTCTGTAGGCAACACATCCTCTGCCGGAAGCCAAGTGAGAGGAGATGGCGGTGAAGGTGTGCACAGCAGCCTCACGTTTGTGTCCCTGCATGGCGGCTCCTCCCTGCATGGCGGATCATCTGTGGTCTCTTCGGTGTGGGCGGGAGCGGTAGTCTCGACCGGATTGGGAGATGCCAGCTCGACCGGCCCCACAGAGTCTTCGATGTCCCCACTGATAGGAGTCAGCAACCCATCGGGGACTGCTTGCCCGAGTGAAAGCGAAGCAGCCATCTCTATTAATTCTTCCTCGGTAGTTGCTGGTAGGATCGGGCTGCTGTTGGTTTCCTCTACCACTTGTGAACTGTGAGGTGCTGGTGTCTCTGGAACTTCAAAATGCATGAGTGTTGGAGACACCATGGACGGTGCATCTTCTTTTGAGTTGAAAGGGCCCATAGGAGAAGTTTGAACCACATGCACATCTTGGGACTCGCTGGATGTTGCGTGGCTGTCTCATCAATGTCTACTGAATGGGTGTCCTTAGGTTCTGATGGAATGTCGCACGCCTCTACCACGGACTCCTCGTGGCATACGCCGGTGGCGGATGGCCCCATCTGCTGTTGACCATTGTGTGACGTCGAAGATGCTTGAACACCGCCGTGTTGCTCCCCTGGCACCGGCGAACTGGCCCGACAGCGTTGTCGCCTCTCGCCTCCTGAACTGTCGTGGTTCACAGGAGATGGAGGATCAAAAATCCCAGGACCTTGCTGTTCTTTGCTTGCCATGACGAACGAGATAGGGTATACTAGTGTCCGCTTGACCGGCGGCGACTCAGCAACGATTGATGGCGGCTCTACAACGTGGAGGTCACGAGTGGACGGGAGTTGCTCTGGTTGGAAGCACCATGCTGAGCATCGAAACACTGAATAGTCTTCTCTGCTCCTTGTCCTAGCGTCGATCTTCTCGATCCAGCCGTAAGGATTCAGCAGGTTCTCTGCCGTTGAGACTTTCCACGTTTGAGCCGGCATGCCCCGGAGTTCCACGTCCACCAAGGATAGGAGAGTTGCCGCCGATGCATGGGCCTGCCTGGTCCATCGACGACAGTGTAGACGGAGGGGGTTAGAACTTGACGGCGTGCCGCCGTTGCTGGCCATTCACGCCGCTGCTGTTTCCTCGACCCCGATCAAGATGAACTGGGCCACCCCTGAACGACGAAGAGAAAGACTTGTGGTGTTGACGCTGAACTAAGTGGCGATCGCATCCAACACTTCATCCGTGCTGTAGGAATCGTGATCCCCGATGACAGTGACGATCATCACTCGCCGGAGGGCAATCTCCACGCTGCCGATGCACTCGGACAAGTCGATGAAGCATGGCGGCGCCGGGGCCGGGGGGGCGCCATCATCCCGAACTAAAGGTTCCAGAGAGGCAGCTCCACCGTTCCCACCAGGCCCACCTGTAGAATCTCCTTGGCTTGGTCGTGGTCGATGACGTGGCCGGCGCCAACGTCGATCGCGTCGCTCGCCGGATGCCTCATCAGTCGTGCCAGTAGGCGCAGCTCCTGCTGCGGGCTCCATCGGCGCATCCCACCGGTACGTCTTGGCTAGGTGCCGGAGTGATCCTCCTCCAGACCGAAATGTGACGCCCGTTTTGTCCTTGGTCGACGGCGGCGGCCTTGCCACTGCCCCGGAACGGGCAGAGGTAGGATGGATGTCCCACAGCATGATACCGGAAGTAGCGAGTAGGAAAACAAAAAAGGCGGCGCGATGATTTGGCGAGAAGCAGTTGAAGCACTTGCCACGGAGGTCCGCTGGAACCAGCCGTCGCGAACCTCGAACGTGGCGAAGTCCTGCTGCGCCGGCCGAAGCAAGATTCGACCTTTGCCCATCCCTCCGCATCAGGTCCTGGTTGCGCCCGTTTGGGCACATGAACCGTCGAGCGGAGTAGGATGCGCACCGGTGGCTTTTCCGCTGCAGGCGGTGGGGTGGCATTTGCGCTGCCGAGGAGGCGGTGGCCACGACGTCACGGTAGGAGTGCGGGCCCGAAGAACCGACCAAAGAGTCACCGGAGCCGCTTGACGCCGGACTGGCTGCGCACCAGCGGAGCTCCTTGGAACTTCCCGCCAGCCGAAAGGAACGCACGTGGGGAGACAAGGAGGAGGTGGAAACAGGCGCCGATGAGGGAGAGGAAGGTGCCACGGCGAGGGCGTGGCTAGAGGTGGCCGGAAGGAGAGGTGGGGCAGCGCCCGGCAGCGGGGAGACGAAAGGAGGAGCCATTCTACTCTCACTTGTACTAATATGCTTTGTTCAAAAGATTTAATTAGTTTAATTAAAAAGGGTTTCAAAATAAATTTTAATTTGTCATGAAAATCTAAAAAAAACATAACACAAATCTGAATTGGTTATGAAATACAATCTTTTTTATATGGAAAACTTGACAATGTATTAATATCCCCTTTGAATGATCGTGATGATAAACCGTCACGGCGAGTCACATCATGACACGAGGTGGTGACGCTGCAATTCGCATATCTCACACATGTACCTAGATCAAATGTCAGCCATATCCATCCCACCAAGCACGTAGGTGTAAAAAAGGAAAGAATACGGAGTTAAATCTTCTTTTATCAGATTTTTCCTTCCAAAATACATCTTTCTTTTATTTCTCCACCCCTCACACCTTACCTATAATTACCAGGGGTCTCCCCACGTCCTCCCCACCCCTCAAACCCTAACCACGCCGCCAGGCCACCGCCGCTACGCTGTGCCCTCACGCCCAGACCCGTAGTCGCTGATTGGCATGCCCGTTCCTGGTGATACGTCCAGCCAAATTCCACGAAATTTTACCACATGATGCGCCCTGAAGTCCTCTACAACATATCCAAAATTCTCTGCAATCGGAGCCTCCATGCCCTCCGCGATCTGAATCTTAGTGGCAGATGTTCAGGGTTCCAGATAGATTCTGCGCGCATGTCGATAACTCCATCTCGTTTTCTCCCAATTCCAAAGTCCTCTTAATGTGATCCCTGATCCGTAGTGTGTTCCAGGAAGTTCTCTTTGGCTCCACCAAAGGGCGCGCTCAGATCACAAAGAATGACACCAGGAAAGCGATTTTCTCACCAGCTGCCGCTGCAGTACCTTTAGCAGATCGAACCGCTCGATCTCCTTTTCAGGAGAAGTTCTGACAAAATATTCATGTCCCATATATCATTGCATCTTTTGGTACAAATCCATGTTCATAGCTGCTGCCCATTAGGGGAAACACGCACATCTTTATCGTAATATCTCTACAGGACAGAAATTATGTCTTATATGTTTGTCGCTATTTTTCCGTTACTTCCGATAACACCCAACCAGACCACCCATGTATCTAACCATGCATTTGCAACCTCAATGCAGTGCTCACCTTATTCCATCAAATAATCAAGGATGTCGACGTTGCAAACCCTAAATCATCGTCGTCGTCGTCATCCACTCTCGACCATAGTCGCTATGTCAAATATTCCTTACTATTGGTATAACTATTTGGTGAGCCTTCTTATCCAGCATCACATATCACTATCAATTATCATTATCGTTGTATGGTAAATCTTAGGTCTGTTTGATTGTTTGTTTATCGGTAGCATACGTGAATAAGTTCTCAAGTTTCGGAACAATGGACTTCAAGAACAACAGTTATAATCATTAAGCAGAAACAACTATTAAGGCAAGTGTCCTTGATCGTCTTGTACCTATTCTTTCTTATTCTATAAATTGATTGCATGATTGAGTCAATATGTGAGAACACCTATGATAAGGTTTACTCGAATTGATTGATTACTCCTTGTCGCCTGATACTAGGGTGTGATTTGGGTAGGTCTTGATTAGTTGTTGTGTTATTGGACTAAGTGTGAGATTGAACGTCAGCTTTTGTTGTGACAAAGAAGACGAGTGTCATAAGACTCAGTAGTTTCACGACACATAAAAAGTGGTAGATGCCGGAAGGCCTAGCACAACTGCCAAAAAATATATGTTCACTAATTTCAAAGTACGATATGCTTTCAAGTATTAAAAGGACTACATGCACAAACATTTTTGAAATAGAATTTGTACCATATCAGACCAATCAAACCAAACCTAGAAATTAGCCATAGGCTCATTGCCGAGAAAACAAATCAACAGAATATAGACAGAGAACTTTTGAATTTAAACAACAAAAGTGAAGAAGGTAATTTGTGCAAGGGATTGCATAAAATAAGACATCAAAGATTTGGAACCTTATCCAACGAAAGAAATAGGTTACCTCAAGGCTTTCACAAGGATATTAGACAAATACATCAGAAAGGATGATTGTGAATTACACGTAACAATGTATATGAAAATATTCCCAAGTAAACAATGAATACAATACACAATTGGTAATAGAAATATTCTTATAAAGAGAAACACTTGAATTATGACTTATACAAACCGTTTTTTGTATCATTTTGAGTGTTACCGTCTGCCACCTTAGTCTCACAACTCAACTCAGTTTGACGGTTCCTGACAAATTTCACAATATGAAATTTCTGTGCCAACCTAATACGACAGATAGGAATTGGTACAGAAAGTAAAATAAAATTGAGATGCTTGCAACATCTCAAAATTAACAGAAATATTACCTTAATACTAAAAAAACATGACATATATCAAATGCTCAATTTCATTAGTTACATAGTTACTAGAATTTAAACAGTATTTATCTCAAAATACTAATGATAACATACTAAATAATATTTCGTTGATTTTATAAATTTCTTAAGGTGCAGACCTCGAATTTATAGAGATTCAGAAGAAATACTGCTAATCTGTACTCAACTATTTCCTATTGGTTTCGGAAACCTTTATTCCTTGAAGGAAGAAGTCTACTTTACTCCCTCATACTATGCCCAAAGTTGAATAACCCCCTGAACTATTCTTTGGTTCATTTTACACCCATATTTTCTTATCCCAGTGCATTTTACACTTTTGATTGGTCTATAAATCTTCTGGGACTCCTGCCATGCACATTGACATTAAGGATAAGAAAAATCATGCAGCTTTGATGCCACAGAGACCATGCATTAGCTCTTCTATAGCATTGCTATCAACTTCAAATAATAGAAACCAAAAAAAACAAATAAATTGGTAATACATGTTCAGTGTTCTAACAGAATATCAATATTACATCCCACCTCACCTATAATAATGCAATGTTAAAACGTTTACTGACAAATCATTACTGTTTCTGTCAATATAATCAGTAAAGTGAAACAATATAACCCATTACAGGTGTGATTGGTTACATGGCTAATGGTTTTACTTGTAGCCTGGGGACGAATGGATTATGAAAACTGTGAAAGTCAAAGATGATACCATGGAACGTATGTTCTTGACAGGTAGAGAAATTATAGTTGATGGTGATGTAAAAGATACAGCAGCCCACTAAACGGATGTGATACAGATGAAAGTAAAGGATGCAGTTATAATATGGCATCCATCCAACTGATAATTGTGACACAGAACGGATGTTCTTGCAGTCAGGGTCCGTTGTTGAGTTTTCTTTCAACTGGATTAGAAATTAGGTTGAATGATATCGAATCAGCATTTGTTAAGCTCGAGCTAACAGATGCATCCCATGAAGACGGTCAATGTTTGATAGTTTCGATTGCTAATTGACAAGACGAGCAGCCAGTCAGTCGTCCTTTGCCAAAATTTACATGCAAAAGATCAAGTGCCTGACGATGCCTGCAGCTACATAATTATTCTTACAGCAACCAGTCATCACTTCCCATACTTCCGATTGGAAGGTTTACCCCTCTGATTATTTTTCTCTCTCAAAATTGCTACTGTCGGACCAATGGCACTGCTTCTTAGTGCTCTTAATGACCAGGCAGAGGTGCTAGCGTTTGGTGTCCAATTCCCCCAGCCATTTTCCTGAATATCCGACTTGTCATTTGGCACATCACCAGTTTCCTCCCAAACTGTTTTCTGTGTCCTTTCTGCACCATATGCACACCTTACTTACCATTTAACGAAGAATGCTAGGATTGAAAAGAAAATGTTTAAAGAGGCAATGTCGGTACCTTGTGTGGCCTGTGATGCAGTGTTATTTTGCCCCAAGAGAGCTTTCTGGCTATCTATGTTACCGTTGCTCTTGTCTAAGGTGTTCGGCGTTTTAGCCAAAGAGATGTTCTTGCCTGTTTCTGCAGAGGGAGTACGAACAACCGCTGGTGTAGACTCATTACCTTGTAGTAGCCGTACATCGAGAAGGGATGAGTAGTCAATCTGCAGAAGAAACTAAGAACGATGCACAGGGCTCGACTAGCTTGTATGGTAAGAAAATGGAAAAGCATTGATTACCTCCAAGGAGCCATCCTCCTTGTAAGGTGACACGTCCACAAGCATATCTGGTTCGTCCTCAATTTTTCTTTCCTCTCTGATGATTGGATGCTCTGGAACCGGTAAAAGGATGATTCTCAAAGATATGGAATCATATATAAGAACTTTACCAACCTGAAATTAGAGGAGTTGCATCTTATTTTCTGCTGAAACTGCTAGTAACATATTCACAATGCATACTCTATTTTCATGAGACGCACAAACTGCTTATATGGAATAATGTTGCTTTCATTTTACCAGAGCAAATACCCTAGACAAAAGTATGTTTGGAAGCTATTGCTAATGAAAATTATGTCATACACGGTATGAAGAAAGCTCTGGACACCATGATGAAGACAGCTCAACCAATCGATAGGCAATCACATCACCCTCCTGCAAGGTATAGAAAAACGATAAACTCTTGAGGAAAGAACTAGAAAACATAACTTTATAACGTAGTAGCTGTTAGTGAAGCTGAAAGTAGACTTGCCAACTGCATAATTTATATTCAACTATGCAAGAGCAAATCATGGACTAAACTGTAATGTCATCCCCCTTTTTTTCCTGCAGGATACATAAGGCTTGATTACAATTACCACGAATATATGTTCTCAGGTGTCAGAAGGTGAAGATTTTGTCTCATGAAAGTAGTGGCAGATCAAAACAAAAAATTGATCGCAGCAGCCATAATTTGGCTTGGCTGAAGGCAAGCTGCGCCATGTCAATTTACTATTGACCCAGGCTAGCACTACTCGCTGCTCCTAGTGACTTCTTTAGCTGGACTAAAGCTGCATGTTAGCCCTTCGCACTCAATAAATCCTACTTTAGATCGCATCAAAATAGTATAATACATATTTTACCTTTTTCTTTCTTATCGCACCACCATCGCATCTGTCGATTATTGTAAAAGTGGTTGCATCAACCACCATTGTGGTACTGCACCTTGAACAGATAATTCGTTGTCGCTTTTCAGTTAAAGTAACGCTCATTTCAATCCATAAACTATGCACATCCATGGCAACTTATATACCCTTGATATGCTACCCAGTATAACAGATAAATCAACCCACATGCCCAAACAGTGGATGGCAATTGGTTGCCTTTATTTCAATGATTTCCAGTCGTCCAAGGGAACCGACCAGACCATTAGTCGAGCCTGGTCAACCCCAGTCGTCTATATGTCAGCCTCCATATTTTAGACTAATCGTAGTATACAATCTATATACCTCTATGATTATCAGGCTATGTATAGTATATATTATAGAGGGTCACTCTTGGGGAAGATGTCTTTCACATTAATATGGTGCTGTTCCACTTCTGCGTGCTCACAAACTAAGCCCAGAACCTCAATAGACAGATGGAGGGAAGCGAGAGCAGAGAAGAATGAATGGAGGAGGGAAGGAAAGGGAAAAAGTAGGGGAGGGAGACCAGCAGGTGACGGCAAAATCCTGCCTGGCGCCGGTGGCTGTGGAGCAGCAAGACATGACGGGGCAGCTGCTTCGCTTCAGGGAGTCCTGGTGTGGCTGCTTCGGTTCTGCTGCTATGTAGTTATCCTATTGGGCCGAGTCCCCAGCCCATTACAAAAGAAGCAGCCCGCCTGAAAGAAGTGCACCAAGTCGGTTTGGCTTCTAATCGGACAACTAGACGATTAGTGGAGATGATGGAATCGACACTCCTAATTAAGTTCACATAATCAATAAGGATAACTAATCATGACTGGTCAGATGACTTGAAATCACTGCTGTTATTTAAGAGGGCATCTGCTAGGTGCAGGCCAGGACTCTTCTGCAGTCCACGTATATCTATGTGGCTGCTCTGTTGGGTTTGACCGCTGTGCGGCAGAGTGGAACGGTGTTGCTTTTAGCCAGGCACATGTGTTCTGATTTTGATTGTCCTTCAAGATGTTCCACTAAAATGCCATGTTTATTCATGTTTTCTTGATGCAACATTAATTCTGTAGGTTATATAATAACATATTACTGTATACTTAATTTCTGACGAGATGTACTCAGTACAATCTCCCAACACAGTTCGGATAGAAGTAATACCTTTGGAAGTCGCGTTAGGGGGAACAAGCTCTCAAAATCCAAAGGCCCACCACTAGATTTTTCTTTGTCTGCAATAGTCTTCACACTTGCTGAGTTACTGATACTACCTTCTTCAACCTTTTGATTACTCGCACCACAAGAACCATTTTCGGTGATCATACTGTCTGCCACATGATGACCAGCTTCAAGGCTACTTCCAGCTATTCTTGCGTCATAGTTGACATCAACATTTTTATACTTTGCGTTATTCATTCCCCACTTCTGACCCTTCTTTTTGCTCATTGTTCCATTCCACTGGAAAGTGCCCTGGAACCACACAGCCACAAACATAAATGAAATAACAAAGCAAGTCAAACCAGCTAACTGTTTTATATTTCATGTGGAGAACAAATTTGCCATAGTTATTTTCCAAGATAATTAGTATATGACCAAATTAATAGGCCATAGGGATGTGCCTTAAAATATAATTTAGGAACGTGCTTCGGTTACTCCATCATTCACTTGCCACCCACCAAATTATCCAAACAATCTAACCAAGGTTATTGTTCTCATAAATCTTATGGAGTATAATCAGCAACCCATGGTATATAATATAACAGAAATTTAAATATATATAATATAACAGAGTATATAATATAACAGAAATTTAAATATTATATAGAAACTGACACTCAAATCTCCTCTCATTCTTCTACAACAGGTGCTGATCCTAATGTGCAAACTGACCCTAGTGGCAGTGAGTGGTGATCCTACAGCAAGCAATAGAACAGGTATGATGAAGAACAAGAAACCTGTGTTTCGATTGCTAGTGACTTCTGCTGTTCTCCACCTAAAGATAGAACGAATCAATTAAGTTGTCTTAAACAAAACATTAAATATCAAGTAACAACAGAAGCTCTTATAGCTGAATGTACAACAGCATAATGCTTTCTATGTCATTAGGTTCTTTTTAGGCTGAGCTACCTGCTCGCCCAAAACGTATGTGACCGGGACGAACCACAATGGGAACAATATCTTCTGACGAATCAGATTCCTCATCTGTTTTATGGCCTGTAGATGGGACATGAGAGTCATTTTGATTGCCTTGTAGGCAACAAAAGCCATTTTGATTGTCTGGTGGGCAAGAAAAGCCATCTTGATTGCTTGATGATGGACAATCAGCAGTTTTTGGTGACTCCTCTTGAATACTCTGTAGAAATACTCATTACAGATTAATCTGATTTATTAACACAGCATAGAACATCTTAATTACCACAAATATACAAAATAGTTCAGCTTAGTAAACCAAAATTTTAAGGTGGTATGGTATTGCATCTGGGCAGAGCCTGGGTCCACCTTGTCACCCAGGAGATAAGGCACAACCGCACAACAAGGCCCTTATGATTATGATGACCTGGCCCACCTCGTCACCAAGATGGTTCTTTTCACATTCAAATTGTCATGTTTCCCATGAATTTGTGCTCATAAACCAATTATAGCCAACCCTTAATCCTTAAAACATCACTAATACAACCCCTTGACTGAAGTTGAGATACTCAACATACTGTGTTCTCAGAAATGAAGATAGGTTCACAATAGTGAAGAGGTAGTTCAGTGGGAAATGGTTGTGGGCCAGCCTCCCTACTCCCTAGAGAGGAATATTGGTGAATATAAAGGGATAGCTACAAATGTCCTGCGAGAATTATACAAAAGAAGCGAGAATTGAAGCTCAATTTCATGTATGCCTTCCAAGGCAGTGTCTGCACTTAAATTGAAAGAATCAGTATGAGGGTTCTGAGGTGAATGAAATAGTATTACGCATCCAATAGTTTTCACCAAATCAGCAATTACACAAAAAACTTGAAAGAAATACGGAGTTGTCCATTATCAAAATAGTACCTTTTCTGATTGCGCTTTGGCTTCCTGCCTAAGTCGCCTTTTGAGTTTCTTGCGGCGAGCACTTCGACTCTCCAACTGGCAGGAAAAGAGATGAAGCAAAGAAAGACATGTGTTAACTAATGTATTTGGACATAATGATTGTTACATCATAACTTAAACATTCGAGCATCTCCTAAAACTACAACAGCGGTAGCAGTGCACATGTTGAAGAGAAGAATGAAGGACAATATTAAATCATATTGAAGTCAGAAGTGTAACTCAAAAATCCTGAAATTACAATGCCGGCAGCAGTGCATATGGTTGTGCATCTGTTACAAATGGTCACAGAGTGCAATAAAGATATGATTATGACAAAAACAATTTAACAGTTCATGAAGCAAGGGATCCAGAACGATGACTACAACTGTATGCTTTGCACAAATCAGAGAGAGGAAACAGCTTTCCGCCTCTTCTTTGCTTGCCCCTTCAGCCAGCAATGCTGGAATCAACTAGGTATACAATGGCTCTAGAGATGGGCTCCCATGTCATGATAGAAGAAGCTAAATCTCAATCACAACATTCCTTCTTCATGGAAATGTTCATCATTGCGGCATGGAGCATTTGGAAACAGAGAAACAACTACATCTTCAGGCAGACCCAATCATCCCCTCAAAACTGGAAACGAAACTTCCTCAGAGCCTGAGCTCCACGCTCAGTGTATTTCAGTTTTCACAACACAAAAAAAGAACTCTTCTGCTCTCTTCTAGACTTGTACAGATAATGTTTGACCCAGATTGGGTGTTTACTTTGTTTTTTTGGCTCAGCTCGAGCACTTGTACAGTTTTACGTGGTGGCGTTGCCACCTCTAATAAATACACAGTAGGGGTTTCCCTTGCTGTACTTACCTCAAAAAAAAAAAGCAAAGGATATTATGAATCCAGTAAAATACTATAAAATGCTTATCAGAAAAACATACAAACTATTGAACGAAACATTGTGACTATCAGATAGGGACTTAGATGTAAATCCCAGAATTTGTTGATGCCAATATGTCACTAACAACTTAGACTGTAACTGCCACTATGCACCATTTACATATGTGATATGTCATTACGTCTCAACGCATTGTATTATTAACAAACTCAATTTCGACACGTACAGAGAACTCCAACATCTGTTAAAATTAAAGCAAAATAAATGAAGGTGAAACTATTATAGTACTAACTTTTTCAAAATATGTTTTCTGTACTTCTGCAAGATTAGTTGTGTGCAAAGCTCTCTTAACAAGCTAATCTCAGCAGAGTGAAAAACAATTGGACCTAAGTATCAGATTGAACGTCAGCTTTTGTTGTGACAAAGAAAACGAGTGTCATAAGACTCAGTAGTTTCACGACACATAAAAAGTGGTAGATGCCAGAAGGCCTAGCACAACTGCCAAAAAATATAAGTTCGCTAATTTCAAAGTACGATATGCTTTCAAGTATTAAAAGGACTACATGCACAAACATTTTTGAAATAGAATTTGTACCATATCAGACCATTCAAACCAAACCTAGAAATTAGCCATAGGCTCATTGCCGAGAAAACAAATCAACAGAATATAGATAGAGAACTTTTGAATTTAAACAACAAAATGAAGAAGGTAATTTGTGCAAGGGATTGCATAAAATAAGACATTAAAGATTTGCAACCTTATCCAACGAAAGAAATAGGTTACCTCAAGGCTTCACAAGGATATTAGACAAATACATCAGAAAGGATGATTGTGAATTACACGTAACAATGTATATGAAAATATTCCCAAGTAAACAATGAATACAACACACAATCGGTAATAGAAATATTCTTATAAAGAGAAACACTTGAATTATGACTTATACAAACCTTTTTTGTATCATTTTGAGTGTTACCGTCTGCCACCTTAGTCTCACAACTCAACTCAGTTTGACGGTTCCTGACAAATTTCACAATATGAAATTTCTGCGCCAACGTAATACGACAGATAGGAATTGGTACAGAAAGTAAAATAAAATTGAGATGCTTGCAACATCTCAAAATTAACAGAAATATTACCTTAATACTAAAAAAACATGACATATATCAAATGCTCAATTTCATTAGTTACATAGTTACTAGAATTTAAACAGTATTTATCTCAAAATACTAATGATAACATACTAAATAATATTTCGTTGATTTTATAAATTTCTTAAGATGCAGACCTCGAATTTATAGAGATTCAGAAGAAATACTGCTAATCTGTACTCAACTATTTCCTATTGGTTTCGGAAACCTTTATTCCTTGAAGGAAGAAGTCTACTTTACTCCCTCATACTATGCCCAAAGTTGAATAACCCCCTGAACTATTCTTTGGTTCATTTTACACCCATATTTTCTTATCCCAGTGCATTTTACACTTTTGATTGGTCTATAAATCTTCTGGGACTCCTGCCATGCACATTGACATTAAGGATAAGAAAAATCATGCAGCTTTGATGCCACAGAGACCATGCATTAGCTCTTCTATAGCATTGCTATCAACTTCAAATAATAGAAACCAAAAAAATAAATAAATTGGTAATACATGTGCAGTGTTCTAACAGAATATCAATATTACATCCCACCTCACCTATAATAATGCAATGTTAAAAGGTTTACTGACAAATCATTACTGTTTCTGTCAATATAATCAGTAAAGTGAAACAATATAACCCATTACAGGTGTGATTGGTTACATGGCTAATGGTTTTACTTGTAGCCTGGGTAGAATATAAGCCAACCCAGCATAACCTCGTCTCTAGCAATGTTATAACTAAAAGTAGTAGCTTGTTTGCTTGAGCAGCTAAGCATATTTGAGCAAGTGCAAGCTTCTGTTTGGTTGCCTAGCTTGACTGAGTGGGCACTTATAATTGAGGTGGCAAGTTTTAGAATACTACCTCTCTTTCGTCCTCAAACTAACATGGTTCATGTCTTGGATTAATAAGTTATTTGAATATTAGATTAAAACTTCTAGTATAATCGAAATGTTTTAAAGATTGACATGTGCAATGACTATTAGGGTGTAAAACATTTTCAAATATTTATATATGCAAATTTTTACTTACTTTATACCTTAAGATTATGTTTTAGCATCATATTCAGGTAACAATATGGCAGTAAGACTGATATAAAGAAACAATATTGCATACTTTCAACAATATTTTTTACTTAGATCATGTTTACATCAAAACTATAAAAATGAGTGTAAATTTCACATACAGGTATTCTCGCGTCCCCATTAGTGAATTTTGCATGTTGCAATATTTAAAAAAAAAAGTCATAAATATCAGATGTAATATGTATAGTACACGTGAAACAAAATGGAAAAGAATCAATGAGGCATTGTTCATCATTTAGAAAACTGCCACATGATTTTTAAATCTTGATATCAAACATGATTCCGCAAATGATCTTGTTCATGTTTTCATGACTATATGTGCAACATATGAGTTTTATAATTTATTTATAAATCACATTTTCAATATCAGGGTGCGGGACCCCAGGGCACCAATGAATTTTCCATATATTATTACAAGTCTGTGGATATCCCAGAGAACTATAACACATTGCTGGTAATGAGAATTTGCTGACCATTTATAACAAAAGGAAAGAAAATTGATAATATATAGTATAAGGTATGATTGGAAACCATACATGTCTATCTTTTGCTTTCCCTTCGAGACAACAGTATTTTTAGCCTGTGGGGCTGCTTTCTTTGTTACTGAAGACACCAAATTTTTCGATCCATTCTGATCCTCGTGTTTGTCAAGATTAGCCTCCTTGCTAGGACCTACGTCCTTTACCTTCTTTTTCCTGCAATCAAATGACCAATGTGACAGGATGAATAGAACAGAAACACTGACACCATTATCAGTTTTGTGGTTGTATCAGGCACTCAGGAATCAACGGGAGCAAAGAATCAGCAATTTAAGTTAATAAAGATGGTACTAGAATTTTATAACCAGATATCCAATCAACTAAAAAGGAAACGGAGAGATCCTATAAAAGTGATTCTTTGTTGTTTGCAGAAGGAACATAATTACACAAACAATACAAAAGTTACCTTGAGCTCTCAGTCTCAGGTATTCCTGCATCATTTCGACACTTCCTCTTCAAACTATTACTATTACTTTGTATGTTGTGACCAATAGTTGCATTTTCATGATCTTGATTACCACCTTCTTGTTCTTCTTGGTGCTTATTGTCATCCTTTTTATAATCAAGTGCAAGGATGTTGTCATCTGTTGTAAGTGGCAGGTTCTCTACTACCAAGGGATCTTGAACACAGTGCATGTCATCATGTTTTATCATGTTTTTGCATGATTTTTGTTTCACCCTGAAAAAGGGGAACAAATAGTAGAGACTGACTTTAAAAAACAAAACTTGACTGTTATTGTGAGATAAATAAATGCATTATGAATAAAGAAACACTAAAGTCAAAACACGGGCTTTCTTCATGCAGAATAATGTATTGTGCACTAAAAAAACTTGGATATAACTTTTTCATAAATGTGCTAATATGAAAATTTTGAATTTACCACCACTCATGAAGTTTCTAGATAAGACCATTGTATCCATCACCTGAAGTTTCTAAATAAGACCATTGTATCATAACTATACAAATGGTTCCATTCATGATGAGGATGTACAATATTTCCGAAGACTGCTGTTCTGGGGCATAAGAGATTGAATATAATTGATATTTATTTGATGGGCAATTGCAAAACAGCCATAAAATCTAAGTCTAGTTGTGAAACAGCCCTAAATTTTCAAACTTTGCGTTTTAACTATAGATTTTTTCAGACCTTAGCCATCAATTTGTTACAATTTCAGGATTCACTGGATTAAAGGAAAGAAAAAAAAAATGAGAGGAGGAAACAGACGGAAGTGCCCCTCCTAATACATCTAATAGCCTCCTGACTCGATCTTTCCCGTGCGTCTCTCCCAAATCCCAACCCTAGCAAAAGTTGGAAGGCGGTGCGAGGTTGAAGAAAGCCCGCGTGAGGTTGAAGAAAGCCCGCACGAGGTCGGAGGCTGACGCGCAGCGTCACTGGGCGTGCGGGGGCAGCGCTGGGCGCGACGCTAGGCTCGTCGCACACCCGTGGCTTCGCTGGGCTAGCATGGCTCTTCACGGCAAGGCCTGGATGGGCGGCAGGAGCAGGAAGGCTGTTCCGGAGTTCCGGCTCCCGGCCATGCGCGCGTGCTCTAGGTGCGGGTGCCGTAGACAGCCAAATACGCACGGAAGGCCGGCGAGCGCTGCAGACTCAAGGTCGGCAGGCTGGCAGAGGCCGTTTCTGCTTTTCTTGTCGAATCTTGGTAGCTCTTCTCCAATGTAGGCCTGTTCTCTTCTACTACTGCTGAATGCTATCAACGATTTAGGCAGCAACAAATGGAGGGAGCAATGATTGCTTTGCCTTTCGGATGCAGATGCAACTACAAATCTGTGCGCTTTTATAAAATCATAATTGATATACAAGGGGAGAGTAGAAATACATATTTATTATGGTCAATTCACAAAGGGTAAATTTGTCTTTCCACACCAAAGCTAGCACCGTTAGTGGTACTTAACGGACTTGTGGTACAACTACGGTTCGCCTAAAAAATTCTATGGCTAAAATGCAAAATTAAAAAACTGAGGCTGTTTCACAATTAGACTTGAAATCTATGGTTGTTTCACCATTGTCCCTTACTTGATTGCTAAATGAGAACGAGAATAAACACCATACTATTTCACATGGGTGTCTAAAAATCTGGAAAGACAAGCCCATCACCAAACCTTTCATTAGTCGGCATTCAGGGGAAACGCATATAGTTCAAAAATTTCAATGTATGCCAGAAATCCAAAGAACAAATCAGGTCACAACGTTTACCTTACGATATCCTTGTCCCTGAAGATGCTACTTGATTCGAATGGTGGCAAGGTAAACCCATCCATCTACATAAAGGTGATCAATTAATCCATTATTGATACACAGCTCAGAAATGAGCCTTAATATGGGGAAAAAAATACTACAAACCAGGAACCACTCATATCGATCCGAAACCATCAAGCATTGGTGTGCTAAGCCATTATAAACCACACCAGATAAGTAACCAGGTGTCAGTTTTTCAAATGGATCCCCTGTACTCAAAGGGGGCAAAACTCAAGACGGGAGAGGAAGATAGAGGGGAAGGGAAACAAGAGAAGGGAGGAAACTAGGCCCGACGAAGGCATGGCGGATCCTACCGAGAGAACAACGCCGCTTGGGCAGGATCGACCGAGACGGAAGCGGTCCGAAACATGCGCGGCGAGATCGGCCACGGTGGCGAGCTCCGGGCGGAGGAGAAGCCAGCAGCGCCGGAGGCCGTCGTCCCTCTGTGCTCTACGGAGGAGCTGGCTGCATTCGAATACCAGCCGGAGCCTCACCGCCGGTGGCGCCGCCGCCGAGCGCGTCGCCATTGGTGGTGGGTTAGGGAAGGGTTTAGTTTTTTTTTGTTTCGGCCTTCCTGCTGTTGCGTCCCCTGAGGGTTTGGAACTTTGGATATGCCCTTGGAGGGGAGGGAGCGAGGGAGGTGAGCGCTTGTTTGGATGACTTTCGAAGTCTGGCACACCAAAATATTCGACGTGCTGTATAAATTAGGCAGTCGTTTATTTCATGGTTATATTTTATAGCGTGTCGAAGAAACTTCGGCATCGTTTACTTGCTTCGCGAAAGAAAATACGCCGATACTGTGGCGGACATTTCGTTCACCGAGCATTTGCAAGACACATGCAGTGTTGAAGCCTACCGAAAGAGAAGACCGTTTAATAAAAAAGACAAATGTTCAGGTTCTCTCCCGTCCATAAAGTTAATACTCTCATGTGCCTAAAATATTTTACTTTGTTTTATATTTTACATACATAATTAAGTCTAACTTTTTTAAAAAAATAAGTCCAAATTAACTTAACTAATTTGGACATCCTTTTTCTTTTCAGTAAACAATCAGTTTATATGCTTAATAATTAGAAAAGTTTTGCTGCAACTTAGATAACCAACCAAACAATACTTTGCCGTAAATTAGTCATGCCACAAGTGTGGCTCGTGTCAAACTTTAGTTTTGACAATCTATAACAACAAACCAAACAGACCTCCTCTATATATTGGTATCACCAATACTACTTTTCTAATTATAGGGGAGAGTTACTTTAACAGTTCTCTAAATCTTCCCCTAATAATATAGGTCTAAATTGTAATTGTCTTCTTTTTCTCTTGTCCGTTGCTCTAAATCTGATATGTAACTATGGCGAACGAGCAAGCACAGCGGCACTAGTATGGAACAATGCGGTGGTCAACGCGCTCCGCCCCTCCATGGATAAGATGCTTGTGACACCTCGGGTGTCATTTAAAACTCATCGACTAAATTTTAAATCCTAAAAAAATTAATTCTTGCACTCTAAAGCAAATTTATACTTGAGCTAATAAGTATTATTGTTTTAAACAACTCCAACAACCTCCATAAAACATTTTGGTAATTTTCTGAGCACTTTGGTTAGATCAGAAGTTTTTGAACCACAGTACCAAAATTATTGTCTAGCAGGTAAAAATTCCATCCCAGCTCTCAAAAACCATCAAAGACCCCATATAACCCTAGTGATGTTTTTACGTGGTAATTAAGTTCACTTCAAAATAGAATTTCGAGATTTTATCAGGTTTTTGGGAAAGATTTAACCCCTCAAAAATCAAACAAACTTGATTTGAATTGAAAATCCCCAACATTTTAGAAGTAGAATCAGGACTTCTTCCTTTAACTAAAGTTGTTCCAAATAATTCACTCAGTGCCCACAAAAATTTTCAAATTTCCCCGAGCTCGAGAAGTGCAGTTTCTAATGAATTTAGAGAGGAAATTTGGAAAAATATTGCAAATTTCAAAAATTTTTGGACGGCGCAGCGGGGCAGACGCCGGGGGACGGTGCTCCTTTTTCTGCCGTATCTTCACGTCTTGGCGGGAATCCCACTCTCCCTCTCTCTCTCTCTCTCTCTCTCTCTCCTCTTGCGCACGCAACACCGCCCCACGTCCCCAACCCCCGCCGCTGCTCCTCTGACCGCCAATCCCCACCGCGCCTCTCCCTCTCTGCTCGCTTCCGCGCCTAGGATAAGAGCAGCAGCAGCAGCCAAACCAGCCGCCGTGCATCTCCTTTCTTCCTCCCTGCTTTTCACTGCCGCAGCTCCCTCTTCCTTCCTTCCCCTCCTCTATTTCCTCTTTGCCGAGCGCCGGGCAAGCAGCGGCCGCAACGGCGCTCCCCTTTTCGAAATCCACTCAATCCACTCCAAATCGACTCTTTAGCAAAACAACCGGTTATCTCACCAGTGTACGCAGCAAGTAACCACCAGAGCTCGTCGGAGTTCGGCCGTTCTTTGCCGCCGGTTCTCGTCAATACGGCAAGGCGCTCGGTGAGACCTAGGTTTCCCTCACTTCCAGAGTAATTAACCATGCCAAACATGCTTCCCTCCCCGAGCAGCTCACTGCGCTTTCCATTTGTCCAGGTGAGGTCCCCTTAGCCCGAAACGCTTGGTTGCCATCGCCGTTCGTGTCGGACCTTGGAGGCGCACGGTGAGACCCCATCTTCGACTCAAATTAACCTCTAAAATCTTGTCCAACGTGTTCTTCCCACCCACACGCAGCTTGCGGAGCTTTTGTTTGTTTTGTTTGAGGTTCATCCCATCGGGAACGCCATCACCGAGCGGGTTGGCGGCCTCCTCATGGCCTTGGTCCTCGATGCCGGTCATCAAAGAGGCAAGACAAAGCTGTAGGCCGAGGAGGTCGAGGCCCAGTCGTCCGTAGTGTCGTCTAGACCTCGTCGGACCTCGAGCTTCACCGACGCTCGCCGTTGTGTTGCTTCGGTGAGCTATGCACTGCCAAACCTTGTCCCTGTGTCGTGCTCATTCGGTTGGTGCCCTCTCAATGGCCCCTCATCGCCGGCAGGGGCGTGCGCCGCCACGCACTGCCATGCGCCGGTGAGCTAGGGCAAAAGCCCTAGTTAGGGTTCGTCATTTGGATTTTCTATTATTAGTTAAATTCAGCAGAGACTTCAATAATTTGTAGAAAATCAGAAATAATTCAGAAAAATGTGATTCAAATGTTCTGAACTCAGTGGAAAATTTAGTTGCTAGGAAAAATACAAAACTCATATGTTTGAAAAATATTTATTTTGGGCTTTATTGAAATAGTTAAAACCTCAATAATGCATACAAAAATGGTGATACAATTAGGAAAAAAGGGTGATTCCAATTGCTACGGCTTATTACTGATTTGTAGTTTACAGTAAAAATATTAAGCATAGGTGTTTATAACATTTAATTTTCATCATTAATTCAAGGGCTATCTTACTTGGTAATTATATAATAAACTCCTAGGTTAATAAAACTCATGGATATGTTATGAAAAGTTATAAATAAAATTCCTTGCCTAATTTATAACCCTAACGTCAACTTGGTTGCCTATTGGTTGGATGGTTAGGTTAGTTAAGCAACTAGCCATTTAAAAGAATACCATTATCGCTTAATAGTTAAATAAAGTGTTGTTGACCTTATGTAAAATACCAAAAACTCATAAGTACTTATTCGAACTAACGAATGAACTTAATCTACACGTTCACCCAAGCATTAATCTTAAACAAGTAATTATTCACCAATTAAATACATTCAAAAACTCAATTAAGCCCTAATCACAGCCTATGTAATCCAAGTAATCTTAGTCATCATGTTTAATTATTTATTTGTCCTTCCTCTGATTATCTGTTTGGATTTTAATCTCATTTGCTTATCTCACGTTGGATTGTATGGCATAAAAAGAGTAATGACACTAACGCTATCGATTAGTTTGGCGCTAATCATAATTTAATACTAATAGATTATATGACTAATAAATTCTCTGTAATATTAAAATTTAGTGCTAATGATAATAATTACCTTTATGGTTATTATTTTACAATAACAAAATATTAACAATATCGAGCAGTAAGTATAATAATAATACTAATTAATAATAATTATCTAACTCTAGTAGTTAAATATTATCAAACTTAAAGCTAACAACAACCTTGCCCCAACCCATCCTCTTAGAGCTGCTAATTAAATATAATTAATTTTAAGGTTAATAGTGACCTTAATCCTAATAGTCACCCTAATTAGAGATCTAGTGCTAGTAGTAGTTCAAATGGTTAAACAACAATTAACGATAAGCATCTTAAACATGCCCCTTTAAGAATAATTAGAATTATGATCATGAGCTAAACTCTGGACCATTATTAATAATTTCTTAATAGTATAAGTAATCTAAGTAATACTAATTCCCTAAAGTGCATTACAATGATAGTGACCCTAATTTAATACTAATTCAATTTCATCATTTTCTAGTCTATCTCGTAAAATGCGTAGTAAATCGGTAGAAAGTCTAAATATGGTAAACCAAAATTCCTTGGAATCCTTGTAATCTAATTAACTGCAAAACACAATTTCAAAAAGGTTCATGGAACTTCCTCAATAAATAGATTAATCCTTTCTGTTTTTGAGTTTTTATTGGAGTTCCAGGTATCTTCTAGGGATGAAACTTGAATCATTAGTGTATCATGGTTGTGTGAACTTCCTGTAATGTTTTCAGGATTTAACATTAACAAAGTTCCATGCATGTCATTGAGAATGCTCAAAACTGCCATTTTGAATTGTTATTTTCTAAAATACATTGGGCATGTTGACTAAAAATCAAAACCCTTAATCAAAACTTTAGTTTAGGTGCTTACTAGTGCCTTTAAATTGTTTCATGATTTTACCATAAGGTTTAGTATTTTATTTTGATTTTTAAGTTTACTTAACAGAAACTTCACTGAATTTTTATAAAATCTAGAAAATTCAGTTTAACCTCAGCCAAATCTCCAAATTCATATTTCAGAGGGCACTATCAACTAAAAATAATCTCCAGGTAGAATCTGAGGTTTCACTTTAGTCCTTGATTTGATTAACAGAAAACTTAACTGAATTTTTATAAAATCTAGAAAATTCAGTTTGACCTCAACCAAATTTCAACATTCATATTTCAGATAGCACTGTCAACTAAGAATAGTCTCTTGGTAAGATATGAAGTTTCACTATAGTCCATGACCATTAGGTGAATAAATGCTTTTATTAAAACACCATTTTTATCTATGATGAAAACACCATATTACATTACCTAATAATAATTCATCTCATTCTTGTTGCATCATGTAGACACCAAAGTGAGTGAAGTAGCCGCTGATCTGGAGTCCTAGATCCCCGAAGAGTTGTCATCACCAACCCCAGAGATCAAGACAAGCCCCGGTGCACAACCAGTTTTTAAAGTTTTTTTTAATCACTATGTGTCGTGATTGTGCATTATGTTTTCAGGAATTGATTGAAACTCTAGTTGCATCTGTCTCCTCAAGGAACTCTAGTGGTATATTGGTATATGTATCCCCGAGGTAGCATGCTATGCTTAGATATACTTATCGGTAGAAGTCGAGCAGAGTGGACGCTGCTCGCGACTGCTAGGGTTTGCTTGAAACTACCTCATGACACTTGCAGAACTATGGCTAAGTATGATTAAAGAAAAGATAAAACTGGAGGGTCAGACAGGATAAAAGTAGGTCGGCGACTGGACTGGGTACAGGGTGATCGTAGTCTTGTCTGATCCGTGTGGTTCGAGTCTGATCGAGCATTAAATGTACTGATCATATGCTAGGTAGGGCCTAATAAACCTAAGTAACCTAGTGATTGTAAAGTCGAACCTATCCTATGATGTCTGATTCGGAGGCGATCTGGGTGGTCAGTTGTGTGAACTCTACAGAAACCGTCCGGGACGTGTGTTCTGGTGGGATGCGCCACTACTAAGGTAGCGTAGGAGGGAATTGACTTTGCAGGATCTGTGTGAACGGTTGCCACGTGCGGTATGGGACGCGCATGTGTCATATGATTAGGTTATCCCTGCAGGTGTAAATCGGTTTGAATCGCTGTCACTCCCAGTTGGTGAGTTTGCTTATGAAACGCACTATATTTTAATTAAGATGATGAGCTATGATGATGATGATTAAAATATGATGATTATTTTATCTGTTATTCTATTTATGTTTGATTATATCAGTGCAAACTAAAGTTATGATTATAACCACTTAACCTGAGTCAGCCAGCATGTCTAGATGTCGGCTGTAGATAGCCAATTTGACGGGTCTGTCTTGTTGAGCTTACTAAAAGCTCATGCTTTGCGAATACATGGTTTTCAGGCGTCGACGCGTGTGTTAGCGATGGTAGTTACCAGTGGGAAGAACCGCGTCCGGAGTTCGGGAGCTTCTAATGAAAACGTTGTGATTCGCCGCATTAAATCTTGTGTGGCTAGTAGTATGGCGTTACTGGGCAAGACTCATGGTTTTGCTTAAGGTCTGAAAGTCGAAGTCCATACCATCATCCGTTGCTTCGCTATATTCCGTGTTTTTAAAAACTCTATTCGTATTCTGAGGTTGTTGTAAGACTTAATTTTAATTTATGAAACTTTAATATATTAATTATCTTATTCTATAAAAAAATATTATTTATCCTAACATACTGTATCACGTATATGCTCACTTCACCGAGCATTATTGAACAGGATCCTGACGAAGATGGATCAGTCCCGGATACGTGGGGCGGGTCTGTCACAGCGCTGCTCTTCTCCCCCCTCCTCACCTCCTTGCCTCACGCCTCGACCATCACCATTGACGAGCTGCGGAGCGCAATAGCAGCCTTTGCAGTGGCGGAGCAATATCACGAGTGGAGCCCGGCGATGGCGGCGGAGCGATATACGGCCTCGACGAAACAGTGGAACCGAGTGGACAGTGGCTGCGATCCAGCACACAGCGGCGGCGGTCCAGCGCGCGCGGTGGAGCAACGGCGAGTGGTGGCACACAACTGGCATTGGGGCGACGGCATCGCGCGGCCTGCGGTGGGCACGGCCAACGGTGGCGAGCACCGAAGCATGCGGGGGGTACGACAAGCAGCAGGAAGTGGCATCGTTGGGCAGTGCTGGGCAGCACCAGGCGGATAGGGGAAGATGTTAACTTATCCTACATGTAGGGGAAAATTAGACTGTTTTCTATTGATCACCAAAAGAAGCGAAAGGTATCGGTGAACCGAAAAAATGCTGTATTTTTAGCTCACCTCCCCCTATATGACTGTTTTTGGGAACTACAAAAGTTGCTCTAAAACCGGACTTTTTACTTTTTTAACATTGTACCGGATGGGAGGTTTCCAAAAGCCATCCAACCAGAACTTCAATCCCAAATCTCATTGTTGGACCCATGGATTGAGAGTATATTGGTCATTTGACTGGTTGCTTTCTTCTTTCTCTCTTCCTCATGGTGACCACCATGACCGGCCTCTACAGTCTACATACCATCGGCCAAGGGCGGTGGAGCTTCATGGAATATACTAGCACAATCTACGTAGCTTGAACCTTTGGAAAATCAGTTCTCGTGACCATTTTTTGGTCAAATCCATCCATTCTAACGCCTCAGCAAGCTGAACGAAGCTTCTCTATGTAAAATTGCAGCGCCCTATGTAAAATCCCTATGATAGGGGCCAGCCGGCCAGCACCTCTTCTGCAGTCAACTGCCCCTCCTGTACCCACGACTGGGCCTCTTCCACATCCTCGCGTCCCATCCCGACGGGCCGGCACAGGGTCATGCTCACCGGCCTCAGCGCGTCCATGGAGACGCTCGAGGTCACACGTGGAGGAGCCGGCGTGGGAGGCGGCACGCAGCAGGAAGCGGTGAAGGATGGGAGGCGCCAGGGAGTAGGAGGCGAAGGGGTGGTTGTGCTGAAGCAGGTGCTGCTTCGCCGGAGTGCGGCCAGCGGGTAGAAGTCATTATCTTCTACGCTTCTCGTGTTGGCTATGAATAGCTCACATTATCTTCTACGCTTCTCGTGTTGGCTATGATTAGCTCAAGCAAGAAGGAAAGGGGCGTTATGGTCCTTTTACACATAGAAGTGGTATTTGGGAGTGATATTTTAGTTGGATGGCTTTTGAGAGTCTTCACTTCGTACTTCATTAGGATATCAAATAGGTAAAAGCCTCAATAAAACTATTAGGCGTATCTTTCACGGTGTTGTTTTATCGGTTTACATTTTTCTTATGTGATCAAATCTTAAAATTTTGGATGGGTGAAAGTTATTTGAATCATTAGTGAACTCACTAGTTTTATCATATTGAGCAATCTAATAGAAAAAAGTAATCATTTGAAAGAAGCAGTCTACCACCTCTTTTCATGATCGCATTGAGCCAAACGTGCACCCAACCGAGTCAAGCATAGAAACCATCGCAAGAGTCAAGTGTTCCAATTACACAAATCAAAGTATTCTAATAGCTGCACAAAACTATCCTATGCACGAGCAAATCAATTATTTTAAGCATAGAGTCGAATGTTGCAAGAGAACGATACATGAAAGAGATAGTGAAAAAAAAAAAAGATGAAAACGAGAGATATAACAACTTGTGGACAAGTTAGCAATTGGGAGGTGAAGGATAAGCCCACGACGGCTATGAACATATAACTGATCATGCACAAGGTTAAAGGAAGTGACCAGCCCTACTGAAGAATATCTTTGATAGGCATTGGATCGACATGAGGGTTAACCTCGCTCTAGTGATGCAACCATTGAACAAGAGGGCACTGGATCGATCATTCCCCATAGTAAGTCTTTGATCAAATCACTAGGCATTAGATCTTATTTATTAGCCTAAGATATTAGGCTTTCAACAATGACGCTCTCCATGGATGCTCAAAATTTCACGGGTATTGCTTCCAGCTTTGTGACTATTGGTTCCTGAAAGCAAAACGTATTAAAAATTGGGAGTAGCACAGATACTTCCTCCTCTTTGACTTTGACCGCTTCTCTTACTCAAAAAATTAGTTTAAATATGTAAAATTAAAAATTAGGATTCAAAATCATTCAGTAATAAATTAAATTCTAACAAAATATTTAATATTTCTCATACTTTTTGAATAAGACGAATGGTCAAAGTTATTGGTCAAAATAAACGGCGACACATAAAAAAGAATGGAGGGAGTACGTTCTTTCGATGTTTGCTCTGTTCTCATAAAGTAAAATATTCTTTCGACGGAAATAGATGGATGTTAGGATAACCATAAAAATTAAAGCAACGTGAGTATGACCACTTTGGATAGAAATCGATGCTCACTACTTATATGACTCTAAGTTCAACTCCTGTTTCCTTTATGTAGGGTCCAAAATTTCTTCGAGGAAGATCCATCCAAAGCCTTACGATGTGAGTTCTTTTAGGTAGGCCAGATTTCATGTGGAGGAGCCTTCCAAATTGTATACATAATTATCAAACATGTTAACTAATCTCGGGATGAACCTTGACATGTGTCAACCATTCGACACACATGTCCAAGTTTATTCCAAGCCGTCAATCAATAATAATACAGACAGTTCCGGTATTCTCCGGCATGCAATCACAACGTCCAAGATCACAATGCATGCCGCTATGCCACAAACTGTAACCATCATCATCACAAGACATAGATAGCAGAGAGCAATTTAATATATTACGTTAGCAGTTTGGATAACTTTATATTTACAACAAAAGAGAGTTTCCTCTCAACAGCTAAGTCAACCAACTACTAAGCATGAATGAGGACAGTGTTATAAAGTTTTGTCCTCAATCAAGAGTTTACGTAGCGGAACTTTAAACCAAAAAGCCCAATGATGCCTGTCCCATGAGCATCACCTACGCCTGTCCATCACCATCCTGAGCGGGGTAAAAGTAACCAAAGACATACTCATTATCACCTGCAAAAACTAAACAAATAGTATCATGAGTACGAAGGTACTCAGCAAGTCTGACTCCAATACCTATATAAGGATTATACAATTTGACATTGGACAAAAGGATAGGCACTAGGATGACAATTTGCATAAAAGCATTAAGTTTCGTAGAATAAAACTTGCATCCTAAAATATAAGTGAAGCTACAAGGCGACACTACTGATCAGCACCATATGACAAGAAAAATTGTAACTCATATCTCAATCTGAATCAAACCACAACTATGAAAATTGTACCATAATGCTGTTGCTTTACCAAGACATGATCATAACAATGACCACGGCGATTCGAACCGTTTTTATACCTTGCAGGGGAGTACTTCTTTACTCACACGCTAACGACCACCCACCATACCACCCGTCGGAAGTAAGCAGTGATTCAATGTGACAACCGCTCCCAAAGAAATCGCGACCAAGGCAAGTTCTCAATGCAACCTTCCTAGCACCTCCTACACCCCCAAACTCGAGGGACAAATGGTCGTAACTCAGTAAGGGAGACGGCTTACCTACCCATTATCTTGGTATGTGGAAGTACGAAGAAGGCCAAGGACTCGGAACGATCCATTAGGCAATTTCTACCTAAACATCCAAATACCATCATTCATCATTTTAATAAAGCAAGGCCAATTCATCCCAAGTAGCCACCTATACGCGCGAATGATGGTGACCTTCCAATATTCGACTTCTACCATTTAAATTAAAGAATGGATAAGCAATCCCGATTGAACCCACATCTGATCCTACCCAACTCGTCATCAAGTTAAGGTAATATAGCAAATATAAGAAAGCTAAATGCAACAAGTAGGATAGAACAAGTACTTCCTATGTCCGACTTAATGCATTCAATTTAATTTGACTCAAACATATTCATTAACAAGACTCATCCAAAGGGTTTGAGATATGCACCGCTTGCCTTGAGTTACAGGTTCACCACTTATGCAGTCCTGATCTGCAGCACCACTATCACCACCCAGGTCGCACTCCAGTTGCTCGATTGGTAGACAAAATATAATATCCAATGAATGACATGGACAAGTAATGAGATGAGGTGCAAATTTCATGACAATTGGTAAGAATGAGGTGCAATGAGTGATTGTTGCAATGCAAAAAGAATCATTTGATTTGGATCAGCAATGCTCAAGTTATAATTATTTTCTTTTAATCTGTTCGATTAAGAGCAGGATCAGTATTTAATTGTTTAGCAAAATTACAGAAAGATTAAGAGGCTGGGGATTATTTTTAGCACGAAGTTAACTTCAAAAAGAAACTAACAAATTTTTTTCATAATTTTCGGAGCTCATATGAATTTACAGTGCATTTTAGAAGATCAACATTGGCTGAAAACAGAAAATTCCAGAACAGGATCAAATCAAAATAAGATGGAAAATTGTTAGAATTAAATCTTAGCAGTGAAAGGTGATCTTATAAATCAATAGCAGCATAAGAACAACCTAAAATTTTGATCTAAAGTGTTAGATATGACATGCATTAGGTTAGGTTGAGTGCCCTAAGGTGGGAAGAACTTATGAATGAACTTTGGAGCTCAACGATGTCGCCTAGATGATTGATAAGAAGATGAAGAGGAGGTGGAAGAAGTCCACCTCGATGATTAGAAGCTCGGAACCAAACTCGATGGAGAGGGGAAGCTTCAGCTATGGTTCTCCAAGTTGGGGGCGTCCATGGAGATTCACCGGTCTCGAGGAACAGCAAGCTCCAGTCGATGATGAGGCTTGGAGAGGGCGCGGGTGAGCCTTGGCAGGCCTCCTCCTTTGAATGACATTGTTGGAGGCGACGAGGACTGCTCCTTCTTGCTCAGGTCAGTGGGGATACAGAGGACTGACGGAGAGAAAGAAATGAAGCACGGTGGGGGTTTTCAGCCTATATAGATGACGGAAGGCAGTGAGAGCTGACGGTTGGTTTCTTGGGCAAATAGAACAAGGCCTCACAGAGGTAAACGGTGAAGAGACGGAGCAGGGGCATGCTCTCCACGTCCATGGCCACGCGTAGATGACCTCTGCAGGCTCTCTGGAGGTTGAAGACACCATTTTTCCATTTTTCGGATTTTCTCGGGGTGAAACTTCTCTCCTTAAAAAAAACTAAGAAGTGATCTTAGAGAGATCTAAAATCACCATTTTTTCTGGGGATAAACAAGATTTATATGCATCCATTTGAGCAACAAGAAGATCAAAAGGTCAAGTATATTTCGAATTAAAAATCTTTCGAAAAGACTGTTCTGCGGCATTAAATAATTTTACAGGCACCTAAACTGATCCTAAAAATTCAGTAAAATTCACCTAAATTACTCTAAACAGGTGCACTAAAGGCCGAATTTTTGTTGCGGTAAAGTTGTATTCAAACGTTTTGAGTTGCTTCACAAGACATGAATTTTACTTAAATTTAAAATTTAAATTTCAACAAGAATGAATGTTTAAGTCATACTCACGTGCAATTATGCTTATGATGACATGTTATGCATGATAACATGCCCTAGGAATATGGAATGTTACATTTCATACCTGCACTCTAGGATGTAAGATAAGAAAATAATAGAAATTGTTGATCTTTAAAAATAAAAATATAATATTTCCTGGTATATCTCCTCGGAATAAGATTATGATGGTCCTTTAAATCCGACCCTGCGCTTCTTCTCCCGCATGGCATGCATGCACGGCACGCGACGGTACTCACCGATTGGAAATAGAAAAAGTTAGCAAATCAACATGCTTTAGTATAAAAAAATCCTAACTTTCAAATCCAGTGTCCAAACCAAAATCCAATTACACCGTTGTATTTGTTGGATAAATTCTTCAAAAATAGATACCACATGCATATATATATATATATATATATATATATATATATATATATATATATATGACACCCTGGATACTAAAGCTTATTCAGTGACTAGATTCAAACTGTAAATAATTACCATTATCGTAAAATATTTATATTTTTATCGTAAATAGATGGTGTTCCAAGCGAGCTTTGATTGATCAAGCATCTAATTCATCCCATTCAAAAACACATTTGAAGCGCACATAGAAGGTAAGGATGAGTGAGTTTTTGCTTTTTTTTCTTACTAGTTTGCTTACCAGATATTTTTGCATTTCGAACTTGTAAAACCTATTAGTTATAATCGTAAAAACTTGACCATTATGCTAAAGAATTAAGCATAAAAAAATCAATTCAAAACTGTTTTTTATAATCATACATATTTGGCTACATTTCGACATGTAAAAATCTTTATTTGATTTGCTTTTACCAATGTCGGAAGTGTAAAAACATGTTTCTTACACTAGTAAAATCAATACTTGAATTCATAAAGTTGTAATAGGTATGTTTTTACATTTAGTCTCAAAGAAGAGTGGTTGTACTTCTATTGTGTAAATCTAAAGAAGTTATATTTTAAGTGCAAAAAGATATCTGAACAATAAAAGTTTTAATTCAAAAAGATCTCTAAACCCTCCCATATAAAGCTGTAATAGTTTAAATCACCTGGTATATCAATTTTTCGTTGGTAAGGATTTGGTGTCATGGTAAAATAATTTTTTTCTATAAACATAAAAGGACTTGCAAATTATAAACATTGGGCTTGTGGCTAAGTAGTTTGTAAAAACTTGTCACTATTTGTAATAGTTTTTATAGTTCAAACTTATAAAACCCGTTAGCTACACTCATAAAAACTTGACCGTAATTCCAAACAATTCAATACGCGTCTAAAAAAATTGAATTCAAAACTGCTTTTTATATCCACTTGGCTGCAGTTCAACATGTAAAAATCTTTGTTTGATTCGTTTCTATCAAAGTCAGAAGTGCAAAAGCGCGTTCCAATAGGTGTGTTTTTGCACTCATAGTCTCAAAGATGTGTGGTATAATTTCTAATTTATTTTCATTGTGTAAAACGTTTATGCACCCGAAAAAACTGGTTTTGATCGAATTTTATATGCACCACACACATGGGTTACTTATTTTCGCATATTTCTTTGATAGTCACCATTATACTTGTGGAACTATAATTAGTTTTATCATAAATTAATTGGTTCTTTAAATATATTTTTATATGAACGTATAACAATATTAGGTTTATGATCACACCGTTTTATAGTAAAGAATAAAAAATATTTACAATAACGAGTAAATTGATGAGTATGGTAAAAGTTTGTACAATTTTATGGTTCCAAGAATATGTTTTTATGGTGAAAAATTGTTTTGGAAATAAATTATTTTCTATAAAAAAAACGTTTAGCAATATATATATTCCGATCAAAATTTTATTTGTTGATGAATCGTCAATCCACCATTTTATTCATCAAAGTTTTTCCTTTGTTCTTCGGTGGTCGACATTTGAAAAGCGTCAGGTACTTTGTTTCGTGTTTTTGATACACATCTCAAAAAAGTCAGTCGGAGAAATTTATGCTACTGACAGCCATTCAAAAAAATTCAGGCAAGAAAACGTCAACGAACTGATATCCATCCGGGGTTACCATCTTTGGAATAGCGGCAAGCATATTCCAACTGGCACATGAACCTCATCCTAGAAAAACGGCAAAGTTGTACATGGAACATGATGTAGATAAGAATAATTTTTTTTGCCAAAGAATATAGGTAAGATTAATTAATCACTATTATACCCTTGGATGTAAGAGTTATTAATAGTGGCCATCAAGATCTTCTCGTACGTTCACATTAATTTGATTCTATCGCAAAATCTGCCTACTATGTCGATCTTATGGATATGAAGCGGTGTTCCATTGGCCGCACAATGGAACTCTTGTTGCTATGTACCCGCGTAGAGCGGCGGCTAGAGCCTCGCCTGCGTGCGCTTTGCTGGGAGCCGATAGAACAGCCGCGCACGTGTAATTCTTCGCTTGGAGCCGAGCCGACGCACTGCGTGGCAACAGATTTCATACTGTGCTTATGAAACAATAATACGCGCGCGGGGCTGTGTCTATTCATTCTTTGAGAAGTTCGCCTACAGGGTTTGTTATTTCCACAATTAGATCTTGTTTATTAGCCTAAGATCTTACAGAAGCATGGTCCGGTTCTGATTTTCTACTATAGGAATCGATGCTCACCATTATGTGACTTGAGTCCGGTTTCGGTTTTACTCTTGCAGGGTCCAATTCTTTTTTTAGAGGAGCGCTCTGCACTAGAGAGGACCTTACCATCGTTTAATTTAATTCACCAGATGGTAAGGAGGGGTGATGACGGCTGCCTCCGGTTCAGCAGCGGGGATGAAAATGGGAACGGCGCAACACATGTATCAACGGGATGGCAAAACGAAGACCGGGCACGTCGTGTAGTCTAGGTTCAAAGGCAGGCCAGGGAGAGGGAGGTGCTCATGTGAGCAAGGACAAAATCCCCCAAACGCGTCAAATTTGAGTGTCAACGGCATGCAGGTCTATGCGTAATAGGAAAGTGGACAGGAATAAACAAATAGTATTCCGTGAGTGGTTTATGGAAATGAAAAATCTGACCGTTTGGGTCAGGCCGTGGCCGCCATCCTGGGAGACTGAGGACAAAGGAAAGTCTGGTGGCTGGAGAGGATTGCAGATCATCACTTTCCAAGAACCGAGGCTCCCTCCGGATTGATCATGATTCGATCTCTTCTTCCCCTTTTCATTTTCCTAGTTTCCTTACACCACGATCATATCTTGTCTTTATATAACGAAACGACGAGGTGAGAATTGGAACGAAGAAGAGAACACGCAACGAAGGAGCAAGGCGAAGATCGAACCATGGCCGCGATCTCCTTGTACCGGCGGGGCATGGTGTCGGCGCTGCTGGAGCTGGCATCGACCGACGACGCCGAGGGGTTCTGCGCGGCTCTCCACGCGGCGGGAGGCGTGGAGCTGGCGGACGAGATGGCGCTGTGGCCCGGACCGAGCAAGGTGAAAGAGCCTCGGACGCCGCTCATGGTCGCGGCGACGAACGGCAGCGCGGCGGTGGTGGCGCTGCTGCTCCGCCTGCCCTGCGTGGACGTGAACCGCCGCGCGGCCATCGACGGCGCCACCGCGCTGCACTGCGCCACGTCCGGAGGGTCCCCGAACGCGGCGGCCGTGGTCTGCGCGCTCCTGGCCGGCGGCGCCGACTGGAGCGTCCGCGACTCAGCCGGCCGCGTCCCCGCCGACGTCGTCCGGGCCCACCCGGCTGCCGTGAACGGCCTGGCGGCGTGCCTCGCGCCGCTCCTCCCCCGCTGTACGAGCGGCAGGAAGGAATACCCGGCCGACCCGACGCTGCCGGACCTGAGCCGGGGCCTGTACGCGTCCGACTACTTCCGCATGTACGTGTTCAAGGTGCGGCCCTGCGCCCGCGCGTACGTGCACGACTGGACCGCGTGCCCGTTCGCGCACCCCGGCGAGAACGCCCGCCGCCGCGACCCGCGCCTGAGCAGCTACACCGCCGTGCCCTGCAACAGCTTCCGGCTCCCCGGCGGGTGCCCGCGCGGCGACGGCTGCGCGTTCGCGCACGGCGTGTTCGAGAGCTGGCTCCACCCAGCGCAGTACCGCACCAAGCCCTGCATCGACGGATACGCCTGCACACGCCCCATATGCTTCTTCGCCCACGCCGAGCACGAGCTGCGCCACGTGCCGCGTGACGACACCGGCTCGTGCGTCATCTCACCCCGCGCCTTGAGCGACATGGCCGCCGCGGCCGCCCTTGGTGGTGGCACCAGAAGTGTCGCCGCCGCTCAACGGCTCCTGGTTGCTTCGATGAACTCAGCGCGCTCTTGGCCTTCGAGTAGCTCAACCGGCCACCACGGCCCCGCTTTAACATCAGGCAGCCGGCTGAAGCTGCCAGCGATTGCTCCACCTCCGACGTACATGGCGGCACTGCCGTCAAGCAGCTCCTCCGGTAATGATCATGGTAGCCCAGTCGGTGCATCAACCTCACAACTCCTGGCAAGGATTCGTCAGCAGCTCGGCGTGTCATGATTTGCCAGGATTCGTCGGTAGCAGGTCGGGGCGGTGTAAAAAAATCGTTATTCCGAAGTAAGTGTCATATTATTTGTTAGTATTTGGACTAGTTTGTATTATTTCGTTAAACTTTTATTTTGAGGGTAATATTTTAAAGTTGTAATAGGTTCGATCAGTTCACATTCCACCAAATTTTATTTTTATAGTGCAGAATCAGTGATATTTACATTATGATGATTGGATTCACTTTATTAAGTTTTGAGTTAATATATGTTTGCATAAAAGAGTTTGTACAATTATAGTGTATACATCCTAATGCACTAACTTATCCATTTTTTACTTACGCCCTTAAAAATAAACCCATCATTCCAACTATGTCCTAAAAATTACAGAAAAAATGCTCCTTAGCTCAAAATCCGACTCGTTTTGTTTAGGCGCCGCTGGTGAAGCTTGTGACAGTGGAGCCGAGCTTTGATTTCCACCTCACGCACAGGACGACCCTAGCTTGAATGTTGGAACGGGTGTCTGGGCACACATGATCGTAGCAGATCGATAAGTCAGTTAAAGAATGGACAAGGTGTGAACAAAGATACAAAATGGACAGACAATGTCAATAGAAGGTAAAGATCTAACAGTGAGCTGACGTGGCTGCATTAGGTTTTAAAGAAATAACTTTAGTAGATTGTGTCTATAAAAAATGTATAAATTCTCGACAAGAAATGTAAAATACCATGATACACTAAAAAAATATGTATAATACAATATCTTAAATCCACAAAAAAATTTAGAGCTGTAACCTTCCACATGCATATGATTAGATAACTACCCAATTACGAGAAGGATTAGTTTCCTCAGTGTAATTGCAATTTTACCTAGATCCGTATTTACCATCCTACCTCACATGTCATTGAGATACCAATATCAAATAACGGTTTACAAAAAATTGCAATGACACTGAATGTATCCCCCACAACAGAAAGCACACACAGTTTCCTCGAGATGTGACGAGATCCGAATACGTCCTATACAGTATAACAGGGGCATACATGTTACATTCAACGCCGATGATTGTAGCGCGATGTTGCTGTATTTCTTTGCCCAATAATACAGTACACCTAGACATACAAACAACATTTTGACTTGGAACAATCGTTCTTTACCCCCTTGCGTATTCTGGGTTACTCTCGAAAACACAATACGACAACATGAAAACTCCACAGGCTACAAAATTGGGTACAATACTCTCCAGGCGCGAGAAGTATGCTCTCGATCAAGCTGGTGTCGAGCTGAGGTATACAAAAGATACATGGTTCGGTACTACCTGGACAAAATTAATATATGTACTGGCTATTGAAGTATGGCTGCAAAGGGTCATCCCCTATCTATGGAGAACCTTGTGAACAAGCTTCTCGGATAACCTCTTTGTTGCCTGAACAATAAAGCAAAACAAAGTTAACAATAGCAGTAGAGTTGGCACATACATGAAGATGCAAAACTAACTCCGGTGGATAAGTTTATCTGGCCAGTATAGCTATTACAAATTATTGAGTGAGAAAGGTGACGAGAAATGCAAAAGAGTAGCAGAGGAAACACAACTTTACAGTTTAAGGGAACAATTAGCTTTACAGATAATTGTAACTATAAAAATGCAAAAATATTCATTTGAGTATGAATGGACACGACTCTACATAACATCAAAGTTACATTTGAATTAAGGCCCAAAATGCACATTTAATAATTGGTAGCTGCATTTTAACACCATGAGTGCAAGCTAGCCTATGCGTATATAATCTTGTTGGCTACAGATGTCAATAAGTTAAGCCAAAGCTAAAGCAAGTATATGTGCTTGTCCAAGCCTGAATTACGGTTTAAGCTAGGTTCAAGGTCTACTTTGAATAAAAGCTAAGCCAATACTGAAGTATTTGTTTTAGGCAGTAGGCACTGAAAACAAAGCCTTGAGCTCAATTTCAAGTAAGCAAAATAAACTTGGTAACATGCATTTAGCTCAAATAGTTGGCACCACAAAATAAAAAATGGGAGTTTGGCTCTGTTATGCCCAAGCCAGACTGAAACTAGCTCTGGAGCAGGCTCAAACTCCTATCAATACTATCGGAGATTATCTCTAGTACCTCATTTATCTAAAGTTTGTTTTCAACAGCATTGCTTGCAATGTATAATCTTGATTATTTAGTTTAGCAGCACAACCACAATACAATTTTCACCTATATATCCACATTTCTCTTGGAGTTCATTCCAACATTCAGTACATTTACTTATAATATACTCCCTCCGTTCTTTTTTGTGCGTCATCATTGACTTTGACCATTCGTCTTATTCAAAAAAATATGAGAAATATTAAATGTTTTGTTAGGATTTGATTTATTACTGAAGGTTTTTTAATCCTAATTTTTAATTTTACACATTTGAATTAACTTTTTCAATAAGACGATTAGTCAAAGTTTTCGGTCAAAGTCAATGACGATAAGTAAAAAAAAATGGAGGGAGTATATGTATAATTCCCCCAGTGCTATTGCATTTTCTGAGGGAATTGTCCCAATCATATACGTATACTAACAAGGCTTGGTTGTTGTTGCTGTATATACATGTATGCATATATCTACTGCAGGGGGGTTTCTGTTTTGTATGCTTTCAAGAAAAAACATAGAATTAAGTTGAAATGTGGGAAATGGTATGATGAAACTCTAGTAAGAGAACAGTCGCTTAACCAGTGATGCCACAAGACTAAAGAAATATATCCTACTGCAGAACTATAAAGAAATTATGGTAACTGCATTAATAACTCGAGATAAAGAACGATAAGACAGCAAACCTGGAAATGCCTCATATGTAAAATAGGCTCACATCCAACCTCCGCAACAGATTTTCCAAGAGGAGTCTTAACATTAAACCGACTAGCCTGGTATACAGATAATCTGTTGTCTTCATCAGGAAGCTGATGACAAACTTTGAGTAGCGATCCCAAAGAATTCATCTGCAGTTAACTTAGCAGTATTAATTAGGAAATACACTATACAACTGACAACACTGAGAATGGAATACCTTTCAGATCATATAAATGATAAATGAAACTATAAACGAAAATTTCCAAACAGCATTCCTAGGATGACTAGAATGGTTTAAAAGTCATATAAAGACTAATTAAATATAGGAAAAAGTTCAATTTACTCCCCTCAAGTATAAGAAGTCTAGATAAGCACCTAAACTATTTTTTGGTTCAGTTTACTCCCAAATTTATGTCATTTGGTTTAATTTACCCCCTACTATAATTTTTTTTGTTCTAAGAGCACAAGTTGAATTTTAGTTTAAAATTTTGTAGGGTTGTAGCGGACATCATAAAGTATGTCTAAAAAAATTTATTTTAAATTTTTTAACATTATATTTCATATAAATTTGTACCCCAATGATTACTTTACTATTAAATGTCTTTCTCTATTAAAATAATGATAAAACTTTTATTTGGAAAGTATTTTTCTAAAAAGTGTTATGATGTCAACAACCATAACGTAAAATTTTAACTTATGACATCTCTTATACATGGAGAAACAAAAAAGAAAAATTGTATTAAGGGGTAAATTGGATCAAATGACATAAATTTGGGAGTAAAGTGAACCAAATAATAGTTTAGGGGGTTATCTAGACTTTTGCCCATACTTGAGGGGAGTAAATTGGACTTTATCCTTAAATATACGCCCAAGGATAGTTAATGTTAATTCTAATTCCAGATTAAAAGGTCATTAATGTATCTTCATTGTTACTCCCTCCATTTTTTACTTGTTGTAGATAAAATAATTCTAGTTCGAAAATGAACTAAAGTTCTTGTCCTCACCATATATATATATATATATATATATATATATATATATATATATATATATATATATATATATATATGTTATTAGAACAAAAATTCACTGCACGAGGATGTGTCATTATTTCAGACCATTTAAAAAGAAAACTGGTTTCCACTTTAATGTATAATACAAATAACATATCCCTCCGTCCCCTTTTAATTGACATTCTAGCTTCCACCATTTGCCTCCAAATATTTGGCGTTCTCATTTCCCAATACACCTCTCTTTTTCCGATACATTTCAATCTCTATCTCTCACCTTCTCGTTTTCTGTGCATCTATACCTTTTCTTAACCTCTATGTCTAGAGCTAAAACATCAATTAAATGGGAATGGAGGGAGTAGCAAACAGCGAATAAAAATAAAATCTGATTGTAAAATAAAATTTTGCAGATGCCATGACTACATTATAAATGACAATGCAAAGAAAAATAAAATCCGACATGTAAAATAAAAATTTGCAGATGCAATGACTATTGTATAAATAACAGATAAGATTTTTAGGTATTATACTATAGCAGATTACCAGTTATCACCAAAAATAGAAATGTGTCACAAACCTTCATGTAAGGGCACGATGCACATCCCCCATGAATAGAGCAACCTTCAGCTGAAGTCACACCAGGTACAACAGTTAGAGTTCTCAGATCACTAGCTGTTGATGAGCCAAGATGATGAGAAGCTTTGATCGATGTCTTAGAAACTACATCTGATGAAACTGGGAACACAATTTCAACGTCAATGTTTGCTCTCTCTTGAGATGAATTATATGAATCAAACAATTCACGAACAGCAGCAACAATTGAAGTGATCATCCCAGACTCCGTTCCTAACACAAACTGAAGATGTTCATCAACATTTCTTTCTAAAGCTCCCTTCAAATGATTCTTAATGAAATCCAAGATGTTCTGAGTGGATCCAACAACACCCATTCCCCTCTTTTTGGCTTCAATTGCCAAAGAGAACATTTCTCCAGGGACCTCAAAGTGCGCTGTTAGAAATGCATCGCAATATTGCTCCTTTATCTTCTCCACAACTTCATGGCCAAACATGTCGTGAACAACACAATTGCCATCCTGCATCAATGTACAACTTTACTAATGGGGAAATAGAGACAATAAAATCAATAAAAACCATGTGACAAGCAAATCACAGAAAGAAGGTCCCCTCTGTTTCTTTTTATCGTGTATTATGATTGGAAATGTCAACTATTCAAATGATATGCATGACCAGTGGACAATTTGTCACTTTTTTTGTGCATCAATTGTCTTCTAAGTTCCATAACATTCTTTAATACATATTACCTATTGAACCATGTCTTTTAGGTAGTGTGTGATTATCCTGATACAGTCCCCACACACTATTTTATACATATTGCAAATAACACATCTGCACTCTCCTTTATTACATAGCATTAATTTGAATCAATTGAAAGTACGGTATAAACAAATAAATATCTGAAGTTTATGAAGAAATAAGAAGAAAAGTATTATAGTCAGTTATCTTTGTTCCAAACAGTTCTCTGGGAAACATTTACTTCATAAAGAACTAAATTCTTGGAATCTGACTGAATGTTTTAACTTTTGTATATAAGTTTGAATCTTGACATTGTAGTTAAAATAGCATTAGACAACATTCTGGGATACAATTAACATACTTTCATGAAATTAAGCACATATAAACTACTGGAAACAAAGCGAAGGAACGATCACAAAAACCTGGTAATAGTGCAGACGTGGTAACAATGAACTTATAGATTTTCTGTTGTGATCTGGATGTATTCCTGCAATTTCTTCATCCGACATGGTAGCCATTCTTTGGAACAGATCTGCTATGTTTGCACCCATATATGAATCAGGACCATACCAGACATTAATATCTGGTATTTGAGCAAATGCCTGAAAGACATATGGTCAAGGAAGCCTGATTACAAGCACAAATAAAGTAAAAAAACGAAAATTAAGTGCACCTCAAAGGGCAATAAATGGTCAACTCAGAAAATATTATGAGATTATTTACCTGCAATATAGTTGGAACAACATTGGAAGAGGTACAAGTTATTGTAGGAACAAGTTCATGAGCATGAGCTTTTGTCTCCAAAGAAGTGTTGATGTAAATAACATGTAGAGAAGGATGACATTTTGATGCTTCTCTCAAAAAATGAGTATATTCAGAACTTGAAGCAGCATCTGCTAAGGAACATCCAATTTGTTGACTGGACATTCTATAAACACCAACCTGCTTGAATCAATATGAATCAGTTCACCAGGTGTGGACTGTGGATTGAACCCATATATGCAAGGGGAATTTGGCTATAGGACACTTTCCATTTGTGTATTTTTCTGTTGGACACCATTCGTTTCAAAATTAACTGTAGGACACTGAGAATCAATAATATTTGCCCAAGGACACTATAATGCGTGAGATACATAATGACTTGAAATATTGCATAAAGATTCAAGGCTAGATTCTTTACCAATGTGATTATAATTTTTCACAAAAAAAAAATCACAATGCTTGTCTGACTTTTAACTTCAAGAATGTACAATTGAATTTTTTTTCTTTTTGTAAAAAAGTCACATATATAAAGAATGTAACATTGAAATCTTTATGCAAAAATTTTAAGTCGTTATGTATCTTATATATTAGGATAAAATTTTCGAAAGAATTCTTCTCAGTTCTCACGCATTACAGTGTCCTAGGTTAAATATTACTGATTCTCAGTATCCTACAGCTAATTTCCAAACAAAGGGTGTCAAAAATACACAAACAAGCAGTGTCCTAGAGCCCCTATGCAAGTACCAGCTATTATGAACATGCTGAAGTACGTTGGATGCAATTACAAAAGTAGATCATTATTAGAAAACCCAGATATCACTAGTTAGCTAGGAGCCTAGAACCGATAATAAGTTCTAGTGCGCTGCTTTTACAAGATCATATCCACAGCTTGTTCAATCGCCTAACAAGTATCTGTTCGCTGCAAAACTACT
Organism: Oropetium thomaeum; assembly: GCA_001182835.1. NCBI lineage: Eukaryota > Viridiplantae > Streptophyta > Magnoliopsida > Poales > Poaceae > Oropetium > Oropetium thomaeum. The sequence continues at coordinate 531,331 of LFJQ01000065.1, read as the reverse complement.
CCCTGACAATAACTAGCATGCTCAAAATGCTAGTTCACAAATGATAGATGTACTAAACTGCGAATGAAATAGAGTTAACTAACTCAGACAAGGTTTCTTCTACATTTTTTTAGCCAAGCCGTAAAATTGGCAGTGTATAAAAACAACATTGAGTACATATTTAAATGAGAAAATCGATAACAGCAAGTACAAAGAAATATAAAACAAGAGAGTATCTTACAAGAACCACAACATGATACTTTCATCACTAATAAAAAACAAAATGCATTAAGAAATCTAGTGTCATCATTTCATCAACTGAACTGTATGTTGTTAGTAGTAAATGGAAATGAAAAAGTAAGAAACAATTAAGTTAATACCTTGTTAAATCCTGCTTGGTCCAGTATTGCACGAACATTTTCTGACATGAAGTCAACACCTAGCACTGTTATATAGTCGCATCCTGCTTCAGCCATTTTAACAGCACTATCTGCCATTACCAAGGAGTCAGATATGTGGATGTGGGGCCACAGTTTCTTTGCAGCAGTTAGTATGCCTTGCACCTCAGGATCCATATAGAAGTGTGCCACGACACCAATTTTTTTCTTTGTAAGAGCATTCACAAGCTCTGAAATCTTGGATTCATTAGGAGATAAAAACAACGCCTGCAATTTAACAATAAATTATAGAAAGTCACTGCATGTAGAAATAAAGGTGCACATAGAAACATGATCAGACATTAAAAATAATTTGGTTCATTGTTATCAGATTTGACCAAAACAAAGCATCTGCAATGGGCCAGATAGCCCTGGCCATCCCATTCCAGCCCAGTCCAGCAGAGACAGCATGTAAGACAGGGGCGGCCCCTTCACTTTTCTGTGCTGCCAGGAGGGAAACGGTGCATCACCACCCTTTCCATCTATCTACTTCAAGTCCTAAAATATCTGGTTTAATAAATTAGGGAAAGGGGTCTTGATACGTTAGGAAAGGTGTGATAGTATTTGAGTAGGAGTTTGCTTCCGAGTTATTGGGCTACCGACCTGAGAGCATTCCTGCATCAAGAGTTGAAGATAGGCGAAGGGATCAAACGATGCCCAAAGTACTTGAGGGATGAGGAAAGCTTCACGTCACCACAAAGTGTTACCCACAACAAGCGAAGCGCCCAAGGAGATTTAGTAAGTGGAAATGCAAGATTGCAATCTTACATGTTAACCAACCCTTGGTCACTATATAAAATAGGGCACCGTGGTCACTGTAATAATAGATGGAATACAAAACATGTGATATTATTCAATGTTGGAGATCAGGATATCAAAAGATCCACAACCCAAATGAATTACACGGAGAATACTAAATCGTCTCTGAAAAACAAACTATATGATCCGGAAAATATAATCTCACTTAGATGGGTCTGTCCTAGGTGTCTTCATCAAGGATAATCATAGAGTATATGGAGGGGAGGTGGAAACGTGGAAGTAATTTAGGAACTATAGACAATCGTAACTCGTATTTATACAGAAGGCGATGATGGCTTGTATTTTGGTAGGAGGCGATCAGACATCAATTTCAGAAAGTGACCAATCAGAACAATGTTGACACTCCCAATCCCCAATCTTCAATGATCTCCCTCACACGATGGTACGTTGTGGGGCCAACTTCCATGTTCAATGTGCGACACTTCCACGATAGGGCATGGGCCTTGATTGGCACCATGGTCTTCGGGAATCAATGTTGTGCCTGTGCGCGAGGGCGCCTTTGTCCTCCGGTCCTCCCTCTCCACTCCCCATATCATTAGGCCCATTAGCCCCTTTAATTACTCCCTAACCGTGGCCCATTAGCCCACTGGTGGTTGAAAACACAATTTCCTCAATGGCTAGCTTCTTAGATCGGTGCGGACTCCAATAGCGCATCTTCTGTGAGGACAGCAGGAACGTCCTTATGGGGAAGCTAGATTGCCCCTAATTCCATGGCAGCACCTACTTGATGCAGCCGTACCCCGTATGCGATAGGGAAGATGGACAAATCCTTCAGGGATGAGCCAAAACTACGGTTGGTTCTACAACCATGATCTATCCCTAGCAGGCATATTCAACCAGAAGCTTAACAAAATTTAATAGGCAACATGATCTTTAGAGTCCGGAGGAGTCGGGCGAAATCTAGCCCATCTACTCGCTGGAGTTGGCAACAACAAAACCCTCGTGCGTTGTTTTCCTTGGTGGGGACATGTCGTGGCCCCTGACGCACCCTCCATCAGACCCCGTCGACGCTGGAATATCATGTAACGAAAGTGCCACACGTGAGGCAAGGGGAGGTGCCTCACAGCCCTAGCCTATGAGCTTAGCTTCTCCATTGCCACTCAGTGAAGATATCATGCTCGGTGAGAGGGGGAGCTGCTCCCTTCTCCACACAACATGGCCCTTGCCCAGTAGTGAGATCATCATACGTATGTTACAAGCTTTTGATGTCTCTTTTCCTTTGCGTACACTCGGGTGGCATAAAAGTGAAAATCTTGTATAGTCAATCACTATACAAAGTAGTCAAGAACTACACAAAGTGGGAAAATCCAACTTAAAAAGGTACAGTACAATTCCCTGAAAATTATATTCCGGAGCAAGAAGCCAATCACCAAACAAAGTGGCAAAAAAGGCAAGGGGTGATGTTGACACTAGCTGACCGATCCATTCCCTGGGTCTCCAATCTTGACCATACGCATAGCTGACCACGAGTCAGCTCTTTTCTCATTTTTCAAAAACAAAAGAAAGCAAGAGCCAATAGAAAAGCTATCTTTAAAAGTTTATTCTTCGGTGCAACTTTAGCAAAATGGAAAGACGCCCATCTTTGGCAGATTCTACACGTCAATTCCATATATTAAAGCAAGTAGTATTGCTCAAAAAGAAAAGGCAAAGGAGACATCTCTCCAGCCATATAGTAATTCTGGATTTGTCGAGACAAGTCACGACTTTTGAAGCAGATCAATGACACTGGCATCAAAGTAACTAACCAATCAACTCATTGGGCCAGGCATGATCCAACGGGGAAGACGAGCTCACCTGCGCCTCGGCGTAAGTTCCTTGCGCGCGGACGGCGCCATCGCGGCCAATGACGAGCGACGGGAACGGATCCCCGGGGTGCCTACCCTCCCGCGCCGCGATGGCCGACCTCGCCCGCTTCTGCATAGAGACGAGCACGTTGTGCCACGTGCTGGTCCGCGACCGCGGCGAGGCGCCGAGCGGCGCAAGGTCGGCCGGGTCGACCGCCAGCACCTCCTCCGGCCGTGCCCCGTCCATCGCACCGACCAGGAAGGCGCAGTACCCGCGCGAGAGGTCCGAGTCGGAGTCGGCCGCGAAGCGCATCCGGCCGGCAGCGTCGCAGAACGACGCCAGCCACACCCTCGCGACGCAGCCCATTACGCGGTTGGCCGGTGAGCGGTCGGGCTCTGGGAGCCGCGGGAGCGCGGCGGCGAGGGACAGGAGCCGGCGCGCGCGGTCGGCGTCGGACGGGAGCGCGCCGAACTCCTCGGCAAGGCGGCGGAGGCGGAGCCGCGGGTGAGCGTCAGCCTCGGACGGAACTTCGTTAGCGCGCGGGGCGGGCGGGGGCGGGGCGCGGGAGTGGGCGCAGCGGACGGCGAGGAAGGTGCCGCGGCGGCGGGCGCAGGGCGCGTGCAAAGGAGGTGGTGGAGGGGTGACGGCGCCGACGCCACGGACTGGCTTGGCGGCAGAGACGGCGGGGGCGAAAAGGGAGGCGGCGGCGGCGTCCATGGCGTGGCGGTGGTGGTGGCAGAGACGTGGAGTAGGGGCGCGTTTTAATTTAATGGGGATCAGCAAATGAAATGGGGCGGCGGCGCGGGGGTGCTTTTGTGTGGGCGGATCGAGGTGGGTGGGGCAGCCGGCATCGGCACGGCTGCGGAAAAAGGTGAATACTACTCCGTACGAATCTTCGGGGACATGGTGCTTTGCGCCGCTCCCACACCGTTGGATCACGGTAAACCCGTGGAGTATTAGTATTACTGCATAACTGCGTTATATAGAGCGGCGCACAAGGATCGTAGAATATTGAGTATTTTTTTATTAAAATTTTATGTTTTTAAAAATAAAAAGTATAATATATTATTTTTCATTTTTTAAGACGATATACTCTTTTTAAATATAACAAAAATCTAAATTATTATTTATTGAGCTTCATTTCATAGCACATAGCCACCGCTTCCATTTCATCCCTAGCCATCCTCATCGTCGTTCGTCGTATTTACAACGATGTTGCCGAGCTGACGCCTGTGTTAGAGCATGCACTGTATTGTCGAGCTTGCCCTCCAAGTGGACGTGCTGCCACCGACAAGCTCGTCATCGTAGCAAGTTGGCACTGACTATTCCAGTTCATCGCCTCAATGGTGAAGTGTGTCGTCCCCTTCGTCAACAACTTTACGTTCTTACCTACGATAAAATGCATGTCAACAAATTTGTCTGATCTAACATTTAGATGTCATTTTTTTAGTAATTATAGTGTCATTAAAGATCAAAAATACCTAAGATACATAATCACTCTTCGAACGAGAGTGATGAACACACGACACCAACTACACAGCAGCATGTATACGATGTTAAGGACTCACATCCTACGGAGAGTAAACACATATGTAGAGAATCTCTACCACTTGATGACGATGACAACTAGCAGATCTCCGGCTAAAACGACCACAACCGGTAACGGCCATGCCGTACTGCTCAGTGGTTGTAATATTCGGGTTTAATTGAGTAAAGGAAAAAAAAAAGTAATGAACCGGTCGGCCAGCAGCTCAGGCCTGAAGTTGGAGTCCAGTTCGTAACCGCCTCCACTTGCCTGGTCCGCTCCAGCGTCAGTACCGTGACGGCATTGCGGATCCGGCACGCCGCCTCTAGCTCCTCCCTCGCCCCGCGCGACTCCTCGAGCGCGACAAGGAGCCAGCCCTCCGCCTCCTGAAGGCGGCCCGCTGCGGCCTATTCCCGGGCGAGGGCATCCGCCGCCGCACCACCGGCAGCGGCGAGCTACTCCTTAAGCCGCCCGTGCGCTCGGTACCCTGCCGTGAGGCAGTCCCGCAGCGAGGCCACGACGGAGTCCAAGGCGGACACCGCCGATAACACCTCCTCCTGGGCACGCTCCATGCCCTCCGGCTCCGGGGCGCTCTCAGGCATCGACCCCTCAGCCAGGAGGGCCGTCGACGTCGCCGCGCCCGCTGGTTCGCCACCAATGCTGCCCCCCGCCGTCGGGCGACCGCTGCCGGGTCCTCCTCCGCCGATGGCCAAGAATGGTCGGCTCCGGCGTGGCCGCCGGAACCTCCTCCACCACCTCCGCCGACACCTCCGGCGGGATGGCCGTTGCCACGCCCGCCTGTGCTACGGGCCCGACCAGGACAGTCTCCGGCCCCACCAGCACCACCTCCGGCTCCCCCGTCGTCGTTGCCTCCGGCGCCTCTGCCAGCTCCTGGGGCTGCCCCGCCGCCGCCTGGGACTCCGCCACCGACGGGCGTGGGGGCTCTGGCGCGCCGCCCTCGCCCGCCCTTGACGCGCCCTCGGGCCTCCGGCGAGCCAGGGCCTTCCTCGGCGCCGTCTGCAGCGCAGCCATTGCCCCTTGACCCTGCACAAAGAGCCAAGGCGATGAGCGAGACCGGGGAAAGAGGAAAGAGTGGGGGCACCACGAACTTACCTTTTGGCCGTGGGGCAGCGCCGCTTCGGAGTCGGCCCCGTCTGCTCCTTCGTGGGGTGCAGCCGCTTCTCGCCGACCCTTAAGGCCGCGGGTTCGCCCGCCGCAGGCCTCGACGCCTCAGCACGGCTCCGGGGCTTGGCGGTAGGCGGTCCCGACCCCGTCGTCTCAGAGAGAGCAGAAGCTGGCGCCCTCGGCGGGACCTGTGGCTCCACCTTCGGGGCCGGCTGCATGGAGGGACCGGATGGGACGGAGCTCAGCACCGCCTCCGACCTCCGAGGCTCCGGCCCCGACTCCCTACCCTTCTTGACTTGGGTGAGGGATTAACACCACGTCGTTCTCCTCCTCCTCGTCCTCCTCCTCTTCCTCGTCAGACCCCTGACAGCATCGACTCCGGTGCAGCTGCGCTCGGAGTCTCTTCGCTTTCTTCGCTGCCAGGGTGTCCTTCTTCTTCTTCTGCTCCTCGGCTGCGAGGCGGTTCGCCGTCCTGACGGCCCCGTCCTCCGGGACGGGGGCGAGGGAAGGGCGGAGGAGGAGGTTCGGCTGCCAAATCCAAAATACAATCAGCATCAAAGACGAAACCAAAATAGAAAGATAGCGGGAGAAAAACGCGACCACTTACCAATTGGATGCTCCCGGATCCGGGGCGCATCACGGACTGCTCGTCGAGAGGGGCGTCGGTGTCCTCAGGCGCGAGGGTGTCCCTCAAGCGCTGCCTCAACTCCGAGTCAGAGAGGGGCTCGAGGGACATCGCCAACCCGGAGAGGTCCTCGTCGGGCCCCATCTGGTATAGCCGGAGCGGGCGCGCTATGAGTGGCAGCACCCGCCGGGCGTGGTATGCCGCGATGATCCCGGCTCCGTGCACTCCCCGGGTCTTCAAGAGCCTGACCGAGCCTAGGAGGTCAGCCAGCCTCTTCTTCTCCTTTTCCACAGGCCCCCACTTCCAAACCTCAGGCGCCGTTTCGAAACTGCGGCCCGTGAACTCCGGCAGGGGACCAGCGGCATCGTTCTTTAGGTAGAACCATTGCCCGTGCCAGCCCCTATTAGAGGTCTTTAGCTGCAACAGGACGTACGCCTGGGCGCGCTCGCCGCGGAAGTGGATGCTGGCGCACCCGATGGAAGCTGGGCTCCCGTCCTTCGTCCGGAGGGAAACGACGAAGAGGTACGTCTAGAGCTCGAAGTGGGGGTCGATCCCCAGGAACCCCTGGCACAACGCCATGAAGACGGTGATGTGCTGGATCCCGTTAGGGTTGAGGTGCTGGAGCTCCAACCCACAGTAATGGAGCAGCACTCGCAGGAAGCGATGTGCAGGGATGCCCAATCCGCGCTCGTGGAAGTGCGCGAATGAGATGATGTAGCCGTCCGCCGGCGCCGGAGCCGTCTTCTCACTAGGGAGCAGCCACTCCCCCGCATCCGTCCGCGTGCGGAGGAGGCTGCGCTTCACTAGGCCGTCCAGGCGCACACCACGCACGTCGGACTTCCACCAGCTTGCCATTGCGGGAAGAGAAGGATGTGGAGGTGGTGGGCGAGCAAAGGAGGACTTGGAGACGGAGAAGCACAGGGAGCGCGAGCGAGAAGGCGAAGCGGCGTGAGAAGGCGAAGCGGCGAACTGATGGGTGAAGGCGAACGAGCACGCGAGGTACGAATATATATCCTCTCACCCGCAGGGTGCCTTCCCCCCAATCGACGCGAAGGAGGCCCACGCAATCGCCTCGATCGACGCGAGCGGACGCGCGTGCGCCCACACGGCCCGAAGACTAACGTTGCTGCATGTCCCGTCGCAGCAGGCGCCTCTATCCTGAATTAATACTGGTAGGTAAGGACATGGGCTGAAATATGCCCCGGCGGCCCAAAGAGTTCCAAGGCTGGCCCAGCGAATGGGTTCGACAGCCATTCAGGGCGAAAACAGAGCGAGGGGTGGAAAGTGATGGGCCTGCTAGCACTCGAGCGCCGAGGGCAGCACGATCCATGTTCAAGTCTCGGTTCGCACCGACCCATGGATATTTCATCGCAGAAAGGTAGCGAGCCCTCGGAACCTATCGAATGGCTTCCGGGAACCAAATGGGATGGCAACCGAGAAGATTGTGGTCGACCACCAGCTGGTCCATCGGGGCCTCTCCGAAGGGGCCCCGGGACTGCACTTGAACTCACCCGCTATCAGCTCGACGAGCGCCACACTTCGGCTCCCGGGGTATAGCATGGTACGGCTCAACCTCCTCGTTCGGTGAACGGACGCGCAGGATGGACGACACAAGTCGAACCGTACCCTCGAACGGACCACCGCAATGAGCGAAGGTCTCGGGGGACGGAATCACAGAAAGAGATCCAATACGGGATCGCAGGACACGTTGGCTCGATGAGCTAGAAAAGCGAGCCTACGCTCGCAGATAGACCTTCCTCTCCCGATCTGAGCAACGCCTAACCCCTTTTTACGCAGGGTTAAACCTCACTCGCGGGTTACTGTCGTGGGTCGATACCATAGGTGATAAGCACCGATGTACCACGAACCCAACAATACGCAGGGGATGAAACGGTCTCCGCCTCGCCCGACCCCTGCACCGTAGAGGCACTCGGCGGTCAGGTCCACGGACGACCTCCGCCTCGCCCGACCCCCCCGAATAGGGTCGGATTTCTCACAACTCGACCGATGCGCTCGACCTCATCATATCAGGGTCGGGAGACCGCACAAGGCTCCGCCTCACCCGACCCCAGGGTCGGGCGAAATAGTTACTGCGCCACGGATAGGCAGGCCGGAGGCAGTCGGGCAATAAATACATGTGACTCCCACGTCCATGGACAGGCAAGGATAACGACTGCTCGAGCAAGTGGGCAGTAAATACGCACTACGCACACCGGACAAAGGACGGTCACTGTTCTGACCACTCCTGCCAGAGCCCACTCCCATACTCGGATGGGACGCTCATGAGCGACGGGTCGACGAGTACAGGGACAAGGATGACGGCGCCACTCCGCCGACCCCTGCCGAAAGCCGTCCCTCCATATGGACGGGATGCCCCCGATTGACAGTTCCTCCTCACGCCGCCGGATCAGAAGGACGCCGCCATACCGATGACGACGTCCACAACAATGACTCCGAAGCCCAGGGAGTGCCGGCAAGCCTGACTGAGAGCGTACGGCCACGACCACCGTTCTACAGTCTCTCTCAATCTCTCTCTCTCTCGACCACCACACATCCGACGTCTCACCCCTTGTAATATAAAAGGGGAAGGCCGGGATTTCACAAGGGGGGCATCGATCGATAGAGAAAAAATCACTCGACACTCAACCACGCACATTCGCTCATTCGGAGACTTGGGACGCCATCCCTCTCTCGCCCGTTTGTAATCCCCTACTACAAACAACGCAAATAATACGAGCAGCTCGAGACTGGACGTAGTGCACGATTGCCTGAATCAGTATAAATCCTTGCGTCCTCTTACGAACCGTCCGAATCCCAAAACGCGCATACTATGATAATTACTAGTCGGTGGTAACGAACACCGACAGAAACCTTCTTCAATACTTTATCATCCTAGCTTGATTCTTCGAAAGACAATCCTTAGCATTGGCGCTAGAAATAATTCTCACCATCTGTCAGCATCAATACTAAAATGGTAATGACACCAGAGATGTACAAAGGTATTCTACACGTACAGGTATAACTACAAACGCACGAAGTACCGTTGTAGCATTTCACCTTGGAGTATTCTCGTATTTATTTTCACAGGGAAGATACTCAACAAAGATATTGCTTTATGTCACTAGGGTATTCATACTAAGATATCACAAACTCATGCAGGATAAGTATAAGATAAAATAGGTAGTGCGACACAAAGAAGGAGAACCCATATTCAGGATAGATCTAGTGTAGTGGAGCAGGATTAATCTAGTCCTAACTAAACACGCTAGCACTTCTATGCACAAGTATTATATACTATTATACATATGTCACTTATATGATAGGAGATCATGACTGAGATATATCGGGGTACCGGTTTACCCCCAATCCGAGACAAGACTCCGGTAATTATACATCTCTAACCCTATGACCGGATGTGGGAGACTACAGAAGACCAATAGCTCTGTCAACACCAGCCGCCTACCCCTAGCTCCGTGAGTCATACGATATCCAAGAATATTTAGTTATCTAAACACCACGCTTATATTACTAAATATTACTCTAAGCCACCCAGCAAAACTTAATGCTACATCTCTCTCTCCCTATGTTTGTCTGAATCTCAATTTGATATTCGGAGTCGTATCCATCACATTGCTATTCGTTTGAATAAAATTGTGTTTCTATATTTGTACAGCTGCTGCCGCCACCACCCACCGGCGTTCGAGAGACCTTGACTTTATTTGTACGGCTTCTGCCGCAAGACCAGACAATTGGCGGACAAAATTAACAGGCACATCAGGTATTTTCTGCTTTTTAATTCTCATGTTAGCATTACAGGAGACTACAACAATTTTATTCACCGAACTTTATAGACTTCAAAACCAGATCAAATAATCCCATGTCAAATACAACAAACAGTTTCTTATATGAGATTGATCCCTCTGTAAAGTGTTTCATGCCTCTTCAGTTTCTCATGTCAAAATAATCCCTATGCCCTCAAATCTTCGATCTGTGCTCCTCAACTCCAAAGATGTCTTTGAGAACTACTACTCTGAAATTTTATAGAAACTGGTCGCTCTCATAGAAAATACTGATGAATTAGAGCTAATGATTGCAACAGATGCTATCAGTGAAAAAACTATGTGTTAAGAGCAAGTTTATTTTGTCCACATCCCAGAAGTTCAATCTGAAAAAAACAAATATATATGATTATTATTGTGTGCGAGTAGCATGATTGTTGCCTAGAAAAAATCTAGGACTCATCATGGTTCGAGGCAAGATCAATCCAAGCAGCAGAATCAGGAAAATGCATGGGATAAATAGAATAAGTAATGTGTGCAAATACCATTGTTTTTCTCCAACCTCTACATCTTGGCTGCATACCATGAAAATACAAAGATCAAAATATTGATTGTATAACTGACAAAAAGGTGCAGCTGACTGACAAATATGGTTTCCTAGCTAGATATTGTTTGTTGGGGGCCCCACCAATCTATTTGCAGGTAAATGAATTTATTTGAAAAGTGAACAATTGCTTTAGAGATCAGATAAAAGCACACAATACTTTGATAGAATTATACAATGACACGCAATGGAACAACGTGAGAACATGGTTAGATTATACAACTGATCATGTGGAACAATAAAAAAATTTAGGACGAACATACCTTCTTCTCTTTCAGTTGGATAGATGAGCACTTTGTAGTGCCAACTGCACTTTTCAGAGACAATGTCAAGCAGCTAGGATAGATGAGCACTTTGTAGTGCCAACTGTGCTTTTCAGAGACAATGTCAGACAACTGCACTATAACTGATCAATAGGCACATATCACTAAAAAAACTGATAACCACAAATTCATATCAAAATTCTTTTCTATTATCTATAACAACATATAATGATTGCAAAATAAGATCTAAGCACTAACAAGCTGAGCGGTTAATAGGCAAGCAGTTTGAACGATGACTGAATCTGTAACAGTTAAGTGCTCATCGCAAGAAGACAAATTGCTATATTGCCAACTAGACTGATCTTTTCAGTTTTCTGGCCCCTGAACTTATGTACCTGCTGTAAATACCGTCAAAAAAAAAGAAGATATCAGCTAATTTAAATTTCTCCCTCAATACTAACAATTCATCCTTCCATGACAGGACACAATACGACTGGAGGGACATGGACAAAAGTTGGATGGAGATATCGGACAGGAGGCTTCCACAATATGAAGTAGGGGCTAAACAATTTATTCAATTTGCTTGTGCCGATTGTAGTCAAGAAAAGTACCTTTGATGCCCCTGCAGAAAAATGCAAAAACAATTACTTTGCTAATCAGACTTCTATAATGGAACATCTCATGGTCAATGGCATGCTGAAAGATTATAGGGTATGGGACCACCATGGTGAATGCATGCCAGATTATGAAGTTTCAGAAGATAGTGACAATGAAATGGAAGACCATGGCGACTATGGCATACGTGGGATAGTCGATGACTTTGGAGAAGCTGTGAATGTTAACTATGGATCACCAGATGGTTCAGCGTCTGCTTTGCATGATGATTTCGACACCACTGCAGGTCCAAATGAAGAAACTAGCAAATTTTATAGACTTCTAGAAGAAGCAGACCAAGAGCTATACCCAGGATGCAATACCTTTTCAACACTATCATTCATTGTGCAAATGATGAACATCAAATGTCTATATGATCTCAGTGGCAATGCAATGGATGCTTTATTTAGTCTATTTTGGAAGGCACTTCCTGCCAGCAGTAAAGCTCCAAAGTAAATTAATGATGCTAAGAAAATCATGTCAAATCTTGGAATGGACTATGTGCGCATAGATGCATGTTTAAATGACTGCATTCTGTATAGAGGCGAATTTCCTCATGCTCAGTCTTGCCATGTATGTGGGCTTTCAAGGTGGAAAGGTGAAGAGCAGAGCACATCCAAATCAAGAAGAAGACGAGTTAAAAAGGTTGCACAAAAGGTTTTGCATTATTTTCCACTGATACCAAGGTTGAAAAGGATGTACATGTTTTCCAAAACTGCAACACACATGCGTTGGCACAAAGACAAGATTATTGATGATGGATACATGCGACACCCTGCAAACTCAACTGAATGGAAGAACTTTGATTTGCATTACCCAGATTTTGCATCAGATGCTCGAAGTGTTAGACTCAGGCTTGCTAGTGATGGATTTAATCCCTTTGGAAATATGAGCACATCATACAGCATATGGCCAGTTGTTATGTATAACCTACCACCTTGGATGTGTATGAAAGACCCTTACATGATAACTTCAACACTTATTCCTGGTCCTAAAGCCCAGGGTAATGACATTGATGTCTATATACAACCGTTGATTGATGAGTTGTTTCAATTGTGGTATGGTGTGCTCGCTTATGATGCTTCTTCAAAGCAAACATTCAAGTTACAAGCAGCACTGTTGTGGACAATTAATGATTTCCCAGCATTGGGAACTTTATCAGGAATGGTCGCGAAGGGAAAACTTGCATGTCCATGCTGTCATATCGATACGTGCTACCATTGGCTGGTCAATGGAAGAAAACACTGCTACATGGGACACCGACGATTTTTGCCAGCAAATCATCCTTGGAGGAACAACACAAATTCTTTTCATGGTGAGAAGGAAAAGAGATGTGCTCCAACACCATTATCCGGACATGACGTTATTGGTCAATATAATAAATTCAGCCAGGTGGGTACCCAAATGATTCCTAGAATTGCAGCTGTTTTTATCAGAACTATGATATAATTCAATGTAACAATTGTTGTATATTGTTATATTTCAGGTTGAATTCAGAAAATCTAAGAACAAACGAAAACGCTCTAAGACATCGTATGGCGTTTGGAAGAAAAAGAGTATCTTTTTTCAACTACCATACTGGAGGATATTGACATTGAGACATAATTTAGATTGCATGCACATAGAAAAGAACATTTGTGACAGTGTTGTGGGTACCTTGCTAGACCAGGAGAGGAAGACAAAGGATAACACTAAGTCTCGGTTTGATATGGAAATTATGGGTCTACACCCTGAACTTCATGCTCCTGCAGCTGGTGACGGCAAGTATCTATTTCTCCCTGCAACCTATACAATGTCTTCAGCACAGAGAAAGGAATTCTGTCAGTTGCTAAGAAAAATTCAAGTACCAGATGGTTATTCTGCAAAAGTATCCCATTACATGAGTGAAAAAGATGATAAAATATGAGGAACGAAGTGTCACGATTGTCACGTATTTTTACATAGATATCTTCCACTATGTATTCGTGGCATCATGCCACCACACATTTGTCAACCAATAATCGAGCTATGCAACTTTTTTCAAGAAATTTGCTCAAAGAAGTTGGACATGAACATCCTTCGGAAACTTGATTCGATGATTGTTGTTACTCTATGCAAATTTGAGAAGATATTTCCTTCTTCCTTATTTGACATAATGATGCATCTACCAGTCCATTTAGCTCAACAAGCTATGGTAGGTGGACCAGTTCAATACTGTTAGATGTATCCCATTGAAAGATTCTTATGCAGATTAAAGTCATTTGCGAAAAATAAAGCCGGCCCTGAGGGAGCAATTGCTGAGGCTATTATCCTACAGGAATGTGTCACTCTTTGTTCAGCGTACTTGCATGGAGTTGAAACAATAATCAGCCGACCTAATCGCAATGATGATGGGGATGTTGACAACAACAGCGCACAAATACAGTTATTTGCTCAAGTTGGCAGGCGCCTTCTGGGACATATATATAAGGAGATGGAGACCAAGGAAATGGAGAAAGCTTGAGCATATATTCTAAAGAACTGTGATGAGGTTTCTTCATATGCAAAGTAATTGAAATTAGTTGTCTTGTTTTTCTTTGACATCAATTCTCGGGTATTCCTTCGTACCAACATTATTTAACATCAATTCTTTCTTGTCGCAGTATTCATAGGGATTATTTGAGTAGAGAAAGTACAACAAATGTCGATAGGCGGCATGATAAAGAATTCTTTCATTGGTTCAAGGATCATGTACGAGTTTTTTTTTTCATTTTTTACATTCATATTTTACGGAGTAGCAATTTCTTTACTCGATCATAATGTTTCATAACGTTTCATGTAGATATCAGTTCTGTACTCCAAAGGAGATCCTATTATTTCAGATGAATTATTTGATCTAGCAAGAGGCCGGATTCTAGAGTGACATATTTGTCGAGTTATTTGATAAATGGATGGAGATTTAACACAAGAGATTGAGATGCACTCGTTCAAACACAAAATAGCGGGGTCTTTGTGAAGGGTGACGAAGAAACTGGAAATAAAGATTACTTTAGTGTACTGACAGATATTGTTGAGCTACTATATGGGCAATACAAGGTTGTGTTGTTCAAATGTGAATGGTGGGATGTCAATACGAAAAGAGGACTCAAGGAAGACAATTATGGGTTTACAATGATAAACACTTATTGCAAGCTATCAACTAATGAGCCATATGTCTTAGCTTCACAAGCAGAGCAAGTATATTATGTGCAGGATACTAAAGATCCAAAATGGTATGCTGTGATCGAGACTAAACCTCGTGACTTCTTTGATGTTCCTTCTACTAATGAAGAAAATGATGTTACTGAAGCAAGTAAATCTAGTGCTGAAGCATGTCAAGAAAATGAAGTAATAACGGCTCAGTTGAATCCAGATATAATACAAGATGAGAGTACAAGTACAATGGGCAGACCTGAAGTTGAAGGTGAAACTGTAGCAGTTGAAGGAAATCTGATATTGCAGGCACAAGTTGTTGTCGAAGAGGATGATAAGGAAGATGAGGGAGACTACTCTCAAAGTGATGGTGCTGAGTACATCGATTCTGATGATGACAGTGAATATGAAGAAGATGTAGATGATAGTTAGTTCATGATTAGTAATTAAGTACAAAGATTGCAAATTTCATTATAAACTTGATGCATTTTTCTGAATATGACTGCCTTTTCCCTCTAATTTTTCACCCAATTAAAGGAACGCAACAAAATGTGATCTTCACAGAGTTCCAGATGATACAAGTACAGAGCAATAATCTTAACAAGTTCGACGGTAGTTCATCCATAGATGCACACATTACTGTTCCAATATTCAGAAATTAGATGCTATTTATTATTGCAAATCATCAACTGTCATAATAGTTCGGATCAAATAGAGTAATAATATCAAATCATAAACTAGCAATAGCATGTACCGCAGTCTTCCTTCAGTACCCAGCAGTCATCGCTACTGAAGTTGGTATTGAACTTCGTCATACCTTAATTCATACAGGTATCCAGCCAAGTACAAGAAACAATTGAACATGTCACATCCAAATTATTAATAAGTGTACAAGAGAAGATATAAGTCAATCCAAAATGAGGTTTTTAATAAATTCCAAATTAAAGGACAGATTGTCTCAATTAGTCTTTCCATCAGACAACACATTATGTATTCACTCCAAATTAAGGCACAAACTTTGACTCAGTCACTGCAGCTGCAACCCTCAGAAATAAACTTCGCCAACAGTCTCTCC
Organism: Oropetium thomaeum; assembly: GCA_001182835.1. Classification (NCBI taxonomy): domain Eukaryota; kingdom Viridiplantae; phylum Streptophyta; class Magnoliopsida; order Poales; family Poaceae; genus Oropetium; species Oropetium thomaeum. The sequence goes on along the minus strand of LFJQ01000065.1, from coordinate 515,511 downwards.
TGTGAAGACTATAAGCACGAAACAATGTAATAACAATCTCCTGAAAAAAGCTGCTAGAGGATGACAAATTCAGTAAACATTTATCATTAACCAATGAGTCAATTCAGCACTTGAGAATTCTGAACCTCTCATCTAGATTTAGACCCTCCTATACCAATATACTCTGACAGAATAACTAAGAACCAGAAACATATACACTGTATAAAAGTACATGTAAATAGGTTTACTTTCTTAAAGCTATTCTACTTAGCAACAAATATTGTTCCAAATTATAGATGAACAATGTCAAAGCATAAGTAGCCCAGCATGATTAATCTTTCCACAGGAGTTCAAATAGGCAATGATTCGTTTATTTAAAAAAATCAAAGCTCATGGGCACTTAATTCTTGATACCTTGGTTGCTACAGATCGATGGATGCAAACGAGGTTGGTTGGTTGGGGGTCTTTCTTGGGTGACGTTGAGGAGCAGTGGAAGTTCTTGCGGCGTGGGTGAAGGGAGATCGACGCAGTGGAGTCCTGCCCACCAGGACGAATCACAGAGATGTTAGATCTCAACCCGAAAACCAGAGAGAGAGAGAAAGAGAGAGAACGGACCTGAACTGCAGTATGCAGGTAGGCCATCCTGCGCCGCTGCGGGTGGCCGGAGGCGAGTAGCGCGGATCTGCACTGCAGTACGCAGCTAGGCCGTCCGGCGTCGCCGCGGGTGGCCTTCTTCGTGCGTCGCGCCGACGAGCCCCCTGCGCGTCGCTGCGCTCTTGCTCTGGGCCATCCCCTAGCGACTGCGGAGGAGCCCTGCGTAGCTGCGAGGAGCAAGAAGAGGAGTGGATAAGAGATGCAAATGAATGGTTGCCTGGTGGGTGTGGGTCACGTTGCTCCCATTCTTTTTTTACAAATGCTCCTATTATTGAACTGGCTAGCAGTGGTTATATGTATTCCAATATATGAGATTTCATAATACATTATTTAGAATATAAAGTATTTATAAAAAGTGTCACTATTTGATGCAATAGTGAGTTTCAATTTGTTTTGCCGCTACTGACCTCGGAAGTAGGAACATTTTTTTTTCGCCACACTTAATTTTATGATAGGTAATTTTTCCACACTAATACTGTTATATAGTGACAAAACGTTTTATTGCCACTCTAATTTCATCACAAGTACTATTATGTGTGCTAGAAAAATATTTTGCACAATTAAAAGGACTCATCATAAAAAATACACTATCGTGGAAAATATTATTTTCTCACTATATATGTCACTATTACTATATTTTTTTTTGATGATACAAAAGGTTATCACTGAAAAACTGTTTAGCAGTGGCAAAATATATTTTGTTACTCATTGTAGAACGTTTGTGGGAACAAAAACAACTAGTCACTAAAAAATTAGAAAATTGCAACATGTCATTTCGTCACTATGTTTTGTCATTATTAATGTTTTTTGTGATGATACACCTCTTTGTCACAAGAAACTATTGTAGTGTGAAATTCTTTTTTTTCTCACAATTAACGTTATCATATGTGGCAAAATAAAAAATCATCACCATTTTTCCCCATAAAAGGTGTGATCTCTTGTAGTGCTACAGCGAGATATTAACTTGTATAGATGGCAGTACAATTAAGTGGAAGGATCAAAATTTCTTTAGGGCCTTGCTCAATCAACAAAGTTTCCTTCGATACAAATGAGACGCCTCGATCGACAAGTTGGTCATAATGAAGAATCAGAGTACTACATACAATCAGGAAGCTAAGTCGATGTTTGACACCAAGCATCTCCAGGTGCACTAGCTGGGATCCAGGCGAAGGTCACCTTTGGCTGACTAAATTTTTCTTCATCAGCTTGGGGGCAAGCCGAATCTCAAGGGAGGAGAACCTTTGTCATGTACTGGGTCTGCACATATATATAGCCTATGGGCTGGCCGGCAGGAGAGCAACACGCTACAAAAGGAAGCGAGGCAGGCAGCTGATGGAATCATTGATGAAGCAGAACAGAACTCTTCGTTCTCCTGTGCCATCGGCCTGACCGTTCCAATTTCTGGTAGATGCCTTCCCTGGACTCTTGTGCTCTTCCCAATCTAAACTCTAGCTAATCATTGTATCCCTAAGATTGTATTGGAGTATTGATCGAGCATCTTTGAATATCCTGTCCACAAGCAAAAAAATGTATGGAGTCTACTTGGCATTCAGATACAGAACATGGACAATATTCGGGAGGTAATTCTCAGAAGACCCTAAATAACATTCAGGAAAAAAATATGGGTCGTACCACCTGGAACATTTGGTTAGCAATAAACATGAAAGTATTTTATGAGGACACTATACCAACTAGAAGGGTGGCATATTTTTGCATTCAGACTGGCAATTGGCAATTAGAGGCTGCATCAATCCATGGTGTATGGGGTTACGATAATTTTTTGCTTTAAAACTTATCATGTAGGAGTATCAGTTTTATTGCTACTTGCGATTATTCTTTTTTTTTTTTTTTGAGTAGTAGGCCTCCATTTAGAGGGCCTGTTGACATATTAAGTAAACTGCATCTACTTGCTTTTCTTTTAATTAATGCACTTAGCTCACGCCCCTCCGTTTAGCTTGTGCTGGCTGGTTCTTGTGTTATTTGTGCTGGTGGGGTCTAGGATTCTAACATATTACCAGGGGTCTAGGATTCTAACATATTTAGACTTCACTATAATTTCTGCATATACTTTCTTCATTTTATATTACTTATTTTTCTAGACTTCATCATTTGTCTCAAATTATTTGTCTGTCCCGCTTCTCGATACATCTTTTTCTCTTTCCAATATACTTCTCTATCTCTCTCTCCTTGTTTTTTTGTGCGTCTACTTTATTTTCTTTTTTAATCTCCATGACGAGAAGCTAAAACTGCATCTAACTAAAAAAAGAGGGAGTAGTATTTTGACTTAGGCACAGTGTAATGAATGTTATACTAGCATTGAGTGTAATGAATGTTCTACTAGCATTGAGAACAGCCTGCTTCAACCGGTCTTCAGATGGCACAGTCGTTCAGTTGCGTGGTCAATCAGCTAAGACATTATCCACATTAATTGATACTCTATCTGTTCTTCCATACCCATCAGGTACTGGTCGCTGTCCAACTTGGCAAACATCCTACCCCTCCACACGCACAAACACACTTTAACAGACTTACAGACCCACCCACTGATCAATTCATTGGCCAAACACCAGGGCACTCTGCTCCACGCTTCTCCATCCAACCATTGCACCTGCTCTGCTGTCCCACACCTTGGGGGAGATGGCTCCAAACATGGAGATGCTACTTTCAGCCGCTTTAGGCGAACTTGTTACGAGATGCATATCCTTCCTGATCAACAAGTATTCGGCCAGAACAGGGCAATCGAAAGAGGAGATGCTGCAGCAGCTAGAAAGGGCGCTGCTCCGGGTAGCCGTCACTGTGGAGGAGGCTGAGGGGAGGTTCATCACGAACCGAGCCATACTTCGGCAGCTGAACTTGATGAGACAAGATATGTACAGAGGTTACTACATCTTGGACAAGTTCAGGTACCATGGGCAAGACAAAGACGAGGAGGACTCAAGAGCTCAGACACTGAGCCGACGATCCTTAGCACGGTCCGTTACATTTCCAGGCAAGCTCAGATCTCTCTCTGCTAGCAGCAGTATATTACATGGCAAAAAGGATTTAGAGCAGGTGTTTGATTGCATACAGAGCGTTATTACAGGCATGGGTGAGATCGTAGCATTTCTGAAGAACTACCCCCCAGTGTTTCGTCAGCCATATAGCATGCCAGTTTTACTAGAAAAATGCATGTTTTTTCGCCACAAAGAGATGGAACAGACCATCCGCTTCTTACTAGAACCTCCTGGTAGTGAACACAGCCTTGGCGTGCTGCCAATCATTGGCCAAGGGAAAGTTGGGAAGAGCACGCTCGTTGAGCACGTATGCTGCAACGAGAGTGTCCGGGCTCACTTTTCTCAGATTGTCTTTTTTAGTGGCAGCAGGATCATTGAAGACGAAGAACTGCACACCCTTAACGATGGAGGCATAGTCAAGCACAACGATACCCGTGGCTGCCTGAACGATGGAAGAATGTTGGTTGTAATCGAGCTAGACGGGGGGGATGTTGATGAGGGATCATGGACAAGGCTGTTCTCTGCCGCTCACGGTCGCTTTCCGAGTGGCAGCAAGGTTATAGTGACAGGTCGGTCAGAGAAGCTCAAGAAATTTGGAACAACACCAGCTCTAAGGTTAGACTTTTTACCTCGAGAAGCGTGTTGGTACTTCTTCAAACTCCTTGCATTTGGAACCGCGTACCCTGAAGATCAGCCCAAGCTGGCATCCATAGCAATGGAGATATTTGAGGAGTACTACTGCAACAACGATACGTTCAGAGACTTCAGCGGTTCGTTCGCTAACTCGAAAAACATTGCTGGCCTCCTGACAGCTGATGTTAGTGTGCAGCATTGGCAGAGAATTCTTGCAGGCGTTAAGGAGACCGTGAGGAACAACCGGCTTCCGTTCAGCGTTGTTGCAACCGGTGATGATACGAGGGAGGAAAAGAGGCAGTTTTTTATAAGCAGGATATCCAGTCCGTCTCAGTACTTCCTGGTCGACGAACACCACAGAGTAGCCTTTGATCAAGAGGAGGTTCCTAAAACGGATCTTGACGATGTCATGTCAGGGAGTGTTACGCCGCAGGGCAAGTTTGAGGTTGTGTGGTGGAGGTCACACCTGCCGCCGTACTACAGTTACATTGCCACATGTGAGATTCGTGACTCCAAGTTTATGTCTAAGAAGAGGAAGGATCTGAGTTAGTGTTCTTGTAGCAATGTGATCTTGTTGCTTTTAGTATTCAGAATATATATATTTGCGAGTGCATTACGAAAATATAGTGAATTTTCTTTCCATCTCACATTTTAATATAGATATTATTGAATTTTGCCGGGATACCCACGAATGCACATCAGGAGCAGGCCTGTTGGTGAGGTTGGAATTTAGCAAACTTGGAGAGGGTACTACCTTATTTTCTGATTCGACGGTTCTGATAAGTCAACCTCCATCTAGCTAGTAAGACTCCCTCCAATTTTTAATTCTTTTCATTGAATAACTTTTTTATTGAATATAATATCTCTGTCCATTTGAAACACATGTAGTTGAAGTTTTGACTCGTGAGGCCACAATAATGAAGTGAAGTAGTGGAATTAGTCCTATATTATTTATTTAGATACGTAAGGGTCAACATATAACACACGTCGTTCCAGCCATAGCATCTCCGGGTTAACCCTTTTACACAAAGTAAGACGAAATGTAAAAGGGGTGCTATATAGAATAAACGTGTTCGTTCCACATGTGAGCTGGGTTGTAAGCTGAATTTGGACGTGGAATTTTATAGGTAGTATCAAAGCCGACTCTGGTTATACAGGTGCGCATGCGTGTCGTGCCCATAGAGGGGACATGGTGTGGTCATTGTAGCACTCCGTTTCCTTCATCGTGTGTAAAAGAGGGAATTTAATCAAATTAAGCCAAAATTTCAAAAGAAAATGTAAACATTAAATCAAATAACTAACGAAAGTTTGGGTAAATTGCTAAGAGGAAAAAAATTAGCTCCTTGGTCCAAGAAACTAGTTAAACTTTTGCAAAAAGAATCCTCACGAATTAAAAATCATCCAAATTCGAATTGGTTAGCTTAAAAACTTTGAATTGCAAATCCAAATTTATTTAATCCTTGAAACCAAATTTTATGGGCTCCTGTCAAATTTCTGAATTTTCTGTGGTTTTTCTGAAAAATTTGATCGCCAGTGGGACCCACTGGTCAGTGGGCCCCACCAGGCAGCCGCTTCCTTCTTCTCTCTTCTCTCTCTGTTTTTCCTCTTCCCGCGCGCGTGCACGCCGATCCACGGACTCCCGACCGGGGGCAGGCCGCTCGCGCCACCTGCCGCGCGCTGCCTGCGCCGCGCGCGTGCGTGGCGAGCGCGGGCGTGAGCACCCCGGCGCACTCGCACTGCCTCTTCCTTCCTTCCTTCTTCGTTCTCCTCGCCTTCTCTGTTTCCCTCACCGAGCCGCCGCGCCGCATCGCCACACCTCGAGCTCGCCGAAGCCCGACCTCCTTCCTCGTAAAATCGGTACACCGCAGCCCCTTCTTTCCTCCCAAACACCCCCGCACCGCCATTTGTCACCGAAGCTCACCGGAATTGCGCCGCCGTCGCCATTGTCTTCGGCCGAGGTAACGTCTCCGGTGAGCACCGTTTTCCGGGTGAGGACCGACCCCCTTTTTTTCCCTTCCCTAGCTTCACCGTGCTGCGAGGAAGCTAATCGGCAAGGTACATCCGCCGGACGCGGGCCGTAGCGCCGCCGCGCCGTGACCGCTGCCGCGCGTGCGCCGCTGCTTGCCGCCGTCCCGTTTCCGGAGCTCGCCGGCGATCATGGTGTAGTCCATCGGGTTCCCCGCGCGACGCCCGTGCCACTAGTAGGCTCGCCGCCGACCACCCTCGCCGGTAGCGCCGGCGCACGCCGCTGGCCGGGCTAGGGCAGATGCCCTGATTAGGGTTTACTGTTCCATTGCTTTTAAAAATCGATTTATAGCGGCTGGTAAATCCATAATTCACAGAAAATTTATCCTAGCTCCAAAAATTATAAGTCCAAATGTTTTGGAACCAGGGGAAATTGTAGTTTTTAATAAAAATATAAAACTTCATTGTATAAAATTATTAATTGTGGGGATTTATTTAATTAGTCATAAAAGGTCCAAAACCCTAATTAATTAACTTGCAACTATTAAAATTTGGAAAAATTTGGTAGAACCCTAGGTTCAAACCTGGCTACTCTTTTGTGTTGCGATAGCATTTGTTAGGGTATTTTTGGTACCTTTTGCGAGCAGTAATTTGGTTTAGGTCAAAATCGCCCCTCGACGAAACCCTAATTTTCCTAATTCGCTAGCGATTCCTTCAGTCTGCAGAAAATTGTGAACTGCTGTTGACACCTTTGTAATTGCATCATGTAGACGCCGACGTGAACGAAGTAGCTGTCGAGGCAGACCCCGCTTTTTCTGAAGACACCACCGTCGCCGACCCAGAAGACTATCCACAAGGCAAGCCCCGGTGCACTACTGTTTTAAAATTTTCTTTTTGCAACAGTATATGTGATGTCATGTGTTGTGCATTTTAGGTCAATAGGAGTTGAATGAAACCCTAGATGCATATGTTTCCAGTAGTACCTACATGGAATATTGGTATAGGTAGCCCGGTGTAGCTGCTATGCTTAGGATTTCTCTTCGGTAGAAGTCGAGCAGAGTGGACCCTGCTTGCGATATGTTAGGAGTTGATTGAAACTTCCACCGTACTAGAGAATTATGGAGCAGGTTCAGGTTTAATGAAAAGAAATCGGGGTCAGACAGAGGGTGATAGGAAGGCAACAGACCGGGGTTCTGTGTGCGGTAGCTCTGTCTGATCCGTGAGGCACAGTTGGTTGAGTATTGAATGTACTGCTCACATGCTGGAACTATGGGAACCAGTAAACCTAGGTAGCCTAGAGAAGGCAAAGCTGAACCTACCTTACGGTGTCTGATTGGCGACGGTCTGGGGTGGACAGTGTGTGAACTCCACAGGCACCGTCCGGGACGGGTGATCTGGTGGGACGCGGCACTGTTAAGGTAGCGTAAGAGGGAATTAGCTTTGCCAGATCTGGAGCGAACGGTTGCCACGTGCGGTCCGGGACGCGCACGTGTCGTGTGACCAGGTTAACCCTGCAGGTGTAAATCGTTTCGAACCGCTGACACTCTCAGTCTAGAGTTTACTCAATCTCTCTGTCGCATATGTTAAGAAGCGAAACAAGAGAAGGATGATATTCATGATGTGATGCTTATGCTAATCATTGTTTGTCAACATGATTGTTTAGTTACGGTGCCTACTAAAGTTTATTTTCTCGAACTTAATTTGAGCTAAAACTTGAAAGTAGGAACTACTTAGTAAAGCGTGTCCTTTTGCAATTCTCCTACCCAGAGTCAGCCGTGCATGTCTAGGTGTCGGCTGTAGACAGCCTGTTGACGGGTTAGTCTTGCTGAGCTTTTTAGAAGCTCACGCTTTGCGACTTGTGGTTTTCAGGAGGGTTCGATGCGACCGGTGGTAGTGGTGGCCAGTGCTGGGAGGAGTCGTCTCCGGGCTGGGGTAGTTTCCAGTGGGAGCCGCTCGAGTAGCCGCTGCCTGTGTGTGGCTAGTAGCAGGGAGCCGTTGGGCAAGGCCCCTTGCTTTTGCTTAGAGTCAGAGTCGGAGTCTGTATCCTTAGTTTTCCGTTTCCGCTTGTAGACTGAATCGTTTCCGCTGTTTATGAAAATTGTTCCTGTGGAACCAGACTCTGTAATATCACTCATATAATACTTTTCTTCTGTCTGTAATCCGTGCTTTTTACTGCCTGTGTTGTATGCTGTGAACGTTCGCTTCGACGAACGTCGCCCAGAATGGATCCCGGGAGGAGGATCTCCCCTGTTTCAGGGGCGGTCCGCCACAGTCATGACACTGGAGGATGATCTTGGATATTTAGATGTAGTATATACCATATGCTATCGAGGGCGTCAGTCCGTAAGGTGAGAAGAATGTAATACTCAACCCGGTTGATGTGTGTAGTTGAAGTTTCGGTACTAGGGTTGTTTAGTTGGATGATAGTCAATATGTAACCCACGTTGTTTTAATCATTGCATATCTGGGTTAACATTTTTACATGAAATGAGGATAAAAACATAAAAGAGGTACTATATAGAATATGCATACGCGTTCGCGCTCCGAGCTGGGGTGTAATATTGAATAAACTAAAATTGTTGTCCGTACACCATCAGTAAAAAAAACTAAGAGCAGTACTTGCTACTGGCTCGAGTTGTTTAATACTGCCACTGAATAGTTCAAATTTAAACTACTAAGCTACTAACCATGGGATTCCCAAAAACAGAAACTATTAACCATGGACATCATTAAAAAAGAAGCTAGTACTGTTTTAGGTAGTATTATAAAAATGAGCAATATTGAAAACATATGCAATATTGACCGGACAAGTAAAATAATAGAAAACAATTAATTTGCTTCTCTTAGTATAACCAAAGTCTCGATAACTTCCAAACTATTTTTTTGGTTCAGTTTGCACTCAAGCTAATGTCATATGATTTAATTTATACCTTACTACAATTTATCCTTTTGTAGTAAATTACTTATTCTTCCTCCAAAAAAGCTTCTTTTTGTCTTTCTTGGTACAGTCCCAACAAAACTTCCTTAGCCTAAAAAAAGTTGAACATGCCTTATAAAGTCTTACAAAGGCACTAAACGAGAGTACTACATTCATACCTATTTTCTAGAAACAACTCGAGAATGTAAGTGTGGGACTCCTTGTGTGAGTGTGTATGTTTGAAGTGACAGAGAGGGTCTATTTATAGGTCGAGAATACTTGAGTGAGTGGCTCTCGTCCCCGTTCTGGTCTCATTCCTGCCACGGAATACGTGCCACCCCCTCAAAACCGACCTTGTAAAGACGATAACTCACGCCTCACTAAAAGATGGGTCCGAGTTGGCCCACCTTCAGCTTGACCGAACTGTGGGGGCCGCTCGTGTCCCACTTTGTTAGACCTTGATTTCGGGATCCACTGTGCATACTGTATCAGTCCCTAAATCAGTAACTGATACGTACAATTTTTCACAGAGTGATAATCAAAAGCATACTTCGAGTAAATAATAAGGTAAAATATCTAATATAAACCCTTAGTGCTGACGTGACGAGGTCAAAAGCAATCCAAGTGCGTTACGTCACTAAAGGTAAAGCAGACAGCAGAAAACAGTCCAATCCAATCCACAGGCAAACTTGAGAAGCAGAATGAAAACCCAAATCGTCGTCGTCTTTCACCTATGACGTCTTTCCTACTAAAAACAACAAATGCAAGAACGTGAGTACATAAGGTACTCCGCGAGTCCTAACACTACACAAGGGTATATGAAATGCATTTTAGGCTGTAGCAAAGGTGAGGCTCGTGGGTTGCATTTGAATAAAGCAATTATGCCTGAGTTTGTTTTAAAAACATTTTGTAAACTTTTAAAAAAAGGATTGAGGTTAATATTTTAGTATGGTTGGCCCTGTGGAAGATACTGTCCATCCCGCTAGTTCCCAATATTTTACTTGAGCCTTTAGACCCAATGGTCCTACGACTCTAGCATATACTGCCATCATTTTCAAAACACAAACAGACACACATTTTCAACTCACGCATCACGAGGTTTTTGAAAAACTACTAAATGTTGAGAGCCCGGTACCAAGCATGTTAGTGTCGTGACAACAGCTATCTAGATAGATTATACACTCTGTAGAGGTTGTACACTTTACCCACAGAGTAAGCACTCCTGATCAGAAAGAGGACACAACGCTCTACCCATCTTCTCCGAGTGACTCCATAGACTCCACCACGTGACGCACCCAAAGGCTTAGCGACGGATGTTGCTCGAGCCACGAAGGCTTGGATCTTCAAGCTTTTCCTCGAAATCCGACCTTCACAGTCGTCCTTGAATCCCATGTCTCTAGGTGCTTCTTGGATTACGCCAATGTATCATAAATGTCATATAAATAATCTACCGCTAAATAAAATAAATATGAAAAGAGAGAATACGATTCAAAAGAATTCTAAATAACTCTAATTGAAATGCATTACAAATCTGATGATATTATGGCATATAACATATATGAGTGCTTCTATATTATAGGTTGGAACCTTTATTTACGGATGGTGCATTATTTAGTGTGATATGATTGAAATTACTAGTAATTATAGCTATTAAGCTTATATTGTTTGCTACCACTTACTATTACTAGAGCTACTGTTGTTGTTATTATTACTACTACTACTACTACTACTACTACTACTACTACTATGTGATATGTGTGTATCTAAGTGATGAGTGTAAGGTATTTGTTTTTATAGTGATTACCGTGAGTTTAAAGTGTGAGCTATATGCTATAAAAAAATGCTGAGAAATAATCCATAAAGCATCAAATTTAATATCAGATGGAACAACGGTAAATAATCCAAGTAAAATCATATATAAATAAAATCATTAAGACCGGTAAGAGATGATAGAGATAGATTAGGTGCGAGATGGGTTTTGGTGTAGCGAGTGTGGCGGCGAAAGAATCAAATAATTCTGAATTAGGCGTCAATTATAGGGTCAACAAGGAAGTAAGGTGGAGAGGATTGATTATGAACATCGTGTTGTGATTAGGAGCAAATAAGAGTGTGATTAGGGTCTACTAATTATCTAGGATTTTTGGTAAATTTTTGGGATTTCTCTGATGAATGAAAAAGGCTAAAATGCATATTTTAGGTGCATTTGTTGTGTGTGTAAAGCAAAAGGTGGAGCAGCACAGAGGCTGACCGGTGGGGACAAGGGGCCAAAGGGTCCATGAGAAACTATGCGGTGGACCGAGTTCATGGCTCTTTCGATCGAAGGGCTCATGTGTGTGTGGTTCACATAGACTGGGTGCATGGAGGAAGAGAGTGGTGGCGTGGACTAGGCAAGAGAGCTGAGGTGGTAGCCATGCAGGAGCGGGACCCAACTGAGGTGGCACCTATGTGGTGGCCACATGGGTTGGGCTTGCCGGAGCGGGCAGTGCGTGGAGGCTCTTTGCCGGAAAGCTCGCCGCCGAAGGACTCCTGTGACGGGCGGGGTCACAGATAGCACGCCGTGATTTACTCGAGATGGCAACCCGCCGGTGATGTTAAAGGCGTTCTCCGACGAGCGTAGCGGATGGTAAGCCTCACTGGAGGTCGAAGCGAAGCCAGGGATCCACTGGAACTTGCCTGCGCTCATGCTGGGGCTCGTTTGAGTGGTTGGCTAGGTTCGTGGGAGTGTGGGCAAGGTGGTGGGGTGGCTGGGCTGTGGGGAAAGGAGGGGCGCAGCCCACACAGGAAGGAGAAGGGAGGGGAGGGAGAGGTGGCTGGGCCGGTCGAGTAAAAAGAGGAATGGGCTCTAGCCCAATAACAAGAGAAAGGGGAAAAAGATTTAAACTTTTCTAGATTTTTTGGGTTTGAATTTACGGAAAAAAGCCACATAAATTCAAAGCAAATTTTTGAGAAATAAAATAAAATCAATTAAAAGGAAAAACTATCATGTTGGATATATTTTAATATTTAAAACTCCAATTTCAGCTAAGTTAAATTTAATTATTTAGTGAGTTTTGCTTTTTGAAAATTGATAAGAATGAGAAGCACATAAAAAATTTAACTTAGGAGTGATTTTTGGCGTGATTTAAATTTTGGGTCGTGACACAATTCTTTGGGGAGGCTAGCCTGCAGGCCCTAACGAACCATAGATTTTCTCAGTATTATGGCATATGTAGTCGGTCCATGTATCCGTGTACGGCCCACATGTGGCATCTTGTGATAATTCGAAGTTGTGTTTCTTACCGCAGGGCCAGATTATGTCCTCATTCCTACAATAATTACCTGAATGCACAAATTCTCCAAGTACATATAAACTACATTATTTGTAAACTAACATATGTGTATAAAATACAAATTCTTATTTATTTTCTGATATATGCTGACGGTATAATTGATACTTAATGATCGTAATTAGTGCGTGTGTCATGCCCTAGTATGGAAATACAGATCCAAACCCGCTCGTAATTGCTACAGGTCTTACCTCACAATAACAACTCTTAAGCTTTCGTCTTTATCTCACGTAAAAGGGTTAACATGTTTATATTGTAATCCAGACTTCGGTATTTAAGTTGGACATGCTACACCCAAACTCACGAGGTGGGATTATTTCTGTGCTGCTAGCAGCCACACTATACTAGCCGTCCCACGACAGAATTTTTTGGGCTGGGATCTCACAATCTTCTCCTCTTAGAACGCGACGTACTCGTCAAGAAATAGACCATCTTATTACCCAGAGGGGACATGATTGGCATTGCGTCTTGTACCCACGTCCGTATGTCCAGAATTGGCATACGTGTCATACCGTGACCACATCGAGCCCACGCGTCATGCACACCATATCCACACTTTTGACCCGTACGTACCTACGAAACTCTCGAGACTCGACTCTGATATCATTTGTAACACACAGTTTGTAAATATGGATCCGAACTCGCTTGCAATTAGTGTGGGTCTCACCTTATAGCAATAACTCTTACATCTTCATCTTCGCTTCGCGGAAAAGGATTAAGCCGGTCGTTACTGTGTTTCAGAGTTGGATATTTAAGTTAGACATGCTCCACCCAAAATCACAAGGTGTTACTAGTCTCGTGTTGCTAATAGCCACGCTACACTAGCCAGTCCACGACCCGATTGGTTTGGGTAAGTATCTCTCAGCGCCCCAGCGGGAGGAGGGGGAAGGCAGGGCTGGCCTGGCTGAGTCAAGGTGGGCCGAAAGACAGGGAGGGAGAAAGAAGGCCAAACGGAAGAGAACGGGAAGGAAAGAGAAAAAGAGCTGGGCCGGTTTGGAGTTTTGGCCTAAGGCTGAGGAGGGGGGAAAACAGTTTAGGCCCCCTTTGGCAGAGATTCTCGGGGAGTGATTCTCAATGAGAAGTGATTCTCTGAGTCAAAAGTGATTCTGTGGCTGAAATTGATTCTCTTTGATTCTTTATGACATACTCTCACAATCAGGACATGAAATCACTTCATAGAATCAGGAGAAGCTACTATTTTCAGCTTCCAACCCCTTAGTTTATTTCAGAGAATCACTTCACAAAATCAACCAAGAATCACTTCTCCTGCAATACAGCGTTTGGCAGAGCTTCCCAGATTCTCTCTGAGAATCAGCTCCGTGGAGCTCTGCCAAAGGGGGCCTTAATCTTTTCTAGAATTTGGAGTTTAGTCAAATTTGAATAAGATTCAATTTGAAAAGGGATTTGAACATCAATAAAATGTTGGAAATGCATATACCTCCGGTGCAATTGAAACACCTGTGAGGATTTATTTTAATTTATAAATTTCAATTATCATTGTACTAACATTATTTAGTTTTATATTTTTGGAAAACCTGCCATGTTGGGGAAGAATTCTACAGATTTTTATAAAATTGATTTCGAAATTTTTCAGGAGTGGTTTTTGTCATGTTCTAAAATTTTGGATGTTACAGTTATTTTTAACCGTTGAAAACCAACAGGCTCCCTTGAAAAAAAAAAAGATAAAACAAAACAAAAGAGAACCAACAGGCTGAGAGGAGAGCTGGGCCAACCACGCGTGGAAAAAAGTTGTGCAACCAAGGTAGGTCTTGTACATGGTACCACTTCGAGGATGCAGAAAAGTAATCAAATCTTGCGAATAAATGAAAACACTACACACATTCCATTTCAGAGACCTTCCTTCGGTATAAGTCACCTGATAGAAAAATGACACCAAGAAATATGTATTGACGTGGTACCAAAGGACAAATCAAATGTACGAATATAATTGCATTTAATCTCAAATATTATTTTCTCAATGGAATATGCAATTGAAATTCATTAGATTAGTTCTGAAAAAAGAAATTTATTAGATTAGAGTATTATTATTAAAGGGGTGGGAAACGATACAAAACAAATTGAGTCTTATCATGCAATCTGGTACCTTGAGTATATACAAGACAATAGTTAAATTTAAATTTTAGCAGAACATCTCCATACAGACATCATTGTTTTGCACATAATTATTGTCCAATGATAAGCTAGGTTTTTTAAAAATAGCTAGGTTCTAAAGTATATGTCCGAATCATGTATTCAACGAGCTAATAAGCAAGCTCATATACAAGTCAGTTGCCATACATGCAGTAGCATTTAAGGTTTTTAAGTGACTGGACTGATCAAATCCCCATATATTGCATCTTCCACAGGAATTACACAAAACCATGGGAACCATCTCTTAAGTGTGTAGTCGCGCCTTCTCTACTGCACCAGCTGGTATCTGCAGATATATTAGAAAAATATTTTGTTAAAGTGAAGCTCCTATTTATAAAAACCATTTTCCTAACTCATTCATAACCGAAAGAAACAAAGGTGGAAAACAGGTCGACTCTCTAAAGCTTCTGCAATTCAGATACTAATAGTTAAACATAACATTTCTTGAATAAACAAATTATTGTTATACAAGAGATCTTAGTAGTGTTTGCATTATCAAGCATAAGCTGGCGAACACCAGATGAATCCATAAGATATTCCTGGAAATTCATCTTCTGGTTTTGTGTTGGATTCTTTTTGTTAAGGCTACAATTGTCATTGTTCTTGAATGAACAAGCATTATCAAATGCTCGTGTATAATCCAATCCTCTCGAAGCAAGTGTGCACATATCAGAAAAGGTACCCTCCATCAAAGAGGAAACCATAGTTGTATTGTATGGAGGGATGGTAGAGAAAATGTGACCATTTAATACTCATTTCGTTCTTTTTTTACTTATCGTCATTGACTTTGACCGAAAATTTTGACCGCTCGTCTTATTAAAAAAATAGTTCAAATGTGTAAAACTAAAAATTAGGATTCAAAACTTCTGTAATAAATTAAATCCTAACAAAATATTTGATATTTTTAATATTTTTTTAAATAATACGAATGGTCCAAGTCACAGTGACACAAAAAAGAATGGAGGGAGTATACAACTGCATGGATGCACTTTTATTCCTGATACATTGTTTTTTTTTTAAGTGGGAAAGACGGCAATTTTTTCTTGGAATTTTTAGATTACTACAGAAAAGGAAATAAAATGTGGATCACAGAAGTATGGATTAGACAAAACAATGAATTGACATACTTGCAGTTTGTAGTCTTGGCCTTGCTGTAGAATGGCTTGAACCTGCACCTACAATCGGACAATTAAATGGTAGGTACGAGTGCTTATTCTTCCAATCTTTTTATCCTTCAGTGTATAAAATGTGATTGGATTTGACATAAATTTACTAAAGATGGATCCGAGGTACGTACTGCAATATTTTGGATGTGAAATTAACTATAAATTTTGCATGTGTTTGACACTGTTGTCTATCGGTGGCTGCTCATCGAAAGTTATAGAGCACATCGAAACCTTTCCAGAGAGTACTAACTCATGTTTTTTTTCATTAAGAATCGAAGGAGATATAGTAGTCTGAATCTTACTGTCGAAACTGTCAGGTTACAGTTTTATCAGTTACAGCAGTCTCTGAAATTTAGGTTTTTGGGTGCCTTAATGACCTAAATAATTTTTCTGGCTCTGGACAAAGTTGTAGAGTATTTCAATACCTTTCTTTTGACACTAACATCACCCTCATAGCTTTTGTGTTTTGGAAGATACAGCGATCTGAAAGTTGCTTCCAGAATAGGTTGCAGTTTCAGTTTCAGTTTGCTCTGTTGGCACTCAGTTTTGGGGTCCTTCAAGGCCTAATTAGAGTAGATCGTTATGGAAGTTTTTGCAGTAAATATGTGGTAATCTTCTATCAAGATTGAAAATATAGATTTGTGAATTTAGTGGTTGCTTATATGAGGACTGAAATTTCTATGCAAATTTTTTCCAATTGGCAACACTGTCATCCAGTAGTGCAAACAAATAAAAACTTTTGTCCTATTATATGTTTTTGTTAATAGTTTCTTGATGTCCTATTGTCAAAGGAATAATACCAAGGGAAGTGTGAGAAGAATGAACAACATGAGACTAATCTGTTGAAGATACAATACCTCAGCAGGTGAACTTATTTTTTCCTATAATTTTTCCCTTTAGCTAATGTGCTGTTATTCTACAAATGGTAGGTTGGACATGCTGGTAACCTAGACCTTGTGGCAACCGGATTGTTATTGTTTGTATTGGAAAGTCATCCAAAGGTATGCCTCTACTATCAACTAATTAGCTCTTGAATTGAAGACCTTACAATATGAAAAAACTAAGCATATTTGTTGTTGGTGCATATGTATATATTCTCTCATGGTTCTGTTATGTATATATGTATGGTCTTGAAATGGAGAAATAAAGGCTTAGATTTGAAGGGCACAATCCTGCTGCAACAACAATGAAGGTGTATTGAATCTTTCTCGCTCTTTTCAAGCAGAGTTTGATCCCCTTCAGCAGGTTCATAGCTTCTCAATAGACTAGAAGATTAGATAAGTCTTGTATGTAAAAACACATGTAGTTTGTATGATAATTCATGTAGTTTGAAGATATGAGAAAACATGAATGATGTTGTATGAGAATATGAGTCAATTCTGGTATTGGTATGTAATAGTTAAATAACAGAAATATTTGTATTAATAAATTGGCAATGATTTAAGGTTTTTTTTTTTTTACCTGAAAGTGATTATCAATGCCGGTTCTAAAGCAGAACGGGTACTGATGCTCCATTATCAATACCGATTTTAGAGTAGAACCGGTATAGATAATACAATATCAATACTGGTTCTTGATATGAACCGGTATTGATACTGGTTATCTATACCGGTTTAGAACCGGTATAAATATCACATATTATCAGTATCGATATATAAATACCGGACTGAAAATCGGTATTGACGTGGGTTATGAACCGGTACTGATCACTATTTTTGTAGTAGTGTGTGCATTCGTTCTGGGTGTTCCTGGTGCTTTCCTTCCACGCTTTCTCCACTGCCAACAACAGCCCTGCTTGCAAAACCCGCCACCGCCAGTTCATGCCAGAGAGTAATTTCGTAAAAAATATAACGATAAAAGGACATTTTTGGAAGGGCAAAATGCTTCAAATTTGAAAAACTATAGCATTTTAACGACTATAGAAACATGATAGAATTAGGGTCTCAAATAGACAAGATTAAACGGTGACCCATTTTGTCACGTTTTTTTTAGATAATGGAACAAGGTTCCAGCTTCTACCATCCCAAAGAGGGAGATTACACAGCTGTTCAATACAACCGATCAAATATGCTCCAACTCAACGGAGAAGAGAAAAACAAATGACTAGCTATAAAAGTATATTCGATTTTTATGTATGCTAATTGTTTTACATATACAGTTTAACTGAGAGTTGAAACAATAAAACTAAACCTCACTGACAACAAGATCGAATAAAAAAGATCGATTGGCGCCATAAATGAGACTTCTCACTAGCCAGGGTCAACAAAGTTTCTAGCGAACCCTCCCCTGCGTCTTTTTTTTTCAAATAATATTATTTTAATCATTAATTTCAAAATTATTTTTTTTAATAATATTATTTTAATCATTAATTTCAAAACTAGGTATCGGTTAAGAGAAATTGTAGAAATAGAAGGCAGTCGGTAGTCGGATAACTGATAAGGGACCTATCGGTCATCTAAAAAATGATAGCCTATGTGGCGGTGATGAGGCGTCGACGTGGCATCCAGGAGCTGAGTAGTCGGGGATAGATATGCCCGACAGGACTTATCGGCTTCCTGAAGACCGACAGGTCTCCGGACTAGGGTTCCTGTTGAGAGTGTTTAACATCGATAGGCCTAATCGAAAAACCGATAGGCCTATCGGTCACCGAAAAACCGATAGGCCCCCATCACCGTTATCACATGTTAAATCATGCAATAATATTAAAACAAAAAAGTTTTGTTTATACATTTTATATGTACGTTGTAGATATGTATTGGGCAATATGATTATTTTGTTGCACATTGTAGTGTGGCGTTTTGGAGAACAAAAAATATTGTTAAATTAAGAAAGAATACATGCGGATTATTAAAATTGTGAAGATATATTACTTGATTGATAAAGTGTGAGTTACAAGTACAATATATTCCTTTCTACACTACGGTAATTGCGGGGGTATTGTCGATTATTAGTACCAGACTTAGAGCAGCTAGTGGAAATAAGAAGATGAGGAAGGGCGCTGTTGCGGTGGAGGTTTAGTAGGTCCAGGCTTGTGATGTGGGCATCAGCAATACGAGACCTCGTACCATATCATGTCATCATCGTCATCGATGAAAATGACAAGATCTTCATTTGATGGTTCAGGAGTCGGAGCATTTAACAGCTAGGTGAGGTCAAAGATTTTTTTTGTCCTCGAGGTAGGTGATGAAGTGCCGATACGGATAGATTACCTCTGGATCAACCCATGCAGTCCATCCGCAATTATCATCATCATCATAGGACTGTAGGAAAAGTTAATATATTCATATGGGCATCCTGACAACAAAAAATTTTTTAGCTACCATTTATTTACTTTCTAATTTCATAATATTTCTATGAACATTGATTTTTTTTCTATGCTCTAAAAATATTATACGTATATAATACAGATTTCATGAACGAACTAATCTGTACTACAGATAATAATCTAAAATAAATCACTATCTAAACAATCATCACAAGACTAAACTTGTATTCTAAATAAACTATTATACTACTTAATCTAACAATAAAATATTATACTTACTTCTAATCTCAGGTGGACGTTCTTCTTCTTCCTTCTCTTCCTCTTCCTCCTTCTCCTTCTATTCCTCCTCTCCTCTCCTCTTTCTCTCCTCCTCACCTCCCGCGAGCGCGCCTCGGCAGGCTCCCCGCCGCGCGCGCTAGCCTCTGCCGTCGCCCTCTCTCGTGGACAAATTCAAATGCGCAGTCACGGGCGAGCGCCGCGGATTTGTTCAGGGATCTATCGGTCTCCCGCAAACCGACTAGCGAACCCTATCGGTCGCCCGGAAACCGACTAGCGACACAAATCAGACCCGTTGGGCCCCGACTGGCCCAGACTGCCCTTGCACCCTGTCGGTAATCCAATTACCGGCAGCCCGTTCGCGCCGCCGATAGCCCGCGTGGCAGCAGACGTGGCCCCTAGTCGGCTTTCCGAAAACTAATAGGCACGTATCGGTTTTCAGATGACTGATAGGTCCCTTATCGGTCAGCCAAATACCGACTGACTTCTCTTTCTGTAATTTCTCTCACCCGACCCCTAATTTTAGAATTAATAATTAAATTATTATTATTTCAGAAAAAAAAAACCCCCCTGTCCCTTTCTCTTGGCTGCGGCATGGGCCAAGGGCTGACTCGAGATGAGGACCCATGGCCGCATTTGGGAGAGGACCTCGCTGAGGACATAATGATCATCGGCATTCGGTACGGTTCCTTGATCTCCTTGTCGGCAACTGCTAGCAGCCTCTAGAACTCAATGGAGGACGACACTCATAGATTTGCTGAGGAGGGAGGAGAGAGCGGCTGCGTGAGGGGAGAGGACAGAGCGGTGGTGCAAACAAAATGGGAATGCGGACGCTGCTTGGATTGATGGTGGATGGAGGTATATTGCAGCTATTGTGGGTCTAACCAACTATTTCGCTCGAGTTGAGTCACTGACCTATGGGTCCCACCTGCCCATGAGATGATAGTGTTATTGTCCAGATATTTACGGTGTCGTTTATTTTTTTATTTGACTCATTTTAAAAGTTTCAAACATGTATAGATTTGCATATGAAGTTCAAATCTATTAATATTTTTTTTCTAAAACCTTCAAAAAATGTGTTCTATCAGGAGGAAGCTTTCCATCCAGTTTTGCACTGATCCATCAACTCATTAAAGGTCACTTTTTGAAGGTCTCCTCACTAGTGTAAATTTTCAAAAAAAAGTAAGTTTTAAATGATATTTTGTGTATACGAACATTTTACACACCTCTGTGCACAAATATGTATATTTACTTTTCAAAAACTGACAATCATCGTGTTTGTACGAATTGCTCGTCATTTATCTCTAATTCTCCTAACTTCTACGTGGTTTAGAAACATTCGAACACACATATGCATTCAAACATACTTCGTTTTTTCCCCAAAATTTCTAGAGGTTGATGTTGCTTTTGAACAGACAACCCAGAACAGAATTGGATCAGAATTTAATATTTTTTGGGAGATATGAGGATCTAAAAAAATGTTTATTTGATTATTTTTGTGTCTTACTTAATGTATGATGTTTTTTTTCCGTGTAACAGTGAAAAAGAATAAATTTAAAACAACAGTAGTTGGCTTTCTCAAACGCACCTTTAGAGCTCGTTTGGGAATGTGAAAACCAGTGGGGATTTCGGCGTTATCACAGGCAGGTAGATGCATGGGGAGAGGAAGAGAGCCCCAGGGTTGCGTGGGGAAGTTGGCCCCGTCTATCTTCCTGTCCTTGCTGGCCTCCCGTGGCGCACACCGCCTCTCCCGAATGAATCGCCCTCCCAACCAGCTGCGGAACTATGTTATGGGCTGCTGGGGCCATGGACCCTACTCATGCGCCTGAAAATACTACTACATTTAGGTCCATATGACTCATTCTCACACAGGGACTCAGTGAAGGCTTTGTCGTGTGCCATCCTTTAACATAGACACTCAGCAAAGATTTTAACGGTCAGACACTTGACAAAGCCTCGACAAAAAGAAAACACTCTGCAAAATTCAACTTGAAAAACATTAAAAAAATAGCTATTTTTTTTAACGCAGGAGTGGCCCCCACCTGGTTAATGCTCGCCCGGGTATTTTCGTGCTGACCTCCGCCCCACACATACCCCTCTTTATCCCTACACCACACTATCACTTGTGTATATACCGAAACGAGTGTAAATAAAAAGGTTTTCAACTAGAAAGTTTCGTAAATTTGGTGATCTAAAAAACTTTCATTTAGTAAGTTTCTCCATCCAGGTCGTTTACAAAATTTTAATTTCAAAGTTGATAAGTTTAAATATACATTTGCATGACATATTTGAAATCGTTGTCAACTACAAAGTTACATAACTTTTCTAGATCTACAATTTTCATTTTAATTGTTTTCCATCCAAGGTCATTTGAAAATTTTGAATTTTCATAACTTCTAAAGATCTAGAGTTTTGCATGACAAGATGATTTCAATTAAAAAACTTGCCAACTACAAATTTTTATAACTTCTAAAATCTACATTGCTTGTTTGGTTGTTTGGTCATTTATTCATCCGACATGATGGTTCTAACTTTGTTCAAAACTGTATATATCTCTGTTGTATTTTCACGAAACTATACAAGCGAGATATAGATTTTAGGGAGATTTGGCCGTGGGCACGATTCAAATGCGGTTTTGGTCATAGGGCACCATTCAATCAAATATTAGCTATAGCACACAATTCAAATGTGAATTTTTGCTAGAGGACACTTTTGTTGAGAGAAACTTTTGTAAATGACCAAAATATCCTCGATCTATCTTTCATAAACTTTTGCGTGTCCGCTTGACGCCTGATGACGCGGATCCGCCCAGAAATCTCAGTCCGGGTCGGATCCTGCATCTCGTCAGGATCCTGTTGGGCAATGCTCGATGAAGCGAGCATACACATGGTACAACACAGGCAGGATAAACAGCAATCTTTTACAAGATGAGAGGATTTAATACATCATTGTTTCATAAGTTAAAAATTTAAGTCTTACAACAATATCAGAATATGGAAGAGTTTTCGAAATCACAGACAAACAGCGGAAGACTAAGACGAGTACAGACTTCGACTCTCATGGTAAAGCAAAAGCATAAATCGTGCCCAGTGGTGTCACGCTACTAGCCACTTTCAAGATTCACTGCGGCGATTCGCAACGCTCCCACTGGAGGTTCCCGAACTCTGGACGGGATTCTTTCCACTGGATGCTCTCATCCTGGGTATGCACGTCGGCATCTGAAAACCACGTATTCGCAAAGCGTGAGCTTCTAAGAAGCTCAACAAGACTGACCCGTCAAATTGGCTGGCTACAGCCGACACCTAGACATGCTGGCTGACTCAGGGTGGGTTTACCATGCAAAAAGAACTCGCATTACCTGAACTACTCTTGGTCAAGTTTTAGCTCAGGTTAAGTGTTTAGAATGGTAACTTTAGTTGGCACTGATCTAATCAATCATAACAGAAGTATATACAATAATAATCATCATAACTTCATCCTCATCATTTATCTCAACTTCTTGATTATAATGTGGTGCGTTTCACAAGCAAACTCATAAACTAGGAGCGACAGCTGTTCAAAATGATTTTACACCTGCAGGTTCAACCTAATCATACGACACGTGCGCGTCCCAGACCGCACGTGGCAACCGTTCACACCAGGTCCTGCAAAGTCAATTCCCTCCTACGCCTGCTTTAGCAGCGTCGCATCCCACCAGAACACACGTCCCTGTCGCAACCCCGTCCGATAAAATCGTACTGTTGCTCATCCAGGATCATTCGGGGTGCCACTTGGCGAAGCAAGCGACCATACAGTACAATAATTAACAAGGACACGCAATACATGATTTAAAGGGCACATGAATTCTTAATATTACAACATTGGTTCAGATAATTTAAGTGCGGAAGCGTAGTTTGAAAACAAACGAAAGTCAGCGGAAGCTAATGAGTACAACTCGACGGTAAAATCAAGCACGCCAGCCCACGGGTGCTTAATCTTCATAGGTCGGAGAAGCGGGAACCCACTCGAAGGTCCACTCCGAGGGTGCCTCCCCTTCCCAACCACCACAACCACACGAAGGAAGGTTAGAACAATCACCTGCAAAAATATTAATCCACAAAGCCTGAGCAACTAATACTCAGCAAGACTTACCCGTCAACGTGGCCATCTAATGACCGACTCCTAGAATGCAGGGTATTGGTGGAGGTTGATCGGGTATTGCGAAAATAGCGCTAGTATTTTCTATTCAAATTTTAGCCAAATTAACAATAGTTACTGTGAATTTACTAAATGTGCCGCTATTCTAAACAATCATGAATTCATTACAACAAACAAAGTAAAATTATACAATTTCATCATAATCCACTATTTTCATATCGTTGCGGCGGAAAGGAGCAAGTGCTACTCTTAACCACGAGGAGTGGCAATTATAATTGATTTACATCCTGCAGGAGAAACCCGAATGACACGACACGTGCACACTCAACTGAGTCACACGTGGCTACCTTTCGCAACATCGCGACAGTGTTGGCTCAACATCCATCCCTCCAAGGACATGGTCCTCCAGGCGATGCCCTGCATCCCTGTACGGCCCCAAGCCTTTCCCGCTAGCACAAGCCCAAGAAAACAAAAGCAAATCCATCCACCTTGCTGGTCCGTTCACCCAGAAAAAGGGATGGCCAATTGTCCAACAAAGCGCGGTGAGCTACATCGGTTTCCTGGTCCCATATACCAGTATGCACTCGGTACACACCTCAAACTCGACCAATGCAACCGCACCCGATAGGGTTCTCGATTTTATTCACAATTAAGATCAACATGTTCCTTGATATTTTTCCTCCTTTGATTAAAACACGAGTAGCCTCCATACTACTCGGATGCTACCGAATTCCTATCCTTACGCATCGCATTCTATCGAGGGCTCTACCAAAATACTCCATAGGAAACCTACCAAGTCATGCAACTAGGTTTTCACGGCAATTTCCTCGATACTTAATGCACAAACAATTCCTACACACATAGTGGAAAACAGAAAATTTGTAAACATAGGTGTGCACCGGGGCTTGCCTTGATTTGCAGAATAGTCAGAGTACTCAAACAAGGAGTTAGTTCCTGCGGTTGCTTCTTCTGGATTCTCGTTCACCGGCGGAAGTTCCTGGTCGGTTCCTATATGACGAAAATGCAGTGACTTATTTAATGAAGAGAGTCACAATGCTATTATTAAATATTAACTAGCGTTTCATTGTTAGGAATTAGGGTTAGATTGCGACCTTGTCTCAAGTATTAATCGTTTATTAACTACGACTATTTAACTAGGTTAAAAATGACATTTTTAATTTCTTCTCAAGATTATTTTTAGTTGATGGTACCCTCTGAGATATGAATTTTAAGCTTTGGTTGAGGCCTAGATGAATTTCCTAGATTTTATAAAAATTCAACAAAGTTTCTGTTATTGGGCTTTATAAAATCAGAAACCATGTGTAAATCTTGGAGTAAAATTATGATATTTTATGGTGTTACTCAGGAGGGCCAAATCTACAACTTTTCTTTTGGGGCATAACCTTTTTACTGACTTCTACAATGTATTTTAGAAAATGGCATTTTAATAGGCAGATTTGGGGTATTGTGAAAGTAATATATACAATTTGATGGTCCTAAAATCCCCATAAAATTCCAGTAGGTGTGTTCCGCCATGAGAGGCTTGTAGATCAAATTTCAGACTTAGAACTGCTCTACAATTTGAACTAAAATTCAAAAACAGCAAGGAGTATTTGAATTATTACTGAAAATGTGTGGTCATTCCATAAAAAGTGTTTTAACAGAAATTTAGTATTAGTCATGAGGTTTCTAAAAAGGTTTGGTTTGCTATTTTTGGATTAGTATTCTATTTTCTATGAATTTTACAAATCTGTAGATTTCTCTAGAATTTGAATAATTTGAATTGAACCCGGGCCCGCTGGTCAGTGGCACGAAACAGAGGAGGCGGCGCTAGGGCAGCGCCCGACGGCGCACCACCGGCGGTTCTCGCCGGAGGAAGAGTCGGCGGCGGCTTCCATGGTGCCCACGGCACTCAGCGTGAGCCAGAGAGTCTGTTTGATGAAGGAGGGGCGACGGGGCTCACCGGAGATACGCCGGCGACGGTGGACCGATTACGGCAATGGCGGCGGCGGTGTTCCGGCGGCTCGGCGGTCGGTGGATGTCGGAGCTGAGCACTGTGAGCTGCAGTAGAGGTTGGGGATGACGCTGGGCACGGCGAGGATGAGTGAAAGTGGCCGGAAGATAGTCGTCGACGGTGAGGTGGCGGCTCGGCGGTTGCTCCGACGATGGCACGACGATTTCGTCACCGCTGCTTCGCCAAAACCAGTGCGGTCAATTGAAACGGAACCAGGGTGACACGAGGGTCGTGCCGACGGAAGGAATTGGAGGATCTCTCACCGGCGATGAAGAATTTGACAGAGAGGCGATAATGGCGGTGCGGCGGCGCTCCGAGAGTGAATTGCCGGAGTTGGCTAGGGTTTCGGCTTTGGAATGGTTAATTGGGTGTGGGAGGGTGTAGTAGGTGATCTCGTGCGCGATGGAGCAGCTCGGTTGGCGTTGGATTGCAGTGGTGTGCTCGGTCGGCGTAGGAGCTCTGTGGCGGCAATGGCGGCAGGGCAGAGGAAGAAGAAGAGAGGCAGGGCGGGGAAAGAATAAGGAAATCGGTGAACGGGCGATTTGTAATGCACTGAGTCAGTTTGCGGTACGCGGGCAGTTGGCCGGACGGCGTTGCAGCGGCGTTCTCGGGGCGAATTTAATCGGGCGGCCGGCTACGGTGAGGGCGGTCGCCGGTTCCCGTACGCGGTTAGGTCGCCGGCCGAGCGGAGCAGCGGCGTTCGCGGAGGATCATCAAGTCGCCCGTCGGGCTAGCTCGGCTTTAGGCGGCTAGGGGCGTAGGGTGGCGCGCCGGCGGGAGAAGACGGCATGGGCGTCGCTGTCTTCGGCAGCCCGGGTACAGTACTCGTCCGACAATAGGGAGAAAAGAAACAGAGCCGTGCAGAACAGAAGGAAGAGAGGAAGAGAAGAAAAGAAATAGGGTAGGGATTGGAAATTTGAATTTCAATTGCATTTGAAACCTCACTAAAATGGTTGAAGGGTTGGAAATGTAAAGAAATTAACAATCAATTTTTTTGAATTTGCTATTTGTGTTTTCTTGAATACTTTTGTCTATTATTTGAAACCCCGACCTAATTAGGGTTTTGGTTGAGAAATTTCGGAATTTGAACGATCGCTTTCAATAATTTGATTTCTAAACGCCCCAAAAACTTTGTGAAATGGTGGAGTGGTTAGAAATAGAAAGAATTTAAATTTTGAAATTTTTGGATTGCTACTGCATATATGAATTCCTTATTAGTCGTTTGCCTTTTCTCCTACTATTTAAATCTCCGACAAGTTAGGGTTTTGACTTGTACCGTTTCGGAAATTGAACCATGGTTTGAACAACAATTAAACCCGATAACCCTAAGTCCCATTATTTAACTACTATGCTTCTCGCCGATTAGGGTTTTGATAACTCAGTCACGAGGGTTCGGCCCTAATCGCACGTTAATCCTCTTCCGCCTTATGAACACGGATCGCTGCAGGGCTCTCTTAATTCACTTAACTAAAGTTAATAGAATTGAAATAATTTGACATGACTCAAGGTAGTAATAATCCATTTTAGTCTTTGCGGATTTGCAGTCATCTATTTACGCCCTCTACTTTATTACATGACAATGAACAATTTTTTAATTCTTTACTTTGACGCCATAAACGTGCTTATTTATCGGGGTGATCGAGTTGAAATATTTGAGGTGTCACAGCCCTCCCCCCTTAAGAAAATCTCGTCCCGAGATTTCGAAAAGAACGATACGACGAAGGAAATTGCGGATTACCTCAAGATAGATGCCATAAACTCCGGAAATTTAGATTGTAGAAATTCTTCACTCTCCCATGTGGCTTCATCTTCGGAATGATTTGCCCATTGCACCTTATAGAATCTTATGGTTTTCCTCCGAGTCACTCGATCCTTTTGATCGAGTATTTTGATCGGCACTTCCGGGTAGGTGAGATCGTCTTAGATTATTTCAACCTCTGGAATAACCACTTCTTGGGGGAGTTTTAGGCACTTCCGAAGTTGGGACACATGGAACACATTATGAACTCCGGACATATGAGGAGGTAGTTCCAGACGATAGGCCATGGGACCACATCTGGCGACAATTTTGAAAGGTCCGATGAACCTTGGGGCTAGCTTACCCCTAATGCCAAAGCGTTGGACACCCTTCGTCGGCGACACTCGGAGGTAGACGTGGTCATCCACCTCAAAGGTCAACGGCCGACGCCTTTTGTCTGCATAGCTCTTCTGCCGTGATTTTGCCGCACGTAAATTAGCCTGAATAAGCTTAACTTTCTCCTCAGCTTGGGTCACTAAATCTGGTCCGAAAACCACCCTTTCTCCTGCCTCGGACCAGTTTAGGGGTGTGCGACACGGCTGGCCATACAATGCTTCAAACGGAGACATCTTTATACTTTCTTGATAACTGTTGTTGTAGGAAAACTCGGCAAACGGCAGACATTCTTCCCAATTCTTCCCATGGATCAGCACGGATGCACGAAGCATGTCCTCCAGAATTTGATTCACACGCTCAGTTTGTCCATCGGTTTGCGGATGATAAGCCGTACCGTGGATTAACTGAGTACCAAGGGCTTTATGGAATTGCTCCCAGAAGCGGTTCACAAATTGTGTACCCCGATCAGAGATGATGATTTTAGGAACACCATGAAGGCACATGATGCGGGAGATATACAGCTCCGCATACTTCTTTGCATTGTAACGGGTGTACACTGGAATGAAATGGGCCGATTTAGTCAGTCGGTCGACTATGACCCAAATAGAATCATGGTGTTGAGTGGTGAGAGGAAGACCAACAATGAAATTCATACTAATGTCCTCCCATTTCCATGAGGGTATACTGAGAGGTTGTAATGGACCCGCACTTTTCAAGTGATCCGCCTTGACTTGCCGACATGTATTGCACTCAGAGACATACCGAGCGATTTCACGCTTCATTCGGGTCCACCAAAATTTTCTCCGTAAATCTTGGTACATCTTATTACTACCCGGATGTATAGAGTACTTGGAGAGATGTGCTTCATCCATAATTTTCTTCCGCAGCTCAAAATTCTTCGGTACGACGAGGCGGTCGTTGAACCAAAGAACACCTTCTTCATCAAGGCGAAAACACTTCATCTTGTCACTGCCTAGTCGAGCGCGAATATTCTCCATGCCCTTATCAATCTTTTGTGCAGCCACCACTTCTTCTCGGAGAGTAGGGACAAGAGCTAAATTATACAAGGTTCCGTGGGGGATGACACGGAGACTAGGCTCGTCTGGACTGCAACAGGAGGCTATGGCAAGATTTTGAAGTGTACTGGGATTATAGCAGGCTTTGCGACTGAGGGCATCGGCAACCACATTTGCTTTGCTCGGATGGTAATGAATTTCCAATTCATAATCCTTGATCAACTCTAACCACCTTCGCTGCCTCATGTTCAGATCACTTTGAGTAAAAATATACTTCAAACTTTTGTGATCTGTGTACAGACATACAAGATTTCCCATGAGATAATGTCTCCATATCTTCAAAGCATGAACTACCGCGGCGAGCTCTAGATCATGAGTGGGGTAGTTAAGCTCATGACGCCGCAGTTGTCGTGACCCGTAGGCAATGACACGTCCATCTTGCATTAATACACACCCTATACCAGTGCCAGAGGCATCACAATAAACATCGAATGGTTTGGTGATGTCCGGTTGAGCCAATACTGGGGCGGTGGTTAAATGTTTCTTGAGAGTTCGAAAAGCCTCATCACAAGAATCACTCCAATAGAAAGCGACCCCTTTGTGAAGCAGTTCTGTCATAGGCTTGGAGATCTTCGAAAAGTTCGGAACGAACCGTCGATAATATCCAGCAAGCCCAAGGAAACTGCGAACATCCTTGACGCACTTTGGGGGCTTCCAGTCAAGCACATCTTTCACCTTGCTTGGATCGACAGAGATGCCTTCGGCGGAGATCACATGACCAAGGAACTGCACTTCTTTTAACCAAAAGTCACATTTGCTGAATTTGGCGTACAGCTTATGTTCCCTCAATCTCTGGAGAACAACACGAAGATGTTCCGCATGTTCTTCCTCCGACTTGGAATAAATGAGGATGTCGTCGATGAAAACCACGACGAATTTGTCCAGCTCGGGCATGAAAATGGAATTCATTAGATACATGAAGTGGGCTGGAGCATTGGTCAAACCGAAGGACATGACAAGGTATTCGTAGAGGCCATATCTTGTAGAAAAAGCAGTCTTGGGAATGTCCTCAGGACGGATTTTTATTTGATGATACCCCGAGCGAAGATCAACTTTGGAAAAGACTTTGGCGCCCACAAGCTGATCGAACAAGATGTCTATGCGGGGCAAGGGATATTTGTTTTTAATGGTGACCGCATTCAACGGTCGATAATCAACACAGAGCCTCAGGGTCTCATCCTTCTTTTTCACAAATATGGCGGGACAACCCCAAGGAGACGAGCTAGGTCGAATAAAACCCTTGTCTAACAACTCCTTTAGTTGAATTTTTAGTCGGCCAACTCATTCGGAGCCATCCTATACGGTCTTCTAGAGATGGGGGCGGTACCGGGTTGGAGTTCAATTTTGAACTCGACGTCCCGATCGGGTGGCAATCCCGGTAATTCCTCCGGAAAGACATCGGGAAACTCACACACCACTGGAATATCCTCCAACTTTTTACCGGAGACTTGATGAAGGCTGGGTGAGTTGGGAGTGGGTGGTGCAACTTGAAAGGATATAGAACCGTGTAGAGGGGAGTTTAATTGAACTTCTCGTGCAGAAATGTGCAACACGGCGTTATGGTACACCATCCAACCCATACCTAAAATGATGTCTATGCCATGATGGTCAAGAACGATGAATTGGGGTTTAAATATTTTTCCGCCCAGATTTAGTCGTGCTTGGTGGACTTTTAATGTGGTAGATATTTTTCCGGCGGGTGACGTAATAATATAGGGGGTTTTAGTGATAGCGGTGAGAAGATCACACCTATGGACACACGCCCTACTAATGAAATTATGGGTGGCACCCGAATCAAATAAAACTAAGACAGGCTGTTCTCGAATAGAAAACATACCCGCAAGGACTTGTTCGCCTTCTTGAACTTCCTCAGCCATAGTGTGATTGACACGGCCCTGAGTAGGTGCATTCCCGCCAGACTGGGGACGGGAACTGTTGTTGTTGTGGGGGTTGCCTTGCTGGGCATTTCCCTGCTGACGAGGAGGCTGGCGGCACTATTTAGCAAAGTGGCCGGGACGACCGCAATTGAAACACGGCCTTGGACCCGTGTTGTTGTACTGTTGCGGTGGACGAGAAGCTTGAGTCATTTGCCTGTGACCCCCGGAGTTGAAGCCAGGCTGCTGCCCAAACTGAGGGCCTTGGCGTGCCACGGACTGCTGTGAGGATGATGGACGATAACCTCCACCCGGTGGCATTGCAGCCTTGAACTTCTGGCCCGTCGGGGAAGTGATAGCCAAATGGTACCTCTGGGGCGGCTGGTTACCAGAGGGACCCACAATCGCACGCTTGCGCTTCTTTTCCTCCTGGTGAGCGCGCGTAGCATCTTCTTGAGTGATGGCAGCACTCACCAGGGTGTTGAAATTGACGCTGTTGTGGAGGGCTAGGCGATCACGTAGCTTGGAGTTTAAGCCCTTCATGAAACAGCCCCTCTTTTTGGCGTCTATGTCCACGTGATGTCCAGCATACTGCGCCAGGTAGTTGAACTTGCGCGAGTATTCATGAACACTCATGTGGCCTTGACGCAGTTCTTCAAATTCGCGCGTCTTGCGCTGTATGAGGCCATCAGGAATGTGATGTGCCCTGAAAGCTTCACGGAACTCCGTCCATTGCACTTGGTGGCCATCGGGAAGAGAGGCAGTGTAATTAAACCACCACGCTCTCGCCGGTCCGCGGAGTTGCTGAGCCGCGAAGAGAGTCTTCTGATGCTCGGTGCAGTGAAGGAGCTCAAACTTGGACTCGATGGTGTGCAGCCAATTATCAGCGTCCAACGGGTCGGCTGCATCCGCGAAGGTTGGCGGATGGACGGCCGAGAAGTCCCATAGGAGGACTCTCTGGCGCGGGTGCCTGTGCACGCTGACGACCACCCTGAAGATTCTGCTTGATCAGGATTTGCATGAGTTGCTGTTGGGTGCCATAAACTGTTCCCACATCCTCGGAGGTGGGGGTGGCGGTGGAGGAAGGTTAGAGCCACTAGCCTGGTCCTGCCCGCTCGATCCGCGAGTACGTCCTGCCATCTGTCATAAGAAAACCTTCACCCCATTAGAGGATTGATCATGCGCTTGAATACACACGGCCAACAGAATGCATTCAAGCAAAGCATGACTGGATATATGTTATGACAACGGAAATAGGCAACACATGACTTGGATCACTTCATTACTGAGAAAGTCAACGGTGGCATACATGGAAGGGTACCCGCATTACATCCCGAAGTGGCATAGCCACATTTTACAAAATTGCGTAGCGATACCGAGTCATAACTACGCTGCTCACGGGACGTATGCCCACTAATAACAGTTTGACACGGACTAAAGATACTACTAGGTCTTAAGTGCTAGTTACCCACATATAGGTGCACAACCTAGGCCACGATAGATGACTAGGGCACAGGACTGTCAGCGTCGGGTTGCATCTCCTCATCGTAGGGCGATGGGGGACGCTCGTCCTCTACGTCAGACATGCCTGACTCCTCCTCAGGTGGGACATCTGGTGCCTGCATCGGCTGCGGGGCCTGATGCTGAAGAGCCATCTCGAGGTCCATCACGGCGTCCTCCCACTGAGCATGGATCTGCTCAATGGTCTGCTCGGCGTTGTGGAGCTGAGCGCGAACATCATGAGTCTCGTTCTCCGCCTCCAGCCTCAGCTCATCTATCCATTCGGCCTCGGCCTCGAGCCCATTGACCTGCAACTTCAGGTCGTCGCGCTCACCCTCCAGCTCAGCGATTTGCTGATCGGCCTGGGCCTTCTGCTCCTGAAGCTGCTGCTGCAACTCCTCGACTTGGGCTTTTAACCCACAGTTCTCCGCTTTGACCTTTTCTAACTTGTAGGAAACCTCAAACCACTCCAGAAGCACTTTCAGACGCTCCTGCTCTTCTTCGGAACGGGATTGCTCTGCCCGGTCCCGAGCCTCGGCCATCTCCACAAGATCGGCCTCGAGCTTCGTGATGCGTGCTGCGAGGGCAGCACTACTGTTGACGTCCGAAGGGGCCATCTGTCGAACCATGGAAAACAAGTAAATCCTCATCTCCAAAAGGAAACGAAAATTTTTGTACCATTATCCACAACTGCCCGAACGGAGGAAAATGGCGATACCAACATCAACGGAACCGATAAAAGTGGAACTTGATTTCTGTCTCCAATGTGCAACAGAGGGGCTCTTTCTCTCATGCACCTAAAAGTAGAATCATAATAACACCTCCCCCCTTAGGAAAAACCTAGAGAGTGGAGTCAGAAGGTGAAACCCTACAGATGCTATAGGATTTTTGGGGTAAGGGACAGACTGAACACAGGGGGTTAAAAATTTTTAAGTGCTTCTCTCCTTGATTATTTTGCTGGATTCATTTACAGTTTCTTATTGCATTTATGGGGTTGAACCTTTTTAATTAGGTGAATTTTAGTACACATGCAGGAATGGAATAATGCCACGACCTATGCGTCCTCACCAACAGAAAACCCTAATACGTTATCCTCGGTGGCACTACTCGTTCTCTCGAAACAAATCGTTTTCTACACGGTCTAACGATAGTTAGTGTACCTGCAGAAAATCACATCACAGAACAGGTATGCAATATGGCCATGATAGTCACGACTCATGGCAACCGGCGGCAACCAGTAACGCCTTGCCGTTAGCGGCCATGAAAAGCATCTCAGGCAAGATGGGTGAACCAGCAACGCGAACACCAAGCGACCGTGAATATTATCCCACGGCAGGACTACGTACCTTCGTTGTAGTTCGTTGGTACGTCGTTGCAATTATGTAACACGTACCTCCGCGTAGTTCGTTGGTGCGTCGTTACATAAACATAAATCAACTCAAAGTAAAATGCATGAATACAAAGTTAGCATTGCCACCTTCCTAACTATAACTTCTAATATGGGCTTTTCTATAACGTGCCTCACCGTAACGCAGTTTTTAAAATAAGTCTCGTTAATTAGAGTACTGATCCCCAAAGAGCTCTGATACCACGTGTCGCAACCCCGTCCGATAAAATCGTACGGTTGCTCATCCAGGATCATTCGGGGTGCCATTTGGCGAAGCAAGCGACCATACAGTATAATAATTAACAAGGACACGCAATACATGATTTAAAGGGCACATGAATTCTTAATATTACAACATTGGTTCAGATAATTTAAGTGCGGAAGCGTAGTTTGAAAACAAACGAAAGTCAGCGGAAGCTAATGAGTACAACTCGACGGTAAAATCAAGCACGCCAGCCCACGGGTGCTTAATCTTCATAGGTCGGAGAAGCGGGAACCCACTCGAAGGTCCACTCCGAGGGTGCCTCTCCTTCCCAACCACCACAACCACACGAAGCAAGGTTAGAAGAATCACCTGTAAAAATATTAATCCACAAAGCCTGAGCAACTAATACTCAGCAAGACTTACCCGTCAACGTGGCCATCTAATGACCGACTCCTAGAATGCAGGGTATTGGTGGAGGTTGATCGGATATTACGAAAATAGCGCTAGTATTTTCTATTCAAATTTTAGCCAAATTAACAATAGTTACTGTGAATTTACTAAATGTGCCGCTATTCTAAACAATCATGAATTCATTACAACAAACAGAGTAAAATTATACAATTTCATCAAAATCCACTATTTTCATATCGTTGCGGCGGAAAGGAGCAAGTGCTACTCTTAACCACGAGGAGTGGCAATTATAATTGATTTACAACCTGCAGGAGAAACCCGAATGACACGACACGTGCACACTCAACTGAGTCACACGTGGCTATCTTTCGCAACATCGCGACAGTGTTGGCTCAACATCCATCCCTCCAAGGACATGGTCCTCCAGGCGATGCCCTGCATCCCTGTACGGCCCCAAGCCTTTCCCGCTAGCACAAGCCCAAGAAAACAAAAGCAAATCCATCCACCTTGCTGGTCCGTTCACCCAGAAAAAGGGATGGCCAATTGTCCAACAAAGCGCGGTGAGCTACATCGGTTTCCTGGTCCCATATACCAGTATGCACTCGGTACACACCTCAAACTCGACCAATGCAACCGCACCCGATAGGGTTCTTGATTTTATTCACAATTAAGATCAACATGTTCCTTGATATTTTTCCTTCTTTGATTAAAACACGAGTAGCCTCCATACTACTCGGATGCTACCGAATTCCTATCCTTACGCATCGCATTCTATCGAGGGCTCTACCAAAATACTCCATAGGAAACCTACCAAGTCATGCAACTAGGTTTTCACGGCAATTTCCTCGATACTTAATGCACAAACAATTCCTACACACATAGTGGAAAACAGAAAATTTGTAAACATAGGTGTGCACCGGGGCTTGCCTTGGTTTGCAGAATAGTCAGAGTACTCAAACAAGGAGTTAGTTCCTGCGGTTGCTTCTTCTGGATTCTCGTTCACCGGCGGAAGTTCCTGGTCGGTTCCTACATGACGAAAATGCAGTGACTTGTTTAATGAAGAGAGTCACAATGCTATTATTAAATATTAACTAGCGTTTCATTGTTAGGAATTAGGGTTAGATTGCGACCTTGTCTCAAGTATTAATCGTTTATTAACTACGACTATTTAACTAGGTTAAAAATGACATTTTTAATTTCTTCTCAAGATTATTTTTAGTTGATGGTACCCTCTGAGATATGAATTTTAAGCTTTGGTTGAGGCCTAGATGAATTTCCTAGATTTTATAAAAATTCAACAAAGTTTCTGTTATTGGGCTTTATAAAATCAGAAACCATGTGTAAATCTTGGAGTAAAATTATGATATTTTATGGTGTTACTCAGGAGGGCCAAATCTACAACTTTGCTTTTGGGGCATAACCTTTTTACTGACTTCTACAATGTATTTTAGAAAATGGCATTTTAATAGGCAGATTTGGGGTATTGTGAAAGTAATATATACAATTTGATAGTCCTAAAATCCCCATAAAATTCCAGTAGGTGTGCTCTGCCATGAGAGGCTTGTAGATCAAATTTCAGACTTAGAACTGCTCTACAATTTGAATTAAAATTCAAAAACAGCAAGGAGTATTTGAATTATTACTGAAAATGTGTGGTCATTCCATAAAAAGTGTTTTAACAGAAATTTAGTATTAGTCATGAGGTATCTAAAAAGGTTTTGGTTTGCTATTTTCGGATTAGTATTCTATTTTCTATGAATTTTACAACTCTATAGATTTCTCTAGAATTTGAATAATTTGAATTGAACCCGGGCCCGCTGGTCAGTGGCACGAAACAGAGGAGGCGGCGCTAGGGCAGCGCCCGACGGCGCACCACCGGCGGTTCTCGCCGGAGGAAGAGTCGGCGGCGGCTTCCATGGTGCCCACGGCACTCAGCGTGAGCCAGAGAGTCTGTTTGATGAAG
Source organism: Oropetium thomaeum (assembly GCA_001182835.1). NCBI lineage: Eukaryota > Viridiplantae > Streptophyta > Magnoliopsida > Poales > Poaceae > Oropetium > Oropetium thomaeum. The sequence continues at coordinate 479,485 of LFJQ01000065.1, read as the reverse complement.
GAGGGGCGACGGGGCTCACCGGAGATACGCCGGCGACGGTGGACCGATTACGGCAATGGCGGCGGCGGTGTTCCGGCGGCTCGGCGGTCGGTGGATGTCGGAGCTGAGCACTGTGAGCTGCAGTAGAGGTTGGGGATGACGCTGGGCACGGCGAGGATGAGTGAAAGTGGCCGGAAGATAGTCGTCGACGGTGAGGTGGCAGCTCGGCGGTTGCTCCGACGATGGCACGACGATTTCGTCACCGCTGCTTCGCCAAAACCAGTGCGGTCAATTGAAACGGAACCAGGGTGACACGAGGGTCGTGCCGACGGAAGGAATTGGAGGATCTCTCACCGGCGATGAAGAATTTGACAGAGAGGCGATAATGGCGGTGCGGCGGCGCTCCGAGAGTGAATTGCCGGAGTTGGCTAGGGTTTCGGCTTTGGAATGGTTAATTGGGTGTGGGAGGGTGTAGTAGGTGATCTCGTGCGCGATGGAGCAGCTCGGTTGGCGTTGGATTGCAGTGGTGTGCTCGGTCGGCGTAGGAGCTCTGTGGCGGCAATGGCGGCAGGGCAGAGGAAGAAGAAGAGAGGCAGGGCGGGGAAAGAATAAGGAAATCGGTGAACGGGCGATTTGTAATGCACTGAGTCAGTTTGCGGTACGCGGGCAGTTGGCCGGACGGCGTTGCAGCGGCGTTCTCGAGGCGAATTTAATCGGGCGGCCGGCTACGGTGAGGGCGGTCGCCGGTTCCCGTACGCGGTTAGGTCGCCGGCTGAGCGGAGCAGCGGCGTTCGCGGAGGATCATCAAGTCGCCCGTCGGGCTAGCTCGGCTTTAGGCGGCTAGGGGCGTAGGGTGGCGCGCCGGCGGGAGAAGACGGCATGGGCGTCGCTGTCTTCGGCAGCCCGGGTACAGTACTCGTCCGACAATAGGGAGAAAAGAAACAGAGCCGTGCAGAACAGAAGGAAGAGAGGAAGAGAAGAAAAGAAATAGGGTAGGGATTGGAAATTTGAATTTCAATTGCATTTGAAACCTCACTAAAATGGTTGAAGGGTTGGAAATGTAAAGAAATTAACAATCAATTTTTTTGAATTTGCTATTTGTGTTTTCTTGAATACTTTTGTCTATTATTTGAAACCCCGACCTAATTAGGGTTTTGGTTGAGAAATTTCGGAATTTGAACGATCGCTTTCAATAATTTGATTTCTAAACGCCCCAAAAACTTTGTGAAATGGTGGAGTGGTTAGAAATAGAAAGAATTTAAATTTTGAAATTTTTGGATTGCTACTGCATATATGAATTCCTTATTAGTCGTTTGCCTTTTCTCCTACTATTTAAATCTCCGACAAGTTAGGGTTTTGACTTGTACCGTTTCGGAAATTGAACCATGGTTTGAACAACAATTAAACCCGATAACCCTAAGTCCCATTATTTAACTACTATGCTTCTCGCCGATTAGGGTTTTGATAACTCAGTCACGAGGGTTCGGCCCTAATCGCACGTTAATCCTCTTCCGCCTTATGAACACGGATCGCTGCAGGGCTCTCTTAATTCACTTAACTAAAGTTAATAGAATTGAAATAATTTGACATGACTCAAGGTAGTAATAATCCATTTTAGTCTTTGCGGATTTGCAGTCATCTATTTACGCCCTCTACTTTATTACATGACAATGAACAATTTTTTAATTCTTTACTTTGACGCCATAAACGTGCTTATTTATCGGGGTGATCGAGTTGAAATATTTGAGGTGTCATAGTCCCAGACGGTTTCTGTGGAGTTCTCACAACTGCCCACCCCAGATCGCCTCCGAATCAAACATCGTAGGACAGGTTCGACTTTGTAATCACTAGACTACGTAGGTTTACTGGATCCCATATATCCAGCATATGATTAGTATATTCAATGCTTGATTAGGCTTGAACCACACGGATCAGATAAGACTACGGTCACTCTGGTCCTGGACCAGTCGCCGACCTACTTGTACTCTGTCTGACCCTCCAACTTTTATCTTTCCTTAATCATCCATAGTCATGTGTCATAATTTGTCATGTGAAGTTTCAATCAAAACCCTAGCAGTCGCGAGCAGCGTTCACTCTACTCGACTTCTACCGGTAAGTACCGCTAAGCATAGCATACTACAATGGATGCCTATACCGAGTACCGATCGGGTTTCCTGTGGGAGACAGATGCAACTAGGGTTTCAATCAATTCCTAGAAAACCTAATGCAATTCACGACACATACTGTTAAAAAGAAAAACTTGAAAAATCGGTTGTGCACCGGGGCTTGTCTTTGATCTCCGAGGTTGGTGACGGCAACTTCTTCGGGGATCGAGGACTCAGGATCCGTAGCTACCTCGTTCGCTTCAGAGTCTACATGATGCAATATGAATAAAATGAGTTGTAATTAAATAAGATAATATGATGTTTTCATCATAGATTACTATGGTGTTTTCATCATTCCACTTAGGGCTTCAGGGTTAACCCTAATAATGCGACTTCGGCATTTTATTTAAACATTTAATTTTATTGAGTGTATACCTAAGGGAAACTTAACATTTTTACCTAGAGACTATTTTTAGGTGATAGAGCTCTCTAAAATAGCAATGTTAAAATTTGGTTGAGGTCAAAATGAGTTTCCTATATTTTGTAAAAATTCATTGAAGTTTCCTATTTAATCAAATCATGGGCCATAATGAAACTTCAGATTCTACCCAGGGGTCATTTTTAGTTGATAGTGCTCTCTGGAACATGAATTTTGGAGTCTGGTTGGGGTCAAGTCGAATTTCCAAAATATAACAATTCGGCAAAGTTTCTGTTAATGAAAATTATAAATTAAAAATAAATAATAAACCTTAGTGTAAATCATGAAATTTTATACATTCACCATTGGGCACCAATTCTAAAGTTTTGATTAAGGGTTTAGATTTTTAGATGACTTTCATAATATATTTTAGAAAATGAGAAATTAAAATGGCAGTTTGGAGTTTATTTATTGACATGCATGTAACTTTGTTCAAGTAAATCCTGATAAAGTTATAGAACGGGCACACTACCATGACACACTAATGGTTTAAGTTTCAAACCTAGAAGATCCCTGGAACTCCAAGTAAAATTCAAAAACAGAAGAGATTCATCTATTTATTGAGGAAGTTCCATGAACCCTTTTTGAAAAAGTGTTTCGGCAGTTAATTAGTGTATTTTACAAGGATTCCAAGAAATTTTGATTTAGTATTTTGAGAGATTTCCTCGATTTACTACGCATTTTACAAACTCGGCTAGAAAATAGCTATCCAATCCCACAGTTAGTTGTTTTATCATCAAGTTGACTCGATCATGGATTACACCTTAATATAATGGGTGGTCATGTTAACCTGTTAATTATGTTTTTAAGAGAGTTACTCCTATTATTGTTAACCCTTAGAAAACATATGTACTCCCTAGTTAACCACGAAGCAAGAGTTAAGATTAACAGTACTTACTTAAGTATTTAATTGGTGACTATTTACTTATTTAGGACTATACTTGGGTGAAAGTCTAGATTAACTTCATTCCTTAGTTTGCTTACTTACTTATGAATTTCTGGTATCTCTCCTTAATTAGAAGAATATAATTTAACTATGAGGTTAATAATAGTATATTCTTAATATCTATTTACTTAAGCAACTTTTAAATCAAGCATTCAACTAGCATGTCAACGCTTTTTGACATTAGGATCATGAATCAAGTCAGGAACTTAGCTATGACTATCACATAAAATTATACTTTCTATTTAGCAACTAAATTAATTAATCATTAAGCAATAATGGTATTTAAACATAAGGACTAGTTATAATTTACTTGACCGGCCTAACAATTTCCTATGCACCCACTTCTATATTAGGGTTATGAATTAGGCAAGGAATTTTATTTATATCTTTTCATAACAACTCCATGAGTTTTAATTATCTAGGAGTTTGTTATATAATTACCAACTAATATAGCATCGTTGTTAAAAATAAAAATTATATGTTATAAACATTCGTGCTTAATATTTTTACTGCCAACCACAAATCAGTAGAAAGTCCTAGAAATTGGAATCACTCTTTTCCTGATTGCATTACAATTAAATTTTTATTATTACCGAGAGTTTATTAGTTAAGGGTGGTGTATGCCAAATAAAGTTTCTGCATAAGTGAAATTTTGTTCATACATCAATGCATTATGTAATCTCTCGACCAAATGGGAGTATTTGGAACCACAAAGGTTAAAGGGATATTGGAACAGTAAGTTTTAATCTAGTTTTGGGTTAATTAATAAAAGCATGAAGTTAAACTGTTCTAAAAATTGTGAAACTTTTTCTAGTGCCATGAAATGATAACAGTAGTATACTGGACAAAAATCAAGATTTTTAAGTGAGTGGATTAGTGATAAAAAAAGTTTATAAGGGTTTTATTGTAATAATTAAAGTGGTCAAAATATTGTTTAACATAGACATTTGAGCTATCCAGGTGGTAGATAAGATTAAAAGGAAACTAATAAATTTTGGTTTGCAATTTTATGAGCCGTCTTTGATTTTATATGGATTTTATAAGTTTTAAGAAATTCCTGTAAAAGACTAAAGAGAGGAAAACGTGGATCACTCAAAATGAAGCCACACAGGGGGTTACACAGTCGCCGCACGAGATCCCTGGGCACATAAGATCCAGATCGGACCAGGAGCTCCAGCCATGGCCGATGGTCTCGCCGCAGCTCGCAGGAGAAGTGCTGGGCGGCCCAAAAACATGGGGGAATCGGACTGGGACTACCACCGACGAGATGCTCATGAAAAGGGGACTCCATTTAGCAGGTTCTTGACCAAGGAAACTCACCGGAGAGAAGTCGACCGCGGGTGGCGGCGGCCACGAGGTTCGGCAGCGGCGTGTGGTCGACGGAGAGCTCGATAGCAAGGGGTTCTTGGTCGGGGAGCTTCGCCGGTGAGTGGGGAGAGCCGGATCGAGGTTCAAGCCCACGAGGATGTTGCCAACCTGCTCGGCGACGGCGGGCCGAACAGGGGAGCTCGACGTGGCGGCGTTCCCGGCGAGATGGGCATCAAACAAAGCGACCGGAAGATCTGTAAGCTGCGCGAGGATGCGAAGAACGTGATTGACAAGGTTCCAAGGATCAATTCGGAGCATACCATAGTCTTCACCGTGCACCCCCAATGGTCCAACGGGAACGGCAGCGGTGAGAGCTCAATCCTCCACGAAATCCGGCGAACTCCGGCAGGTGCTGCCATGTGTGGTTGAGTGAGGTTAGGGGAGGTCCCGGCACAGCGATTTGCAGCGGCTGGGGTGGAGTTTGAGAGGGGATTTCCTCTGCGACTGCTGCTGTTCGTCTTGCGCGCGGTGGAGAGAAAACAGAGGAGGGGGAGCTGCGGCAGGGAAGAGAAGAAGAAAGAAGGAAGAGCGGCGACCGGTTTTTGGCCGCTGCCACTGCTTTTATCGAGCGTGGGGGCGGGAGCAGAGAGGGAGAGGTGGGGTGGCGAGCACTGCATCGGCGATTGGTGAGGGGCGGCGGCAATACCGTGCTCGGTGGTGGCGTGGCGCAGAGGAGAAATTATGGCGCAGGTGAGAGAGAAGGAAGGAGAGAGAGGACGGGCAAATCCCGCTCGGCCGATGAGACGGGGCAGGGGCAGGGAAAAGCATGCCCGCCCGGCGCTGCCGCGCTGCGCCGCTGCGGCGCGCCGGTTGACCGGCGTGGCGGCGCGCGAGATTTTATTTTGATTTTTTTTCCAATTATTTCAATTTCATTTTCTAAATTCAAGTGAAATTCATACTTTCCAAGCTCATAATATTTTTAAAATTTTTATGGGTGCTCAGTGAAATATTTGAAACAACTTTCATTTTTGGAGCAAGTCCTAATTCGGCTTATAAAAATTCATGAATTTCCAATTTATTTCAAGTTGGTTTGAATTTATAAGGGGTTTAAATATTTTCCAAAAATTCTAATAAAATCTCCAAAAATTCTATTTTGAAGTGAAATTAATTTTCATGTAAAAATATAGCTCGGGTTATATGGGATTATTGATGTGTTTTGAAAGCAGTGATGAGGTTTTTACCTGTTAAGGAATGATTTTTTTACTGTGGTTCGGAAACTCCTAATCTGGTGAGAGTGTTCAAAAATTCACCAAAATTTTTGTGTAGGCTAATGGAAATGTTTAAAACAACATTGCTATTAGCTCAAGGGTAAATCTCGCTTCAAAGTGAAAGAATTTATTTTTAGGGTTGACGATTTATCGATGACTCTTTAAGTGACACCTGGGGTGTCACACCTGATCACCACTACGCCTGCTACTTTGAACCATGTCGGAGTGAGGTTATGGTTTTTTTAGTTGACTCATCCGTCGAGTCCAACCGGACTATACTGGGTGCAAGTTAGGGATATTTTGGTCATTTACAAAAGTTTCTCTCATCAAATGTGTCCCACAACCAAATTCATATTTGAATTATGTCCTATAACTAATATTTGATTGAATGGTGTTCTACGGCCAAAACCGCATTTGAATTATTTCCCACAACCTAAAATCCCTAGATTTTATGAACAATGTAACTATTGCTTTGTCGAATGAAGAAATGATTAAAATAATAGTTGTATATCTTGGGAAGTTATACAATTTTGTAGTTAAAAACTTTAAATTTGTCTCTGCGGAGTGTAAGGGAAACACTCGGTAATGATGATATTTGTCGACTGGCTAAAAAACCACTCGACAAAGATCACTCAGCAAGATGGTCTTTGCCGATGGTGACTGTGAGTTAGAGTCAATGGCTCTAGTCTGAAGAGAGTGCCGCCACTGATAGAATTGGAAACTGTTGTAACGCTTGAAGCCTTGTTCTCTTAATTTGACTGCAGAAATTGTTAGAAGCATGAATGTTGGTATTGCGAAATTATTTATGAACTATATATGGTTTATCATTATCACGACTCTTTTTACTTCCCAGAAATTTTCTACTATATCTTGAGCCGTGTGGATGGAACATTTTATCCATCCATATAGAAAAGGTACCACAAATAATGCCCCCCCCCCCCCCCCCCCAAAAAAAAAATAGCATATTAATATATGTACGGATGATATTGTAGGAATGTACACGCTACAAACTTAAAAGAATACTTTTAGTAATTCTCAAATATGCAACCTGATCAATTCCATATGAGAAATCAAGTAATTGTTCAATTAATAGATGTGCAAATATTCATATAGGGCATAAGTTAATTTGAATTCAAATTCAAATTTTAAACAAAAGTTTATGAAATCAAGTGCACAATTCAGAATTATGGTTAGTTCCAAAAATCAGGATTTTTATTCTTGAATCTTCACTTGTGGGACCCGCTGGACTAGAAGGCCCCACAGGGCAGCCTCGACCCTTCTCTCTGTTATCTCTCTCTTACTGCGCATACAGCGCCGCCCGCCGCTCAAGCGCTAGCCAGGTCAGCAGGCACGCAGCTGCTGCGTGCCGCAGCACAGCGCGCGCCGCTTTGCCGCCCTCGCACCCCGCGCGCGACTATAAAGCAAGCAGCTGCTGCTGCCGCCGTTCTTCTTCATCTCTCTCTCTGTTCTTCACCGCCGGACACCACCCACCGCCGTTCCATCTCTCCGCTCCAGAAATCCTCGCCGTTTTCTACACAAACGAGCTCGCCTAAGCTTTTCACTAGCCTCAGCCGCGAGAACACGCACCGCCTTCGCCGGGTTTCAAGCTCCTCCGCACCCCGGTCTTCGGGAAACAGAGCAACCACGGTGAGCTCGGTGGTCCCCTCGTTGTTGACGTCCCAAACCTAGCCAAAACTGATCCCCTCTTTCCCACGCAGCTTGTTTCGCCGTCGTTCGCCAGGTTTAAGATCGCCGCCGTGAAAATACCGTCGCCGCCGGGAAACCTGAAAACAGGGGCTCGCACGGTGAGAACCCTCTTCCGCTCTACCTCGCTGCCCGTTTCCTTGCCATTCGTGGTCCTCAGAACCCTACTTGGCTCTCGTCGTCGGCCGTTTTCCAGATCGAGGTCGCCATCGACAGGAACGAGCTCACGCTGCCGCGCGCCTTTGAGTTCCTCATTGTCGGCCGTTTTCCAGATCGAGGTCGCCATCGCCGGGAACGAGCTCACGCTGTCGCGCGCCTTTGAGTTCCGAACTCAGTAGTTCCGCTTGCACAGATAATAATGCACATAAGTATTCTATTGTAAAGAACATGTGCACATCTGGAATGCTTCTGATGTTAGGACTTAGCTGTAAGGGTGTTTGTTTGTTTTTCTTATGCTATGGAGGATTTTCCTAGCTCACATCTGTCAGGCAAATGATACAAAATATCATTGATTTTTTTTTTTTGAAATACAATATCATTGATTATGTTTAAATAGAGTCTGTGGCATTTTCTGATCTCTTACGCCTCTTAGGATTCATGCGTTCTGAGAGGCACTTTACAGAATAATGACAACTTGGTGAAATATGCTGAGCATCACAAGGCCAATTGCTGGAATCCTCATCATCAGGATTAGGATCATCCGATCCATCAGTGTCATCTATCCCTAGGAAAAAAGCATCTGCTGGTCGAAGTAAGTTTACATACCTTGATATTATAGTTTAGATGAAGGTTCAGTGTAGTGTCGAATTGGTTGGTTAGTTCACAATGGGAATAAGCTTCCAGTTCTACGGTTCTCTTAAGTGTTATTTTAAGCTTCTGAGGACAGCAAAGGATTGACAAATACTATACATCTTTGCATGATTTGTCCTGGAGTGCCTTTGTTTTTAGTTTCAGGTATTTTCACTCTTCAGTGCTTTTCTATCTGTCGAATTTAACACGGGAATACGTTTCATTCTAAATATAATGTAGACAGGTTGGTGAACCGAGTTTACTATATTGTATGTAAGCCAATTGCCACTATATATGCGCGTACTGGATTGTTTAAAATCAACTGCATTCATATTTCAATGGTGTTTGGCAATGATATTGTTGTAGGAAGTGACTGCATTCATAATAAAGTTAAGCAACACCAGTGCTCATCAGTCAGATTGATCATGTATGAGTTTTCTAAAAAAAAAAGAAGAATGAATCCTTTAGAATGATTTTGTGAAAGTAAAACTCATGTCTAAGGCCTACAGATTGTTCTGTATTTTGTATGACTTGTGTCCATTTTCGTATGAAAGAGATTGGTCACATAAAGGAAATAAGTGTGAGCAAGTTATCTTTAACGTCTCTTGACTCCTTTTCCCCCTGTTTCCTTGCACTTTTTGAGGGCATGTATTCTTGACTCTGAAAGAAAGATTAGTCACATAAATTGAAAAAGAAAATAAGTACCAACTACTTATCTTTGCGAGTCTCTTGGCTCCTCCCCACCCCCGATTCCTTGAAATTCTTGTTTTTTTTTCTGTTGCTTATATGCCTCCCTGGTTGTTTCGAGATATCCTACTGTCTTTCTGTGTTCTTATGAACCTGACTGTAGGCTATAAGCCCAAACCTAGAGCAAAGAAGGAACGAGCAGAAGAGGAAAAGACATTCAGGCGAAGAGCAAAGTATTTCCTTGGTTCACAACTTGTTGCAGTTCTTGTGTTCCTATCACTGTTGGGTGGGGTTGACAGTTGGGAGCTAGAGAACGATGATGTTACAGATTATGAAGATTAAATTCCCACTGTGTTGTACTGTATTACGAGAGATTTGTTCTATTACTTATGGGCCCACTGGTTTTAGTGTTTATTTTGTTCTTGTCGTTAGTCAGAGATATGCAATACTTGATACTGTAGCTAGGAAAACACTGAGCTGATTAACAGCTTTCGGCAATTTCATAAGCTACTTTTGGTGGTTTCATGTTGGAACCCAAATGTAAGCAAATTCGATTTTTGGAGTATTTGAAGATGTTCCGGTTATCTGTTGCCCACTTTTCTTGATTGGAAGTGAGACTGTACCCTATGACTGATATTCACTTTTCTTGTTATATTTGCTAATTGGTAGGATTTCTTTGTGAATAATAGAAGGGTATTGCGAATGAATTGCTGTTTTGTCAGATTAAGCTGGTGATTCGTTTGTGCCGGTTCTACTAAATATTTTTTTAGAGTTCAAGAACAGAGGGTCACCCCTCCATCCCAGTCCATCATTAATGAAATCAAGACATAATTCTGTTTTAGGTTGTACTAAATATTTCCCATATTTGGTTGTACACTTCGAAGTGTTTGTTGTGCGGCTCATCATCCATAACGTGTTCCAAGATCTCGTCATATATTCGTTCGGCTATACACATACGTACACGATGCTCCTTGCTCAACATGCATGCCCGCTGTGCTACAATATAATCCGTCAGTACTGACGCAATCAACAACCTCCGCTCCGCCGAGAAGAGGGAGGTGCGCGTCAAGAGACATCATACAGGGAGGATGCCGCCGCCTGCCGCGAGAGTCGAGCTGAAGCGGATCGGAGGCTGTTCGAGCGAGCTCTCCTCCCCTGCCGGTGCTACGGTGGTTCCATCGATCGTGTATGCCTTAGAAACTTGTAATTAGCGGCATGGAGTAAAGCATGCCTTAGAAACTTGTAGGTATACTTTTGCCTCCAAATTGATGAACGTAAGCCGAACTGGAGTCAGGATCGAACCACAATCAGATGCGAACGCACGTGAACATATCTCGACTCGGACTCACGCGCGCATGAACGCCATAGAACGCACGCACATCCAGAGTCGGATGCGGACTCGTTAACCCGCAGGGCTCTCGGCTCTCCTCCCCTCCATAAAGGCAGGCCATGGCACCCTCGTCAACGTACACGTACCAGCAGAGAAGACAAGTCCAGAACACCGTTTCTCTTTGTGCCCATATCGATCGGCATCACGTTAGTTGTCACAACAACAAACGCGGCAATCGGCTCCTCGATCGATCGTCAACTCGTCATGGGAGGACACGAACCGACGGCAACGACTCCGTCGCTCTTCCCTGGATCCACGGGCGCGGTAATCGTGCCGGTATCGCCAATTGATGTGAAGTTGCAAGAGCTCCACGCGATTCTATGCAAGATAGATGAGCTGCAGGCGCAATTGGACGACATGCTGGAGGAACTAGGCCCCGTCGAACCGGATTCTGTACTCGACAAACTGGTCGCTTGGATGCTTAGCGGCTTCTCCGTGCTCCGGTCCCACCTCGCCGTGTTCGTCCCGGCCTCCCTTATCTTCAAGAGGCGCGGCGTTGCATTACCGCGCACGTAATTCTCGGGAGACTAATACGTAGTTTCTGGATAATGCGTCGAGTTTTTTTTTTTTTGTTCCCTTTTTTGTTTTTGTTGCCGAGCTAGCTAGCAGCTCTCGGCTAATAAGGATTTACTATTTTTGCTTACTACTATATATATATATATATATATATATATATATGTTGAAAACTATCCGGCCCTTTTGTTGAATAGAGAAAATGGTTACATCATTTACTCGTAGATTATGTTCTAGGTCGCTCATCCGGATTAATGCATTATTGTGGTCGGTGACTGCATATTAGTTCCGTGCACGCGGCTCTGGAGGCGGACGTAGCCACCGTCGGGGAACATGTCCATCGCGCACGCCGCCGGGTCGGGTGCCGCGCGGCGGCGGACGGCGGCGAGCGGGCGAGTTGGTTTTGCTTTGTGCGTGCAGGGGACAGGAAAGGAAGAGAGCAGAGCGGAGCAGGGGTTTGTTGCGGCGGTTACCTTTTGGACGCAGAGCCCGAGGTGGGAAATTTCAATTTCAAGGCGTGGATCGGTTCCGTCACATGCCACCTGTCAACTGAACTGTGGGACCATCACGGGGACCCACTTATGTGCGCTCCTGGAACCGACATGTAAGACCAAAAGAATCGAGCTCGAAAATGGCGCAACTCTTCAGCTCGTTCCGTTCTCCTGTCCTACGACTCGTCTGGCCTCCTGTCCTGATGTAATCTCGGTTCGCGAACTCAAGTTCCATCCCGGCTGTAGATGAAACACGGGGGACGGCGACGGCCGACCGTGGTGCCTGGCCTGACGGCTAAGCCGAGGAAGAAGAAGGTGGTGGGCGACTGGCTTCCACGCTGCATTGAGCTCATGCATCGAGCGCTTGGTCGACTACTACTTCATTTCAAGAAAAAGAATAGGGGAATCCTTTTTATCCGTCGCCTGAAATCGGGAGACGGTTCTATATAGGGCGGTGGAGCGCGGCACGTGTGCAGGCGGTGCATCGCAGCGGCGGGGGCGCCGCCACGACGTGGGAGGCGGTTATCGTCGGCGGTGGCAAGCGGGATGAGTTGCGGTGGTGGAGCGCAGTGCGTGTACAGGCGGTGCCCCGCCGTCGCGACGTGGGAGGCGGTTATCATCGGCGGTGGCAAGCGGGATGGGCTGCGGAGGCTGAGCGCGGGGCGTGTACAAGCGGTGCCCCGCCGCCGCGATGCGGGAGGCGGTTATCGCCGGCGGTTAGGGTTGAGGGGGCTGTCCGGTGTCCACCTCCAGTGGCCTTAGAAGAAGTCGGCAGCAGCCTGGCGGGAAGCGGAAAGGAGGCGTCGGGCGCAGCGCGGGCGGGTGGGCGGGAGCTGGAGCTTGAAGACGCGTGACGGCCATTCGATGACGAACCGACGGCTGAGGACGTCGCCTGAAAAAATCCTGATTTTCAGACGCCTGAGAATTAGATAATAGACTTCTGAAAAATATAAGCTATCCACATGACCATTTCAAAAAATGATGAGCAGAGAAAATTCTGTGCAGATAAAAGTTGCAACTGTGATTTTCGTTCAGACATTGACATGTATTTGGCTCATAAAGAGCATGGCACAGATTTTTTTTTTTAAAAAAAAAAAACAGCTGCACCATCGTAGCAATTAAAACAAATCTAATCCTGTGTATGCAGAAATGTATAGCTCTCTCATAGTATTCTGGAACGGTGGGCATAATCAAGACATCAACTAACAGCCTTACATGAAACAACATACCACTTTCATATTCTGAAACAATATACCAAGTTCAAAAAACATTTATATAGGATGCTTCAAGAATCGAAGTACTGCATAAAGTGGCAAAGATGTTATGATCATCCAACAGAGAAGATCATGGTAACTATAACTAATGTCGTAGTGCAAAGTCGTTCAAACATTATATCCACCGAATTCTATCAACGCTTTGTAATAAGTTCTAAAACTGAAAGGCCAAGACCAACTTCTTCCTGTCAAGAGAATGCATTGAGCCTAACTACCAAGATGTCTAAGTTCTCTGAAACTATCTGAATGAAAGACAATTCTCATGTTGTATCCGAAGCACCAATACTTTTGATTTCTGTAGAGATAACTTGAGAAGTGGTTGTCAGAAGTGCTGCTCTCATATGCTTCTATGGTGCTGCAAGATCCGGGTACTGCAACGCGTCTTCAGCTGCATTTGCAAGGGGACAAGTAATGGGTCATTCAACCATTGCAGCAGTTCAGCAATCAAAGGCTAACAATCAGTAAAAACAAAAGTGACCAACACTTCAACAGTACTAGCTGACCACAAAAAGCTCAACTCAAATTTCTTAGGTGCAAAACAAACACCGTTGTCTGCCACTGCACTGAAATGTCTCAAAACTCTGACCAAAGATAAAAGTATAAAACGAATGTGATAATTTCTGAAGCAAGATTGATTGTGTATACAAGCCGTAAATGGCTTTCGGCCTGTGTTTAGCATCTGCAAGTAGCTGCTTAAATCAATCATTTCTCCTGTCATCATCAATGCAGCAGTATGATCTGCTGATTACTCAGAGAAAACTCAACACTAGAAATCTTAATGATCTCTCACAGAATATCCAAAGCATGTGAGCCGTGAGCGCATGGACTACGGTAACAAAAGTATGCAAGTCATGGCTTCTCTACTCTCGTCAGTATGACCTACTGAACACCTTTCGTGATCAGAATTCAGAATAGAAGCAGATAACAAGTGCATTGCGAAGAGAAGCGGGGAAACGGCAACGTTCTCTCACCTGGTGTCTTGTGGATGAGGGCGATGATGTCCATGGGCTCCTGGTTCCGGGGAAGCTCGCCGATCAGAGGGGTCAGCCGCCCGTAGCGGCCGGGCCGATTGCACACCGTGACGCGGTAGAAGAAGAAACGGTAGCCGATCTTAGTCGCCACATGATCCCTCAGGATGTACGCGTGGTGGCCGTAGAACGTGAACGTGGCCCACCCTTGGTCATTGATGTTCCCGTTATCGTCCGCCCGCACGAACCGGACCTCCCGCCGCAGAGTCGCCGGCCTACGCTTTTGCAACAGGCTCGCGAGGCCCTTCTTGGGGGGAACCGGCTGCGATGGAGACACAGGTGTTTTGGAAGCAAGAATCAGTAGTGATCGTGGTACAATTTCTATCAAGAATCGCATCACCATAAACTACGAAATTAGAAGAAAACGAGGCGGAGTGATCTCAGCACGAAGTCGCCCGTAAGTTGTGCATGTTAGATAGTGTCAGAAACGGAGGCGAAGACGTTGGCAAAAATCAGGTTCAAGTACTGCGCCCAGGGGAATGAAACCACCAGAAATAAACGTCAAGAACAGGTCTGGCGCTTCAAGGGTCCAGTTCCAGGAACCCCGCTAAGCCCAAATCACCAGAAAGCAGAATCAAAGGAAGGGGATAGTAGCGATCTCACTCACAAGAGGTGTAGGTGGAGGAGCAAAGGCTGGTGGACTCGCCAGCAAGGGGACGGCCTCGACCACCCAATGCATCATCGTGGTCCGGTTGTTGTACGCGTCGACGGTGACGCCGGTGTTCCTCTTGCGGTACCTGCCGTTCGCGCGGAGGAGGCGGCTGCCTGTGCGGTGCTTCAGGATGACTTTGTTGTTCCCGCCAGCGACCTCTCCTGGAATCCAGACGACGGAGGTCTGCTCCTCCTCGTCGTAGACGCCCTGGACCACGCGGTGGCCGACGTAGCCGAACGGCGTCCGGTCGTTGGTGGCGGTGAGGTAGCGGCCGTAGGCGGCGCCGTAGAGGAGGACGAAGGGGACGCCGTCGCGGACGATCCGGTGCACCTTCCACACCGCGTTCATGGACGCGCGCTCCGGGCGCAGGGAGACGCCCACCCCGTCCTCGTCGGCGTGGAGGTACGTGCCGTGCACGCAGCTCCGCAGGCGGACGTGGGTGCCGTCGGGGAAGTGCTCCATCGCGGCCGGTGCGGGTCGGTGGCCGCGCGGCGGCGGCTGCGGCGGTGGCCCGAGTTGGTTTTCTCGGTGCTGCGTGGGCAAGGGGACACGAAAGGAGAAAGCGGAGCGGAGCAGCAGAGCAGAGCAGGTGTTTGTTACGCTCGGCTCGGGCGCCGAGGCCGAGGCGGGCGATTTGAAGACGCCGGTTGGCTGCTGCCCATGGCAGCTGGCAACTGATCATCGGGACCCACCCAGGTTGCTCTCCCGGCATTGGCTGGTGGGTCCACGGCCGCAGAACAAGCACCGGTCCGACGCTTCGTCCCGTTCCCGTGCACGGGTCGCCACCGGTCCGTCGCCTCGTCTCGCATGCAAACTCACTTCGCGAGCTGATGGCGGATACATCTCCACGGCATACGACACGAGGATGTGTACCCAATGCATTACCTGTAAGTTCCCATGTGTACACCTGATCGATGATCTAACAAAGACTTCAGCTCTCCGCCCAAACTCCGGCAACAGCCTGCTAGCTAGTAGTTCTTCAGAGGCCACTCGGGTCCGGCTGTCGGATACACCGCGTGTCGTGTCAGGGTCGGACAAAAGACAACTGTAGAACGCACGCACGCACGCACGTCCAGAGTCGGATGCGGACTCGTTAACCCGCAGGGCTCTCGGCTCTCCTCCCCTCCATAAAAGCCAGGCCATGGCACCCTCGTCAACGTACACGTACCAGCAGAGAAGACAAGTCCAGAACACCGTTTCTCTTTGTGCCCATATCGATCGGCATCACGTTAGTTGTCACAACAACAAACGCGGCAATCGGCTCCTCGATCGACCGGCGTTGCGTTTGTTGTCCACAACAACAACCCCTGGCAATCGGCTCCTCGATCGATCGTCAACTCGTCATGGGAGGACACGAACCGACGGCAACGACTCCGTCGCTCTTCCCTGGATCCACTGGCGCGGTAATCGTGCCAGTATCGCCAATTGATGTGAAGTTGCAAGAGCTCTACGCGATTCTAAACGAGATATATGAGCTGCGGGCGCGATGCGACGAGATGCTGGAGGAACTAGGCCCCGTCAAACCGGATTCTGTACTCGACAAACTGGTCGCTTGGATGCTTAGCGGCTTCTCCGTGCTCCGCTCCCACCTCACCCTGCTCGTTGCATCGTGACAGCATTCGTGATTCTTCTATCAGAATTTTTTTTTTTCTTTTTTGTTGCGGTTGTCTAGCCAGGACGCCCTCAGAGTAATAAGGGTTTTATTGCTTTTGCTTACTACTAGTTTGATATTTAATTCATCTTGATCAAGCAATTAGGGCAAAAGGGTGGAATAGCAGGCAATATGTAATCATTGCTCATTCAAAAAACCTGTCTGTTGTTATTGCAAAACAACAACACACATATCAACCTCCTCAAAGGTACTACGCAGAGGATATTGAAGAAACGTGCTCAAGCATTGAGAGAACGAACGGACGCGCGATCGTATGCCTCTTTAGCATCCTGTAAATCTTGCTCAAGTCGCGATAGACAGACTCGTTGTCAATCTAATCTAACGGTGTTCCGGACTCGGAAATATGCAGAAACGACAGAGGCTATTATACCTGCACTGCATACTACGTGCGTTGTATGCACCTGCAGAGAGTTTTGTTTTCAGTTACGGGTGACAACAATATGCAGTGTCACAAAATCAGAGGCTAGCTGTTTCTGAAACCGTATAATTTCTACATGACTTTTTCCAACACCATTCATTAGCAGGAAATATTTAAAGAAATAGTGAGTTTAAGAGTTCTAAGTAAGACATCCACAATGCATAGGACTACCCCCTCCCCGTTTCCAAATTAGAATGGAATTGCAGAGCGTCACCAGACAAACGATATAGCCACGATTTCAGTTCAAAATTTCACTGTACAACGAGCATGACACAGATTAAAAGTAGCAACACCATTCTCACGTTCAGTCATAGAGATGTGGATGCAACTACAAAACTAATGGTAGTAATGCGCAAAAACCGTTCAGAAAATATCCCCACCAAACATAAAACGTTTTCAGCAGGTAGTCCTTTCTGAAACCGAAGGACCATAGCAAGCTACTTCCTCTTAGGAGAATGCATTGAACCTAGTAACTATCAGAAACAGAAGAGTTGCTGGGTTTCAGAAACTATATCTGAACGAAAGAAACAACCAATACCTACGTCAATCCGGAGCAGTGGAAGGTTTAATTTCAAAAGGAGATGCATTGTGATGATGTCGTCAGAAGCCCTGCTCTCGTCTTCATCTACGCATCATGGGGCATCAACATTCGGCTCCCCGAACTCAATAGCTGTTTTCACAATGAAGAAACGAAACAGGCAGTTAGTCAGTATGTAGTGGATATGCTCCAAGATCAACAGCGCAGAATGTCAAGGAAGGAAAATCTGGAATTATTGAACTGGAAATCAAAATGTTGGCACAACTGAACAATGTTGAGGACAAGAACTTAAGCACTACTAATGATATTTTATAATTTATATTTGGACTATTTCTAGCATCCACGGCAAAGTCTGAAGAATCCAGGAAATTGCAGTAGGAATTCCTAAAGGATTTGACACCATTTCTAACAGCCTCTGATTATTCAACGACTTGAGATTATAGTCCTAAACTTACCACTACTCAATAGTACTAGTACAACAGAAGATCTTTGAACATGTTTGCAATTACAGTTTCAGTTGTCAGGACAACAAAAGGCAAGAGGCAAGAGGCAAGAAGTACATGATAGCATGCAACCACTATTCAGTACTCTAGAAGGTCTCTGAACATATTTCAGTTTCAGTTTCAGTTGTCATGGCAATAAAAGCGCAAACAGCAAGAGCAAAATACCATGCGATCACTATTCACAACTACAGAAGTTCTCTGAACAAGGTTTGCAAATTGAATTTCAATTGTCATAATAGTATGATCTACTAAAACTTCAGAAATGCAGCAATAATTTTCCCAGGAAAAATCAAAACTACAGAACTGTCATGACTTACGATCGAGCACATACAAGCAACGAAAACACAGTAAGCAGGATATGTCGTCAGTACGACCAACCTCCTCAAAGGTACTACGCAGAGGATATTGAAGAAACATGCTCAAGCATTGCGAGAACGAACGACCGCGCGATGGTATGCCTCTTTAGCATCCTGTGAATCTTGCTCAAGTCGCGACACCAGATCCTTCCTGTAATCAAGTTCTCTTTTGCTTGATTTCATTGCTTTCTGAAGCCGTTTCCTCTCTTCGTCAGTGAGCCTCGGATTCCGCATCTGTAGTGTCAGGTTCTGAAATTTTCCTTGAATTGTTATGACATCTAACTTCGCGTTATCCTCGGCCAGTTCAGCATTTAACATCGCGTCTCGTGCTTCGTCAATTCCAATGTCTGGGTGCTCTCCTAGAGCTGCTCCAGCTGCTGAAATAGTACCTGAACAATTTTGCTCAGAGATTGTTTCCATGTCAAGGTCCGGTGGAGGTGTTTCCTGCTGAATCTTATCCGCTTCTGCTGTCACATGATCTGAAAAAAACATATAATAGACAAATAATTTCCTGATAAGGAGAAGAGACACACAAAACATACAAGGCAATATAAGATGCAGAAAAATTACAAACCATCGGAATTTGTTTCCAACTCATGCTCCGAAACGGGTGATTCATGCTGCACTTTTTCCACTTCTGTCACATCCGAAGGAGGTGCTTCAAGGTTTTCCGGCTGGAGAAACTGTGATGAAGGTTTTCCCAACTCAAGCTCCGAAGGAGGCGCTTCAGGACTATTGGGCTGGAGATTGTGCATCACAAATGAAACAAACACGTCTTAGTAGCCACGTCTTAGTAGCAGATATATCATATAAATGGATCATGAAAAATTATAACTAGACACTTGACTTGAAGGCTAGCAAAATCATTGGCAGAGTTTTGTATATAAGCACTGCACGTTTCTGCATATTTCAATGCATTTTGTTAAAGAACTGCTCTAAGACACAGCAAACTAAACATGATTCATTAGCGGTTGTAGAAAGATTTTGGTAAAGAACTGCTTCGAGATAGAGAAGACCAAACGGGAGTGATTAGCATTTCAGAAACTACGGTGAAGAATTTGATAAAGACTGCTCCAAGATTTGCCAAGAAATTGCTAAAAGAGGACAAGGCGAGCTCACCGCAATCCGGACTGGTGTCTCTGGTCTTGGGAGGATGGGCTCGACCTCGACCACCCAGTGCATCATCGTGTCTCCCTGGACGTAGCCATCGACGGAGACGCCGGTGCGGCGCCAGAAGTACTTGCGGTTGGCGGCGCGGAGGAGACGGTTGCTGGTGGCGTGGTGCAGGAGGACCTCGTCGCCCTCGGCGGTCCCGACCTCAACGGGGATCCAGAAGAAAGCGTCCTCTTCGTGGTTGTAGACGCCCTGGACGACGCGCTGGCCGAGGTGGCCGGGAGGCGCCGCGTCGTTCGTGGCCGCGAGGTAGCGTCCGTCGGCGGCGGCGTGGAGGAGAACGAAGGTGTTGCCGCCGCGCTTGACGCGGTGCACCTGCCACGCCGCGTGCAGCGACGCGCCGACCCAACTCAGGTGCACGCCGACCCCGTCCTCGTCGGCGTGGAGGTACATGCCGTGGCGGCCGCGGCTCCGCAGCCGCACGCGCTGCCCGTCGGGGAAGTGCTCCATCGCTGCGCGCTGCGTGGGGCGGAGCGGGGCGTGCTTAACAACCAGAGGAAAATGTTTTGTCAAAGAATTGCTCGCAGGAAATCAGTACGCGGCGAAATCACCGGGATTGAATCAGGACGTACCGGTGTGTCTGGTGGCGGCTGGATGACCTGGACCACCCAATGCATCGTCCTGCTCTGACGCTTCCTCCTGCGGTAGTCCTGGAAGCATATGTGAGCACAGCAGGTCTGAAAGCCGTACAAGCCGTTGGCGCGGAGGACGCAGTTGGAGAAGACGTGGCGCACAAGGAAAACGTCCTTATCCCGTGGCGCCGTCGGTACAAGCTCCCAGACGAAGGCTTCTTGATCTTGCGCATCATAGAGCTGGATGGGGTGATAGCTGTTGCGCGGCGTCTGTTGTGGGGAGAGGGTGATGTACCGACCATAGGCGGCGCCATAGAGGAGGACGTAGGTGCCGCCGTCGCGGACGACCCGGTGCACCCGCCATGCCGTGTTCACGGACGCGCCGAGCTCGCTCAGGCAGACGCCCACCCTGTCTTCGTCGGCGTGGAGGTACGTCCCGTGCTCTCTGTTCTGCAGGACGACGTAGACACCGTCGGGGAACCGCTCCTTCACGGCCGCCATTTGCGATGTCGCGGCGGTGGCGGAGGCTGCCGGATGCCCCTGCTGATGTCGGGCAGGGGATGGGGCGCGCGTTCTTGGTGACGCGCCGCTCTGGTTCAGGGAGACGCCCACCCCGTCCTCGGTGGTGTGGACGTTCGCGCCGCGCTCCGGGCTCCGGGAGTCACCCACCGCGTCGAAGAAGATGTCCGTCTCCTTCGCCGCCTCCTGCTCTGTCGTGGCGGAGGCGGAGGCTGAACTGCCGGGGTCAAGATTGCTGGAAGTGGACGGGGCGCTCGTTCTTGGCGACGCGCCGCTCTCGCTCAGAGAGAAGCCCACCGCGTCCTTGGAGGCCTGGACGTCCGCGCCGCGCTCCGGGCTCCGGGATTCTTCCACCGCGTCGTAGAAGGAGTCCGTATCCGTCGCCTCCTCTTGCTCTGTCGCGGCGGTGGTGGCGGAGGCTGTCGCGGCGCCTGTTCTTGAAGTTCTTGGCGACGCGCCGCGTGTGTTCAGAGAGGCGCTCGCCCCGTCCTCAGCGGCGTGGATGTCCGCGCCTCGCTCCGGGCTCCGGGAGTCCCCCACCTCGTCGGAAAAGCTGTCCGTCGCCGCCTCTTGCGCTGTCGCGGCGGTGGCGGAGTCCGTCGCGGACGTTTTTGGTGGCGCGCCGCTCTGGCTCTCGGAGACGCCCACCCCGTCTTCATCGGCATGCGCGCCGGGGTCCCCGCTCCGCGGCCGCACGTGGTTCCCGTCGGGGAGGAGCTCCATCGCGATCGGTGGCCGGTGGCCGAGTTGGTTACTCGATCGGCGCTGCGAGGGAGGGGTGAGCAGAGCAGGTGTCGGTTATGCTCGGGCGCCGTGGCCGAGGCGGGCTATTTGAACACTACGGTTGGCTGCGGCCGTGAGCTGGCAATCGAATCATCCGGTCTAGTACTCAGGACCCAGGTTTGCTCTCGCGGCCGCAGAACACGAACAACCGGTCCGATGCCTCGTCCCCTGCACGGGTCACCCGGTCTGACGCCTCGTCTAGATGCATGCAAACACACTTCGCGAGCTGATGGCGGATACAACTCCACGGAATACTACGATACGACACGAGGGACGTGCTATGCTCTGCCTATGCAATGTTCCATTTGTTCGCTGCAAATAGTTCTAAGTTATAGTGAGATCATGAAGTTCTCTGCCAAGCATCAGCACGAATAGTGAATACTAGTATGATTTCAGTTCATCACTTATGAGCAAGTTCAGAAAACAATGACTGCAATTTGGTAGTATCATGCTTCCAAATTGAAGTACGGGGTAAAGTGGCGAGATCAACTTACTATAACCCAAAAGATGAGATTATGGTAAATATCAATATCACACTGCAAAATAGTTCAAACAATTATATCTACCGAATGCTTTCAGTTTCAACACTTTGCAATGGAAGTTAAAATCATTGCAAAAGAAAAATGTGCTGAAACAGAAAGGACAAAACAGGACAATCCTTGGCCCCACGACCCAGTGTCTGGAACGCTGATTGGATGCCTCGCGCCCGGGCCCGCTGCCCCCAGCTGTCGCTCGGCACGTGCAGCTGCAGCAACCGAGTAACCGACTCGCGCCTGCGCCGTCGACGCCTTGACATTGCCCCGCCTGGGGGCCACGGCGCCCAAAGCTAACCGTCGGACGAACACCCGCTCCGCTCTGCTCTCTCCTCTGCCTCCCTCGCCCGCAGCGCAACCAACTCGCTCGCCGCAGCGCGCGCGCCTCTGCCCTTGTCCGCAGCAGCAGCGCCACAGCGCGCGGCGATGGAGTACTTCCCCGACGGTCACCATGTGTGGCTGCGGAGCTGCGGCCGCGGCGGCATGTACCTCCACGCCGACGAGGAGGGGGACGGCATGTACCTGAGCCCGCTCCGCGTGTCGCTGCACGCGGCGTGGCAGGTGCACCACGTCCAGCACAAGGGCGACATCTATCTCCTCCTCCACAGCGCCGCCTACCGCAGCTACCTCGCTACCACGCTCAACCCGGCGCCGCGCGGCCACATCGGCCACCGCGTGATCCAGGGCGTCTACGATGACCCGGACCAGAACTCCGTCTTCTGGAACCCCATCAAGGTTGCGTCCAAGGACGACGAGGTCCTCCTGCAAAACGTCTCCCACGGCCTTCTCTTCCGCGCCAACGGTAGGTACTGCAAGTGGCGCACGGGCGTCTCCGCCGACGACTACTTCAATCGGAGCGTGATGATGAATTGGGTGGTCGAGGCCATGCCCCCAAGACCCTTTGCGCCAGAACTTCCTCCTCCAAGTCCGGTAAGCTCACAATCTCCTCTCCTTGGCAGTCGTTGCGTTGATTTCAGCGGAGCAGGGTTTGGAGCCCATGGATTCTGTGAATTGGGTAGTTGCGGCATCGATTCCGTCGTCGATGTTTCTTTGCTCTCGTTGATTTTTGCTAGAATCGCAGACTCTGATCGCTGCATGTGCATTCTCCTCGGGCATTTCCTGCATTTCTGTTCTGCTCCGAAGTCATAGCTTCTGCTGCTCAAGCCGTTCATGGCATGATTTTGCCTATTATAAGATCACCGTAACGCGATTATTGGTACAAAACTAGTGCCTAGATTTCTTTAGTTAGTGGCGACGGATCGGTTCTTCTTGCATTGTGGTTACTGCTTCTTTCGCTCAATGCTATATTAGTATATTATTACTTCTGCAATCTGTAGGCTGCGCCCCCGGGAGGCTTCTGGGACAAGTTCTTCGTCCGCACCAGGCCCGTGATGGAGCAGCGGATGATCCGGTTCGTGCGGGCGGCACATGATGGGAGCTTCGACCCGGGCGCCTGGAGATGGATGGTGTTCCACGGCCGGTCCGTGTCCAACCTGAGGTCGGCGCTGGCAGAATTCCTGAACGAACGAGAGGCCACCTGCATCATACTCTGCGTGCGGCCCGGCATTTTGGGGCGGCTGACCCCTCTCGTCATCGACCTGCCTCGTAACGAGCAGCCCATCGACTTCGTCGTCCTTTCCACCCTTACACCGTTTGGTAAGAAACTTTGCAGTTTTGTCAGTGATCTGTGCAGCGCACGTTATCTGCTGCTCTTTCGATGAAGAAATGTGTTTGGTTGATCCTATGAAGAAATTAGAAAAATAACTTTCAGACTTTGTTCCATTGTTTATTTCCTCAGAAGCCATGATAGCTCGCTCTGTAGTCGAATTTTTTGGTAGAGACCATTAAAGTTGTTGCTGCATGCCATTAGTTTGGTAGATCGTGGTGTCACGACAACTGAAACTGTAAATTGGAAAACATGTTCCGTTACCGGTCGTTTTGAATACTGGTGCATGGCATCTTGTTCTAGCTTCTTGGGCTTTTGTTGTGATGGGAATTGAAACTGCAATTTGCTAACCATGTTCAGGTAACTTCTGTAGTAGTATTTATATTGAATGGTGCCTTGCTTAGGACTAATCTGAATCAAGTTGTAGAACCAGCAGAAGCTACTAGAATTCATATTGCAATGCCCCTAGACTCTGCAGTCTTTATCTTGAATGCTAAAAATGGTCCAAAATATAAAACGTAATATTGAAACTATGATATCATAACGTCAGTTCATATCCTCAAAATGTTCTGCTGTGCCCATACTTTGATTTTCTATTAGTAATTCCGGAGGGGTTTTCCTGCTTGTCAGACTACTCTGTAAATACATAGTGACTAACTGATTCGTTTCTTTTCTTCTTCACTGCAAAAAACAGCTGCTGAGTTGTGGTTCCCGGACGTTGACATGTAGAAGACAAGAACTGGGGTTTTCTCAGCATCATCACAATTCATCTTCTCTGAAATCAAACTGTCGTCGCTCCAGTTTCATTGACTTGCGAATTGGCTGTCTTCTTTCATTGTGTTTCAGAAGCCCGGCAACTCTTCTGTTTCTGCTAGTTTAGGTTCCATGCATTCTCTTCAGAGGAAGTAGCTTGTTATGGTCCTTGAGTTTAAAGTAGGGTACCAACTGTTAAAAAAGTTATTGTGTGGGGTGATGATAATGGTTGAACAGTTTTGTGCAGCCCCGCTATTGGTTGCAGTTCGTATCTACTGTACATTTATCATCTCTGTGACTGAGTGAGAATAGTGTTGCTACTTTTAATCCATGCCATGCTGCTGGTACGTCAAAGATATGATGAATGTTTGAGCTCAAAATCATGTTGCATCATTTATTTATTTATTTTGATAAATGGTTGCATCATTGTTTGCTGAAGCACGGTAGAGAACTTCATCTGGTCACTAGTTCTTGAAACGAGTGATGTAGATAGTATACAGTTTCAGAAGCATAATGATTATTGTAATATCTTCTGAGATGAAGTAGTAGACTGCAAATTTTAGGCAACATTGTGAGCCTCTAAGTGTAAATCCGTCGTTATCTGCTCCAAATTTGTACAGCTACGCCTACAACTCACTAGGACATTGCCTTAGATTTTCGTCAAAACTACTTTCCGTGTGTACTATCCTGCAATGTATGTCATGTCGCCAACAATCACAGATTTGTCAAAAAAAATTTATTTGAGCCATCAGCTCGCGAAGTGTGTTTGCATGCATCTAGACGAGGCGTCAGACCGGGTGACCCGTGCAGGGGACGAGGCATCGGACCGGTTGTTCGTGTTCTGCGGCCGCGAGAGCAAACCTGGGTCCTGAGTACTAGACCGGATGATTCGATTGCCAGCTCACGGCCGCAGCCAACCGTAGTGTTCAAATAGCCCGCCTCGGCCACGGCGCCCGAGCATAACCGACACCTGCTCTGCTCACCCCTCCCTCGCAGCGCCGATCGAGTAACCAACTCGGCCACCGGCCACCGATCGCGATGGAGCTCCTCCCCGACGGGAACCACGTGCGGCCGCGGAGCGGGGACCCCGGCGCGCATGCCGATGAAGACGGGGTGGGCGTCTCCGAGAGCCAGAGCGGCGCGCCACCAAAAACGTCCGCGACGGACTCCGCCACCGCCGCGACAGCGCAAGAGGCGGCGACGGACAGCTTTTCCGACGAGGTGGGGGACTCCCGGAGCCCGGAGCGAGGCGCGGACATCCACGCCGCTGAGGACGGGGCGGGCGCCTCTCTGAACACACGCGGCGCGTCGCCAAGAACTTCAAGAACAGGCGCCGCGACAGCCTCCGCCACCACCGCCGCGACAGAGCAAGAGGAGGCGACGGATACGGACTCCTTCTACGACGCGGTGGAAGAATCCCGGAGCCCGGAGCGCGGCGCGGACGTCCAGGCCTCCAAGGACGCGGTGGGCTTCTCTCTGAGCGAGAGCGGCGCGTCGCCAAGAACGAGCGCCCCGTCCACTTCCGGCAATCTTGACCCCGGCAGTTCAGCCTCCGCCTCCGCCACGACAGAGCAGGAGGCGGCGAAGGAGACGGACATCTTCTTCGACGCGGTGGGTGACTCCCGGAGCCCGGAGCGCGGCGCGAACGTCCACACCACCGAGGACGGGGTGGGCGTCTCCCTGAACCAGAGCGGCGCGTCACCAAGAACGCGCGCCCCATCCCCTGCCCGACATCAGCAGGGGCATCCGGCAGCCTCCGCCACCGCCGCGACATCGCAAATGGCGGCCGTGAAGGAGCGGTTCCCCGACGGTGTCTACGTCGTCCTGCAGAACAGAGAGCACGGGACGTACCTCCACGCCGACGAAGACAGGGTGGGCGTCTGCCTGAGCGAGCTCGGCGCGTCCGTGAACACGGCATGGCGGGTGCACCGGGTCGTCCGCGACGGCGGCACCTACGTCCTCCTCTATGGCGCCGCCTATGGTCGGTACATCACCCTCTCCCCACAACAGACGCCGCGCAACAGCTATCACCCCATCCAGCTCTATGATGCGCAAGATCAAGAAGCCTTCGTCTGGGAGCTTGTACCGACGGCGCCACGGGATAAGGACGTTTTCCTTGTGCGCCACGTCTTCTCCAACTGCGTCCTCCGCGCCAACGGCTTGTACGGCTTTCAGACCTGCTGTGCTCACATATGCTTCCAGGACTACCGCAGGAGGAAGCGTCAGAGCAGGACGATGCATTGGGTGGTCCAGGTCATCCAGCCGCCACCAGACACACCGGTACGTCCTGATTCAATCCCGGTGATTTCGCCGCGTACTGATTTCCTGCGAGCAATTCTTTGACAAAACATTTTCCTCTGGTTGTTAAGCACGCCCCGCTCCGCCCCACGCAGCGCGCAGCGATGGAGCACTTCCCCGACGGGCAGCGCGTGCGGCTGCGGAGCCGCGGCCGCCACGGCATGTACCTCCACGCCGACGAGGACGGGGTCGGCGTGCACCTGAGTTGGGTCGGCGCGTCGCTGCACGCGGCGTGGCAGGTGCACCGCGTCAAGCGCGGCGGCAACACCTTCGTTCTCCTCCACGCCGCCGCCGACGGACGCTACCTCGCGGCCACGAACGACGCGGCGCCTCCCGGCCACCTCGGCCAGCGCGTCGTCCAGGGCGTCTACAACCACGAAGAGGACGCTTTCTTCTGGATCCCCGTTGAGGTCGGGACCGCCGAGGGCGACGAGGTCCTCCTGCACCACGCCACCAGCAACCGTCTCCTCCGCGCCGCCAACCGCAAGTACTTCTGGCGCCGCACCGGCGTCTCCGTCGATGGCTACGTCCAGGGAGACACGATGATGCACTGGGTGGTCGAGGTCGAGCCCATCCTCCCAAGACCAGAGACACCAGTCCGGATTGCGGTGAGCTCGCCTTGTCCTCTTTTAGCAATTTCTTGGCAAATCTTGGAGCAGTCTTTATCAAATTCTTCACCGTAGTTTCTGAAATGCTAATCACTCCCGTTTGGTCTTCTCTATCTCGAAGCAGTTCTTTACCAAAATCTTTCTACAACCGCTAATGAATCATGTTTAGTTTGCTGTGTCTTAGAGCAGTTCTTTAACAAAATGCATTGAAATATGCAGAAACGTGCAGTGCTTATATACAAAACTCTGCCAATGATTTTGCTAGCCTTCAAGTCAAGTGTCTAGTTATAATTTTTCATGATCCATTTATATGATATATCTGCTACTAAGACGTGGCTACTAAGACGTGTTTGTTTCATTTGTGATGCACAATCTCCAGCCCAATAGTCCTGAAGCGCCTCCTTCGGAGCTTGAGTTGGGAAAACCTTCATCACAGTTTCTCCAGCCGGAAAACCTTGAAGCACCTCCTTCGGATGTGACAGAAGTGGAAAAAGTGCAGCATGAATCACCCGTTTCGGAGCATGAGTTGGAAACAAATTCCGATGGTTTGTAATTTTTCTGCATCTTATATTGCCTTGTATGTGTTGTGTGTCTCTTCTCCTTATCAGGAAATTATTTGTCTATTATATGTTTTTTTCAGATCATGTGACAGCAGAAGCGGATAAGATTCAGCAGGAAACACCTCCACCGGACCTTGACATGGAAACAATCTCTGAGCAAAATCGTTCAGGTACTATTTCAGCAGCTGGAGCAGCTCTAGGAGAGCACCCAGACATTGGAATTGACGAAGCACGAGACGAGATGTTAAATGCTGAACTGGCCGTGGATAACGCGAAGTTAGATGTCATAACAGTTCAAGAAAAAATTCAGAACCTGACACTACAGATGCGGAATCCGAGGCTCACTGACGAAGAGAGGAAAAGGCTTCACAAAGCAATGAAATCAAGCAAAAGAGAACTTGATTACAGGAAGGATCTGGTGTCGCGACTTGAGCAAGATTTACAGGATGCTAAAGAGGCATACGATCGCGCGGTCGTTCGTTCTCGCAATGCTTGAGCATGTTTCTTCAATATCCTCTGCGTATACCTTTGAGGAGGTTGGTCGTACTGACGACATATCCTGCTTACTGTGTTTTCGTTGCTTGTATGTGCTCGATCGTAAGTCATGACAGTTCTGTAGTTTTGATTTTTCCTGGGAAAATTATTGCTGCATTTCTGAAGTTTTAGTAGATCATACTATTATGACAATTGAAATTCAATTTGCAAACCTTGTTCAGAGAACTTCTGTAGTTGTGAATAGTGATCGCATGGTATTTTGCTCTTGCTGTTTGCGCTTTTATTGCCATGACAACTGAAACTGAAACTGAAATATGTTCAGAGACCTTCTAGAGTACTGAATAGTGGTTGCATGCTATCATGTACTTCTTGCCTCTTGCCTCTTGCCTTTTATTGTCCTGACAACTGAAACTGTAATTGCAAACATGTTCAAAGATCTTCTGTTGTACTAGTACTATTGAGTAGTGGTAAGTTTAGGACTATAATCTCAAGTCGTTGAATAATCAGAGGCTGTTAGAAATGGTGTCAAATCCTTTAGGAATTCCTACTGCAATTTCCTGGATTCTTCAGACTTTGCCGTGGATGCTAGAAATAGTCCAAATATAAATTATAAAATATCATTAGTAGTGCTTAAGTTCTTGTCCTCAACATTGTTCAGTTGTGCCAACATTTTGATTTCCAGTTCAATAATTCCAGATTTTCCTTCCTTGACATTCTGCGCTGTTGATCTTGGAGCATATCCACTACATACTGACTAACTGCCTGTTTCGTTTCTTCATTGTGAAAACAGCTATTGAGTTCGGGGAGCCGAATGTTGATGCCCCATGATGCGTAGATGAAGACGAGAGCAGGGCTTCTGACGACATCATCACAATGCATCTCCTTTTGAAATTAAACCTTCCACTGCTCCGGATTGACGTAGGTATTGGTTGTTTCTTTCGTTCAGATATAGTTTCTGAAACCCAGCAACTCTTCTGTTTCTGATAGTTACTAGGTTCAATGCATTCTCCTAAGAGGAAGTAGCTTGCTATGGTCCTTCGGTTTCAGAAAGGACTACCTGCTGAAAACGTTTTATGTTTGGTGGGGATATTTTCTGAACGGTTTTTGCGCATTACTACCATTAGTTTTGTAGTTGCATCCACATCTCTATGACTGAACGTGAGAATGGTGTTGCTACTTTTAATCTGTGTCATGCTCGTTGTACAGTGAAATTTTGAACTGAAATCGTGGCTATATCGTTTGTCTGGTGACGCTCTGCAATTCCATTCTAATTTGGAAACGGGGAGGGGGTAGTCCTATGCATTGTGGATGTCTTACTTAGAACTCTTAAACTCACTATTTCTTTAAATATTTCCTGCTAATGAATGGTGTTGGAAAAAGTCATGTAGAAATTATACGGTTTCAGAAACAGCTAGCCTCTGATTTTGTGACACTGCATATTGTTGTCACCCGTAACTGAAAACAAAACTCTCTGCAGGTGCATACAACGCACGTAGTATGCAGTGCAGGTATAATAGCCTCTGTCGTTTCTGCATATTTCCGAGTCCGGAACACCGTTAGATTAGATTGACAACGAGTCTGTCTATCGCGACTTGAGCAAGATTTACAGGATGCTAAAGAGGCATACGATCGCGCGTCCGTTCGTTCTCTCAATGCTTGAGCACGTTTCTTCAATATCCTCTGCGTAGTACCTTTGAGGAGGTTGATATGTGTGTTGTTGTTTTGCAATAACAACAGACAGGTTTTTTGAATGAGCAATGATTACATATTGCCTGCTATTCCACCCTTTTGCCCTAATTGCTTGATCAAGATGAATTAAATATCAAACTAGTAGTAAGCAAAAGCAATAAAACCCTTATTACTCTGAGGGCGTCCTGGCTAGACAACCGCAACAAAAAAGAAAAAAAAAATTCTGATAGAAGAATCACGAATGCTGTCACGATGCAACGAGCAGGGTGAGGTGGGAGCGGAGCACGGAGAAGCCGCTAAGCATCCAAGCGACCAGTTTGTCGAGTACAGAATCCGGTTTGACGGGGCCTAGTTCCTCCAGCATCTCGTCGCATCGCGCCCGCAGCTCATATATCTCGTTTAGAATCGCGTAGAGCTCTTGCAACTTCACATCAATTGGCGATACTGGCACGATTACCGCGCCAGTGGATCCAGGGAAGAGCGACGGAGTCGTTGCCGTCGGTTCGTGTCCTCCCATGACGAGTTGACGATCGATCGAGGAGCCGATTGCCAGGGGTTGTTGTTGTGGACAACAAACGCAACGCCGGTCGATCGAGGAGCCGATTGCCGCGTTTGTTGTTGTGACAACTAACGTGATGCCGATCGATATGGGCACAAAGAGAAACGGTGTTCTGGACTTGTCTTCTCTGCTGGTACGTGTACGTTGACGAGGGTGCCATGGCCTGGCTTTTATGGAGGGGAGGAGAGCCGAGAGCCCTGCGGGTTAACGAGTCCGCATCCGACTCTGGACGTGCGTGCGTGCGTGCGTTCTACAGTTGTCTTTTGTCCGACCCTGACACGACACGCGGTGTATCCGACAGCCGGACCCGAGTGGCCTCTGAAGAACTACTAGCTAGCAGGCTGTTGCCGGAGTTTGGGCGGAGAGCTGAAGTCTTTGTTAGATCATCGATCAGGTGTACACATGGGAACTTACAGGTAATGCATTGGGTACACATCCTCGTGTCGTATG
Organism: Oropetium thomaeum; assembly: GCA_001182835.1. Lineage (NCBI taxonomy): Eukaryota > Viridiplantae > Streptophyta > Magnoliopsida > Poales > Poaceae > Oropetium > Oropetium thomaeum. Next base: position 448,728 of record LFJQ01000065.1, on the reverse strand, counting down.
CCGTGGAGATGTATCCGCCATCAGCTCGCGAAGTGAGTTTGCATGCGAGACGAGGCGACGGACCGGTGGCGACCCGTGCACGGGAACGGGACGAAGCGTCGGACCGGTGCTTGTTCTGCGGCCGTGGACCCACCAGCCAATGCCGGGAGAGCAACCTGGGTGGGTCCCGATGATCAGTTGCCAGCTGCCATGGGCAGCAGCCAACCGGCGTCTTCAAATCGCCCGCCTCGGCCTCGGCGCCCGAGCCGAGCGTAACAAACACCTGCTCTGCTCTGCTGCTCCGCTCCGCTTTCTCCTTTCGTGTCCCCTTGCCCACGCAGCACCGAGAAAACCAACTCGGGCCACCGCCGCAGCCGCCGCCGCGCGGCCACCGACCCGCACCGGCCGCGATGGAGCACTTCCCCGACGGCACCCACGTCCGCCTGCGGAGCTGCGTGCACGGCACGTACCTCCACGCCGACGAGGACGGGGTGGGCGTCTCCCTGCGCCCGGAGCGCGCGTCCATGAACGCGGTGTGGAAGGTGCACCGGATCGTCCGCGACGGCGTCCCCTTCGTCCTCCTCTACGGCGCCGCCTACGGCCGCTACCTCACCGCCACCAACGACCGGACGCCGTTCGGCTACGTCGGCCACCGCGTGGTCCAGGGCGTCTACGACGAGGAGGAGCAGACCTCCGTCGTCTGGATTCCAGGAGAGGTCGCTGGCGGGAACAACAAAGTCATCCTGAAGCACCGCACAGGCAGCCGCCTCCTCCGCGCGAACGGCAGGTACCGCAAGAGGAACACCGGCGTCACCGTCGACGCGTACAACAACCGGACCACGATGATGCATTGGGTGGTCGAGGCCGTCCCCTTGCTGGCGAGTCCACCAGCCTTTGCTCCTCCACCTACACCTCTTGTGAGTGAGATCGCTACTATCCCCTTCCTTTGATTCTGCTTTCTGGTGATTTGGGCTTAGCGGGGTTCCTGGAACTGGACCCTTGAAGCGCCAGACCTGTTCTTGACGTTTATTTCTGGTGGTTTCATTCCCCTGGGCGCAGTACTTGAACCTGATTTTTGCCAACGTCTTCGCCTCCGTTTCTGACACTATCTAACATGCACAACTTACGGGCGACTTCGTGCTGAGATCACTCCGCCTCGTTTTCTTCTAATTTCGTAGTTTATGGTGATGCGATTCTTGATAGAAATTGTACCACGATCACTACTGATTCTTGCTTCCAAAACACCTGTGTCTCCATCGCAGCCGGTTCCCCCCAAGAAGGGCCTCGCGAGCCTGTTGCAAAAGCGTAGGCCGGCGACTCTGCGGCGGGAGGTCCGGTTCGTGCGGGCGGACGATAACGGGAACATCAATGACCAAGGGTGGGCCACGTTCACGTTCTACGGCCACCACGCGTACATCCTGAGGGATCATGTGGCGACTAAGATCGGCTACCGTTTCTTCTTCTACCGCGTCACGGTGTGCAATCGGCCCGGCCGCTACGGGCGGCTGACCCCTCTGATCGGCGAGCTTCCCCGGAACCAGGAGCCCATGGACATCATCGCCCTCATCCACAAGACACCAGGTGAGAGAACGTTGCCGTTTCCCCGCTTCTCTTCGCAATGCACTTGTTATCTGCTTCTATTCTGAATTCTGATCACGAAAGGTGTTCAGTAGGTCATACTGACGAGAGTAGAGAAGCCATGACTTGCATACTTTTGTTACCGTAGTCCATGCGCTCACGGCTCACATGCTTTGGATATTCTGTGAGAGATCATTAAGATTTCTAGTGTTGAGTTTTCTCTGAGTAATCAGCAGATCATACTGCTGCATTGATGATGACAGGAGAAATGATTGATTTAAGCAGCTACTTGCAGATGCTAAACACAGGCCGAAAGCCATTTACGGCTTGTATACACAATCAATCTTGCTTCAGAAATTATCACATTCGTTTTATACTTTTATCTTTGGTCAGAGTTTTGAGACATTTCAGTGCAGTGGCAGACAACGGTGTTTGTTTTGCACCTAAGAAATTTGAGTTGAGCTTTTTGTGGTCAGCTAGTACTGTTGAAGTGTTGGTCACTTTTGTTTTTACTGATTGTTAGCCTTTGATTGCTGAACTGCTGCAATGGTTGAATGACCCATTACTTGTCCCCTTGCAAATGCAGCTGAAGACGCGTTGCAGTACCCGGATCTTGCAGCACCATAGAAGCATATGAGAGCAGCACTTCTGACAACCACTTCTCAAGTTATCTCTACAGAAATCAAAAGTATTGGTGCTTCGGATACAACATGAGAATTGTCTTTCATTCAGATAGTTTCAGAGAACTTAGACATCTTGGTAGTTAGGCTCAATGCATTCTCTTGACAGGAAGAAGTTGGTCTTGGCCTTTCAGTTTTAGAACTTATTACAAAGCGTTGATAGAATTCGGTGGATATAATGTTTGAACGACTTTGCACTACGACATTAGTTATAGTTACCATGATCTTCTCTGTTGGATGATCATAACATCTTTGCCACTTTATGCAGTACTTCGATTCTTGAAGCATCCTATATAAATGTTTTTTGAACTTGGTATATTGTTTCAGAATATGAAAGTGGTATGTTGTTTCATGTAAGGCTGTTAGTTGATGTCTTGATTATGCCCACCGTTCCAGAATACTATGAGAGAGCTATACATTTCTGCATACACAGGATTAGATTTGTTTTAATTGCTACGATGGTGCAGCTGTTTTTTTTTTTTAAAAAAAAAAATCTGTGCCATGCTCTTTATGAGCCAAATACATGTCAATGTCTGAACGAAAATCACAGTTGCAACTTTTATCTGCACAGAATTTTCTCTGCTCATCATTTTTTGAAATGGTCATGTGGATAGCTTATATTTTTCAGAAGTCTATTATCTAATTCTCAGGCGTCTGAAAATCAGGATTTTTTCAGGCGACGTCCTCAGCCGTCGGTTCGTCATCGAATGGCCGTCACGCGTCTTCAAGCTCCAGCTCCCGCCCACCCGCCCGCGCTGCGCCCGACGCCTCCTTTCCGCTTCCCGCCAGGCTGCTGCCGACTTCTTCTAAGGCCACTGGAGGTGGACACCGGACAGCCCCCTCAACCCTAACCGCCGGCGATAACCGCCTCCCGCATCGCGGCGGCGGGGCACCGCTTGTACACGCCCCGCGCTCAGCCTCCGCAGCCCATCCCGCTTGCCACCGCCGATGATAACCGCCTCCCACGTCGCGACGGCGGGGCACCGCCTGTACACGCACTGCGCTCCACCACCGCAACTCATCCCGCTTGCCACCGCCGACGATAACCGCCTCCCACGTCGTGGCGGCGCCCCCGCCGCTGCGATGCACCGCCTGCACACGTGCCGCGCTCCACCGCCCTATATAGAACCGTCTCCCGATTTCAGGCGACTGATAAAAAGGATTCCCCTATTCTTTTTCCTGAAATGAAGTAGTAGTCGACCAAGCGCTCGATGCATGAGCTCAATGCAGCGTGGAAGCCAGTCGCCCACCACCTTCTTCTTCCTCGGCTTAGCCGTCAGGCCAGGCACCACGGTCGGCCGTCGCCGTCCCCCGTGTTTCATCTACAGCCGGGATGGCACTTGAGTTCGCGAACCGAGATTACATCAGGACAGGAGGCCAGACGAGTCGTAGGACAGGAGAACGGAACGAACTGAAGAGTTGCGCCATTTTCGAGCTCGATTCTTTTGGTCTTACATGTCGGTTCCAGGAGCGCACATAAGTGGGTCCCCGTGATGGTCCCACAGTTCAGTTGACGGGTGGCATGTGACGGAACCGATCCACGCCTTGAATTGAAATTCCCCACCTCGGGCTCTGCGTCCAAAAGGTAACCGCCGCAACAAACCCCTGCTCCGCTCTGCTCTGCTCTGCTCTCTTCCTTTCCTGTCCCCTGCACGCACCAAGCAAGACCAACTCGCCCGCTCGCCGCCGTCCGCCGCCGCGCGGCACCCGACCCAGCGGCGTGCGCGATGGACATGTTCCCCGACGGTGGCTACGTCCGCCTCCGGAGCCGCGTGCACGGAGGGTACCTCCACGCCGACGAGGACGGGGTGGGCGTCTCCCTGCACGAGCGCCGCGCTTCGCTGAACACGGCGTGGCAGGTGCACCACGTCGTGCGCCACGGCGTCACCTACGTCCTCCTCCACGGCGCCGCCTACGGCCGGTACCTCGCGGCCACGGAAGAACCCGCGCCGTCCGGACACCGCGGCCAGCGCGTCGTCCAGGGCGTCTTTGACCACCCCGAGGCGAACGACGTCGCGTGGCGTGTCTTCGGGGTCGGGGTCAGCATGCTCGGGGACGAAGTGATCCTGCGCCACATCTCCTTCCGCCTCCTCCGCGCCAACGGCAGGTACCGGGTCTGGAACACCGACGTCACCGTCGACCACCACGAGAACCGGAGCACCATGATGCATTGGGTGGTCGACGTCCTCCAAATGCTACCGGAGCCGCCAGCCATTCCTCCTCCAGTCCCTCTCGTGAGCTCTCCGTCCCATCTCTCTTTGCTTTGGTCCTGTTTGCATCCGCATGATTAGGGTTTAGCGGGGGTTCTCTGAAGCCATGGATTCAGTCAGGGAACTAGGGTGTGAAGCACCAGTAGTAGTGTTCTGGATGTTTCTTGTCTTGCAAGTACTGCCGAACCTGGTGATTCTGATACTTCTTGGCGCAATTCCTGAACCAGTCCTTTTTGCTAAAATCTTCGCCTCGATTTCTGAGTCGCTGTTTGTTTATCAATTGAAATTCTTCCTGTTAACTTCAATGCAATGCTATTCCGGAATGATTTCATGCCAAGATTAGTGCCTCTTTCTGTTCTAATTCTGGAGTTCACGGTGCGGTGATGCAGCCTCACCCAGGCGGTGGAGGCTTCCTCCGTCGTTTCCGCTCGCGCACCGTGCCGCTGCCCATGCGGACGATTCATTTCGTGCGGGCGGACTTCTTCGGGAACTTCAATGAGCTCGGCTGGCGCATGTTCCAGTTCCAGGGCCGCTCTGTGTTCCTCCTGAGGGCGCGGGTGGCGGACCAGGTGGGCGAAGCGCCGTTCTTCTTCAACATCACGGTGTGCACGCGGGCAGGCCGCTACGGGCGGTTGACCCCTCTGACCACCGACCTTCCTCAAAGCTACGAGGCCATGGACATCATCGCCCTCACTTCCGGGACACCAGGTGAGAAGAGAATTATGCCGTTTTCCTTCTCTGTGCAGTGCACTTGTTATCTGCTTCTATTCTGATGAAAAAGTGTTTTAGTAGATCATAGTGACGAAGAGTGGAAGCCGTAACTTGCATACTATATGTTCCCCGTTACCATATGCTCAATTTTATTTTTAATATACTGTGAGAGATCAATAAGATTTACAGTTTTGAGGTCTTCACTAAAATCGTAGATTTGTGAAAGATGTTCAGCAATCAGTAGTAGACCGTGGTATTGTACTGATTACAAAAGAAACTGTATATTTGCAGCATGGCTCAAATGTTCATGGTATGCCTGTACCAATTAGTTTGTTGTGCAAAGATATCAGTGGAATAGTTGCAGTACATAGAATTCTATTCTTGGGTTTCATTTTGGTCAAATGTTCTGACTCTTATGCTTGAGAACAATGGATAGTTTGGTTCGTTAGCAGTACTCTGAAAATGCTATAGATAAGGTGAAATTCCTGATTTTATCAGTCACTTGCAGATGCTAAAAATGGGCTTAAAGCCATTTAAGACTTGTACACACAATCAATCTTGATATATAAATTATCGCCCTATATATTTGTTCAGAATTTTGGGATATTTCAGTTCAGTGGCAGAAAATATTGTTGATTACATTATGAAAGTAGAGTTGTGAGTTCTTTGATCACCTAATACCGTTGAAGTGTTGGTCACTTGTGTTTTCACTGTTTGTTAGCTTTTGATTCCTGAATTGCTGCAATTGTTGAATGACCCATGACATGCTGCTAATTGTCTCATTCTCATGTTGTTACTTTTCTCTTTGTAACTCAGGTACGCAGGGGTTGCTGTACCCGAATGTTCATGCTGTGAATATTGATGCACCATTTTAGGAGCTTATGAGAGCAGCACTTCTGACAACCCATTCCGCAAGCACCTCAACAGAAAATAAAAGTAGCATTGCTTCAGATACAACATGGGAATGACCATGTTTTCATTCAAATAGTTTCAACGAAGTTAGAAAATCTGCTAGTTAGGTTTAGTGCATTCTCCTGAAAAGGAAGAAATCAGTTTTGGCGTATCAGTTTCAGAACTCCTAAAATGCTGAAAGCATTGATTAGGTGGATGTGTTGAATGATTTTTGTGTCGTTACATTGGGTATAGTTGCCATAAGGAGCATTTACGTTCTTGACTCAACCTTGAGTTCCAATTTTGATTCTGTTCTCACCTTTTGGAGTTTGCAATTTTGTCCTCACTATTTTGAAACTAAGCAAAAGTTTAGCCCTACTGAATATACCCAACAACAATACTCTTAAGATTTCACCCCTTCTTGTTACTGTTCGGGACCTTGTAGTTTTTTGAGTAATCATTTTGATATACTTAAAAATGCATTTCGAAAGCAAAGTATTTTCAGAGTATGTATATTTACAGATTTTAACTGAATTTTGATATGCTTGACGATTCTGGTCAGGACGTAGACAGAGGCCATGTTTTGGTGACTTTTTTGGATAAAAATGTTTCGGTGACTTGTTCATCGTTCTATGAAACAAATTTGATTAGACTTGTACAAAACACGATAATACAAGTTGAAACATCCAGATTCCAGAACGAACTTATATATATGTTCTTGCAAAGGACTCAGAAGTTTCAAGCAGAATTTTGAGGGTCCAAACTTCCTCTTCACAAGAAATCTTATGGGCATTTGATAGAGCACCTTAGAAGCAGGCGAGGGCCTGATGGCGTCCTAAGACGATATGCACCGAGGGACGCACGACGCGCCAGGTCCCGCATGGTGAGTCCAACGCAAGACGAGACTCCAACGCGAAGGATTCGGTGGCATCACGCGACGCCTGCGGCGTAGCCCGCCGGACGGCCTGCGCGCGCGCCGCGCCTGGGGCTTGCGAAAGAAGCGAACATGACACGGTTAGAGATTACGGAAAAAGTCACGAGCGTCCAAAATTTTCCATCACCCACGGCAAGCTACACACTTTGACACTAACTGTGAGTAGTTTTCACTGCATCCGTTGCTTTAGGTCTCCTTGTTTCGGTATCCTTGCGACTGGAAGGAAAATGCCAAGTCCTAACTGTTCTTCACAACTTTTGCGGTAAAAAAACGAGCTGCACATCACAACATACGCAAACTTCACCCACGACCACGACACGGTACGATATCGCCAGCCCTCCTCAACCCCAACACGTAGACGGACTCCATCTGCGCCTGACACCCGGTGAAGCATGATCTCCTCGCAGGTCAACACGTCGCCTCATCCATATCCATCTGCCGTCCACAGGTATTTGCCGTCAGCTCCGAATGTGTGCAGGCGAGACGAGTGGTCGAACGGGCTGACTTGCGTGCAGGCGTCGGCGCGTCGTTGGCCTTTCCTGCGCGCGAACGTGTGTTGGCATTGGGCTCGAGCTTGATTCTGCTGGGTCCACTGGCCATGTCAGAAGCGCAACCTAGATGGGTCTCATGATGGTCCCACAGCGCAGTTGAAATTTGGGAACCGCCTCGGTCTAGGCGCCCAAACGTAACCGCCGCAACAGATACCTGCTCTGGCTCTGTTCCGCTCTCTCCTTTCCTCCTCCTGCCCCCAGAGCGCCGCGAGAAGCAAGCAAACTCGCCGCGCCGCCACCGACAAGGGCGCCGGCGGCCGCGATGGACCTCTTCCCCCACGGTGGCCACGTCCGCCTGCGGAGCCGCGTGCACGGCACGTACCTCCACGCCGACGAGAACGAGGCGTGGCGGGTGCACCGGATCGTCCGCGACAGCAGCAACTGCGTCCTCCTCTACGGCACCGCCTACGGGGGCTACCTCGCCGCCACGGACCGGCGGGCCCCGCTCGGCCACCGCGGCAAGCGCTTGTCGTCCAGGGCATCTACGACAACCTGGACGCGACCGACGTCGTGTGGAACGTCGTCGTGACGGGGGACAACGTCGTCGTCTTCCCGCGCCACCACTCCGGCCGCCTCCTCCGCGCCAACGGCAGGTACCTCACTCGGAACAACACCGGCGTCGCCGTCCACCGCCACGACAACGAGACACCATGATGCATTGGGTGGTCGAGGTCCTCCGAGCGCTGCCGTCGTCGCCAAGCTTTCCGGGTTCCGTTCCGTCTTCGCATCCGCCTCCGCCTCCACCTCCTGTGAGCATGCTTGCTGCTATCTCCTCTCCTTGGGTGTTGCCTGCATTGATTTGGGTTTTAGCCGAGTTCTTAGAAGAACCCATGGATTCCGGGAACTGGGCACCAAAGCTGCTTTTGAATAGCACTTCCATCTTCCAAGAACGAAAACCAATCTGGTGATTACATTCTCCCGGTCTCAGTTCTTTGCAAGCCTTCGTCTCTGTGTTCTGACGCTGTTTGTCACTTAATTCTGCCGGTTAAACTTCACGGCAGTGGTGCTATTCCTGTTTGATTTCATGACAAGATTATTACTGCCTTATTTTGTTCTAAACTCAACAGTTCACTACTTATACCAAAAACGTCTCTATCTCCATGCATCGCATCAGGTTCACCCAGGAAATCGCTTCACCCGTCTGTTCCGCCGGCCCGCCGAGCGTTGGGAGCGTTCGTGCGGGCGGATGATGACGGGTACTTCGACAACCACGGCTGGAGAACGTTCAGTTCTACGGCCGCTCCGCGTTCTCGCTGAGGACGGAGGTGGCGCGCCATGCAAACGAACTGATCTTCTTCTATAGAATCACGGTGTGCGCTCGCCCCGGCCGCTACGCGCGGCTGACACCTCTGTCCGCGGACCTTCCTCGCAGCCAGGAGAGCATGGACATCATCGCCCTCACTGCCAGGTCGCCAGGTGAGAACTGTACTACCGTTCAAGTGTTTTGTTTGTCACTTACTATCTTTTTAGTGATTGTTGAATTTGATTGCTGAAATGCTGCAACGGTTGAATGACTGTCTCACATTTCTACTCGTTCCCTTCCAAATTCAGCTACGCAGAGCTTTCGCTCCCCGAATGTTGTTGTTGTTGTTGTTGTTTTATTTTTTTTTTTCGAAAGACATGGAACCTTGTCCGGTATATATTAATACGATGAGAAATATAGTTTTTACATGCGCGAGTCCCTGAATGTTGATCGAGTGTTAGATGCATATGAGAGCAACACTTCTGAGAACCACTTTGCAAGCCATCTCGATAGAATGTACCGTTGCTTCAGATAAAACATGAGAATTGACCGTCCTTCTCATTCAGAAAGTAGTTTCTGACAACTCTAGTTAGGTTCAGTTATACATATATCTCATTCAGATATAATGTTTGAAGACTTCTACGCTCAGACATTGGTAATAGTTACCATAACTTTTTCTACTGGGTTATACTGTAATAAGTGAGTCTTTTTATAGTAGATCATTCTTGTTGTTTTACACCCTGGAGTGCAAGATAAGATAATAAATCTGGACCGTTAATTTTATAAAGAAAAATTTACCAAGTATACAAAAGGAAAGTGAGGGGTCAATAGATGGAAATCAGAGTATCAAATCCGGATTTAATTTGACGACTAACTATTATACCCTAGGATGTAAGATTTCTTTATATGACTCAAGATCTACACAAATGGACGGTCCACAGTTACATGGGTCACTGTAAAATATGCCTAATAAATAGATCTTAGCACTTTACTCGGTAATTCAATTCTGAAGCATGATACATCACCGTCACTGTTCTTCTGAGCTGGCTTACGGTCATGAACTGAAAATCATAGTATTCATCATTTGTGCTGATTGCTGAAGCTCGGCAGAGAACTTCATGATCTCACTATAACATCGTGTAGACAACACTCAATTTCAGAAGTAGTATATTTTTTTTTCTTCAATTATGCTCTGAATATCAAAACTTGTTTTTCCTGATATAGGGAGGAAATCACTGAACTTTATTGATATGCACAATCATTTTTCAACTGCTGGATGTCTCTGATTTAGAATTCACAGAGGCGTTGATGTGCAACTTTCATAATTCATGTCTGTTTTTTTTTACCAAACCAGAGATTACGTTGAACATACCATTCTTTTCTTTGATTATGCTGTCCACCTAACAATGCCGCACCACGCCACGGCGTGAGTGCGGCGAGTTTAGGCAGTCGCTTGGTTGCTGCCGAAGCTTGGGCTGCCTAACTCTACGCCACAAGATTTTAGTTCAATTTTCTTACCACCAGCTGCCGAAAGTGCGGCGGCCGATTTGCTCGCCGCAAGTTCGGCGCAGCCATAGCTGCGGCGTGGCAGTCTTAGGCGGTGTCCAAACAGTCCTTCTTCTAGCCTCGTTAACTAGCTCCTTCGCAGAACGTCACACAATTACAAGACAGCAAATCCGCCGCTACGTTGCGATGAGCGATGTACTTGGGGGCATTTTCTTCCTGTGCCTTCTTCATCTCCTAAAATTTCAGTGAGGTGGTTTGTGCTTTGGATCCTGAAGACATAGAATATCAAACTTTCATTACAATAAAAATCAGAAAGGGCGTTTGGTCTAGTGGTATGATTCTCGCTTTGGGTGCGAGAGGTCGCGAGTTCGATTCTCGCAACGCCCCTCTCTTTTTGCTGACTTGTTTTTACTCCACGATTAACTTCTGCAAACTGGGGAAGCCCCTTGTCCTTGGCTCGTTGCCGCCGCCACCGCTCCCTAATCTCCGATGGAAAGCGCTGCGGCGGCGCGCGTGCAGGCCCTCGCCGATGCCAGCGTGCCCCATCTGCCACCGCAGTACGTTCAGCCTCCCGAGCACCGCCCGACCCCCTCTCCCCACGGCGCCGCCGCGCTCTCCGTCCCAATCGTCGACCTCTCGTCCCCGTCGGCTGCCGACGCCGTCCGTGCGGCGTGCGCGGAATGGGGCGCTTTCCACGTGATCGCCCACGGCGTGCCAGGGGAGCTTCTCGACGCGATGCGCGGGGCAGGGCTCGCTTTCTTCCGTGCGCCCATGGAGGATAAGCTCCGGTTCACCTGCGACCCGGCCAGGGGCGCGGCGGCGGAAGGATACGGCAGCCGTATGCTCGCCAATGACGACTCTGTGCTCGACTGGCGCGACTACTTCGACCATCATACGCTGCCGGAGTCCAGACGCAACCCCTCCCACTGGCCAGATTTCGTCCCTGGTTACAGGTGATTAACTGCCCGGCAAAAGGGCTTGGCTATCCCCCATCTGAAGCATCATATACATATAGTTCTTCGTGAAAACAAGTCAACAATGGTTGGCTGACAGGTAGTATATAGTTACAATGAGATGCAAGGAGTTTATGCTCAGATGTGTTAACAAGGGGTAAACGAAGCATTGGATGTCTCCATTTTTAATTGTTCATGCTCAAAACAGACCCAGAGCGCACAAGCTGATCTTGTGTATTATAGGCAGTATTTCACACTGTTCTTTCTGATGTTCTTTACCAAAGTCACCAATCGGTAAATTGGTGGGGGCTGCACCTCCTTAGTCCAATTCCATTGAAGAACTGAATATATGGTGAAAAATTGAGTGCTTTAGTGTAAATTTTGTAGAACTATGGGTGCATGTGCATCCGGCTCGTTAGTTGTAGCTTCGCCATTGTACCTATGTGCTTCATTGTTTTTTTTTTTTTTTTGAGGGAACTATGTGCTTCGTTGTTAGGACTAAGGATAGGGAGTAAAAAGCTGTTTGTATCCATATTCAGAAATCAGAACACATCGCACCAGCTATATTGTTTACTAGTATGTAATACAAAACTAATGCATGTAATATTTGCAGGGATACTGTTGTAAAATACAGTAACAGCATGAAGGATCTTGCTAAAAAAATGCTGCAAATCATCTCTGAAAGTTTGAACCTACCACCCTCTTGTATAGAAGATGCAGTTGGAGAAGTTTACCAGAATATCACCATTAGCTACTATTCTCCTTGTCCGCAACCAGATCTTGCCCTTGGACTACAATCACACTCTGATATGGGCGCAATAACGCTTCTGATTCAAGATGATGTGGGTGGGCTTGAGGTAATGAAGGATGGAATGTGGATACCTGTGCCCCCTTTGCCTGATGCAATCCTTGTAATTTTGGCTGACCAGACAGAGGTAATATTAATTGGCATGCTTTACTCTTCACCTTTCTTAAAAAACCTGGGCTGATGTTTTCCCTCCTTCCTGATGTGGGTGCACATTTTTTTTCCTTTGCTAGTTAGACGAGGAATTTTTGGACAGAGAGTCCAGGGTTTGATTCCTGTAAACCATTGTTACTCATGTTGCCTACCATATTCTAGGTCATCACCAATGGAAGGTACAAGAGTTCTGTTCATCGAGCTATTGTCAATGGTGAACGTGCCCGCTTGTCAGTAGCGACATTCTATGATCCGTCAAAATCAAGGAAAATTTGCACTACCCCACTACTTGTTAGCAGAGACGAGCCGCAGAAGTACCTTGATGTAGTCTATGGTGACTACGTCTCATCTTGGTATAGCAAAGGTCCAGAGGGCAAGCGCAACATTGATGCCCTCTTGATTCAGCAATAGAGCTATTCATAAATCTTGCAACAGCAATACACATCCAACAAATATCAAGTTGTCAATCTTGATCAGGAAACTGCTTGTACATTGCACTAAATTACTTTTCCATCGCTTCTTGTTGTTCATACTTTTGTGTGCTGATTGAAAGAGTAATAGAAACTTAATCTTAAGCCTTTTTTTTTTTGTAAACTTTCCTTTCCCCTTCTAGTTTTCTTCGTAGTTGCTAAAACTATACTATGTGGTATTGTCCTGGAAGTACCTGATTATTATGTTAAAGACAGTTTTCTGGGTTGGAACCTGAAAAGTGTGGTTGTTTAAGGCCCTGCCGCTCAGTTAGAAAATAACTCGTGAATTCTGGCCTCCCTAACACCAATCACAGGTTTGTGACTGCTTGCCCTCCTACTTCCTCGAATTGGCAGGCAACAGTGGTGGTGCAAACTGCAAAGCATGATGGAGCAGAAGCTGAAATGGTGATTGCTGTGGCCCGTGCAGCTGTACGCCATTTTGGGCTGCTCAGGATGGAACCACCAGCCACAGTGAATCTCCTAACTGTATCACTTGGCCGCATCACCAATGGTATGGTAACATTCTGTCTATTAGCCCTCTTTGCTCTTTACTTCAAACCTCTCTTTCTAAACTACTGTTCTCCTTTACATTTATTGCTAAGAACACTCTTGATACCCAACATGGAACACAATCTTTAATTTCAAACAGGCTAATGCCTTGTTACAATCCATACATCAGTTTCAACTGTAGATTATTTATAGAAAAAAGTTCCATGGAAACCATATGGAACCCTTTGAGTTAAAGTAACTTTTGCCACCGGCTCCTCTGAAAATCTTTTTGCATCGATAATATAAACCTATAGAAGATAAGAAATCTGATAATCAAGGATGTACGGAAGTTTTTTTTTTTTCTCGAAAACGCAGAAGAGCTGCGCTTCATTTAATTAATAAGAAAAGGATGTACAGAAATAATCAAGCCATTCAACATGATGTTTAACCACATATATTACCCGAGATATTAGTTCCTTCATCGTGGACGTATGTAACTACCCATCCATCATCTTCATCAATTCCATTTTCCTTGGCTACGAATTGAACTCCAGAGCAGAATTGCTTCTCTTTTAAAGTGTGGTACTCCACTAAGATCAATTGGTTGTTTTCCTAGAGTTTTTATTCCTGATACTTCAGTATGTGCTATCGAAATATATCTGATATTTGAGAAATCTTTATTAATTACTAACCTTATCTTGCATGTCGAAGTGTAGCTTTGCTATCATATTAAACTTAAACAAGCCTGCATTATTAAAATTTTTGTACACAACATTCAAGGTGATGCAAGTTACTTAAAATTCAGATGAACACATGGTTGCATCAATTGAAATCTGTAATAAGATTGATGACAAAAATAGCTAAAATGAAAAAACTACTTACGACATTGCAGCAAAAAAATGTTACCTGTTTTGCTGGATGCTAATGAGTCAACAACTTGACCGTATCCATACTTGTTTCTAATGCCTATAAATTTGTCATTTATGACAGGGAAATCCATAGCAACTTTCTCACTGGTAATGTAACCTTCATTTGTAGTGCCGCTTTTCAAGTTTAACCTCCATCCATAAGGGCGAGAAAAGAGAATGCCATCTATTGAAGGATCAAAGTCTTTAGGATCCCTATTTGGTTGGAGAAATGCCCTTCCATACCACTCTGCCTTGTCAACTCTATAACGTTCACTAGGGATTACGGAACCAAGTATACGGCAGCCTCTTACAACAACCTTTTCACAGATTCCTGATATGCACTATTTTATCCATGAAAGGTTTTTTGTTGTGTATTTATCAATAAGAATCACCTCATTTCCATCCTCAAAGCAATTAAATAGATGGTAGCTGCAGTGGTTCTCAACATTAAACCATATAGTGGATGCAGCGTTACCAAAACGAGGCATTACTCCAATGCGTGATTTTCCTTTCAAATCATTTTCAATAAATCTGATAATAAATATGCCACATTGTTACTCCAAATCGAATTAGCATGAACTATACCCCGAAAAACGTAGTTCCACTATGCTCACTTACGGCTTTTGTTATAAATGTTCTAAGTATGCCAAATCTGAGAGGATAGTCCATTATTATGTTGTACCTGTAACATATGCAATAGTCATTAGAGGACAAGAGTGATGCTTAAAGGAATCTAAGATGGCTCATAAACAAACAAAAACATACTTTGTAGTTACTCCAATGTCATGAATGAGTTTTCCTTCGTCGAATTTGAGATCAACCTTGTGAAGGAGCCTCTCACCATCAGCTTATTTGTGGAAGTGGCAAAGAGCATCAATGGTTAACAACTGAGATAATGATGTAAATGAGATATTGATACTATCATAACCACTTGAGACCTTTGTACGGCACTTTTGTTTTCCTTATTGTATTAGTAAATATTTTTACCACATCAGGGGTCTGTCTTGCTGCACATTCCTCCAAAAAAAAAAAAGAAGAAAAAACATCATTTTTTTGTATTAGCTTACACCTAAAGGTGTTTTGTTTGCATCATTACGTGTTGTTTATTCATCAGCTTACACCTAAGGACATTTCTCGTATGTATACTGTGTTGGATGGCTGATTGTGGTAACATTTAACAACTTACACGAAATTACTCCAAGCACATAGTGGGGCTTTTCAGTATTTGTCCCCATTATTACCAGTTCCCCACTTCCATTAATCTTCTGTAAAAATAAGTCATTTACACATATAAGCATTTGGTTTTAAGGAGCTCTATTTTGCTAATAAGTAATAATATCACATGATAAACATCTCGAATAACTTAGTTTGGCATGCATTTTCCAAGGATTATTGAATGCTTCATTCTTGCATGATTGTTAAATTATGAACCATGGTATGAACTTCTGACTTAAAAATCTCTGCCCTTGGATTGGCAAAGGATGCTTAAGCAAAGATCAAAACATTTTGTTGCTATCTTTTATAGGAGATAGTTTACAAGCTGTCTTTGCATACCTTTGGATGACTGGTGAAAGGTTGATCCCAGGCTCCATTGATGCTATAAGGTCCTAGAGTTTTCAGGTTATTGATGTTGATTTCGTACGGCAGATGCTTTTCCGTGATAGCAAAAGCTCGTCCCGCATGCTCAAATATGTTAGTATTTGCACTGTCCTTCACAGCCTTTCCAAATCTCAACTATGACATTAAAAAGGTAACTGTTATAGAAATGCTGCATAGCTCTTACATCTACAAGAAAAAAAAAAAGAATTTCATTATTTGCTTCTTACATCTACCCATATTATAACAACCTTTCTTCATTAGATGATAACTGTTCAAACAGTTATCTGGAATAGTTCAAATAGAATAGTATACCCTGACTAACTATAACCAAAAGTGATTCCAATGACCATCCATGATAATTTCCATAGTATGTCACGTGTATATCAATCTCCTTTCAACTCAAATCTGCGGTTTACTGGTAGATAGAGAAACATTAGTTCCAGTTATGCTAAACACTTCTTTTTAGGAATTGTTATGCTAAACTTAGCTGTAGTTCTTGTACCTTGATGTCAGTTACTACTTTTTTTGGCAGCTTTGTGAGCCTTACCGTATTAAGAACAAATGCAACTAGTGTTGCATATGGTTGTCCATCAGCAGCTGGCAGAAAAGTCACTGTATTCTTATCTCTCTCTAATTGAAAGGTGTCTGAATCCACATACTTATTCTGGTATGATATTTTCCATTCTCCTAGACTGTTGTTAAAGTACACAGCATGTAGCATTCCATGGGCTTCATAATACATGTATGATGTTGAACCAACTATACAATCTGCAATTGTCTGTGTTGGATTGAGAGGGTTTGGACCTGGGAAAATCATTCAATATAAGAAACTTGGATTATTAGTTTCTTGAACATCTTTATCATATATCCATATAACATATGAGGTTAACGTTGTTCCATTATCTTATGTTTTTTAAGTTTAAAAACATGTTTACTGGTAATGTGTTAACTCATCATCAGACAAACACAGAGCTCAACCATGCATTTATTAACTGCATAGCTACAATCTTAGCTTGAAAAGGAAGTTTAACTTTAAGTACCTCTGAAAGTTTGAAATAAATGTGTTGAAATTAATAACCTTTATCACAAATCTACATTCTGTTGCATTTTAGAATTATTCAAATGCACAGGAATACATCGAATGTGGTTTATTCTTTAGATTTTATAGTGGCTGTTGTTCATGGTTCATGCACATCTCATGAAGAAACAAATACAATAGACTAGAATTAAATGGAGCCCACCATTTCTTATGTAAGCACCCTCAGGAAAATCATCTGGGACCTCTCCATCTATATCTTTGAGTAGAACTGCCTCCAATTTCATTGACAGGTCGAAAACTTCCCTGTACTTCTTGAGTGTAATTCGTACAATTGATTAATGACATGAGCTCAGTAGTATCAACAAGCTATAAAATTTTCTGCCTAAATATTGCATATTTGATAATAAACAGATCATTTTTCGCTTGAGATCAGTGAATTAAGAAGACAAATGTGGCATATGCTAATTAATTTTTAGAATCCCCCCACCCCCACAAAAACAGAGAGTAAATTATAACTGTTATGTATTTCAGGGAGATTAACTATAGCAAGTTACTATCAAAAGCTATACTTATGAAAATATTTATGATATCAATCTGATATCGGTTAATCTTTTATTCTTTGTTTTTACCTCATTCAGATAATGTTGCTCGGAAAAACTGTATGCTGCATCTACAATTTGTTTGAGGAGATTTGAAGAGACTGACTTCAGAGTTTTCGACATTTTCTGCATCAGGGCGTGCTTCTTCCATCCAGGAGGCTGTACCTAAACGATGTCAGTTTAGAGGTATTCCCTTGTTATGCATGTACCAGCTTATGCTTTTTGTCTAAAGAAACACTGATTTGTAAAATGAAAACATTGTATTTGCAGTTATATGAGGTATTGCTGAACTATAGGATCCTACTGTTATTCTGTTGCTACATGCTGAAAATAATTGCTTGGTTGAGAGAGAGGTCCTGTGTCCACCACATCCTCCTTCATTCATTTATCTGGTAAGAGTTCAGAAGTGACAGACTTGCTGTATTTTAGTGGTCCACCTGTGCAGGAATGCTGCAGCCTAGAGCTAACAAAGATGAGAGAAGCTATGGGTTGCTCCATGAACGTACCTTGATGGGCTTCTGCATGGTGAACGGGAGAGCTTGTTCTGAAGCCTTGTGGCAGTGGATGCGCATGCATTTAGTCGCTATCAAGGTGGTGCCTCCAGCTCCGAACATTACTGCGCCAGTGTATCACAGAGGTGGCTGGTGAGATGCCACGCCTTTGGCGTGCTGGTTTCATTATGAAGACGCGTGCGACATTGCTGACAAAAATGAGTTATTCCATCTTACGTTCCGGCACGGTAAGGAATAAGTGTGCTTATTGATCTGCTTGGGCAAAGATAGGTAGCGTCAGAATTGAGTCAAACAGAATGCTTTAAATATGCATATTGGCATTTCTTTGTTTTTTATTTGCAGGACAGATGACACCTCTGACCGAAAACAAAAAGATGAAATGCGCGTAGTAAAGACATCGAGGGAAATGAACAATGGGGGTAGGCACCAATGAGTCAGAGGTGTGCTTATTGGTCTGCTTGGGCAAAGATTTTGTGGCATCACAAATGAGACCAGGAAGTGCTTTAAATATGCATGTTGGCCTTTTTTTTTTTTTTGGCAGAACAGAAGACACCTCTGACCCAAAAGAAAAAAGGTCGCGTGCAACATGACCCAACAGAAGACACCTCTGCTACTGGAATGGAGCTATTTGTGGATAACCATCGTTTCAAGAGCCAATGGACAAGTGCATTGGTTCCACCGATTTGTCGTACAGTAGCGCGAGGAATATAACCAGTCATGGCTACAGAAGATTCCTACGAATTAGCATCATGTGGGCACGTTTGCATTCACAATTACAAGTGGCAAAGAGCCTGCCGTATGGTAGAAAATGTTGGGTTAAAGTGATGTGACTGCTTCTGGCAATGCTGCATTTGAACCCGGCTCGGAGGAGTGACGGAGGATTTTTCGTGCTATTAGTGGAGGCCACTTTCGGCCCCGCACTGCATAGACCCGGCCTGTGGTGGCTTGGCGCTTAGAGAAACGGCCCTCTGAACGCTTCTTTTTTAACTTTTTATTTCCATTTTTTGTTTTCATCAGCAGATCAAGGATAGCCTTGCGTGACTGCGATGCTATCTATCAGTGCGAGGTTCTGTGCCCTCACGTTCTACAGCGAGCGAGTGATGCGAGGCCGCCTCATTATGGGAATTAAGGAAAAAAAAAGGTGATACACATCATTATGAGAGAGCTTTTTTTTTTTGAGGTAATTATGAGAGAGCTTTCCATGCGTTGTACAGAAGAAACACTGCCAAGCGAAGTGTGTTGTAATTTACTCTATCCATTTTTTGTTGATGTTTAGGACAATTAAATTATACTAATTACAATATAAATTACGTGGTCCTAACGTCGTCAGATAAAAAAGGAAGGAGGGAATACATGAGTAAATTCAGTTCATTATATTCCAACTGATCTTGCAGTGGAACATGTCACTTATAGAACAATAACCAGCAGGACTAATGGGGAATTGGGGACATGGCCCTTGAGATGATCCTCACATGCTTGTTCATCTATCTATCAACTCCAGCCCACGAAGAGAAGCATCTGTTTTCCCGCTTCTCATGCCTTCGGTTTCATCCTCCTGACACATGGTCCTAGCTGCTGTGCCAGGCCTTCGGAACAAAGCGCCACAGATCTACAGCAATGTCCACCTCCCTCTTCTTGTGGAACTTGTAAGATTGCGGCAGATCATAGCGCAGCTGCAGTGAATAGAAAGACAGCGGGGAGATATGTTAACAAACCGCAAAATGACCAGCAGAATCAGCAACTAGAACGGTAACTTCCTTTTGGTTGACTTCCATTGTCAGAATTGTGGAACAACAATGTGAGACATAAAAATGCATTCCTGATACCAAAGACAAGAGAGGGGCATTTTCTTACCTCGCACAGAACCTCAGCACTGACAGCATCACAGTCACGCAAGGCTACCCTCTTGATGTGCTGACGAATGCAAAAATGGAATAAAAGTTAAAAATGATTTAATCCCCAAATATTGTCTTGTTTTTTGCCAAATATTTTGATGGAAAACAAATAAAAGATTGGCTGGGACAGGATCAGGATCATTCATGAGTTACATTGTACTTGTTCTGAGAAAGAAAAAAAAACTTACTTCTCTAGTGGAAGTCTTGTGTAGAGAATAGACAGCTTGAGAAGCAACCTGAGAACAGTAAATAAAAGGATACTTGAAACATCAACGGCTTATGCTCTTCAAACAAAATTAATAGAGTAATAACACCAATTCTGACTTTCAAACCCACAGAGAGGAACTCCATGTCTGCTCCTTTCCTTCGTGTCCCAAAGGGAGGATTCATGACAACAGTGTCAACTAGAAAGCCTGCACCAAATTGGTCTTTTTTTAGCCAATGGAACGGCAACAGTAAAAGCATAAGCACACTGTATACAAACATGTAAAGCCTTCATTTCCACTATATTGTACTGTTTCATCAATTCATGGGCCTTAGAATTGAATGACTAATATGGTGCACCCATAGCATTGTTCAGACCATACTAAAGAGAAATGAGTAAATACGCAAAGCAGGATCAGCTAGGACAATGCAAGTATGACTGTAAAAGGAAATTCTAGATATTAGGTACTATAGAGACTAAAGTTATTGAATATACCATGCAAGATAAATAAAAAATGTAGGCAAAATTTCCAGTGAAGTAGTAAGAGATAAGGATAGAGTTCATGGTATCAAAAAAAGACTAGAGATTAGTTGCTGATTAGGTAGATAATATTAGTACTTATGAAGAATACCTTTCAAATTTAACTTCTTTATGTCAGACCAAATTAAGTCGATATCCAGCTGCACAATCAACCATTTATAACAAAAAATAAGAATGCCATTCACAAATTTGATAACATATAGTTTGCTAGAAGTAGATGGTTGTGTGAATAACTGACTTACTACTTTCAGCTTTATTTTATAAACATGTTGTTTGACAAAAACATGGATTG
The DNA here is from genome assembly GCA_001182835.1 of Oropetium thomaeum. Lineage (NCBI taxonomy): Eukaryota > Viridiplantae > Streptophyta > Magnoliopsida > Poales > Poaceae > Oropetium > Oropetium thomaeum. Next base: position 427,986 of record LFJQ01000065.1, on the reverse strand, counting down.
GTGACTCACATTAAAAGTCAGACAAGAATATCAGAGAAACCACTACAGGCCAATTTGTCATTCCTTGCAAGAGGCTGTGAAGACAGAGGGACATAAAAGGGAACCTAGATACAGTTAGTTGAATAGAAATAAACCATTGTTCTGTTAATACTATTTGACATCGATGGGCAAGCGGAACAAGCCAACGTCTACATGAATTTAGGTTACTACTCCCAATAATTAACCTCCAACCGTCCAACATCTTCAGCTTATATGATAATTTTAGGTGTAAGTTGGGCTTCAATTTATGGGCTAAGCCTAAAATAATTCAACCGTGCCCCTCTGGTCACTGAGCTGAAGGTGCAAGGCTACAGAATAATTTTGAAGCTTGATGGGCAAGCTGTAAGTATGTAGTCACGCAACAATGTATAAAAGATACGTGTGGTCCCTCACATGTTGCAACATACAACAGATCTCAACTTTTCGTGAGCACCAGAGCTTCAAAGTTCAAGGATATTTAATTGTTTTTTCACCCATTACTAACTTGTAGTGGAAATGTAATCAGTTGTTATACTTCCCTATACTACCAAGAAAAAATAAATCAGTTGACAACTTTGTTCAAAAATCACACCAACAGCTGATTTAAGCATTAAGTCATGTACAATTTTCATTTTTCAAAAAACACTACTGGCTAGAGGATGAAGATTGGTAATTTGCAGTAAGCATATGGGAGAATTATCATCTTAAGTCTAGGGAGTAGTCCCTCTATTCTTTTTTTCTTGTCGTTAGGACAAGATTTGTAGTGCAAATTACATTAATTTCTTTGTCCTAACGACAGGAAAAAGAAAACAGAGGAGTAAGATGTTACATAGAGTTCGGCAGTGACACGTTGTAAAACATTAAAAGGTGAAATCAAGAGGGGTAAACAAAGTGCGAGTTCTCCTGTTTCATACTAAAGGAAAGGCTAATGTGAAAATCTTAGAATCAAAACAACGATATACCTCCAGATCATCAGCATTTTCTTGAGCAAGTTCTAGTGACTGCAGGTCAATGTCAACACCAATAACCTGTCTGACAACCACAACCCATGAAAGCAAACTAGAATTTAAAGCCATTAGCTTACAAGAGACACAGATTGGTAACTAATCTCCTGTGCTATTGAGGAGTATTCAGAACTATTCTCCTATTCCATGGAATGATAGTTCATCCTACACTACTTCAGCTGTTACCATTATAAAAATACATATCTACCACTAAGACAAGATAACCATCTAGCATAATCTACCACCACACAGTTCTAGAGGCAGCTACTCTTTACTTAGTTCATTCTGCATTTGAGGGAAATACGCAGAATCATTTGCATCAGCATTTGGAAAATGATATTGCTATAGCACATATAAAACAAAAAGTTTTCTCCTACCCTATATTTTTCTTCTTTACTGAAATAGATGGAGGGGCAGCCAGAGAAGCAAAAGCACGACTGCCCATATTAAGAGCTTAAACATACTCACTCGGCATCCAGTAGAGCACTTGCCACAGCCAAGGTGCCGCAGCCACATCCAAAGTCAGCTACCACTTTGCCAGTTATGTCGTCGAAAGAATTTTCTGCCTAATGGGTTTCACAAATCACCATGAACATGATAAAGTTTAGATAGTGTTACACCATAAGTGCTTAGTAAATTTTAGCAACTGACTGCCACTTGACACACCCAAATATAAGCACTATGTGTCCATAGATGGATTTGATACACATTTTTTGCGCGACAAACAGCCAAGATGAACATGGGAATTGGGATATTCGTATCCCACAGTTTTGACTTCAACGGTAATCTCTGAAGTTTTTAGTGAGAAAGTAAAAGCCATCTATTCCCACAACCATATGTAAAATCGTCATTATTCTCTGTGATTGAGCACTGAAGCAGCTTAGCAACAAGCCTATGAGAAAAGCCACCCTAGTACTAGTACCCTACAGTAAGAGTAGCTCAGTCGATTCAAAACCAAAGCTGCACTTTTGTAGCGCCCAATTCCACTCACATCACCGAAATAAAGCACCGAATCGCATCCAAAGTCCCAGAAAAGCATGAAAAGCATCGGAATCGGGACACGATGCAACACAATCTTACCGTGTAGAGCATTCGCGACGCGATGTGAGGGCCCGTCGGATACTGCTCCAGCTCCACCTGCACCGCCACCGCAGACAAAAGCGTCAAATAAATTCCTCCGCTTTTCCCCGCTCTTTTGGGGAGGCTAATCGGGCGGGAGATGGGCAAGAAAGAAAGGCGAGACGCGGCGGCGATTGTGGACTACCTTGGGTTCGGGGAACTGTGTCAGGCCACCAAGCAGGCCCTCCAGCTGCTTCAGCTTCATCTCTGCAGCGTCCTCCTCTCACTGTCCCCGTTGCGGCGCGAGCGGAGAGCACGACGGACGCCCGTGGGAGTGTAGAAGTGTAGCTCTTTCTGCCGGCGAAGGCGAACGAGGACGGACGTCGAGACACTGGCGCCTCCGCTCCACCTCCGAGGGGCCGCAGCATCTTTAGGGCCGGTTGGTTGGGTCAACAAGGCTGAACTTTCGTTGGCCTGGGTCGGGCCGGTAGCTATTTCTGGGCCGCATGTGTGGGCTGAATAGACAAGTGGAAAACTCAGCAGAGCAGGCTGAAAATTGGCCCGCGTTTCCGTTTTCTCGAAGACATTTCCGTGCCACTGCATCTCCATATATCTATCTCGCTGTGCAAGACGATCACTCAACACTCACATGAAGGAGTGTTGGATGAGTAAATTATCATGAAACGCATCAGTGAATTTGTCTTTGTACTAATTTCTTCAACTTTGATTCGTGTAATTCAAATACAATTCATGGCAAAGAAAGCTTGTTCAGAGATAAAAAGGCGTTCCTGCCTGCTGCATCAAAATGGGCAGGTACCTAGCTAGTAGGCACATTATACCTGATTACCGCTAACTGGTGGTTAAGATGAACAATTTCGTGAATCTGGCACTGCAACATGAAAATCAAATGTTACCAAATGATCCCAAGATGCCAACATTCTCAACAGATTGTAGTACTGCATATGAGCCAAAATTCAGATGCGCAAATGATTTCTCAAGCACAGCAGCTACCACACTACCAGCAGTAGCAAAATCCAAATCAAATTCGCAACAATGTTAGTTTCCTGTCGTAACGCCATTGACGCCTAGACGGCATCGTGTCGTATTTTTCCTTCTCGCCGTCGCCGTTCCCGTCGTCTGGGCGTTGGATGCGAATTGCGATAGGCCATCATCTCCGAGTCTAGTGGCTGGCACCTGGATACCTCGAGCATGCAACTGCTGCCTCCTTGACCCTGTTCTTCGTGACCAGGAGCCGCGGAGGCGCAGCCATTGACAAGGAGCTGAGGAAGACGGACGCGGCGTCGTTGAGGCAGAGGATACTCGCCGCCGCCGGCAAGAAACGGGAAGGAAGGGCTAATATGCAAAACAACAGGGGGCTTTTTCTAAAATGTTGGATCACTATTATTAATCGCGATTCAAATATTTGCACGAAGCCCCTTACATTGGATCGCGATTAATAGTCGCGATCCAAATTAGAATGTTTTCTGCGAAGTATCGTTGGCCGCCGTCTACTGGTAGGCGACGATGGAGACCAAGCGAGAGTCGAGGAGGACCCGTTTCGGAGCTGCAACAGCTGTTTTCCCTGTCGCCTCGCCGGCGGACCGTGCCGCACTGCTGCGTGCTCGTGCGACGACCTGGATCTGGATTCTGGCGACCCCGCTGCCGGCGGCCGCCTCGTCCTTCAGCTTCCTTTACACGGTTATGACGTTTGTACACAGAAGCATACAGGAAGCAGGTGACTCTCCTCACAATTGGCAACGCCTTTCATCCAATTTGATGGAGCTTGATTTTCAATCGCTAATACAGAGATTACAGTACTGCTCTAAAGCATGCTATCCTTGTGCTGCATATCGACTGTCAACACTTGCTCAAGATTTTGTTTACTCAACCGTGAACATTCAAGTTTTCTTAGTACGTGTGTTTCTATACCAGTGATATTTCTCTCTACTACTTGAGCAAAAATGCTATTCAGAAAGTTAATAATCAAACAAAATGAGGTACCACAGCTCACTTATTAGCATGATCATTTCACATCATCCTTCTTGAATTCAAAGAGTCTAGCACACGGATAGTACATATATAGTACTTAGTACAAAACATAAAGCCATAACATAGAGGTTATATAACATTGCCGAAAGCACTGCATCCGGCATGTAAGACATTTCTCATACAGCACTACGCTGATTCATTGTTCAAATGGTCCAGATAAGCTTGATACCTGCATGTAAAGGATAAAGTGAGAATTATTCTACATTTCTAATATAATCCCATGTTCATAACCGATAAAAAGTTGTAGTATGTACTATTTTGCATTTTGTCTGCTGGCTATTCACTTCAAAATACAAAGGCTTAATCCTTTCGGTTCATATATTTTGTTACTATGAGTTACATATATTACTAAATCGGCCAAGGATCAAGAACAGAAGTATAATAATGCCTGCCAAACACTAGTAAGAAGCGTTATTGCTCATATTTGCATTCATTTCACCAATCTATAATAAATATATTACTTGAAAGAAGCAAAGAATAATCACCCTATATGCAGGGAAGGATCACAAACACCAAGGTGCAGTTCTTGAATAGCCTCATCAACATGACTACTAGGTCCAACGTCCTGGCGAGTCAGCAGCAAATTTTCTCCACCAGTTTCCTGTATCTGCAACGATTAAACAGCTAAAATTTCAAAACCTATATGTCCCAAACTTCTATTACAAGAACCTTTTCCCTTAAATAATTTAAATGTCATTACAAGAGAGTTCATTTTTAGCATTGTGCATGAATTTCAACAAGCTAGCAATACACATTGTAGAGTGTTTGAACCAATGTCAGATCTATATAGACTGTTTCCTAGTTGTATATGCACAAACTGTACAGATTACTTCTCATAAATGGTCTTATACAGTGGACATACTAATAGAATATAAAATAGTCATATATGATTATTCTCCATGTCCATGAACAATACCATTTCATTTGTTTCACCCATGTATGAAAATCATGAATATTCTCTATCAGGAATTTGATTTTAAATTATCATTGGCCAAATAATTGCATTAAAGACGCACAGATAATGTACAAACTCATCAGTGATTTATAAGTAATATGGATTGAGCATTATATCACCTCTCAAAATTACTTTACCTTCTTTCTTAAGTCTTTGTTAGCATCTTGCAGTTGTTGTTCCTGGAAAAATTATCCATAAGCATTTCTAATAGTCCATGTTGATAAAATAATATTAAAAAAGGAACTATGAAAAATGCATCATCAATCACCTTACGCTTGAGCTCAAAGAGTTGATCAAGCATCTGTTGGCTCTGAAAAAGTTCACCATTGTTATCAGGAAATTGGACGAGCTTGCCTGAAGTATCGATCGAGGGCACAAATGAAAGTATATATGCATACAAATTTGCAATTTTAGCTACCTTTGCAGATCGGATGTGTTTGAGGGATATCTCAATTTGGTTTTCAAGTTGCTCAAGCTCCTTTGTACTGAGTGGGCCCAAGTCTTCACCCAGAAGATTTCTGAACACATTATGATCATAACTTAATTAGATAGTGATGCAGCAGAGATATATTAATTCTGATATAGTGCTATATATATATATATATAGATATTAATTCTAATACTACTCCTTCGAGCTATTGACAATGTAGCTAGCTAGAACCACACCTCTGAGTTGTTTGCAGGAACTCAACTCTCGTCTTTAACTTCAAATACTCCTGGTAATTATTCTGTTGAATAGGAAAATTATCCCACTTATCAATTTCAGTGCTATCATCATTATCATACACATGTAAAGAATTATATATGCTCAACTTTGCTACTTTCTGGCCTGGCATGTGTGAAGACGTTACTAGGAGGTAACAAAGACAATAGTCAAATTGACAAGGATTGTACGTGTGTGAACAATAAGGAGGTTCGTACCAGAAATTATAATTACGACATGCATGTTGCCATGTTACCAACAGGTGAGTTATAATGCATGTATTGTTGAAAAAAGGAAGATCATGTGTATAGAGGGCGAAAACAAATATGTCGAAGACGATGCTATATATAAGCTAAGCAACCATATTTTAGGGAAGCCGTAGCCTCATAATAGAATCTTTGGGATAGATATTTGAGAAATTTAAGAACCATGTGATTTGACATATATACTCCCTCTATTTATCATTTGTTTATCATCAGGGAAACAATTAATCGTGTTTAAGAATAAACTAAAATTGTTCCTAACACATCAACAATTTGAGAATGGACAGAGTACATGATATTAAAGGATACTCTCTATGATCCTGCAATTTATTTTAGAAAATCCAAAAATGCAGTTAAGTGTAATTTTATCATTCAGGCTATGTAATTAAATTAATATTTACTTGAATCAACAACACAGCTTACTTTTTATTATGACCTATATATATATGTGTGTGTTATATATATATATATATAATATCATCAACGTGTATGTTCATATATAGTTTCCATGATACTTTATACTTGATTGAACAATAATGTTTATGTTTGCTTACGATCTACTATTGAACAATAATTTAGGATTAACTTTACGGTGCTTTATGTCACTAATTGTGGATATATCATACCCTTTTCATAATTTTTTGATGCTTCATAACAATTATTTCAGTTTTTTTTATTTTCTAGGTCATGCATGAAATGCACATATATCCATGGAGTAGCAAAAAGTTGGTCAGGAATAAGATGGTTACTAATTCAGCCTCCAATGGAGCTGATGCTTCAGATGAGTAGTTGCAGCTGCGATAACGCTCCAGTGTCTTGTACATGCTGTTGGTAAAACAGAAAAAAAAAAGGTCAATAATACCACAAAATTACTTTAGCCATTTAATATATCCAGGGAAAGAAGGCAAATATTAAAACATGGTTGTATTCGCCCTTTGGATTATGGGAACGTATCAGGTGGAAACCACAACCTTCATGAAAACCCGTGTAAATCATATTATATTACAAATCATATCAGTGCATAAGATTTTGCACACACATGTCAATCCTCTAGATAAAAAAATAGTTATATTAAATGATTTCCTCACAGTTAATTTAAAACAAAAACAAGGTTGCATCGGTGCTTGCTTTTTCATAGATAAATTATTGTTACTTAGACTTAAGGTTTGGAACTTTATTTCAAGATTACATGCCATAGTTCATTTGTGAGCCTGCATTGGATGTTCAGATTCGCATGGAACATGGTATTATTTCTCTCTCCATCTGATTTCTTGCATACGATATGACATGATGTTCAGAGAAAAAAAAGTACTCCTACTCATCTGAATCGCTACACGCAGCACATGCATGACACTCCCAAGTCCCAATAAACATGCAATCTGCATCGCCACTAGCCTGCAGCACATGAAGCCTGAAGAATTGATCGAGGACACAGTACACCACTGCCTGTCCAAGGGTGTGAATACCAGTGGATCCATACTCCAACATAGGATAACTCCTGACGAGCCAATCGATACACAGGACACACACCTACATATGCTCCTTTCTTCTCCGGTAGTACTCCACTTTTCCCTCATCCTGCTGCAGCCGCTTGCACGACGACAGAGGAGCGAGCCTGGACAAGACGTAGAGAGAGGAGAGAGATAGAGTGACTCAATTCGCCAATGGAACAGTAAATAGGGGGAGAGAGATCGAGATCTCAATGGAATAGTAATAAAATCCAAGCAAAAGAAAGCACACACAGACCACATGAATAAATCTGAGTGGCGTTAGATTTCTCCCAAAAACTCCCCAAATGGAACGGTAATAATATGCGTGCAGAGAAATGCGTGATGTGAACAAAGAAAAAAGAAGGAACGGTGTGTTGCTCTCCAGATCTGGAGATGCAGGAAGTGAAAGATCAAACGAAGCTCTTGCTTTGATCTCTGACAAGCTCTGAAAAAACACCGGAAGAATTGGAGCAGCAACCTACAACTACCAGAACGCGGCACGCTGTACAGATAGATCGTCGTGTTTTTGCCCATTTGCATGCTGCTACTGCTGTTGTTGATTGTCTTTAGAAGCTTTTTATAGCAACTATTTAGCTGAAGTTACTGACCAGGTACTAGCTGAAAAACACAGGAAGAAATGGAGCAGCAACGACCTAAAACTACCAGATGTTGTTGTTGTTGATTGTCTTAGAAGCTTTTTATAGCAACTTGAGCTGAAGTTACTGACCAGGTACTAGCTGAAACAAAAGAGGAAAGGTGAACTCCCAGGTGATAAAACGACCAAACGGATATTTCCCCAAAACAGCAAAGAACCGGAAGAGTCATGCATGTGGGCTATACGATCGATCTACACACAGATACTACTATCTAGCGAACCCCAGCCAGATCTCTGGGAAACAGCAAATCGAAAGAAAAGGCAAACATATATACTAGTATGTATGAAGATGAAGGGCTAGGGCAGCGGCCGGGCCGGGTGCCAATAAGCTGTAGTACCATGAAGATGTGGAGAACTCGAAGAGGCGGCCGCGGCTGGAGAAGATGATGAGCGCGACCTCGGCGTCGCAGAGCACCGACAGCTCGTAGGCCTTCTTGAGCAGCCCGTTCCGGCGCTTGGCGAACGTCACCTGCCGGCTGATCTTGTTTTCGATCCGCTTCAGCTCCACCTTCCCGCGCCCCATCGTCTCTCTCTTCAGTCTTCAGCAGCTTGCTTGCTCTCTGGCCTGGCCTCCTCTCTCTTCCCTTCTCTCTCTCTCACTCCTCTTGTTTGGCCTTTCTTCTCGCTATCTACTACTTCGACTTTCTCTTTCTATATCTCCTAGCTTGTGCGCCCTGGTGGAGTTATGGATAGCAATGCTATGCTATGCTTTGCACAATGCACGTACGGCAATTACTCCTTTTCCTTTTATCGTCTCTCTCTTCTCTCTCTCTAAAAGTCTCGTCTCTTATCTCTCTCTCTATCAAGTCTCTGTCTACCTGCCCGCTGCCCTCTATCGTCGATCGGGCATTCGGGCTTGTGTAGAGAGAGAGAGAGAGAGAGAGAGAGAGAGAGAGCGGGTGGCCGGTGAGAGTTTTTCCCTGTGCTTTCTCTTTCTCGCATCGCATCAGTGTCTCTGTCTCACACTGTTTGCTTTTCTTCCCACAGTTTTTATTTTTGTTTCTCAAACAAATGCTCATGGGGCCCGTGCCTAGCGGCGACGTGATTGGTCCTGGGCGCCGGCCCCGCAGGCCGCAGCTCGATCATGGCTTACATGGCGCTAGTTGGCTGCGCTTGGGTCATCTCTACGCTGCTGCCGCGAGGTTTAGGGCAAAGGGGAGGTGGTATAGGTGCACGTGTCGATGGCACAGGATCAGGGGCACCGCCACACCCACCCTTCAGAACCTCTTTCACACCTCTCTCTTGTGCATCTCAAACTTGCAATGTACTACTAGTAGTGACACGATTTGAAAGTAAGAGTTCATCAAAGCATTTTCATGTGAAACTGTTTTATTTTTGTTCCTTCTTTTCGTTCCTAGGAGCCCAAAATTTGGTTATTCAAAGCCACTAGCAAAAGATTTAGGAATAATTAAACTGCCACTATCAGATAGAGCTGGATCAGACTTTCCAATTGTACAATATGCTGGTGATACCCTCTTGATAATGAAAGCCTGCCCAAGACAATTGCTAGCTATCAAAGCTCTCCTCAACACTTTTGCAGACTCTACAGGGCTGAGAGTAAATTATAGCAAGTCGATCATAGTGCCAATTAATGTGAATCCTGAACGAATGGAGATTCTGGCCAATACAGTGGAATGTAAAATTGGTACTATGTCATTCACCTATCTTGGCTTGCCCCTGGGTCTCACAAAACCAAGAGTGGAAGACTTTCTGCCATTAGTGCAACGCATGAGAGGAGACTAATAAGCACATCAATCTTTCTCTCCCAGGGTGGGAAGCTAGAGGTGGTCAATACAGTACTTACTTCTTTGCCAACATACTATATGTGCACCTTAAAACTCCCAGCCATAGTGGTTCAAAAGATTGCAAAATATCTCAAGCACTGCCTATGGAGAGGATCAGACCCTACCAATAAGAAACCATCTCTTGCTGCCTGGAGCTTAACAGACCAAAAATGGAAGGGGGCCTGGGGATAAAAAAATTTGGCTGCTCAAAACGATGCATTACTGATGAAAAACCTTCGCAAGTTTTTTAATCACCATGATATTCTTTGGGTCCATTTAGTTTGGAATAATTATTACTCTAGCAATATTCTCCCAGGACAGAGGAGAAGAGGATCCTTTTGGTGGAGAGACATCATCAAGCTACTTACCCAATTCAAAGGTTTGAGTATACCACACATTGGCAATGGGCGCCATATTCTTTTCTGGGATGACCTCTGGACAGATCAAGTTTTACAGCATGCTTATCCCCAGCTCTTTTCTTATGCCATAAATCAGAACATCAGCCTTGCTCATGCTCGGGAAGCACAGCATTTGTATGACTTGTTTCAGTTGCCTTTGTCAGAAGAAGCCTATGGACAATTTATGCAGTTATCAAATACCTTAACTTCTCTGAATCTTTCCACCGAACAGGATCAGTGGACATATATCTGGGGCTCTGGTCTATATACATCATCTAAGGCATACAAAGTACTCATTGGACACATACAGGTACACCCTACTTATAAATGGTTGTGGAGGACAAAATGTCAAATGAAACATAAGATCTTCTTTTGGCTGCTAATAAAGAACAGAGTAAACACTAGAGGCACTCTGAAACGCAGGAAATGCAGCTGGATGATTACACTTGTGAAATGTGTATTTTACAGAGGGAAGAAACTATCGCACATCTTTTCCTAAGATGTAATTTCGCAAAATCCTGCTGGCAGCAAATTGGGCTATTCCCTCCACACACAGACAATCCCTTGACTGCGATTGCTAGATTCAAAAGGCAGTTGCAAAATTTCTTTTTCATGGAGGTGATAATCACCATGGCATGGAACATTTGGAACATCAGGAACAACTGGATATTAAACAATGTTCCTCCATCTGTGGACCAAGTGATGGTGAAATTCAAGCAAGAGTTCCACATGGTTATCTATCGTGCGAAGCCTAATAAAGCTGCTGAAATGCAATCATGGATACACCATTTTCAATAGCCTTTTTTCTTTCATTTTACTGCATTTTATTTTACTCTTGAACTTTGGATTGTATTCTCCTTTTCCTTATGTTTAATATATAGCCAGTAGGGGTCTTTTGCCCCTCCTGTTTCATCAAAAAAAAAACTAATTAAACTGCTGTGAAACAATCAGTAGAACCTAGGAAAGTAAGTACTACAGTATAATGTCGAGGGATCTGACTATGGAATATCAATCCACCAAATTAGGTACATGAGATGTCAATATCCCTAACCTCATCAAAGTCTCATATTTTTTTTGCATTTCCATGACGGTTTTTGACCCACAGGATTTTCCCATTTTCCAGTGTAGTGGGTCATTCAAAATCACCTATTTTAAATTATCCTGTTTGGCATTAATTCTTTCTTAAAAGTTTAGGGCCTGTTTGGTATATATTCTCTAGAAACAACTTCTTTAAAAAAAATGCTTCTATAAAAAAGCAATTCCTCTTAGAAAATCTGCTTCTATTATATTAATGTTTTATAAAACAGCTTATCTTACAACTCCTAATATAGAGACGATGAATGGAGAAGTCGTGAGAAACTACATTTTATTGTTTTACCTTTTATTACAAATTAGAGAAGTGATTATTGAGGTTGATGTGTAGAGGCACTTCCTTTAAAACTGTTAATAATTTTTTTTGGAGAACCTGAAACAGAATCATTTTTAGAATTTATACCAAACAAGCTCTCAGTTCACTTAACAAAGAGAATCACTTCACTTTGTGCAATCACTTAACCACCAATACGATGATGGTTACAACACCACTTTATTTCCTAAAGCCCCCCCACAAAAGATCCAAAGTGTTCAGATCCTTTCTCCAAATCCTATGCAAGTGGAAGCTACATATGCATGGATCAAGCTGACTTTTTATCGTGTTTTTCTTGTGAGATTCAATTGCTTAATTACTATGAAAATTCTATATGATTCTTGCGTAATTTTTGCATTCCAAAGGCTGCCAGAATGTGCATATGTGACTAATGTGAGAGGAGGGAGCAACTCTCAAATGGGCTTGGTTCCAAGTAGGGCAAGAAAGTCTTTTGCTTTATGTATTCACTAGTAATATGCCCCTGCATTGCTACGGGTTATTTTCCTATCTTTTTAAAAATAAAAAAACTTTTTTCTTTAATAATATATACATAATATAATAAATTCATAACTTGTTGGATATAATATAGCAGTACACTTTTATATCTATCTCTCAATTTTTTTCCTTCAATCCGGTTAAGAAAATCCCGTATGCCCGTAGGTATTATCGATTTACTTGAATTTCCATTGAACGTTAGTAGGTCAATCAGGAACCTTCTTAGTAGTGTCCTCCCGTCTTGCGTAAGTGTTTTAATCTATTATATACATTGAGTTTATATAACAACTTTTATACACTTACTTATATATAATTAGTTTGCACTTACCGTACAAATTGTCTTTAGTTTCTCTGTACCATCAAACACGGACATGATTTGCAGAATCACATCACAAGATAAGCACCTGATCCGAGTGAATGTTCAGCCACATTACACTTATGAAATTAATAAAAAATTGAATTAGCAACGATAGTAGAATTATTTACCTGAGTGTGTCTAGAATTGAAGTATCTTCTACGGGCATATGCTTCCACATAAATAAATTTGGATTCCCCCATCTCGGATGTAGACGTGACATTGTGAGTTTAAAGTTTTTGTTAAAATTCATAATCTTTTGCACGAACCTTTTGTATGGTATATCTTGGTACCATATCTGCACTGGGGTTGGATCGAACATCCACAATGTTTCTTCTTGCATGTCTAGTACAAAGAGCACAGATGGTCTTATTAGTCCATAGGGCAAAAGAAACTGCACACAATTGTAGGCATTATATATATACTATAAATTTGTTACATTAGAGTGTATAGTGATAATAGTGTTAAAGGGATTTACATATCTGCAATATGATATATCATAATATAGGGAAGGCCAGTTTTTTTAATGTTTTGGATAGTTCTTCAATGTTAAGCTTTTTACGAAATTGTGGGTCGCGCCCAAATTATGATATTGCCTGCATAGAAATGAAAAAGAATAATTAGATTTTTTTTCTAGGTCTAGTAATTCATAATGATGTTACTATTCGTTCATGCATGGTTTGAGTGAAACAAATTATTAAATCTACATAATATAAAATGCATGTACAGCAAATTATAAGGTTTTTTACTCACACTGAATTTATAATGATTTGTGACCTTCTTTTTTGCTCTTCTCAAACTTTGGTGGTCTTTGTTTGCTAGAATCCGAACTCCCATGTTGAATAGATCGTTGGACATCTGCTGATCCAAACGTAAGAAATCTTGGATTTGTTTCAAACTTATTGATATTGGATAGGGGTTGTAGCTTCGCACCCACTTTGTTCTAGAGCAAAGGCAAATTATTATTTTTTAGTAATAACTCTTTTTATAATCTCTACTACTAATTAAACATATTATAGGTTGCTAATATATGGATGATTCAGAAAGAAGCTTACTCCAATAAGGTGACATCACTAATGACTGTGATCATGTCGCAAACGATGTCTATTAGCTCTTCTTTGCTTGTTGGAATGTCCACCGGATCTCCATCAGCATCCAGTAATTGTATCAACTCATCTAGCGTTAGATTGTCTATCAAAATATTTTGACACCTTTTTCTCTTTTTGTTGTTATCATTTACTAATTCAATGACATCTGATTCGCTTCCGATCTTGTGGTCTGTTTTTCAATATAGCATGGACGTCCCTTGAGCTTATTCAAATATGATGTTAGTAAGATCGCAACTGACTTTGTTCTGAAGTGTCATGTCATCCTGCATAGTTTTATATTCATAATTAAACCTTGAAACAAATAATTTAGATTTTTCACATGCTTCAGATTTTTTCTTATAAATTTGACTTACTTGGTTGAAGTTGTCGGTCAACGCATCACCATCCCAATATTCCATATAATTCAGCATGAAAAGACCACATGAACAGCTGCAATTTTGAAATGAATATCAGACATGATTCAAATTTTTTTCATAAATTTTAGTAAGTATATAAATAGTTGGTGGTTCATACTCATCTGTCTGCATCGATTTATCGAATATCTTTGTGTATGTCCATGATGCAACTTTGAGGTCTGGCCACTTTCTATTTGGAAGCTCTTTATGTTTTGATACTGCATCAATATGTCTTTGGAGTCCATTATCGTCATCTGTGAGCTGCTCGTCGCCGACCAGTCTCCGGTCATCCCCGTGATCTTCATCACCGACCAATCGATTCCACGCGACATGCTGATGCTCCCAGACATCTCAATTGAACCCTAAAGCCCCTCCTCTGCCGCGCGCATCGCCGGCGATGAACTTCTCCCGCAGCCCCTGTTCTGTTTTTGTTTTATTTCTGGAGTTCCAGAACTCTTCTAAAATTAAAACTGTGCCAGAAGTATGTCATGACAAGCAGAACGTCTCTGTTCTGTTTTTGTTTTACTTCTGGAGTTTCAGAACTCTTCTAAAGTTGGAACTATGACAAAAGTATGTCATGACAAGCAGAACGTCCCTGTTCTGTTTTTGTTTTATTTCTGGAGTTCCGGAACTCTTCTGAAGTTGGAACTGTGCCAGAAGTATGTCATGACAAGCAGAACGCCCTTGTTCTGTTTTTGTTTTATTTCTGGAATTCCAGAATTCTGAAGTTAGAACTGTGACAGAAGTATGTCATGACAAGTAGAACGCCCCTGTTCTATTTTTGTTTTACTTCTGAAGTACAGAACTCTTTTGAAGTTGGAACTATGCCAGAAGTATATCATGTCAAGCGGAAGCCTCTATTCTGTTTTTGATTTACTTCTAGAGTTCCAGAACAGGCAGATTTGCTTGTGGACGGGCCTTAAAGCTGAACAGGCAGGTTATGTAACGGTGCTCACGGACCATCTATCAGCCCACTTTGTACTAAAAAACTGAACAGGCAGAACCCATGTTATTGGTCTAGAACGACCACCAACAAATCGACGAGGTGGCAGGGCGGATGACTTTTAGGCTGTTTAATAAGTAGTAGAGATATGGTGAAATGCTACTAGTATTATTTTTTCTTTTCTAGAACAAAAACAACATTAACGATTTAAGACACTTTCTAGAAGAGTACTCCCTCCGGTATCAAAAAGAATGAAATTTAGGACAAGGTTCTAGTCAAACCTTGAAAATATAAACCATGAATAACTTTTAAATTATGATATTTGAAAATATAAAAATTATATGAGTAGACTCATCTTAAAAAATACGTTTATAAAAATATACATATGTTAGTTTTTAATAAATATTTTTATTAAATTAAAATCAAAATTATGTTTTAGAGATTGTGTCATTGTACTGAATTACTTTCTTTTTTACCTTGGCGGGAGTACTCGTCAGAAAGTACCCATATAATATAGTATCTCTCAGGTTGCTGACTGTTTATCCACGTATCCGAGAGAGAAGGTAATTGCAATTTAAAAATGATAATAAGAAGGACGACTAGAAATGCTCGTTGCCACTCACCATGTGCAACCAGGACTTGGCCGGGACATTGCTACGGACAGTACTGCCCCTGATTGTCCCGTGACTCCGTGAGTATCCTGTTCCTGTAGCACGCACAACGGCACAAGCGTGTATACTGCTTCGTAGCCGCAAAAAAAAAGCACGGGTGACGACGGGTGCTACGAAAACTACAAAGCCGACGAGGCCGTGTGCCCACTTGCAAGGGCGCCGCTTGCGCTTGCGCTTGCGCCTGGACCGGCCGCGGCGTATGGCTGGCGGGGGCTTTGGGCCTTGGGCACTGTAGCAGTTTCGGACGCGCGCGGCGGGGCGGGGCGGGGCGGGGCGCGAGGACTGCGTGGCAGCACGCGCCGATGAGATGGACGCGTCTGGTTCTGGCCTGCTGGAGAGGGGGGGGCACGTGTCGACAGCTGTCTCGCCGCGAACCTGACTCGCATCGCCGTGGCCTGGTTCAGTCGTACAGCACAGTAGTACTATCCCATCCTACAGCCTAGACCCCGTGCCGTCCGCCACCGCGACGCTTCCTGCTTCCATCCGCGTGATTCGTACTTGCGTGGTTTTGGTGACCTGACCTCGTGGGCACCACACCACGACGAGACACGTGAATCCCACCGGAACCGGAGCGCTAGTAAACTGAACTTACTAGTATTGCCTTCAGATATTTGTTGTCGATGTTTACCTTTCCCGACGTGTCAACGGAAAAATCTCACTCCGGATCTACATACACTACGTGCTCCAAACCAAACAATTACTGCCCTGTCCTGTACTGTTGCGTCGTGCACAGATGTGATGAAAACAGACAAGCAAGCATTACTAGTAGTGTAGTAGGGAGTACTTTAGAAAGATGATTACTGACAACGATCAGGCACGCGAACGCTAGTCACGCCTGTCCGGGCCTCCGGGGCCTTCAATTCTCAACAGGACTTGATAAAAGTGTCCCGTCCTTCTGCCGCTTGCGTTGCGTTAACACACTTCCGGAGCTTTCACTTCATCATAAAAGATGCCCTTGCATGCAGCTGCAAGTACTAGTAGTCTAGTACTACTGGCCTAGTCACAGCACAAGGTCCACAACAATTCATTGCAGAGGCGGATGTAGCTGGTAGTTTGTCCACATTAGACAACAATTTACAAAAGCCCGAAATGGACTAATGTCACCTAATATTCGGGGCTTAAAAGGGCCAAATAAGCCTTTGACAGGCATAATCACTATCCAAGTTAACGAGGACTAGTAGATTTTACGTACTACGCTACACGTACACTCTTACGGAGGCCAGAGAGTTGTACCAACGAAATGTTAGTAGACAGGATGCGTCATTCGGTCTGCCTGTAGGATTTCTTCAGGACCAAAGACTCTGGTAGAACGTACCGTACTCATATCTGTGGTCGTACGCGGCAATTGAGCAATACCTCTACGGTGCCATGTTCTGCTGTTGGAGCCATTCCTGAATGGCAGAGCGAAGCGCGCGATTGGGAATCAGCTCATCGTGCTCGAGCCGCAAGTTGGTCATTGGAGATGTATCGTGGTCACTATCCAACCAGCTCCTGATGGCCTCACCTTCGTAGGTGAATCCGTCTGCTGCCACATGTGGATCATTCATGACGTCCTGAAATTTTGGCAACAGGAGTAGTAATGGTTAGTCATCAGAGACAAAAGCTCCAATCATGTCTGGCGTTAAATTTTCATAAAGACAAAGCATATGAGAACTCAGTTTAATTCTTAAACTTCAACCTTGTTGGGGTTCCATTCTTACGTTCATAAACTGAGGAAATCAGAAATAACGTGCAAGAGATTCTGCTTTATATTCACCTGAGATATAGGGCAGATGAAATATGACGGTATGCAGATTTCAGGCGGCACTGATCTAGAAGATGAGGCCAACGATAACGTTGCACCATCTCTCATCGCCTCAACTATTCTCCACACTTCGCCTGAAAGATCCGGACGGCACCTCCGGCTCAGTTCCGTGCAACTAAGAGCAAGGTGCGCTAACTGCTGAACGTGCACATCCGGCCACTCTCCAGCTGAGGTATCAACTATCGACTTCAAGGCACCTTTGTCCAGCGCATCTTCCACAATCTTCTTTATACCAACAGGAGGCCTTCCCGTCAAAAGGCGCAAGACCACGATCCCGAAGGAATAAACATCAGAGTGAGGTGTCAGCTCTCCAGTGGCAAGAAATTCTGGGTCCATGTACAAGGGGGTTCCGAGTGGATGCATGGTGCGATATAGGGTAGTGTTATTTGTGCTGGACTGGATTAGAAGGCGAGAAATACCAAAGTCACTAAGCTTGCTGACTAAGTTGACATCAAGGAGGATGTTGGCAGGCTTTAGATCGCCATGAACAACTGGGTGAGGTTTATTTTTGTGCAGAAAGATCAGTGCTGAGCATATCTCGGCAATAATCCGGATGCGGTTTTGCCACTGCAGAGTTCGCCTCTTTTCAGCACAAACAAGAAAATCTTCAAGGCTTCCATTTGGTAAGAACTCATATACAAGTGTCGATGACTCTGAGCATGCTCCTAACAAAGTTACCAGGTGAGGATGCCTCACTCTGCTCAGGATAGCAACCTGCAACAAGCCCATAAGTCATTCATGGTTGAGGCAGTCATTTCAAATATATGTTTTTTTTACTGTAGTTCCAGTTGCGAACTGATATGGAGCTTAAAGATATCAACTATTGCAAAGCTAAGTTAGAACTAAGAATGAGTTGAGTGATTTACCTCTTGCTCAAATTGAGATAGTCCCTGTAAACTATCAGATTTCAACACCTTTATCGCAACTGTCATGTTTCGCAGCATACCTCTGTATACACATCCAAACCCACCTTCTCCAATCTTCAGCAAATTGTTGAAGTTTTCAGTAGCATGCTCCAGCTCAGATGATGAAAACTCACAATGCATCGATGTAACCAAAACCGAAAGCATCTGGCCTCTTTTCTGGCGTAACTCTTCAACCTCACGAACAGCACGATCCCTCTCGTGTAGTAAGCGGTCATGCTCTGATAGAAGCCACTCATACTGTCCCCTGGATACAGCAAGCTGAGCTTGTAGGTTCTCATTATGCTCTTTGGCCTCACAAAGTTTCTCATTGACCTCATTATGTTGTACTTTAAGTTCTTCCAACTCTCGTTGTACCCCTGAAAGATATTCCTCCGCTGTTCTAGCCTGCATACATGAAAAAAACTTTTATTCTCACTAGTAACATTGAGATAAATGATTTCCTTATTAAAACATTGAAATAAATGGCATATTGTTAATGCTTGTAGCATGAGGAGCCTAAACGTTTTGGAAAGAATAACTTGCTAACACCATGAACATTTTTTATATACATGCATCCCGAAAATGCAAAGGCTTTTCATATGACTGCCACACACCGAGCCGGTTAGTAATAATCTAGAGTTCATGGGCTGGGTGCTCCAGGCTCGATGGCTATGGTTTGAGCAAACGGAACCGGATCGACCTTGGAAAGGGCTCGATATTCCTATCCACCCAAAGGCTGTGGCCTTATTTAACACAGCAGTAGTTTCTCATGTTGGAAAAGGGGACAACACTCTCTTCTGGACTGACAAATGGGTTTCGGGATGCTCCATTGATGATCTAGCTCCGTTGGTGGTCGAGGTTGTCCCTCTAAAAACTAGGAAGCAGCGCACGGTCAGAGATGCATTGGCGGATCGCTGCTGGACTAGAGATGTGCAAGGGGGGCTATCTTTGACTGGACTTTATGAATTTTTTCAGCTGTGGGACGCTATTCGTGACTTTCCTCTATCTGACAATGACGATCATCATGAGTGGCGGCTGGACAAATCGGGTACCTATTCATCTAAATCCACCTATGGGGCACTTTCCAATGGTTCAGTTTTGTTTGAACCTTGGCGTCGGCTATGGAAGACTTGGGCGCCGGCAAAATGTAAAGTTTTCCTTTGGCTGGCAATTTGAAACAAGGTTTGGACAGCTGATCGGCTTGTGAAGCATGGTCTCCCTCACCCGGATAAATGCGTCCTATGTGATCAAGCGGATGAAACTGCCCAGCATATTCTTACTGATTGTGTATTTGCTCGGGAATTTTGGTTTGGAGTCTTATCACCCTTGGGCTTTGGGGATAGAGCACCAGGTCGCCGTGATCACATTTTTGCTGAGTGGTGGCGCAAAGCTAGCAAGAAAGTCGCAAAGGAACAGAGAAAAGGTTTCAATACGATAATCATCTTGGGTGCTTGGATCCTTTGGAAACATCGTAACTCTTGCGTTTTTGATGGCGCAAGGCCAAGCATGAGTACCATCATGCGAGAGCTTGAGAATGAGAAGCATTTGTGGAGTTTGGCTAGGGCTCGCGCCATGCGAGCCTTATCAGACATTACAAAATTGGTTTAGGGGGTGTGTGTTGGTGTTTGGTCAGGCCTCGCCTCTTTGTGTTTATTAGATTACAACCTATCATGTAATTCAGCCTCTCACAGCTCGGTTCGGAGTGAGGGGTGTAGCTTTGTAAGGAACCGCTCTTTCTTCTTCTTAAATACAAAGATACGCAGCTCTCCTGCGTATTCGAGAAAGAAAAAGTAATAAATAGAGATGGTGGTTTGTTGCAAGGTTGCCCCGCTTAGATCATCAAGCAACATAGGATAGTGCTCTGTACACTACATGATTATTCTACGGGGAAAAAAAAAATGGATGACTATATTTGACCAACAAGGATCTAATCTAGATATTTTAACTTTGATCACTAGAGAATATTAAAATTTACCATTCGCTCCGATTCAATACGCTTCAACCGCTCATCAGAAGCTTCTTTCTTGAGTATTGAAGTTTGCTCCACTGCCTTTTGGAATTTACACAAATTATCTACTGAATGGACATTTCCCTGAAAGAACCATTAAAAATAGATTTTTTAGGTAGTTATTAAAATAATATTTCAATTAGGAAAGTATATTTAGATAGAAAAGTACATCCTCCCAGAAAAGGACCTTTCCATCTGTTCACTAGAAACTAATTAAACAAATTTACCCTCAAATTTTACCTTGGTTGTTTGTCATAGAATAGAATCAATAATTCATTAACATCCAATTATGAATGATGAGTGTTCTGTTTTGGGTTGGGCTTGGGTTTGAGCATTTTGAGTGTTTCTATTTTTCGATAATTATAGATGCACCCACATGTACACCAATTATAGACAACCACATCTTGCACAGGGCTTGGGCTTGAGAGAATCAGAAATAGGACAAACATAAAAATGTGCCACCAAGGGTAGGCGTGAAAAGGCAAGTGACTAGTGCTTGTGGAGAGTGTTTATTGATTTTTTTTTTCAATTTTTCCTTAGCTGAGTGTCTGAGTGACATTCATTGATTATGTTTCATGATACTCCTTGTACAACTTGTTTATGGTGAACTGTTACATTTTAAGGAGCACCTCATGTTGAGGTATTTGTGTTATCAACAATGTGATATACAAGGATTACTATCACCGTAGGCAAGACTCGTAATTTGAAAACAAATCAAGCACAAAACAAGGATGGAAGACTGTCAAGGATAGATACCAGACTCACCAACATCTCTTTCAAGTCCTCAAGCTCAACTTCACCTCCATTAGCCCTTTTAATGCATGCTGCACATCTAAGTCAGCCAAACAAAAAGTCATTTATCAAATAATCGCATGACAATTTTGAGAATGCTAAAAGAGAATTGGAAAGCCACCTCCGTATGCCATCAAGTACATCCAGATTGTTTGGATCACATTTTAGACCCTCAAGGTAAGTTGCCATAGAATTTTCATAATGTCCCATCAGGAACTGAACTCTTGCTTTGCGCAAATAGCCCTTCAGAAAAGTAGGATCCAGCTCAACACATTTCTCCGCATCCTCAAGACC
The DNA here is from genome assembly GCA_001182835.1 of Oropetium thomaeum. NCBI lineage: Eukaryota > Viridiplantae > Streptophyta > Magnoliopsida > Poales > Poaceae > Oropetium > Oropetium thomaeum. Next base: position 406,432 of record LFJQ01000065.1, on the reverse strand, counting down.
TTGATGCAATGCTCCCAGATAGATGTTGCATTGAGCCCTGTTGCTGAATACCTGAAAGATCAGTGCTAAAAGGAAGTCAAAACAAGAACCAACCACAACAAGGGAACAACAGGGAAGCACCAGGACATATTTATCTGCATATAATGAATAACCAAATTCCATGATCATAGATGACATGTCTACAAATGCAAATGAAAGAGAAGCAACTTTATTGACAATCTAGATTTGTCTGTGTCTGGAAGGGAAGTGGATAACAAAATTACTTACTCTTGGGTCCTTCGGGCTGAATTTCATAGCTTGAGTGTAGTGCATAGTTGCTTCATGATACTTCTTCTGCTTGAAAAATTCATTGCCTGCAATTAACAATAGTTGTATATCACGAGAACATATGTAGGGGAAAAAGCATACAAGTAGTTAGAATCTCGATATCCCATATGCGGGGGGGAATAACACAGATTACTATGAATCGTCTATTAGTCCTTTCTTTTGTGGTCTGTCTTTCAGTCACATTGTAACCTCCTGAGTTTACTCGTCTAGAAAAGTTCTAAACCTGATCCACAAAAAACTGAAGTGCAATTTCTAGGACTGTTCCCAAATGTGTATCCCATTTTTTTATTGAAACACAATTAGACCACCAACATTGGTCAATTTCACAGCCGTATCTGCATTTCCCAACTCAACAATGCTGCAATCGATCAAAACCCAAACCTCTCTCACGGTGGTCGTCGGCGGCCACCTGACACAGGCGCTCCTGCTCCTCCATCTCCATCCTCACGCCCTCCGCCTCGTCCAGCTTCGCGAGCGTCTCCTCGCTGTAGTGCTCGGCCAGCGACTGTTGAAGGGCCCTAATCGCTGGCGCGTAGTCCTTGGCGCAGCTCGCGACCTCGAGCAGCGCCGACGCCTTCCGCGACAGCGCCTTCGCGATCAATTTGTGGTCGGTGTTGAGTTCCCTGCCGCACTGCACCGCCTCGTCGCAGTCCCTCACGCACTCCTTGTACTGATCGAAACGAGTCAAATCAACCGTCAGCCGCGAGGGAGGGGATCAATATCAATGGGGCCGTGGCGGCGGGGGAGACCTTGCCCATGAGGAGGTAGGCAGCCGCGCGGTTGGTGAGGAATGAGATGTCGCCGGGGTCGAGGAGCGCGCCGCGGGTGTAGTGGAGGACGGCCGTCTCGAGGAAGAGCTTGCGGTAGGCGTCGTTGCCAGCCTCCTTGGCGCGGCGCGCCTCCTCCTCCCGCTCGCCCGGCTCCATCGTGCAACTCCTCCTCCTCTGGGCCGGGCGGCGAGGCAGCGCTACGGCGACCTGGAATGTATTCGGTAGCCGGCCGATTGGCTGGTGCGCGCGGTGGCTGTTTACGCGGCGATGACTTGACGAGACTCTTGGCCGCCAGCGCGCCGCTCGGGGAGCATCTGCTGCTGCTACGCAATGGTATGTTCCTGCCAAGTGGGACCTCGGTAACGCGGTGGGGCCCACCATGTTGTGCGCGGCCACAAGGCAGTTCAGCGGGGGGTCCAATCAGTTTCAGAAAGATTCTGTTCTGAAAAGAAGTTTCAGAAAGGATTTTGTTTTATGCAGCCAGCGATCCACTGCCACTCCCACTACTTGGTCCTTGTTTCGGTTCCAGTTGAGAACCTTGTAGGTCCAGAATGGGAAGGCAACCCACCGAGACTGTGTAAATTTGTTTAGGGACATTTATTTATAAAACACTGAAAAAATCACACTCAGGCCATCTTTGAATTGAAGCATTTTTTTCTGTTTTTTCTGTGAAATTGAATTAATTTTTTTGCGAAATATATTGAACTAATTTTTATGAAATTTACAAGATTTTTTAAAATTCCTACAATGCAAAGATGGTTTTAACGAAAAAAAAATCTTATCTGTAGGCGGTGGTGTCCTACCAGCTTGATTCAGACTTGATATCGTGCCTCACTAGACCGGATAGACCGATGCTTGTTCAGTCACAATGACTACGGGCCTGTTATCAGAATGATATGGATGGCCACTCTTCATGTGTACCGTGGGAAACTTGCACCTCCAGCTAGTGTGCCGCGGCCCATGTCTTCCCTCGCTGGCCGCCGCCGCGCCCATTGCCAACCAAACCTCCGGCCCGTCGGGGAGTTCAACAGTGACACGCCGCTCAATGTCGATGGCGCGGGACAGGACAGGAGACGGGCGACGCTGCGACAGCAGCCGCAGGGGTGAGGGGATCGCGCGTCACCCGCTCTCCCGCGCCGTGGCGTGGGCCGCGCAGCGATGAGCACATGCGCGCGTGCGCAGGGGATGGGCGCTGACCGCTGATGAAGGTGCAGAGGAGGGCCATGGCGCCCACGCTCGCGGTCGCTGCGGCGGTTCTCACTGCCATGTGGACCCCAGGCGGCCTCCTCGCCGCGCACCGCGCGCACGTGCACACGTGAGGAGGAGGAACCAGTACAGGGCCCACCAGCGGCCTCGCTGCTGCTCCCATTCCAAGCAGAAGAAGCAGCGCAGTTCCGGTAGCTCCGAAGCAGACACCGGAGCCGCGGGCGCTGCGCTTCCGGGGACAGAAATGGCCGCCACCGCCGATGCCGCCGCCGGCGACGCGCTCAGGCTCAGGTCGGAGTTCCTCCAGGTCCTGCTCAGCCGCCGCCGCGATCTCCAAGGTTAGCCATCCGTCTCTCAACACTCCAGCACGCGCATGCGCTCGCACAACTGAAGCACGTGATTTGCATTCAGGGTTCGAGCATGTCGATCTCAATTTGCTAGTATGCTTTTGAGGCAACTCGTGTTGAATTGCAAATGGAATAAGATCTCGCGAGCTCTCTAGCATTTGGATTTGACTTTTTGTTCTGAAAGTAGTACAGTCCCAAGTGCTGATCGATGGCTGGATTTGGATTGGATGTGTTTGGATCAGTGCCTCTTTCGGTGGAGCAAGGGAGTCCAGTGAAGGAGCCGATGCACCAAAAGCCTGTGTGGCCTCGGGACAGTGAGGTCAGGATTCTTGTTCTGAAGGAAGACTTTCATGACTGATACGTGTTGATGTTGATTGCTTGTTGTATTTGATTGCTTCAGGCGATGGAGTCATGTCCGAGGAAAGAAGTGGGTAACTTCAAGGAGAAGCTGGTTGAAGAAAACTTCTACTTAATCACGGAGGTGCGCAACGGCGTCCAGTCCTGATTGTCTTTTTGCCTGTGATATTACTGTATTGGAGTGTGCTTCGTTGAAATGCAGCTTTACTGCTCATATGAGAAGCCTCGAAGGGTAGTAGAATTATTACAGTGCACCTAGCCTTTTACATGTCACTAAGCACTTAAGCTGACTGCAGTAGTCGGTGCTCATTGTATAGCTGTTTCGTTGGTCTACTGAGTCACAAGGTGCAATTTTCAGGATGAATTTGGGAATGCAATATTGATTTAAGGATGATTTATAGTCATTTAATGGCTGACATTTTTATTCTTGGGCCTCCCCTCCTGCATACCTACTATATATTTGGCATTTTTTTAGGTTCTGAGATCTGTGCTCTCGTGCATCCCCACATTGATGCGTCATACTGTACAGATCTAGAGTCAACCCACATGCTTGGGTTTTATTTTGCCTCTCGTTTCATAACAGGAGAATTGGTAATTGATAAGCTTTTCTCAAACAGTTGGGTGAACAAGGACGGGTACCAGTACTTCTGCTAAAACTTGAAGACACTGTACCTAAAAGAAAACCTGTTGTTGTATTCTTGCACAGCTCGTACAAATGCAAGGAATGGCTGCGCCCACTACTTGAGGTAAAATAATCTCTTATGTAAACTCTGTTTGAAACTGTGCATATCACGATACATGCTAGTTACTTTTTTTTTTTGATGAGTTTCCTTTTGCAGGCATACGCCTCCAGGGGTTACATTTCTGTTGCCATTGATTCCCGCTATCATGGTGAAAGGGCCAGCAGTAATACCACTTACATAGACGTAAGCTACTTATGAAACATCATATGTGGTGTTGGTTCATAAAATTTGACAGCTGGGTCCATTACTTTTGTTTGTCTTGATTATGATTCAGGCACTGAAATCAGCTTGGAAGACTGGGGATACAATGCCTTTTATTTTTGACACGGTACTCTATTTGATCGCCACTTTACTTAATCTTTTGGTCCTTCTTAAATCATTATGGAATAAGTTCTCAACGTAGCTGGCTTGATTCCTTAGTTTAGTTGTCTTTTGGCATGGTTATCTTTATGCGACTGCATAATGTTTTATGGCTGATATTTCAACTTTGCCCCTCAATTAAATAAAGTGCTGAGGCACGTTCTTGGGAAAAATATTTCAAGTTGAAATGTGATAGGCCTTTTTGCGTTACTAAAGACCTTTTTTCAGTTTGTGATATTAATCAGATCTGGACATTTGCAGGTGTGGGACTTGATAAAGCTTGGGGACCATCTATGTGAAAGGGAGGATGTTGATCCCTGTAGGATTGGGATTACTGGTGAATCGCTTGGAGGTATTTGAGACCATGGTTGCAACTTTAGATTGATTTATTCAATCCAGGGATTTTACTTCAACTAACTTTAATAGAATACAGGAATGCATGCATGGTTTGCTGCTTTTGTGGATACGCGATATAGTGTCATTGTTCCAATAATCGGTGTTCAGGTACAATTGTTTTGCATACTTTATAGACACAGACAGACACATGTAGTTCTGTGATTTGCTTTGTAAAGTTAGGCACTTTATATGGTGACTTCAGGGATTTAGATGGGCCATGGATAACAACAAATGGCAAGCTCGAGTTGATAGCATCAAGCCTTTATTTGAAGGTGAGATTCCATGCATCAACCCATGTATCCCCCATTTGAAATTGGGGGTTTGTGTTCCGATACATGGTGCAGTTTTTTTGCGCACAATTGCATTTATAATTGGATTGTGTTTTACTAATTCAGAACATTTAGATACACATACGTACTAAACTTTGATATAATTTCTCTCTTGTAGAAGCAAGAATTGATTTAGGAAAGAGCGAAATAGATACAGAGGTTGTTGAAAAGGTGTGATTTTACTTTTAAGTTTTTATTCTCTTTGTGATGAATATTTGTGATATTTTAATGACTATTTTAACATATTTCTGCCAGGTTTGGGGAAAGATAGCACCTGGTCTTGACTCACAATTTGATGCACCTTATTCAATTCCTTTGATTGCACCGCGTCCGCTTCTCCTTATAAATGGTAGGTCAACATATTCTTACTGAATGACTTTATTGTAGAACTTTGTCACCTTTTCTTTCATGTATAGGTTGGAACATACAATCTGCATTGTGATTGTGCCAAACCTTACACCATTAACCATTTAGTTTTTTTAGCTTTTTTTTTTTGTGGGCACTTGCACCTTTTATTTGCAATTGGTCCAAACAAATATAGTACTATTTAGGTTTTTTTAATATCCTATGTCCTGATGCTTGGCATTCATTTACTTCAGGCGCTGAAGACCCTCGTTGCCCCGTTGCTGGTTTACAAGAACCTAATTCAAGAGCTGCAAAGGCTTACGACGAATCTAGTTGTGGGGAGAAGTTCATGGTAGCGTGCACAATCTCTTCGTTCTTCATTTGATCATTCTTAAAAACGTGAATTCTCTGAGATGTAACTTTGTTTGGAAATAATACTGTCACTAACCTAATCCTGAAGTAAAATTTGGGGCTATACCAAACTAGTGATAATGACTTGATCTGATCCCAAATGAAGAACTTCCTAAGAGAAGATTATTTGTTATAATATTCTCCCCTTAAAGGTCCTCTTCATGCAAAATAAGTATTCATTGCATTACCAGGAGGGATGTGATCTAACCTTTTGAGTTCTGCATATATTATTGCATTCAAGTCAGCAATGCATAGAAATAATTCCTCATGCCTGGTGCAGAACTGATTATTGATGGTAACTGACAGAGTAGTGGTGCTGACCACCAGCTATGTCTCTGGTCCACCAACAGTTTTAGGAACACTTGCTGGAGGCCTGGACTCCTGTATATGTTTTCATTTTCAATACTTTGCTTTTATTCATGTTCAATACATGACGACCCAAGGACGGTGGCCATAATGGCGACATGAAGATGATGGCAACCAAATCTAATCTGACATGTGGGAACGCAGCAGTGATGAGGGAGGACGAATTGGAGACGAGCTGCCGCTAATTGCAGCATGATCCGAGGATGGCAGTTTGCGATCTAGGATGAACAGGAGGACTGGTGGGTGGGTTGAAAAAAAAATGATGATTGTTGATTCTAACCCTAACTCACGGCTGTGGTGTCATGTTATGAATCACTTGTATTGAATGATAGCTCCAGCTGGGACAATATAAAGATTAAAGAGGTTACATGACTCAATACTTGAATAGGACAATGAGTAATATGACTCCTATTATGACTCTTGTCTCTTAACATAAGTCATGGGGTCTATGGTGTTTAGGCATCTGCATACTAGG